>OY744529.1:83848721-83998721 GCA_963556195.1 Sepiola atlantica | reverse complement strand
CTTTTTAAAAAAAAACGTACAATTTCTAAACACAGGTAACATTATATTGACATACAATAGATTTTCAAAAAACTAATTTGAAGTAAATAGATGCTTTATACGGCCCTCTTCGTGACAGAAAAGAATAAAGAAATACAGTTACTGTAATCGACACAATACTAATACTGATAGATGCATATACTATTTAGATTAGAATGGATACTGCACCCCATAGACTGGAATTGTCTTGGCCTCCGGGGCTTGATTTACGCCGGTCTATGGGTCTGTCCAGTGCAGTTCTAGGAGGTCCATCCTCCCAGGCTTCGCCTTCCCTCTTTGGGGAGGAGTAAGTTTATTGCTTACTGCCTGAGGCGGCCCTACCGGGGAATGCCGACGGAGCTGCCCAGGCAATTTTTAAACCCAACTTTCACGATCCGATCTTGGGTCACATCTTACTTGTGGGAGTAAGATAAAAACTGGACTTGTGCCTAACTTCTGAAGAGGAGTAAATCAATACTCTAACATCTCAATGAGTTCAACTGTGTCTGCGAAAAATACTTAGTCGACTCATCCCTATTTAAGGATGTTAACAGACACTGTCCTTCACTTAAAGAGCCCTTATACAATGATGACGCCCTATTCAACAAAATAACAACACCTACACTGTATGACACTTATATAACTTGGTTAGAAGTTATAATAACACGAATAACCAGAGTGTAAGGTCTTTAAAGAGGATGGTTTATTACAACGTATATATTGTACAAAACAATATCACTACCGGTAATCCAATAGGATTAACCTAATACACTAGAATACCGGCGAATACAGTACACCATACAAACGACTGTATATACATACTACAGACTAGTACACTTATCAGGCTTGTGAGGGGTTAGGTTTCCCTATTACAACACTCACGGAAGCTGTAAATCTCCCTTGCATTTTTTGCTTTGAATATTTCTTCTTTTTTTTCTGAAGCGCTCTAGTTGTTTTCTTTCACATGTGCTCTTTCTTTTATTGCGAACTAATGGAATTGAATCCTTTCCAGTTTGGGTCAGAGACACATTGTGTTCAGCTCGTAAGGCTGGTCTAGTAGATGTATACATACGTTTGTGTACAATATTATGTAGTGGCATGTCAAACGCATCACATAGAATCTCCATTCGGACTTCTTCCTCGCCTTTTTCATTACTTTCAGCATATTGTAGTCTAATTTGGTTAATAGGGATTTTACACACGATTTTTTTACCTTTTCTGTAGACCGCTTTGCTAACACTTTTCTGAATTATAGCATCAATCAAATAACTTTTTACACCTTGGAAATTTTACAAATATTCTTTATCCCCTGGGGGGTATCTTATTACGTTTAGATCTTCTTTCATTTTTAGCAACTTTTTTCTTTGGGTAGGATATCAATCTATCGGAAATCGATCCGATTTTCTTTACGAAAATAAGTTCCGCATGTGACAACTTCGAGTCGTTATTTCCATTAGGAATCACCCTATCAATTGCTAAAAATGTTTGGATAGTTTTTTCTTCCGTGTCCAGATATTTCTTTTTTGTAAGGAACGTTTAAACGTGTCAACAAATATTTCGGCTTGACTGTTCGATCTAGGATGATATACCGGTGTAGTAATATGGTCAAATTCCTTTCCTGTGAACGCCGTACCATTACCAGTGTCTGGAGAACCCCGAAACGACTGAAAATTACATCCAATGCACTGGTGGTGTCCCTAGATGTAAATAATTGCACTTGAAACCTCAGGCCATTTCGAGAAAGAGTCCACAAAGATCACATAATGATATCCATTAATCGGTCCAGCATAGTCTATATGTAGACGTGCCCACGGCACATCCGTTTTTGGCTAAGGATTCGTTTTAACCGGAGGCGCCTTTGCAGCCAATTGACAACATCGGCATAGTTTTAGAAAACTTTCTATTTCCTTATCCATCCTTGACAGTATACGTAGCATCGCATAAGTGATTTCATCCGGATTACCAGTATGACATTATTTCAGCATTACTTTGCGTACATTAAAGTGTTGTCGCCTATTGAGGAAGGTTGAATCTGGGTTCCATTTTTCCTCCTGTCGTTCAATCACGTCTGATTCTTTATTTCTAATATAAAATCATCTTTTTCAGCTTCCTTTTGTATGTGTTTCAATGTTACAGGAAATCCTCTCATAGTGTTTAACAACAGATTTGATATTTATATTTCCTCTTTTACTGCTGCTATAACCGTCTCTGTCTGAATTTGTTTCATTTTTGGGGATTAACTCTGAGAACCGATTGTATACCCATGTTTTTCGATGCGATGTATTCCATCTTAAAATGATAGTTAAGTAGGGTTACACGCCATCGTTGTAAACGATTAGCAGTGTGGGTAGGAATGCCTTTTGAAGTATAAATGCTCTACCATGTACGCAACGATGGTATTTTTTAAAACTCCGAACACAATCGATTATGTCTCTTTCTCGATCTGACTATAATTTTTCTCAGCTTGTAGAAGAGCCCTTGAAGCGGCTGCGATCGGTTTAGTAGTACCCTCTTTATATTTGTGTAGCAGTGCAGCACCTACTCCGTATTCACTAGCATCAGTCGCAAAGATGATTGTTCACAATATTTTTTGTCTTTCCTTAATAATTCGTTAAGAGGGGGGATCTTAAATTGTACATATGTAGAATGTAGATAGCACCATATTGGGTCAATCAAAGAAACGAATGTAGTTTTGCAACTGTGTCAGATGCAAGCATATTTTTAATTGCATCGGTCGTTGTGGGTCTGATTTCCAGCCTTCATTGCCTATCACTTGTCAGAGGTATTTAATTCTTTCCATGAAGAATTTACACTTCTCGGGACTTAATTTGAGACCGAATTCTTTCAGTCGTTTGAACATAGCTCTTATGTGTTTTTGTTTTTGTAAACGTTCTTACTTTTGACTAGAATATCATCTAAATAGGCGATAGGAAACTCAAGCCCCACCAACATAGTGTTCATACACTTTTGGGGAACATTTTGGAGCGACCTTTAAAACCTAAAGGCAGCCTATTAACTTTGAAAATGGCCTTATGTGTATTTATGCACAAATAATTTGAGCATTCCTCGTTCACTTTAACCTGCAAGTATGCGTCAGATTAACTGATTTTAAGAAAAAAGCTTTCCTCCATTTAACTTCGAGAACATGTCTTCTAGCAAAGGAAGTGGATAATTATGACCGGTTAGGCAATCGTTTAATCAAGTTTAAAAATCGGTGCACACTCTTATTTTTTTTTCTTTTTGACGTAGACGGTTGGCGACGCCCAGTCCGCATGGTTTACCTCAGATATAACTCCTACATTTTCTAATATTTCCAGTTCCTTGCTAATTTAAATAAGGGCGTTTCTCTTTTGTTGAAAAATTGGAGCGACATTTTCCTTAAGTTCAAACTTGACTTCGGTCTTTGGACATACACCCAAACCCTCAGAGAAAACTGTAGGGTATTCTTTCAATTCATTCATGATTTTTCTGAATTTTTCATACATTATTTCTTTTTTGCACGGTTTATTTCGTTGTAAAACAAGTTCATTAGGAGTTAAAATAAATTAAACAGTACTATCCAGTCTATTCGGAAAAGACATTACTCACTTGAATCACGTATATTTTGTATCTGCAGTTTTGCCACATAAAGAAATATCGCACATATTCTCCTTTAACGTTTTTCTTTCCTTAAACCCATCTGGCAATTTGATTTGTTTCAGATAATTTGGTGTTTCCCAATTTTTCTCCATGTCTGTTCGTCAATAATCCAGTAAAAAAATTGATTGAACGACTATTTATACGTATATCTACGTATTTTCGATTTTCATTGTTCTGGATTACTTTTTTAATGCACAACGTTTCCTTTTTTTAAGATTATTTTTTGTTATTCTTGCGGCAAACAGACCATTTATGACCCTTAATTCCGCAAAATTCACCAAATTTGTTCTTATACCAACATACGATGCATGTCTAAAAAGTATCCGATATTTCCTTCCGACATAGAGACGACAGGGCGTGTCACCCTACACAGTGAAGGATGACACCTTCATACGCATGTGTGAATTTTATCACTGCCTTCCTGTGCGTTAGTCGCTGAGTGAGGTGCTACACAAAGTGTTCGTCGGATTACCGATTCTCTCAAGATGACTGAACGTGCTGCGATAAGCTACTGCATCAGATTTTGTCAAAAGCTTGGTCATTCTCAAAGCAAACAATTCCCAAAATTCAGCTGGTGTTTGGAGAAGATGCGATGGGTGTAACACACATTAAAGAGTGGTTCAACAGATTAAAAAATGGGAGCCCATCAGCAGAGAGTGACCAGTGTTCTTGTAGGCCCCAGACTGCTTGGAGTGCAGCTGTTTTTGAGAGGATGCGAAATTTTGTGATGAACGATTGCAGTTCGACCGCGGGGGAGATCGTCCAAGATGTCGGAGTGAGTAAAGATTCCGCACATACAATTTTTCGTGATCATTTGAACATGCACAGCGTGGCTGCGAAATGTGTGTCCAAGTTGTAATCACAGGAACAAAAATACCTCCGTTTTCAAGTGGAACAGGACTATCTGGCAACCAAAAACACTGATCTTGGGTTTATGAACACCAGGGTAACTCGGGATTTATAATGAGTGTACAGGTGCAACACGGAAAAAAGGCAGTCGTTGCAATGGAAGCATCAATAGTCTCCAAGACCAAGAAAGCGCGACAGGTAGGAAGCAAAATAAAAGTTGATGCTGGCTATTATCTTAGATATCCGTGGAATTGTGCATCATGACTACGCACCGGAAGGACAAACAGTGACAAAAAAGCACTATCAAGATGTTCTCCGGCGTCTCTGTGACGCAGTTCAGCGCAAAATGCCAGACATGTGGACGGCGAAAAACTGACAATCCATCACAACAACGCCCTCGCACACATCCTAATTGATTTAACATTTCGTTGCCAAATATGAAATTCTAGACGTTCAACAACATCCCTACGCTCTCTATTTCGAAAATTGAAGACGCCACTGAAAGGGTCTCGTTTTGAGACTAGAGAAGAGATAATGCGGAACGCGACGGCGGAGATGGACACCATTCCAAGAGAAGACTTCTAGAGGTGTTTCCAGCAGTGCATGGATCAGTTGGCTAAGTGTGTGCAGGCACAGAGGATCTACTTTGAAGGGGATAAGTTTTCTTTACCCTTTCAGGTATTTCAACTATTTTTCTGACCAGCGGTCGGATTCTTTTAAGACAGTCCTCGTACATGTTTAATATGCTTAGTATTTTCACACATCTCACATTTTCCTGTCTTTTTTGAATTCAGGATTTTTTTTTGTTTTGTATGCGTTGTACTTTGGAAACACTTATTCCACAATTTTGGTATTATCCATTTTAACATTAATGGGACGCTGACATGCTTCTGTCACTCTTTGTAACGTGATTTTCGTGTCTTTCTCTACCCTTTTAAAGATGCTAACCTTTATTTCCTTGTACTTAGTTGTACTTAGTCCTTGAACAAAGACTAGGAATTTGAAGAAATCTTTGGGTATTTAATCTACTTGTAATACTGAACTACATAGTTTACTGTTACTGCATATTCCAAAAAAATGCTCGTTATCCGTTTTCACAATGTTCAGACATTTGTATCGTCTGTGGAATAGACTATTTCTTTCGTCAAATATTTTCGACAGTATATTTATAGTCTCGTTTAATGAAACTTCCTCAGGTTTCCTGGATAATATAAAGTTCGTATATTTGGTATTCTCCTCTGTCCCCTGTTTCTGTAAATACAATGTTACCCGTTCTTCATCCGACCAATCTAGGAAGTTTTTAGTAAATATCGTTTTAAATCGTCTGAAATATGCTGGAAATGTAACGCCAGAATCAAGCCTGTATACAAATTCAGATAAAGAATTTGCAATTCTTTCGGCAGAAAAAAATTGTTTGTATTCTTTCACCGCTGGGCTGTTTCAGAATCTTTTCTGCTGTTGTTGTATGAGTTTTTGCAATTTTTGATGTTGTTGCCGTTGTAGTTGCATGCTTGTACACAGCATCATTTCATATTGAATATACTCAGGAGAACTCGACACAAACAAAAACATTTTTTTTAGAAAAGTTAACAGCAGTGAGTGTACCTATTATTAGTTTCCAAAAAGTATTGAACATTTATCTTATAATATTCGTAATGTTAATGGTTCGAGTTCGCATTATAGTCACGTTCAATCATACTTGTTTTTCTTAAAAGTAGTCTTACTTTAAAAAAAAAGATTCCTTCTTCAACACGCCTTTTTTTTAAAGATGTATGTTATTTGTACTGGAGAAAAAACATCTACAGTAATCCTTGTTCATTAGCGCACATGTACGTCCATTTCTTATATGTAATCCTCATCTTAAATAACAACACGTTTAAAATCTTCCATAAACCGAACTAAACCCTATACTACGTGTATACAAGCTCAGGAATTAGAAATACACTCAATCAATCCCAGCATTTTTAATAGAATGTCAATGATAGCATCTAAGAGGGGCATTGACAATGAAAAGTAAGACTACTACAATAGTTATCTAAGGTATGCAGGTTATTCATTCCAAAGTATCACTTACTGCCTTAATAATAAGTTTTATTATGAAGCTAAAAGAGAAGGTTATATTATTACCAACCACATGATAATGACCAATACATCTTAACGTTAAGTAATATTAAGTATTAACATAATAAATATAGAATGAATAACTATACTCGGACCTTTTATCGGGAGCTGCATTATTTCTAACATTAAAAATATATTTTGTTTCTAAGTTTTCCCCCGTGGTGAGGCAAGTTACCATGAACATATATTCCTACATTGAATCATCATTCCAAATCAATATGTATATTTTACATTAAATACAAAAGGATAATGGTGGAATTGGAAACAAATACAAGTCAACAGCGTAGAAGTTTAACTAGTATAATACAGTGCAAGAGTTCCAATGTTATTAGCTTCAAACCAAAAAGAGATATGTAATGATGCCAATTTCAAAATTTAACTAGATCCCACCGCTTAATATCTACGCCGAAGAACACATATTTGTGAAATTTAGTAGAAGGAATACTGTACTAAGTATATGCATGAGAGAGTAAGTATCTACGATTAATGAAATGATGTAATATTTTATCGCTATAAACATTGTAAATTGTCTTTTTAGCAAATAAAATCACTTTGAACTAGTACAAAATTAACTTTTTATGTCTACATTTTTGTGTTTTCGACAAAACAAAATACTCACTTAGTTTGAAAATATATTTATGCAATGATTCTTTTTGTTATGTAAACTTATCTAAGTTTATAACACACATATATGATAAACAACATCAGTATGGCTCACGTTAGAATCGAACTCGTGTATTGAGATCGTAAAAACCACATTCTTATTGATGTGAACTCTGTCTTTACCCTTTTTAGTCAAGTTTCACATATTTACATTTGCGTACGAACAGACAAACTAAAAAAAATACCATTGCATTTTAATAGACTATAGATTCCTGTGAGCGACGGAAAATTACTACCTTTCCATAAAAACATTTTTACCCTCCGCCATACATAGTAAAGAAAAGAAAAGCAAATTTAGGAGGCACCACGGTCATATCAAAGAACTAATGTTTAAATATGCTATTGAAGGCCCCTACGTCATATCAAAGAACCAGTTTGGTTATTCTTCCAAAATGGTTACCCATTTAGTAATGACCGAGATATTTGTTGCTTAAATTCAATTTATAGCAAAACACCTTGTCTTAACAACGTAATGAAAATAAAGTATGATACTGTGAAAAAATCCTCTCACAATGGCGTCAATTCCGGAAGGATGAGTCAGCAATTAATTCTTCCAAAAAATCACCCATTTAGTAATAGCCGGGATATGTATTGCTTAACTTCAATTAACAACAAAACACCTTGTATTAAAAACGTAATGAAAATAAAGAATGTTAATGTGAAAAAATCCTCTCACAATGACGTCACTTCCGGAAGGACCGGAACGGTGAGTCACTAATTTATTCTTTCAAAATAGGCACCCATTTACTAATGGCTGGGGTATGCCTAGCTTAACTTCAATTTACAACAAAACCATATTGTCTTAACAACCTAATAAAAATAAAGAATGATAATGGTAAAAAATCCTCTCACAATGACGTCAATTCCGGAAGGACCGGAAGGACCGGCAGCATGAGTCAGCAATTTTTTTCCAAAATTCTCACCCATTTACTAATGGCTGGGATATGCTTTGCTTAACTTCAATTTACAACAAAACACCTTGTTTTAACAACGTAATGTAAATAAGGATTTATAATGTGAAAAAAAATCCTCTCTAAATGACGTCACTTCCGAAATAATGACATGGCAATTTTAACACGGCCGTTGCTTAATTAAATATGTTTAATTAATTGTATGATTATTTGTATTTATTTATATCACCTTATCGGAAAATGTTGTAAATACATATGTAAATTTGATAATAGCAGTTATAAGTGTATATTTGTAAATATGAATTTATTAGAAGTTTAAAAGTAATAAATTATGTAAATGGTAAAACTCGTCTGGTGTCTGAGCGTGTTTTTGTAACAGTATATAAGGAAGTTGTGTCACATCTTACCGCTGTTCGACGTAGATAAATTACTAGTTTAAGTAAGATTCTTAACACGTTTTCTGTTCGAATCGCAATCTCGTCTTGAAATTTCTTTCTACTTCATTTATATGTTTACTGCGGTTTTTCTACTACTATATATAGAAGCTGGCAGCCTAAGTAAATAGTAATATTACTCTGATTGAATTTCGGCTTCAGACAGATATAAAATCTCCATTATTAATATATATATATATATATATATATATATATATACTAGAAAAATACTACCTGACTTCCAGGGTGTTATTTATCTAGCTGTAGTGTTATCTATGGACAGGCTAAAAAAACAAACAATGGTCTTATCTGATATATTTCAATGTGGAGATTGGATTTTGTATAAGTATAAAAACAATTCTCAATATTGAAAGGAATAAACGAAAAATCGGGACGATTGTCAAGAACAACAAACAAAAAAGCGAGGAAAACTGATAATTAAGAAATAACTGTTACCAAAAACAATAATGTTACTTTTTTACCTGCTTGCCTATTTTCATTTGTGTGTTTTAAAGTATTTTAAAGCGGTTTTATAGTATTTTAATAATTCGTAAACTCCTGATGCGTAACAGTTTAACTTTCAAAATGGCGTAAGTGAACATTCACGAAGTTTGTTCTATGAGATTTTCGTCTTTTGGAATAAAAAAAAACATAAAAACCAATAGTCAACAAATAACTGTCCAAAACGCTTTTACATTTACTTTCTACCAAATTGAAATGAGAAAAGTAAAACAAAATAATCAGATTTTTAATACTTATCATTCAATGGTTAAAAAAAAATGAAAGAACGACCAATATTTGAAAATAAACTCCCAGCATACGCGGCACTTCCGTTCTACTAATGAACCGCGAATTCCATCACAGCGGACAATACGTCATATCAACACAAGGACGTCTTATTGATAAACAAAACTAAAAGTTTGTTTATTTTTACTAAAAAAAAGAGAAAAAATATCTCTGAAGATGTGGAATGTCTCCGAAATATATAAGATAAAAGTAAAAAAAATAAATAAATAAATTTGTCTTGCATTGTAAAGGGCTTTTATTGTCATTTTAATACTTATCATTCAATGCTTAATAAAAAAAAAATTGGAAAAAAAAACCGACCAATATTTGGAAATAAAATAATCAGACTTTGTAGACGGTCAGCGATCGACTGTCATACACTTTGGTGTTTCTGTTTAACGTAATATATTTGACGGAACTTTTTAATTAAACAAAAACGTTTTAAAATACTTTAAAACACAACAAAATTAAGCAGGTTGGTAGAAAAGCAAGTTTGATTTGGTAACAGTTATTTGTTGACTATTTGTTTTTTAGGTGTCCGTTATTTTTGTTGATTTTTCTTGAGAATCGCGAAATTGTCAAATAAAAGAATGACATATTCCTGAGTAATTTAGAATAATTACTTTTTGTGTTTCGCTTTTATTATGTAAGAAAGACAACGAAAATAAATATTACTTCCGCATTTTGTTTTATATGAATCTGGTATTTTTGTAATGTAAAAATAAACTACAAACGTTGGTAAATTTGCAGATTAACACTCTCAGCCAAATTATCTACGCACTTATAACGATTAGCCTTTTAATGCCTCAGTTTAACGAATTTAATTCATAAGTGTGTTGTAAACACGCGACAAAAAACTTTCGCATTTATTCAAGAAATAGATAAATATTTATAACACACACAACGATTTACATTTTTCCTAAGCATACTTAGCTTACAGGAGAAATTTCAATGTTCAGAGCTAATAAAAGGTTTTCTACTCTGTAGAAGATATTTCCAAGGGGCTGCTTCTTTAAATATTACAACAAGTTTTTTTTATCGTAAAACGTGCTCAGAAATAATAAAAACTAGTTCACCCTATTCATAATTTTCGTCGTTCAACTGACAATCATTTCATCCAATAGAACCGTATCCTCGACTTTATAAGTGGTTTTGCTAACTAGTAATAAAAATGAAACTTTTGTAATCGAAGGTTTTTATTTCATATATATATATATATATATATATATATATATATATATATATATATATATATATATATAATTTGCAGAAACAGAAAAATACATCCAGGAATATTCGTTAATTTTTTCATATTTAAAAAAATGTCAACTTCAATTAATTAATTAGTCGGCATTTGCAAATAATTCATCTAATAACACTTCTCTTGTTAACTTTCTCTTGATCACTTTCAGCCTCTCCTACTCTTTTTGTTCTTTTTCATACGTGTATATAACTCTCGATGCCAGTTCTCCTTTGCTCTCTCTTTTTATTAACAGTCGAAGGTAATAAAGAAAGGAAATAGTCCATATATACACACAATAATAAACCATATTTATGTGCATTATTTTATGTTAAAATTATACATTTCATGAAAATCTGCCTCTACTTTTTACACACTCTTAAATTTAAATCAATTAGTATGTGTACTCATGAATTTTATATTAATCTTTGAAAACATATATCTTTTAATATTTTTTCTTTAAACATAAAAAAAAGTTCATTCCCGTACATCATTACTAAGAAATTATTTAATGCACTTGGTTATTCTACTATTTTTTTCGGAATTATTCTCTGTTCATTTTTAATGCATTGGTAATAAAAGTAATTTGAAACCGTGTGTTCACATCTCTGACTAGTTACACTAAAGTGGTATTTATTTGCATTCTGATTGTGCTTCGTCCGTTTTAATTTTTTCATAACCATTTAAAAATCCGTTTGGAGTAAAAGACGAACGATTTTTTTCATAACCATTTAAACACTTTCTGTTTGGAGTAATAGACGAACAAATTTTCTTATTACCATTTAAAAATCCTCTGTTTGGAGTAATAGACGAACGATTTTTTTCATAACCATTTAAACATCTTCTGTTTGGAGTAATTGACGAACGAATTTTTTCATAACTATTTAAAAATCTTCTGTTTGGAGTAATGGACGAAATAATTTTTTCATAACAATTTAAAAATCTTCTGTTTTGAGGAATAGACGAACGAATTTTTTCATAACTATTTAAAAATCTTCTGTTTGGAGTAATAGACGAACGAATTTTTTCATAACCATTTAAAAATCTTCCGTTTGGAGTAATAGACGAACGAATTTTTTCATAACCATTTAAAAATCTTCTGTTTGGAGTAATAGACGAACGAATTTTTTCATAACCATTTAAAAATCTTCTGTTTGGAGTAATAGACGAACGAATTTTTTCATAACCATTTAAAAATCTTCTGTTTGGAGTAATAGACGAACGAATTTTTTAATCACCATTTAAAAATCTTCTGTTTAGAGTAACAGACAAACGAATATTTTCATAACCATTAAAAAATCTTCCGTTTGGAGTAATAGACGAACGAATTTTTTCATAACCATTTTAAAATCTTCTGTTTGGAATAATAGACGAACGATTTTTTCATAACTATTTAAAAATCTTCTGTTTGGAGTAATAGACGAACGAATTTTTTCATAACCATTTTAAAATCTTCTGTTTGGAGTAATAGACGAACGAATTTTTTCATAACCATTTTAAAATCTCCCGTTTTGAGCAATAGACGAACGAATTTTTTCATAACCATTTAAAAATCTTTGGTTTGGAGTAATAGACGAACGAATTTTTTCATAACCATTTTAAAATCTTCCGTTTTGAGTAATAGACGAACGAATTTTTTCATAACCATTTAAAAATCTTCCGTTTTGAGTAATGGACGAAATAATTTTTTCATAACCATTTTAAAATCTTCTGTTTGGAGTAATAGACGAACGAATTTTTTCATAACCATTTAAAAATCTTCCGTTTTGAGCAATAGACGAACGAATTTTTTCATAACCATTTTAAAATCTTCTGTTTGGAGTAATAGACGAACGAATTTTTTCATAACCATTTTAAAATCTTCCGTTTTGAGTAATAGACGAACGAATTTTTTCATAACCAGTTAAAAATCTTCCGTTTTGAGTAATGGACGAAATAATTTTTTCATAACCATTTTAAAATCTTCTGTTTGGAGTAATAGACGAACGAATTTTTTCATAACCATTTAAAAATCTTCCGTTTTGAGCAATAGACGAACGAATTCTTTCATAACCATTTTAAAATCTTCTGTTTGGAGTAATAGACAAACGAATTTTTTCATAACCATTTTAAAATCTTCTGTTTCGAGTAATAGACGAACGAATTTTTTCATAACCATTTTAAAATCTTCCGTTTTGAGTAATAGACGAACGAATTTTTTCATAACTATTTAAAAATCTTCCGTTTTGAGTAATGGACGAAATAATTTTTTCATAACCATTTTAAAATCTTCTGTTTGGAGTAATAGACGAACGAATTTTTTCATAACCATTTTGAAATCTTCCGTTTTGAGCAATAGACGAACGAATTTTTTCATAACCATTTTAAAATCTTCTGTTTGGAGTAATAGACGAACGAATTTTTTCATAACCATTTTAATATCTTCCGTTTTGAGTAATAGACGAACGAATTTTTTCATAACCATTTTAAAATCTTCCGTTTTGAGCAATAGACGAACGAATTTTTTCAGTACCATTTAAAAATCTTCTGTTTGGAGTAATAGACGAACGAATTTTTTCATAACCATTTTAAAATCTTCCGTTTTGAGCAATAGACGAACGAATTTTTTCATAACCATTTTTAAATCTTCTGTTTGGAGTAATGGACGAACTAATTTTTTCATAACCATTTTAAAATCTTCTGTTTGGAGTAATAGACGAACGATATTTTTCATAACCATTTTAAAATCTTCTGTTTGGAATAATAGACGAACGAAATTTTTCATAACTATTTAAAAATCTTCCGTTTGGAATAATAGACGAACGAATTTTTTCATAACTATTTAAAAATCTTCTGTTTGGAGTAATAGACGAACGAATTTTTTCATAACAATTTTAAAATCTTCTGTTTGGAGTAATAGACGAACGAAATTTTTAATAACTATTTAAAAATCTTCTGTTTGGAGTAATAGACGAACGAATTTTTTCATAACCATTTAAAAATCTTCCGTTTTGAGTAATAGACGAACGAATTTTTTCATAACCATTTTAAAATCTTCTGTTTGGAGTAATAGACGAACGAATTTTTTCATAACCATTTAAAAATCTCCCGTTTTGAGCAATAGACGAACGAATTTTTTCATAACCATTTAAAAATCTTTGGTTTGGAGTAATAGACGAACGAATTTTTTCATAACCATTTAAAAATCTTCCGTTTGGAGTAATAGACGAACGAATTTTTTCATAACAATTTTAAAATCTTCTGTTTGGAGTAATAGACGAACGAATTTTTTCATAACCATTTAAAAATCTTCCGTTTTGAGCAATAGACGAACGAATTTTTTCATAACCATTTTAAAATCTTCTGTTTCGAGTAATAGACGAACGAATTTTTTCATAACCATTTTAAAATCTTCCGTTTTGAGTAATAGACGAACGAATTTTTTCATAACCATTTAAAAATCTTCCGTTTTGAGTAATGGACGAAATAATTTTTTCATAACCATTTTAAAATCTTCTATTTGGAGTAATAGACGAACGAATTTTTCATAACCATTTTGAAATCTTCCGTTTTGAGCAATAGACGAACGAATTTTTTCATAACCATTTTAAAATCTTCTGTTTGGAGTAATAGACGAACGAATTTTTTCATAACCATTTTAATATCTTCCGTTTTGAGTAATAGACGAACGAATTTTTTCATAACCATTTTAAAATCTTCCGTTTTGAGCAATAGACGAACGAATTTTTTCATAACCATTTAAAAATCTTCTGTTTGGAGTAATAGACGAACGAATTTTTTCATAACCATTTTAAAATCTTCCGTTTTGAGCAATAGACGAACGAATTTTTTCATAACCATTTTTAAATCTTCTGTTTGGAGTAATGGACGAAATAATTTTTTCATAACCATTTTAAAATCTTCTGTTTGGAGTAATAGACGAACGAAATTTTTCATAACCATTTTAAAATCTTCTGTTTGGAATAATAGACGAACGAATTTTTTCATAACTATTTAAAAATCTTCTGTTTGGAGTAATAGACGAACGAATTTTTTCATAACAATTTTAAAATCTTCTGTTTGGAGTAATAGACGAACGAAATTTTTAATAACTATTTAAAAATCTTCTGTTTGGAGTAATAGACGAACGAATTTTTTCATAACAATTTTAAAATCTTCCGTTTGGAGTAATAGACGAACGAATTTTTTCATAACCATTTTAAAATCTTCCGTTTTGAGTAATAGACGAACGAATTTTTTCATAACCATTTAAAAATCTTCCGTTTTGAGTAATGGACGAAATAATTTTTTCATAACCATTTTAAAATCTTCTATTTGGAGTAATAGACGAACGAATTTTTTCATAACCATTTTGAAATCTTCCGTTTTGAGCAATAGACGAACGAATTTTTTCATAACCATTTTAAAATCTTCTGTTTGGAGTAATAGACGAACGAATTTTTTCATAACCATTTTAATATCTTCCGTTTTGAGTAATAGACGAACGAATTTTTTCATAACCATTTTAAAATCTTCCGTTTTGAGCAATAGACGAACGAATTTTTTCATAACCATTTAAAAATCTTCTGTTTGGAGTAATAGACGAACGAATTTTTTCATAACCATTTTAAAATCTTCCGTTTTGAGCAATAGACGAACGAATTTTTTCATAACCATTTTTAAATCTTCTGTTTGGAGTAATGGACGAAATAATTTTTTCATAACCATTTTAAAATCTTCTGTTTGGAGTAATAGACGAACGAAATTTTTCATAACCATTTTAAAATCTTCTGTTTGGAATAATAGACGAACGAAATTTTTCATAACTATTTAAAAATCTTCCGTTTGGAATAATAGACGAACGAATTTTTTCATAACTATTTAAAAATCTTCTGTTTGGAGTAATAGACGAACGAATTTTTTCATAACAATTTTAAAATCTTCTGTTTGGAGTAATAGACGAACGAAATTTTTAATAACTATTTAAAAATCTTCTGTTTGGAGTAATAGACGAACGAATTTTTTCATAACAATTTTAAAATCTTCCGTTTGGAGTAATAGACGAACGAATTTTTTCATAACCATTTAAAAATCTTCCGTTTGGAGTAATAGACGAACGAATTTTTTCATAATCATTTAAAAATCTTCCGTTTTGAGTAATAGACGAACGAATTTTTTCATAACCATTTAAAAATCTTCCGTTTTGTAGTAATAGACGAACGAATTTTTTCATAACCATTTAAAAATCTTCCGTTTTGAGTAATAGACGAACGAATTTTTTCATAACCATTTAAAAATCTTCCGTTTTGAGTAATAGACGAACGAATTTTTTCATAACCATTTAAAAATCTTCCGTTTTGAGTAATAGACGAACGAATTTTTTCATAACCATTTAAAAATCTTCCGTTTTGAGTAATAGACGAACGAATTTTTTCATACCCATTCAAAAATCTTCCGTTTGGAGTAATAGACGAACGAATTTTTTCATAACCATTTTTAAAATCTTCCGTTTGGAGTAATAGACGAACGAATTTTTTCATAACCATTTAAAAATCTTCCGTTTGGAGTAATAGACGAACGAATTTTTTCATAACCATTTTTAAAATCTTCCGTTTGGAGTAATAGACGAACGAATTTTTTCATAACCATTTAAAAATCTTCCGTTTGGAGTAATACACGAACGAATTTTTTCATAACCATTTTTAAAATCTTCCGTTTGGCGTAATAGACGAACGAATTTTTTCATAACCATTTTTAAAATCTTCCGTTTGGAGTAATAGACGAACGAATTTTTTCATAACCATTTAAAAATCTTCCGTTTGGAGTAATAGACGAACGAATTTTTTCATAACCATTTGTAAAATCTTCCGTTCGGAGTAATAGACGAACGAATTTTTTCATAACCATTTAAAAATCTTCCGTTTGGAGTAATAGACGAACGAATTTTTTCATAACCATTTAAAAATCTTCCGTTTTGAGTAATAGACGAACGAATTTTTTCATAACCATTTAAAAATCTTCCGTTTTGAGTAATAGACGAACGAATTTTTTCATAACCATTTAAAAATCTTCCGTTTGGAGTAATAGACGAAAGAATTTTTTCATAACCATTTTTAAAATCTTCCGTTTGGAGTAATAGACGAACGAATTTTTTCATAACCATTTAAAAATCTTCCGTTTTGAGTAATAGACGAACGAATTTTTTCATAACCATTTAAAAATCTTCCGTTTTGAGTAATAGACGAACGAATTTTTTCATAACCATTTAAAAATCTTCCGTTTGGAGTAATAGACGAAAGAATTTTTTCATAACCATTTTTAAAATCTTCCGTTTGGAGTAATAGACGAACGAATTTTTTCATAACCATTTTAAAATCTTCCGTTTGGAGTAATAGACGAACGAATTTTTTCATAACCATTTTTAAAATCTTCCGTTTGGAGTAATAGACGAACGAATTTTTTCATAACCATTTTTAAAATGTTCCGTTTGGAGTAATAGACGAACGAATTTTTTCATAACTATTTAAAAATCTTCTGTTTGGAGTAATAGACGAACGAATTTTTTCATAACAATTTTAAAATCTTCTGTTTGGAGTAATAGACGAATGAATGTTTTCATAACCATTTAAAAATCTTCCGTTTGGAATAATAGACGAACGAAATTTTTCATAACCATTTTAAAATCTTCTGTTTGGAATAATAGACGAACGAAATGTTTCATAACCATTTTAAAATCTTCTGTTTGGAATAATAGACGAACGAAATTTTTCATAACCATTTTAAAATCTTCTGTTTGGAATAATAGACGAACGAATTTTTTCATAACCATTTTAAAATCTTCTGTTTGGAATAATAGACGAACGAAATTTTTCATAACCATTTTAAAATCTTCTGTTTGGAATAATAGACGAACGAAATTTTTCATAACCATTTTAAAATCTTCTGTTTGGAATAATAGACGAACGAAATTTTTCATAACCATTTTAAAATCTTCTGTTTGGAATAATAGACGAACGAAATTTTTCATAACCATTTTAAAATCTTCTGTTTGGAATAATAGACGAACGAAATTTTTCATAACCATTTTAAAATCTTCTGTTTGGAATAATAGACGAACGAAATTTTTCATAACCATTTTAAAATCTTCTGTTTGGAATAATAGACGAACGAAATTTTTCATAACCATTTTAAAATCTTCTGTTTGGAATAATAGACGAACGAAATTTTTCATAACCATTTTAAAATCTTCTGTTTAGAATAATAGACGAACGAAATTTTTCATAACCATTTTAAAATCTTCTGTTTGGAATAATAGACGAACGAAATTTTTCATAACCATTTTAAAATCTTCTGTTTGGAATAATAGACGAACGAATTTTTTCATAACCATTAAAAAATCTTCCGTTTGGAGTAATAGACGAACGAATTTTTTCATAACAATTAAAAAATCTTCCGTTTGGAGTAATAGACGAACGTATGTTTGATTGCTTATTTCCGTCGAACTTTCTTTGTGTTTATATCTCGATTATGAGAATATAAACTTGTACTTTATTGTAAACTACTAATTGTTATTGTTTACTATACATGTTTAATAGATTTTGGTTAGAATTATACTGAAATTATATAATACTATGTTTTGAAATAAATATGTTTGTGTTTATATGATTTTATGTAGAATGTCAACAACTTATGAGGCCGCGCTTTAATTATGTTTGGATAAAGAGTGTACATTTTGAGATTCTATTATATTGAAGCGCTGAAGTTTTCTGTTCGTTTTTTTTCATTTAATGTGATGTCTCTATTTTATTCTATTTCATTTTAGTTCTGGTTGATCGGTGTCACCTGTTTATATATGTTGGTGTTCGCACTTTATAAGTCTCCAAATGTGTCAGCTCTATCTGTACTATCTTTTGTCTATAGTCGATCCTCCTTAATTATTACTAGCATGGATGCCTAGCGTTGCTCGGGAAGAAAATAACAAAATAGAAGAGTTAAACATCTGTGTAACCTCTTTCTTTTATATTATATCTCTGTATCTTTCTCAATATATTGATTACTATCAACTATTTCATCTTCTATACTTTTCCACTGTCCATTCTACTTTTTTTATTTTAATATATCAAAATTAATAATCATAATATCAGTTTGTAAGTTACTGCTGCCAGGCAAAGCCAATTTTGTAGATTCCGCATGAACATTGTAATGAAACAATATTTTTTTAATTATATTCCTGGGTAAGATCGGCTTTCTTGCTTTGCCTCTTCCTCTCAAAACTATACGAAAACACATGTATGTTTTAAAGTATTTAGGGGCATCCCGAGTTTCTTGTCTTCCCGTATCTACCGTAACACGCTAATGAACCCTATATTAACTTTCATATATTCCCAGACGACGCCAATTTTCTTTTCTTGACCCTTACACATTATACTATAAGGATACACCATTTTTGTTTACCCGGAGAAACGCCGATTTTTATTCATCTCCCTACCAACGTCAACTCTATAATACAACGCATATTTGCTATAATGTATTACCAAACAATACAAAGTTTTCTTCCCCTCTATACCTCCACCACTATAATGAAACACATTTATTTAAATGTATTTCCGGGCAACGTCATGTACTTACCTAAAATCTGTATCTGAACACGATAATGGAATCTTTATTAGTTTGTATATATTCCCGGGCAACGTCAAGTTTCTGTCACCCCTATCTCCACTTCAACGATGTAATGAAATATATATTTGTTATAATATATTTCCGGGCCACGCCGAGGTTATTGTCTTCCGGCTCTCCACCGAAACACTATAATGACACTTATTGTGATATGATGCATTTCTTTTGAAGATTTGTATTACCGCTATTTCTGTCTCAAATTGTTATTATAATTTTGACTATGATCTGTAATAATTTTGATTATTCACATTATTACATCAGATAGTTGATAAAGCTAACAATATGCGTACGTTCAAATACAAAGAAGCAATTTACTAATGTTAATAAGCATGCCGCTGCGCAACTCCTCACTAAGGAGCATCCTATTAATGTAGCCCCGAATTCACTGTAGCTCCTTAAGTTTCAGTGGTAATGTCATTGTTTATGGTTAATATGATTTGAAAAAAAAACAACAGATTGTTGGTGTAAGACAGATAGATAGGAAATTTCCATTAGTAATAAATAAAACTAGAAATGTGTTAATAGAAGTAGAAGTATAGTTCGCCGTCCGACCGACATTTACAAAATGTCCATTAGTTATGGATAACTACTAAGCGATTCGTGGAGTCGATCACATTTTAGATACACTATACACTATTTACCATACATATCATATATCTGTGTGTGTACGTAAAAATTTAAAAAAGTATGAGATATTATAAGGAAAATAAATATACGATAAGCTAAAATTAGGAATAGAGAAACCATTTTTTTTTGCCAGTTGGTAAAGGTAAACGAGTGCAATAAAAACGTTCTTAGACATCTCTCGCATCTATATTTTTATATAATTATCATAATATTACATTTTTGTTTTAATCATTTTTACTTTTTTTCTGAACCTTCTAGTAACGCAGCGGGGCGACTATATGTTCGATTTCGCCCACAGCCAATGCGACCAAGCGCACTAGAAATATTTTTTCTTCATGGTCATGTTGACGGGACCCTTTTTTCATATACACCGGCCTGACCCCATATTTCAGCTTACTGAGAATACCTGCAAGCACAATTTTACTTCGAGAATAGGTGTGTATAAGGTAAGAGACGACCTTTTCGTCAGTCACTTCAGTTAGAAGTTTGTCAACACATTATATATATATATATATATATATATATTTATATATATATATATACATATATATATACATATATATATATACATATATATATACATATATATATATACATATACATATACATATACATATATATATATATACATATATATATACATATATATATATATATACATATATATATATATATATTTTTTTTTTATTGATACAGACATGGACAAAAAGCCGATGCACTGGCATGTCGATATAATCAATCAATTGTTATTTAAAATATGATCTCATTAGGCGGAAAAAAGTTTCTAATAACTATTGATCAATAGCATCAACATGCAAGTGTAGACGCTATTTGTACATGTCTGCATTAATAAAAATAATAATATAAATAGCTCTATTTAATAGTGAAAACTTTGTGATTAGCCCGGTTGAAATTCTGTGATTTTCTATCCTGTGAATGCTTACATCTTCTGGATTAATATATATATATATATATATATATATATATATATATATATATATATATATATATGGTAAGTTAGGGCAAATGCATTTATGATATTATTTATTTCAGTTCCAAGAATATAAGATCAACAATAATAAAGCGTGCAATCGTTTCTAAGACGATCAGGATTTTTTAAATTTTCTTATGGTTTTATTTTTATATTCGACTACATGACCTTTCCAAAATATCACAGAAAATATCGGCATTTTTTAATCTCATTTAAAAAAAATACATATCAAATCCTTACAGGTAATAATAACTCCAAATTTTCATACATTAATAATGCGTATGCTAAAAATCATGACACTAATTTTAATACATACCGAATGACATAAATAATGCACACTGATATAGTGGATTGGGACAACACAATTGAATATAAGAGAATAAATAATTAATAACAATAATTATAATAAAATAATTATAATTATTATCATCATTTTTATTATTATATTCATTATTATAATCATAGTGATGATAGTAAACATTTCCATCAATAAATAATAAATATTATAATAATAATAATAATAATAATAATAATAATAATAATAATAATAATAATAATAATAATAATAATAATAATAATAATAAAAATAATGATAATAATAATATTGAAGCTGAAACAATAATATGATCAACAAATATTTCGTATGAAAAAATACAGCACAGAAAACAAATACAAATCTTACATAAGAAAAATTTTATTTCAAATTTACATGAAAATAACAATGAAGCTATAAAAACAAAGCTCCTTCTCTCCAATAACTACGAGAAACCTCTTCAACTACCGATTGTCATGGCTAATAACACCCTACCTTAGAGTTCAACATGCAAACGCCTCGGTCCATCATTCACCGGTAAGCTGAATTGGAATAAGTGCATTGAAGACATTGTCAAAGCTGCTGCAAATAAGGTTGGCTCCCTCTATGGCGATAGTAAACTTATCACACCAACCATTATCCTATATCTCTACAAAGCCACCATCCACCCATGCATGGAGTATTGTTGCTACATGTGGGCTGGTGAATCATCCACTAGTCTCTCCCGTTTAGACAAGGTCCAAAAAATAGTCGCCAACTGAATAGGCCTCTCACTATCTATCAAGCTCCAGCCTATGTCCTATCGCCGCAATGTGACATCCTTGTGCCTGTTTTACAAGTACTCCAATTAAATGCGCTCTGATGAACTTGCTGCACTAGTACACCTTCGATTTAAGTCCACCAGACCAACCCGACAATCAGCTAAATCCTATCCATTCACTGTGGAGGCCCCTTGATACTGAAGAGCCTTCTACTCTAGCAGCTTTTTTCCTCGTGCTACCGGCCTCTGAAACGCCCTCCCTGATCCCTGTTTCTCTGACTATACTGACATGAAGAAATTTAATACTAATTAAAACAGACATCTCGCTGCACAGCACCACCATAGCATGACCCCAAAACATACACCCAATTACTCGGTAGCCCTTACGTCTACAGTGGCGGCCTGCCTTGTTTGGGATTTACTATATTAATATATATATATATATATATATATATATATATATATATATATATATATATATGTATAAATAATACTATTATTATGTTATTTCTCTAATAATTCTTTTTTAAATCCATTTTTAAAATTTTATTTCATAATAATATTTCTTTATAATACTATTTTTATAATAATTTTTCTTTTTGCATGTTTATAGTTTTATATATTATTTGTGTATATCGCCCTTTATTTGTTTTGTATTGTTTTCTTCTATCCTATAGCTTTATCTTCGGGATTCTTCTCTATATCCCTGATCTTGTAAATTTAAAATTTTTAAAACACTTGTCATCATCTGATATTCCATACACGCCAATTAAGTTCAGTCACCCATCAACGCTGTTTTATAGCATAACTATGATACGTGCCATATTCCCGAGTTATACCGTTGCTTCGAGGTATATTCAGACCTACTCCCTCATAAACTGTCTGTCTTCGTATTATTTAAATTTCTATTAATCTAAAATATACCTGTTATATAAAGAAAATAACCCTTACCCTTCCCCAAGCTCCAATGTAATTTATTTTAAAATATTGTTTTTTAATAATTACATTTTAATAAACCATTTAATTTAATTTCTTCCTCCCATCTATTTATATTATTTCAATCTATTCATATTGTTTTTATCTGTCAGTCATCATTATTTAATTACCCTATTTCCAGATTCTACTTTCTTATCTTATCTACTCCTCACTTTATTATATATTATTCCATTTTCATATAATACTAACATTGTTGTTATTGCAAAAGATTTACGGATTCACCCCTTATGTTAAATGCTAGAAATATTTACATTTCGATTTTTAATTTTTACATTCACTTTTTTTTTTCACTCATGTATTTTTTCTCTTGTGTAATCTCCCCACCTCGATTCATCTAAGGAATGTTTAGAATGTTTTTAATTGATTGATCAATTCGCTGTTACTCTTCTGCTTCAAAATCTTTTTACTCCTGTTGAATTTTGGCACCGAAATCTGATGTTATTTGTAAAAAAAGATTTCTATAAGTACTTTTATAAAGGACGCTGACGAAAATAAAATATGTCCAAAATGTATTGAACACGACCGTACGGCGAATGGTAGTTGATATTCAATTCTTGGAACAACACACACACATACCCCCCCCACATATATGTATATATATATATATATATATATATATATATATATATATATATATATATATATATATATATATATAGTGCCCAATTGGTTAATTACACTGTTGTAATAAAATAAATAAAATGCTGGTGTTTGTACACAACTGACAATATCACATGAAATCAACTCTTGGTTAAGAATATGGATTTATGTTATCTTGTAAGATTTTAAAATTCAAGCTCATAGAACATTTAATCCGACAAATCAAACGCTGCTTGTTCAATATAGTTACGAAGCTCGCTGCAATTTTTAAACCATACGTAGACGATTGCTAATATGATACAATTTTTATATACTCACCTAAAAATAAGATCAGAATTGGTGTAACGCATTTTTAATTGAAAAAAAATCATCATTGTTTTTTTTTTTTAGTGTAATAATGTGCAAACAGATACAAATTAAAACCTAAAATAATTTCACCGCAACGCGGGCAACGGCGGGTATGTAAAGGTGTTATCTTTATGAGGTCAGGTATATTTAAATATGCATTTCATATATTGACCTCTCACAAAGTTCAATATCTATCAACTGATGATTATTTCATCTCATTAACTCGTATCTTCAAATGGCGTTCTGCCTGAAGATGTGTGAATTTCTAGTAAAAAACACTTATCCAAATGAATAACATTTACCATTTAGCACGATTTTTTAGGTGGTAAAGGTTTTGCGGAAATATAGCTTATAGCTCGTGTTAGCTAGTATTGTTTCAGCAAAACGTTATATGCAAGTTTTATTGTCGCTTTATTGATAAGTAGGGTTCTACTGATTCGTGATAACAAGGCTACATTTTAACTCGCGTCTCATTCATCTAAACACTTTCCAGTTCAACTCAAGTCAGCGATTTCCAACTAAATATCATAGCGTCTTGAGTGGCAGAAAAAATGAATGGCGTTAGATACGATTCGTGCCTGGTCGAACATTTCGCCTGTGCGAAGCCACTTGTCAGTTGGACTTCAGCGCGGCGATTAAAGGAACCGAAAAGTCGATAGACCAGGCCTTGTGGCCGGATTTATTTTCCTCTTCCACAGTCGGTAAGGTTAACATAGGCCAGCATAATGGAAGGAGTTTAAAAATTGGAAGTGTTTCCAGCGTGTTAACAATAGCGATATAAAACTCTTGAAACGGTTTAGATTTTTATTGCAATTACATCTATTAATAATAGAGTGTGTGTATATGTTTGTCTGTCTGTATGTATGAAGCCGAAACTTCCTAAGAGTACCCTTAATTAATCTGCCAGCTTCTATATATACTGCTACAAAAACTTGCCCAAACACCAGGCGTTTTTGCCAATTTACACAATCAATTACTTCTAAACTTCTAATAAATTACTATTCACAAATATACACTTATGACCCGTGTTCTCAAATTTACATATGTATTCAGAATATTTTCCATTAATATTGAGAAAACTTATTAATACAATTACTTAAAGCTATGCAGTGTTCTTATGTATTATTCCGGAAATTACGTAATTGTCACAAATTATTTTTTTTATGCAAATAAAAATGTTTCATTAAAATATATTTCTACGTGTGAACAAAAATGTTTTATTTATTAATTCGTTAAACAAATAAATATTTATTTCATTAAATTTCACGGCGTCACGTGACCCTTGCAAATGTCAACATCACTCTTCCTTCGATCCGGCTAATTCATAAGTTAGTATCCACGCTTCGCTACTTTAACGCAAAATTCTAAAAATAAAAAACATTTCATCAAATTCAATCAAAGAAATATTCATTTTTTTAACCCATAAATAAGTAAAATGTCGTTATTTTCTTACATTTACAAGTGATAAACATGAACGTGATTGCTGAAAACAAAGGCCGTCTTTATCATACAAATAGAAGACTAAGTTTTTGAAAAAAAAAGAGTGACATTTTCATTTGATGAACGCAGCTTGGACAACGCAGGCTCCTCTTCTTAGAATAACTTTCTGTAACTACGGACTGGGTCGCTCCAGGGTCTCGTGACTGATACTTTGTCGTTCGACACCATTGAACCATTTTGGTTATTTTCAAAATTGTGTACTTGTTTCCAATAAATAATGGATAACATTGTGTACGGATTTCATCTGTCATTCATTAGATTACCTTGAATCTTTCCACAATACTAATGAGGGCCGACTTTAAAACTATATATTTTTCGGACTTCGTAAGAAAATAAAATGTCATAAGACACCAGTACCTTGAAAACACATGCGAAATAAATTTAAAAAAATAACGCAATACTTTCTCAAAATGGATGAATCCAAGCATCAATCAAGCAATTATTTAAAACGGAGATGCGATAAAAGTGAAACACTTAATATACAATGCGCATAAACACCGCGCCTGTTTTCATCAGTAATCGCCCTCCAGATAAGTGGGCATGCGTACGTCATTGACTAGAAAATGGAAGCGATTTTAGAACACTTACCAGGAGAGAAAAAACATATCAAGTCCTTAAAGAAACGATTCTACGAAGCACTAGTAAATCGGTAACACGCGTTTGAAAAAACACTTGGACAAAATCAGCATTGCTGAACACTTTGCAATTGATACGTTTCATAGAGAGCCTACATGGAAATACACAGATATACGAAAACATGGCTCTTTTGAACATGCCAACTTGGTTATGGCGTACAAATGTGACGTCATACATTGAGACGGCCCAACATTCGTTCTATTATTATTATAGGTAACAGAAAAATAAAAACGGAGTTTTAATATATTACTAATTTAATTATTTAATAACTAAACATTTATTTACAAATTGTTTGGTTACTTCCTTTTTTAAAGGGCCCAAATAAATCGTATTATTTTGGCCTGTTCATTTTACAAATATTTTTTCTACTGGTTTCTGCGGTAACAGATAATAAACATTAGATGAATATATATTACAAAATTTCATTTTTTGTTGTGAAAATATTATTAAATTAACAAATTGTTTTTGTTATTCTCTATGTTTTTAAATATGAATTAATTAAGAAATAATAAAATCAAATAGTGATTTTAATAAATGGAATTGAAATATATTACAAATAAAGGTTAAGTAGGGGTTCGGCTTAGGGTTTGGTTTTATGATTTGTTTTATGATTAGTGCAGTCAGTTTGAATGGATACGTGAGACACTTTTAACGATTACACTTTCTATTATTAGGCTGAACGTAAAATATGAATTTTGGAAGAAAGACCGGAGCCATAGAGAAAAGCAAACGTAAAAGTCAACATTAAAAATATAACCATCAGATCGTATTTTAAATAAAATGGGAATGTTTTTCCCTAAAACAGGTCGAAATCTGTGACGTAACATTTGGACGCAATAACTGAGAAAAATGTTTAAGATAACGAAATGATTTGTCAGACAAATAAATAAATCATCCAAAAATGTCAGTTTAATATACGAATGCCAGTTATTGAAATGTATTTATTCATAATTGTACTGTTTTAGTCGACTGAACAGCATAAATTATGTCGTTCCGTCGACTAAAACAGTACAATGATAAATAAATACATTTGGTTTGGAAACATTTATTTTAAAATGTATAAAGTCTCATTATTTTTATTTTTGCGACCATCACAACCTTTGTTAATCTAACAATCCCGTTTTTTAAGCATCCTTAACAACTTTGGGCTAACGACGCTATGACAGAACTTGGCTTAATTAATAACTACATTTGTGAAGAAAACATCTTATAAGATAATGTAGAAGTATCTGATTATATTTCGGATGAGTATCACCTTTACAAAATCAGCAGATATTTCTGACTTTACTGAAAAATTCGACCACGTTTATATTGAAAGATTTAATAGATTTAAAATTTACTAAGAGAGATAAATCATTTTCTGAGGAGAAGTGGTATTCCTACCACCTGTGATGTCAAGAAATAACATATGAATGCACAAAGCCCGGTTCGTCTAAACGAAGAGAGAACTTTATTGGACAACCCAGCGTGTAACGACGCCTACCTTCGCAGGTAAGAAAAACCACGGGCACCTACTTATTCTACAAGTTAAAATTAACAAAGAAGCATCTATAATTTATACCACCGCCTCGAATAGCGTCATACTACATGGTAGGACCAAAAAACCGTTCACTTCGTATGGTACGTTATAAAACAAAGACGGCAGGCATATAAAAACGGCTGCGTCGATTTCATCAACGCTAGACTTCGCAATGAAGGAGACATAAAAGTTGTTTTTCTACATGTCTGGCGTTAAATTTCTATCAATAGAGTAGATTTATTAACGCATTTTAATATTAGTATGGATATGAAATAGTATCTAGCAGACAAGCAAATATCATTTTCAATGAAATAAATATTTCCTACATTCAAACCTTTGAGCGTCAATGGCACAAATTACTCAAAATGCAGTTTTTATCATTCACTTTCTAGGATTACCTAAATCTGTTTCTTATACTTGCAAAATAAAAAGAAAGGTGAGAAACTATATTGCAACACAGGGGTGACAAGTCAAGGAAACACCAGAACAACAACAAAATAAGTGAGTCGTGAAAATGCATACCCCCGCATGACAACAGAAAAAAAACAAAATCTTATCTGTTCATGAAGTTATTCTTCATATTGTATGAAGTATTCTCAATGTTATGCCATCGAAACGCTGATAGCTAAATTACGATATATCTTATCAGTCTTGAATTTTGAACGGATGATACTGCTATCGAAGCGCATCAGGTCCATCACATTCCGAAAAATATAAAAACTTTGTCAAAATGGTGACCGTGACGGAACATTATGAAGTCAATTTCAAAAGTCAATATTACATAATCTGCGGAATTTCATTGGCTACAATACAGGTCAGACTGCGAGTCTCTACACTTGACATATCCGAACTTATTGCCAAATGTGTGGATTTTGCATTTTTCATGACCTTGATCTTGAAGTGAGATATTCCGAAATTAAACAGTTTTAGGTCATACAATGACTGAAATCTTTATCATGTTTGGTAACAATTGTTTAACAGATTTGTAGACTAGGCTGGACACACACATACGTAATGACTAATATGCAACCGCAATACAGAACCAGCACTATCGTGAGGGTCCAAGAAAACACACATTTGGGACTTGTGTATTCTAAAACTGCTGATATACACATGATAACTCCCGTTACGAATTGTCACGGAGTATCAAGTAACGACTAAAAACAATGCATAGAATATCAATCTCGTATGCACTGATCAAGCTGAGAGACACCCGATGACACATATTGACGATTTGCAATTGTCATGGTCAAGATAAACTATGTCTTTCAAGAATAGATTTTATCAGAACATGTTAATTACCTGTCGCTAGAGAAAAGGTGGCTAACACTCTTAGTTGTGCTTTGATCGAACGTCTCACCTTTTTCCGCCTATTCTGCAGACCTAGAATGCAACATTATTTCGAGATGTATAGCCAAAGAACTGCGAATATTACCTAACGTTTTCGCATATGTTTATGATGTACTGATTGCCGGTTATTCAGAAAACAAACGTACAAACAGAGATAATTATTATAACCCTTGTAATTCTATTTAAATATTAATAAAGTAAAATGGTTATTTTCAACAAACACGTGGCATTTCTTTGACATCGGATATTTAGTATTTGTAAAGTTCCTCACAAAAAGGTTCAATTATCTAGTGTTTAACGAACTTTAAAATATAATAGGGTAACTCCAGGTCAAACGGTTTGTTGTCCCCATAATCAGACAGTGTTTACGAAGTTTTATTTGTGAAATTGATTTAGAGTGTGGACTTTAACTATATATACTATGTAAGAGATTTTGTTAGATTCGTAAATGTTGGTATGTTTTTGTTTGCTACTTTTCTGTTGCTAAACATGTTGTTTGGGCCATAATTTTGAAGATATTTTTTGAAATTCTTTGCTCAATTGCAAGATTATTTACATTTCTATGTTGGTTAATTGCCATATTTTTTTACCGGGTAACGTAAAAGCTATTACAAATTTTACAGTAGCATCTCAGTAAAACTGCTACAAAGTTTTATCGAAGTAGCCAATTATTACAGCAGTGTCATTCTACGATGACAATATATATATATATATATATATATATATATATATATATATATATATATATATATATATAATAATGGTAATAGTCCAGCTAAAAACATCCACAGGGTAGTAATCCAAAGAATTTCAACAAAAAGTGCTCAATATCAAATAGAGCTGTATATGTGATTATTTGTATTTACACAGACATGTACAAAATCTGCGACACTAGCATGTCGATGTTATCGATCAACAGTTATTATAAACTGAGATTTCATCAGGAAGAGTTAGAAACCGATCTTAACCTCAGATCATATTTGGAGAGAATGAAGTGGAGAGAAAAAAAAGAAGAAGAAAAGAAATTTATACTTTCAAAATTTAGGGAGTCACGTGATTTAGGGCCGTTAAAATTTAAAAAGTTAAAAACTAAAATCTAAAATCTAAAACAAACAAAACAAATAAATAAATAAAATAAAATAAAATAAAATAAAGTGGAAAGAGAGACATATAATTAAGAGAATAGATAGGTAGATAGACAGATAGAGAAGTGAGAACGTCTGTTGATTCAGACCGAGACATATTTTCTTGATATATTACTATGCATGTTTCTTTCCCTCCCCACCTCTTTCCTCTCTCGGTATCAATCAACAAATTATATAATAACTGTTGATCGATAACATCGACATGCCAGTGTCGCAGATTTTGTACATGTCTGTGTAAATAAAAATAATATATATATATATATTATTAAAGTTGACAGATATGTTAAAAACGAAAAACCAAAACAAAATAACGATAACTAGCAACACGTTTGAAAACTTTCGAGACTCAATGAAAAAATACCAGCGTAGACAAAATGCTGTTGCGTAGACACAGACTTATCCGCGAAATAAATATTAATAAAACACTCATACAACTATTCAATTGGAGTCAGAGTACAGCAACAACACATCTATGGTGTAATCTATGTCTTGATTCTCGGCTAAGCGTAATAACCCACGGTAGAAATATAACACATTAACCAAAGAACGTTTAGCTGTTTATCTCTCGATGAAATATTTCTGTTATGTTTACAAAGGAAGATAATTTTTAATCTTTAAAGATCATGAACACCTACCCTTTTAGTTCCATGCAAAGAAACACGATAAATATTCGCCTGTGGGAAATTCGTAAGCTAGATTACATAACATAGTTTTCTACGAACATAGTCATATTCCAGGAAGAATAATAATGTTTCGGACGCATTGCACGTTAAAGTACAATTCAAGCAATCGAAGAACGCTTAGGTTTCGAATACATGGCACAGAAATAAAACATATACAGATCTTAAAAAAAACTTATCTAAACTCAATTCTGTTTAATTTACACATCTCCCAATTCCTTTCAGTAGAGACTGTATTTCGCGTTATGATACTAAATATTACAGTTGTCCTACCATCTTCTTGTCGAAAAAGAATACTCAATCAAGTCTACGGTATTTCAAAATCAAGGACAAGTGCAACTTTTAAATAAATCTGGCCATAAATCCACATTACCATACGTACTTTCACATAAATGTATACTTCCTGTAAAAGATCAAAAATACAATATAAACATACTAAAAGCAGTAACGAAGTTTCCCATACAAGACTGGCGTTTTCTTTTATATTTCTGTTGATATCATCGACCTGAGGTATTATCAGATCCCATCCCAGTTGGCAACGTCTCTCAGCTAGTTGTACAAATAAGCCCTGACCTTCTTTTTCTAGAGTTAGAAACTGTCTTTTGTACAGTTGGCTCTTGAAACATCCGGCAAACAGTAAGACACTGACCACTAGATATATTTGGAGGACCCTACTAACCATTACGCTTATTGGATAATAATTAAACTATAAAACTGTTAGAGGCCGGGGACATATACACCTCTCAATATGAAGTAAAACGCTTCAAGTTATTCCCGGCAACTGCTGGGGGCGATAAGATTCATGATTACGCAAATGCGTCATTTTATAAAATTAGTCTGTACTAAAACACTTTCTGCTTAAGACTCACACCATAACTGATACATGTTGCGTCTGTTATCTGTCCTCTATTTAAACGACTATTTGTGAAAACAAATGGATGGTAACTCTTATGGAGGATTTAAGGACGTGTGGATGCTAATACAATGACTTAGCATTTTAATGTTCCACACGAGACGAACACTCCTCCGTTCTCTATCGTGTTTGGGTGGTTATTATTGGAGTTGTTAACTTATTACCAATATTAATGTAATATTTTATGGTACAGGTTGCTTTCATCATTCATTTTACTATATGCCATCCTTATACAGTATAAATACGGCTATAATATCGTTGACACACTGATTCCTCAAAGATCACCGAACTTAAGTTACGCCGATCCTGGCAAATACAAAATGATTAATGAAAAAGCAAAGTACTATATGTTACAAAATTAAAATTTAAATGAGTCTACAAATGATTAAAAACAATACATGTACCATTTCGGCATATGATACTGATGGTTGACATGCCATGACACTAAATAGCAATAAAAATAGAAAATAACGAATAAATAAATAGGGAATAATACAGTATAAGTGACTGCCGTGAAATCGAAAATGAATAAAAAACATTCAACAAATAACTTTTACCTAACACATTAAAATGTGATTTTATTCCGACTTGTATAGTTTAAACATTCTTAAACTCTTTGTACGTCTTGGTATTCTTAAATTAGTTTCCTTAATTTTGCTTCATTGGACACGAGTCAGTCAAATATGGCTGTTGTGTATGAGGATAGATGCTTACTAATTACAGACTTAAAAGATAGTAAAAATAGGCTTACGGCACTATTAACCCTCAGTCGGGTGTGCTTGATAGTTGGATTAGGATAGCCATTTTTAATAAGTTTTATAAAATTATGGCAGCCATTGTCAAAAATGGATTATTTAAATTTATTTAGTGAGTAAATACTTTTAACGTCTTATATTTTCATAATAAAGAATGTGGATCAGTGTATGTGTAACGGCTTGTAACTCGTAAAACAGACCCTTTTTTATTATTTACAGGAACACAAATTGGAAGAATACTCATCCCATACTCATATAATGCGTCTAAACCTTATGTCTAGAATCCTTATCCCAAGTTTTAGCAAAATCAATTACATGAATTTGATTTGAAAATATTTGTAAAATCTAAGGCTTAACCTTAAGAGGGCTTATCAGAAATTGAAATTCAAGTACCCTTAGTGTCTAATGAATATCGATGAAATTAAATGCTAATTTTAATATTGTAAATATTGAAATTGAAAAATGTACTCATATATTATCCTTCATCCTTTTAAAATACTCCAGAAAAAGTTGTAATTTGTAAAAGTATTTATGATTTGATGTATATTACATACTGTTAAAATTTCACAAAGATTGGAGGTATCTGAATTTGCAGAGAAGGGGTTTCATTGACATTTCTACCACATTTGCATATAACTAAATAAATAATATAGCTCACTTAACGACCCCTTACACCTAGCATTAATGTACTACAGTTCACAATTATTAGTTAATTAATTCAGGAGGTAATCCTATACATACAAATATATAAACATATACACATAGCAACATTTTTATTAAGAGAAACTCCTTAAATAATACCATCATTTTTCCAAAGACCCAATATATTGCACTTATGCATGTACATGTATAGATTATTTAAATAGAACATTGACACATCTTTGAATAATTTAATAAGATACAACATTTTGAAAACTAATACGACAAGGTAAGAAAAAATAAATAATATTCCGCTGAAAACTGTGTGAAAATAAAAGTGACATTACAGAATTATGGGTTATTTTTCAATAAAGAAACATTAAATGTTGTCCAATGAGATGTTCAATATGCATCATTCAGTGACGGACCCATTTGGAACAATGATGGCAGTGTTCGCTAATGGGTAGGAAAAACGTGGTGTAATCTTATGTCGAGAAATAAAAAAAATCTCAAAAAGTGGTACCTTCTGACATCTAGCAATACACCCAGCATTATATGTTGAGTACAAAGGTACAAATTGACCAAGGTATTATGTCGCATTACCCGTTCTTCCACGGTACCCGGTAAGATCCAACAAGTATGACAAAGAAAACAACGTATATGGACAAACTTTGGTTTTCTTTATTTGCCATTACCGGATGGTTTACGCCGGCTACGTACACATATTAAACAATCTTTTGACATAATTTTGTCTCGTCAAAGTCCTTTTCTTGCTGAGGTCACCGACTTGGTTTCCGCTAGAAACTCGTTCGTATATACATCTGATTGGAAAGCCATTTACTCTGCATTGTGTATCCGAGCGTGAAATGAAGCAATTGTTCTACAAGCACTTTGGTGAAGTACAAGTCAGGAGATGCTTCACTGTACCAACTTGCTTATCAGCCGCATTTTTAGTCAGCGGACACAAAAGTCTATAAATCTTCATCGGTGCCATAAACATCGGTAAACTCCCATTCTTCCGGTACATCGATACTCCGATCACCATGTGTTTCGGCTCTTCGCGTTTTTGAAACCGCCGTCTTTCGAATCTCCTCGCACTGCGGAACCTTCTCCTTTTTAACAGTTATCAAGTCGCCTTTTTTTCTCGACGTCCCACCCACAATGGACTCGTCCACGATTCATTTTTGCCACTCTTCATTATTTTACAATTGCTCCTTTCTTACAACTAAATTAAATGACTACATTCGGATCGCCCTCGACTACGGTCGACCAATTTCCTTTTTTTTATTTAATCAGTTTCTCTATATTTTTACATTAGGTTTGAGGTTAATTTATTCTGAAAGACAATGACAATTGTAAATCATCAATTGCTTTATCTTTAGACAAAATATTAGTTTATAAATAAACATAATATATCCAATTGGATTTGAATTCTGTATAGCCGATTACACGGACCGCGACGGTATCTATTTAAAATGAGTGTGTACCATTTTGGAATAGAAATCGACTCTATAGGTTCGTGTAACCTCGTTTATACATATCTTTATTTTGTTTATGTTTTTAACAAAAGTCTAGGAATCAAATATGTGACATTTTATGAAGTTTTGAATAAATGTATAAATAGGTCTACTGTACACTCGAATGCACCATTTCGTTGAAAATTACAACGAAATGTCTCGATTTTTACATAATAGTTCTGAGTATTTGGAAAGGAGGTGCCAAGTACTATTTCTTGGGTCTTTTGTAAGACTCGACCGAAGATTGAACCCCATTTTTCCGACTGATTTGCAAACACTCTTACATTTGTACCAAATAACCTCTAATAGCTTACACACACTGTATTTAGCAGACCTACGCATATAGGTTTTTGGTCGAGTCTAAAAGGATATTTTTCTAATCAATCTGCAGTTCTAGTGAAGAACACGCTATTTTGAACGGAGATGTGACAGACGAAATGTTTGACAGTTTAATTCATAGATTCAAAGACGCTACTGTAAAGCGAATTTTGTGGGAAACAACTTTAAAGTCTTTGACACAAACAAACATCTCTTCAAAGTGTTATTGAATAAATATTTGAAGAAATAAAATATAAAAATGCCATAAAGTTCCTTTGTTTTCTTCTGATAATTTCTTGGGAAACAATATATTAAAAAATTATGCGTCGCGCTCGAAGAGTTTCAGACCTAATAGTCATAAAGACACTTTAGAACATGGAAGCGGATGTAATAATGCCGAGATTGTGTATATACTAGCGACTTTCCCCGAAGTTCACAGGTCATAAAACAAGCTACCAACATGCTGTTTATTATTATTAGCTGGACCCCGTTAAAATTCCATAGTTTTTTCATGTATAAATTCGTATATTTTACAGTTGATGAAAATATTCCTTTCGAAATAATACATGTCAGGTTTAATATTATTAAGGAAAGAGAATACCTCTTTGTTCTTTCATTAATATAATTGTCATAATCAGCTAAATATTTTTTAAATAAATAAAAAGAATATGTCTTTTATTTATTCATTCATTTAGAATTCTAGCAATGTTAAGAAAATTGGCACACATATTGCTCAAATCTACGAATGTCTCTTTTTAAAATATATTTATTTACAATTCTACAGTATTAGTCGATGAGACGATATAATTTGACCTCGGCGCAATTAATTTTAAATGTGTGAAGTTAGATTAGTGAAATCAGATTGATTACTAATCAATATTTTTGCTGAACTATGTTTTTAAAGGTGATTACGTACGTACGAAAATTATTATTTTATTTCTAGACATTTCCGCGACTGCATGATTCAAAAACTTCTACAATTATGAAATTCACGCAAAACAAAAAAATATGGCCACTTTTGTAAGTGTTGATTTAAATTATCTTTCCCCTAATTAGGGTGTAAAGAGGCATTTGTCTTTCTCAAGAAACAACATATCGAACGAGAGAACAAGTGTTGTTATAGCTCAACCTAGTTATAACAGATGTATTTTCTGCACTATATTCTGGTGATTTTTTTAGATGAGGAGTTTGAATTTGTTTTATTATTTTTTTCTGCACTATGTTCTGGTGATTTTTTTAGATGAGGAGTTTGAATTTGTTTTATTATTTTTTTCTGCACTATGTTCTGGTGAATTTTTTAGATGAGGAGTTTGAATTTGTTTTATTATTTTTTTCTGCACTATATTCTGGTGATTTTTTTAGATGAGGAGTTTGAATTTGTTTTATTATTTTTTTCTGCACTATGTTCTGGTGAATCTTTTAGATGAGGAGTTTGAATTTGTTTTATTATTTTTTTCTGACTACTATTCTCATCTTGGATGTTATTCTCACAAAGGTTTGATCGATGTTAACTCGTAACTTTTTAAAGATATATCTTGTCAACCTCGGAAAATGCTATGGTAAAATCAGGAATATGTAAAGAATGTCGAACGTGATCTTTAACTTAATCTACAGGGATATATTGTTATCGTTTCGTCAGCCATGACCGTATAGAAGTCTGAAGTAATTCTTATCATGTTCGTAATAAATAAACCTCATGTATAAAACTCTGATTCAAATGTTGATCTAAATTCATTTTTATTCAAAAAAATGTCTACAAGTTACGTCTTCAGCTTTAGAACGGAATGTAAAGAAATTGAAATTAAAGAAAACCTAACTTAATTGGTGTCTATTGACTATAGATAACATTCAATGCAAATCTTAAATATATTAAGTTTTTATGAAAGCGTGTAGCAATTATATTAACTTAATTCTTTTGTTTGTAATATTCCGTAAAAAAGTGATTTTCAAAAAACATATTTGTATATTTATACTCATTTTGAAACTCTCATAAACAGCGTAGCAATCTTACTATTAACAACCGAATTCGAAACAGTTTTATTTTTTGCATAAAACTAAATTTAACTTATATAAAGCCCTATATTACGATCACTTTCGCCGAAAAGTTATGTTTCAAAATAAATGATGATCGGTTAATTGTTGAATAGCCCTTTAAAATGATTCATACCTTCGTATTTTCTCGGCCGGCTTCGTCGTCCAGTGGTTGAGTCTTTCTTCGCCTCTGTACTGTTTTAGCCATCTCCGGGGGCTGTCTGTAACAAAGGACCTTTCTCGCTTCATAAGACAACAACATTATTATTTTTAATTACTTTTATTCAGGCGTCGTTTGTATTGCCGTGGCGTTGTGTCTTGCTATCGCTGATAGAGAGAGAGATAGAGAGAGAGAGAGAGAGAGAGAGCTTTACGAATATCGTAGTTAGATTATTACTGCAGTCCTAACTATTCCTAGAGAGAGAAGGGGGGATCCTTTCGCCTGTCTTCCATTTAGGGAATACTCCCTTCTGTTAACATCACATTCTTGGATCTTGACTCTCTCGCCTCCAGACAGTAACTGATCTCAAATCCAACTCAATGTTCCCACGCTAGCGAAAACTCGCACTAACTCTCGTTGTCAACACACAGGTGCAAACTGACCCTCTGACCTCGTGTGACCCCCTAAGATCCCGTCAATTGTCGTTCTCGGCGTGAGAAAACACATCCGTAGCCTCGTACGGAATGACTCCGCTACAACCGCGTGAGTCAAACCACATCTCGGATAGATTCGTCCAAGCCATTATCTAACACTCTCATAAAGGTTATTATATCCCCCACCAAGTTACGTTCGTCAATATATAACATTCCTCCCTCACCAATCATTCAAAAATACCTACTAAAGAGGTATTTTTCTACGTCCCCCATTCCACCAATTCCATTCGATCTCTAACAGAATACAGGGTGAAACAGTAAACCCCCATTTAAATTCTTATATTCCCTTTCTGGTCAGCCATCTAAATTCACTGTAAGATATGTCTCGTCATACCATTCGACTGCGTCCGCTTTCTAACACGGATCCAGAGCGACCCCCTAGCTCAATACTTAAGATGATCCGCCCAATAACTTCAGGGCCGGCGACTCGCCTTCTCCATATCCTTCTTCCAAGGGGCCCAATATATTCCACATTGATCCCAACCAATTTTCCTAACTAATTCCGACATGTTAATCGCTCTGGCGCCATGCTAACCCGCCACGGGTCCGAAACAAGTTCAATCACGTCCCTATTTTCACAACCCCCGGATCCGTCACGCCGCTGCGGTTCTCTCGTGGGCCCCACTGGCACAATAAACAACAATGACAGCTCTGTCATTCTCTTCCCCACTGTCATTCCGTATGTGAAGAGATCCACATCAACCTTCCAATTCGCTCCCCCGCAAACAAGCTCTGCTTCATACTGGCTGGACAAATACCCTCGTTAGAGCTGCTCCATTCTATGGAACACCACGAGAATTTAACCACCCCTCTTCTTTTAAGGGAGGGAAACACAATAAAAAAACCCAAAAAATAAGCACCCCCGGCTCGGATCTATCATCATTCTTTTATTTTTTATTTTTTAAATTTTTCTTCAATTTTAATAACTCGGCTGACCATTAATTAATTTAATTCCACTTTAGTTACTGCCTTTTTTTATATTTAGTACTATTTTAATTCAAGGAGGGGAACAGCAATGTTTCCGGCTAAACCGAAAAACAAAAAAAAAACAAGGAAATCATCAATGAGTCTCTCTTTCGATACGCAAAACTAACCTTTAAATAAAATAAAAACTTAGTCAACGAACACAACCATCAACAAGACATTCCACCCGACCTGAAACAATACAAGAATTCCACCCAGATCCCCAACATCATACATTATTTTTAAACAAGGACAAAAAGTCATTACAAATCTGCACGTTTCTTGCTTTTCACGAATGTGTGTCTATGTATGCGCACATGTGTGAAAACATCCGCCCTTCCTTTATTAAAAGTTTCACTATTTGAATTTGTGTGTGTGTTTAGTTGTCTTATTAGAATTATTTTTAATCTTTTAAACTGTTTTTCATATAATTATTTTCAATCTTTCTATTACCTTTTTTTAAATTTCAATTTGTGTGTTAGTGTGTCTGTTTGTTCTTGTCTCGTCACTTTTTTTAGCAACAGTTTTACGCATAATTATTTTTAAATCGATCTATTACTTGTTCTTCTTTTCACATAAATATATGCGTTTCCTTCTTTTTACCTTTAACGCAATGCAATGGGATTATAAATGTTCTTTCGTAACATCTTTCTCTGTATTTTAAAAACTAAATGTACTTACATTTTTATTTTTCTATCCTTAAGAAAAATGTGGCGCAAATGTTTTGTTTGAGTGTGTGTTTATAAGTTCTTTCTTTTTCTCTTTGTGCGTGTGTGTTCGCAGCAGTTTCTTACCAAAAGTCGTTTGTTTTTGCTTCGTTTTCCTTTTCTTCCCTTCTCTTTGCAAAACAGTATGTTCTATTACTTGTTCTTCTTTCACTAAAATATATGCGTGTTTCTTTCTTTTTTCCTTTAACGTTAATAAATGCAATGGGATTATAAATGTTCTTTCGTAATATCTTTCTCTGTATTTTAAAAACTAAATGCACTTACATTTAGGAGTCTTACTTCGCAGCCTCTGCTGGTCTCTCTCTCTCTCTCTCTCTCTCTCTCTCTCTCTCTCTCTCCATCCGCTCCGTTATTTTCATTTCTTATTTTCGGACATCAGGCTGAAATACATTTTCTTCTGTCTTCTTTTTTGTCTTTCTCTCTCTTTTTCACCCGTGGCAACCGCTCAGTCCGTAACAAATGCCCATGATGGACAACTGGTCATTTAAAGCACCAAAAAGTGGCATGTTGAAAAGCGCTTTAAAATAATTCATACCTTCATATTTTCTCGGCCGTCTTCGTCGTCCAGTGGTTGAGTCTTTCTTCGCCTCTGTACTGTTTTGGTCATCTCCGGGAGCTGTCTGTAACTAAGGACCTTTCTCGCTTCATAAGACAACACCATTATTAATTTGTATTACTTTTATTCAGGCGTCGTTCGTATTGCAGTGGCGTTGTGTCTTGCTATCGTTGATAGAGAGAGAGAGAGAGAGAGAGAGAGAGAGAGAGAGAGCTTTACGAATATCGTAGTTAGATTATTACTGCTGTCTTAACTATTCCGAGAGAGAGGGGGGATCCTTTCGCCTGTCTTCCATTTAGGGAATACTCCCTTCTGTTAACGTCACATTCTTAGATATTGACCCTCTCCCCTCCAGACAGTAACTGATCTCAAATCCAACTCAATGTTTCCACGCTAGCGAAATCTCGCACTAACTCTTGTTGTACCCACACAGGTGCAAACTGACCCCCTGACCTCGTGTGACCCCTAAGACCCCGTCAATTGTCGTTCTCAGCGTGGGAAAACACATCCGTAGCCTCGTACGGAATGACTCCGCTACAACCGCGTAAGTCAAACCACCTCTCGAATAGATGCGTCCAAGCCATTATCTAACACTCTCATAAAGGTACTTATATCCCCCCAAGTTACGTCCGTCAATATATAACATAATTAGTTCAGGATTAAAATACGGTGCATACAAATATATAGATATATAACTGACCAACATTATATAAATATTTGAAGAGAATAATTCCACGACGCTCAAGGTTTATTTCACGAATAGAACTGTTTTGCACCAGTTTTATATCTCTCTTACAAAGATAACCATCAAAATATAATACTACTTTATGATAGACATCTGTACATAATATCTTGTCTTATTTTCGTATGAATCAATTTGATTCTAGAATAGTTATCAAATTCAAAGCTTTAGGGGTTTTGGGAAGAAATTTAAATTCATGGAATATTGCATAATTGGTGTCTCATTATTATGGGTCAAATTAAATGAAAACCTAAAATATTTAAATTCTCAATTCTATGTTATGCCTTCTAAAAATTATTTTAAACTTCTGCAAAGTAAATGAGATTTGGATGATATTTAATCATTTCTGTCACAATTTCCCAGAAATCCCAAGGATCTAGATTTTAATGAATATATTGCACTCTATATTAACCATTTGCGTGAAATTAAATAGAACTAAAAAATGCTAATACTAAGACCTCTTTAGCAGATATATTGAAGAATTCATAATGATCAGTTCGTTAGTTAATGAGTTAATTTTGTACATAGAAGAAAACACATATAAACATACCTAACTTCATATATATATATACAAACATACACACATAAATAACTATTTATAGTTATCTATAGACTGAAAAATTCTTATTCAAGAAAGATAATCTTAGTACATAACTTCTTATTGCGCACTTCTACACAGCTATGAGTCAAATAGCAACTTTAAATGAGTCATTTACAATAGACATTAAATTTGCACATTAAATACCGGACTATGAAATCGGCCAAACCAAGTTCAAATCTATTTGGACCATTTGCATTAACCTATCTTTTGCAAATATGTGTGTATATGTGTGTATGTATGTGTATATATGTATATATATATATATATATATATATATATATATATATATATATATATATATGTATATATATATATATATATATGTATATATATGTATATATGTGTGTGTGTATGTATGTATGTATGTGTATATAATTCAACCTTTATCCCCCTCTCTGTGTCACTATAACCACACGCCTGCGTGTGTGCGCGAGTGGGTGTGTGTGTGCGTATTTATGTGTGTGTCTGTATGTATCGCTCACCTATTCACAAGACTCAAGATTAGACCACACGCATGCGGACGCGCGCACACACGCAGACACTACTTCGTTCTTGGAGACGACAAAAAGCAATAAAAAGTATTAAATTTCAAAAGAAATCCGGCGCACCTAGGAGGCTGGGATGACAGATGGGTCATGGATGGGTAAGACGCACTTGACCAAGAGAAACAGCAAAAAATAAAAAAATAAAAAATAAAAGATACCCACACACCCGCAAACCTACGCATGCGCAAAAACAATAACAAATTCCTCAAATGAAACAACATTTACTCAAATCGAAAGACATTTCGTCAAATGGATTTTCATATCTGATGAAAGCGGACCCACCGCTTGAAACGCGTTATATAAAATTATAAAATGGTAAAACAACAAAATAATAAATAAATGTTGAAAAAAACATTCTACAAATGTTGGTAGCCTTACTCCTTTACATATATACTTTTCTCTCGTTGGAACTGCACTAATACTGCACTACCCTCTTTTCGATATATATATATATATATATATATATAAATATTTGTGTTTTCTTGTTTATGAACTATGTACGTATACGTTTCGTCCTTTTTAATCATGACTCATCAGCATAGAGATATAACTATTCACTACTGGTCGCTTGATTCGATCCACGGGCTACTAGTATTGTACAACTCAAGTCCAAAAATCTAGAACCATTCGGCCACCGCTAGATAGCTACATAAATAGTGAAAATGTTAACACTTATATCGGCGGCTTGACGTCATAAGAGCGTTCAACTTAATAAAAGGAACGATGCATTTGTATATATATATATATATATATATATATTTATATTTATGTATATATATATTTATATTTATGTATATATATATATATATATATATATATATAAATTATCATTATTATTATGATTATTAAAGCTCAGTTCCGTAGCAACAAAAATCTTACACTTTCCTGCACTGAAGATTGCGTAAGCATGAAACATCGATGTTTGTATGTAATAAATAATTAATATTTATATACAGATATTATTATATAGCCCCCTTTACTAAGGCTGGCCACTCTGAGTGAATTTAATAACAAGCAGTACTACTAGCTTCATTGCGAAACAAACACGATTTGTTGTTGTTGATTACTCTTCGTCGCTTGCTGTGAATACTCGCCGACTTGGTATTTACAAAGTGTAATGGTGGCCTACTGGTAACGTTCTTGACTGCGAATCAGTGGCGATTTGTGATAGGAGATCGCGCCCGTCAACCGTCGGGAATAAGCTTCCAGCACTGAACATTGCGTAAGAATGAAACATCGATGTTTGCAGGTAGTAAATAATAATAATTATATATATATATATATATATATATATATATATATATATATATATATATATATATTCATGTAGTTTACCAAAAATATATATTTCCAATAATATAGTCCTTATGATGTCTGAAATATTTTCAATTGTAAGCACAATGAAGCTACACTACGAGATTCAGAATGCATATATTATATTTGAATTCAATAGAGCATGATGAATTAATACAACACCATGATTTTCATTGGTTTTAACAACTCTTTATTTCTGTATTTCGATTTGTGTTTACATCTCTACTTTTTCACACACAGATAATATATTTTAATTGAATATTCATTCTATTCCTTACGTAAATTAATCCAAAACGATGTCAATGGTTTTAACAACTCTGTATTTCTGTATTTCGATTTGTGTTTACATCTCTACTTTTTCACACACAAATAATATATTTTAATTGAATATTCATTCTATTCGTTACGTAAATTAATCCAAAAACGATAATTGTCAATGGTTTTAACAACTCTGTATTTCTGTATTTCGATTTGTGTTTACATCTCTACTTTTTCACACACAAATAATATATTTTAATTGAATATTCATTCTATTCCTTACGTAAATTAATCCAAAACCATAATTGGCAATGGTTTTAACAACTCTGTATTTCTGTATTTCGAGTTGTGTTTACATCTCTACTTTTTCACACACAAATAATATATTTTAATTGAATATTCATTCTATTCCTTACGTAAATTAATCCAAAACCATAATTGGCAATGGTTTTAACAACTCTGTATTTCTGTATTTCGATTTGTGTTTACATCTCTACTTTTTCACACACAAATAATATATTTTAATTGAATATTCATTCTATTCCTTACGTAAATTAATCCAAAACCATAATTGGCAATGGTTTTAACAACTCTGTATTTCTGTATTTCGATTTGTGTTTACATCTCTACTTTTTCACACACAAATAATATATTTTAATTGAATATTCATTCTATTCCTTACGTAAATTAATCCAAAACGATAATTGTCCATGGTCTTATTAACTTTTTTATTTCTGTATATCGATGATGCTTTTATATTTTTCATTTTACGCACAAAAGTAATTCATTAAAATTTAATATTAATTCCTATCTCTAACGCGCGTTTCGTATCAAAAATAAAATAATAGCATTTTTATTAATTAGTCATTTTTTTCTATCTTCAGAGGGTGACAGTATATATTGTTGAATAGCAAAATGCATGTCATAACAAAAAAACGGAGGGGAGATTATAGTGTAAATCCAGGTGGATTTCTGATAAAAATTCGATAAATTGGAGTATATAAAGGCAAAAAGTTGACTATTTTAATAGAACAAAAAATTACAGAAAATGTCAACCCCCAATAATATTTTTATATTCGAATCAGATTTCTCAACGATGGCCCTAACGCTAATATTTACGAAACTAAAGTAAATAGTTTATGCTAGCAGATTGAATTTTCTCTGTTAAAACGTAAGACTCATTATTATTACTAAAAAAGGCTGAAGTATCTTTTAAGGTAATTTCCAAAACCAGAAATGGAGTGAGACTCCTTTAAAGTGTTGATTTTAAACTACGAGAATGAGCAGCCTCGCGACAAATCGAGTGGAAATGTATAAAAACATTGGTATCGAGGTCTAAAAGTCTCAAAAACATCATTTATTTTTATTTTTAATTTAAGAAAAACACAAATGATATCTAATTGGATATATAAGAGGATGTTGTTTTATTTATTTATTTAACTCTACTGATTAAGCCACACGGCGAGGGGGTTGTAACTCTGATTTTTAGAATTAAAGGGTGATTTCCTCTTGTTCAGAAATGTCAGTTAACCACAGAAGTATATAGAAATAAGCAGGTGCTAATTGGCTGCACAGTTAATTTACTTGTTAAAAGGCAGTGTCCTTAATATTATTTAGTAATCCAACAAATGCTTATGCAACTCATACGGATGAAATTTACTTGCATGTTTAGGATGAACAATCTTATGTTACCCCTCTATCTCTCACTAAATGTATGGTAACACAGATGGAACACAGAATGAGCCCCATCTACCGATTTATTGAGAAACCATTCCTACACTATCAGATATCAACCTTGATGTTCACTGTATTTCTTCTTCCAGAGTTTTAGTTATGCCATTGTGTTCGCTATTCAACTATATATCCTGCAACTCTCTGAAAATTGACACAATTGAACTACTTAATAAAGAATACACTCATCCGATCTTTGCCATGTAACGTGTGTAAAGTATAGGAATTAATATTCTATTTGAATAAATTACTAAGGTGTGTAAAATAAGAAATGTAAAATAACATCGATGTACATGAAATTAAGAAGTAGTTAAAACCAATAAAAAGTATGTATTTTGATTTATTCCCTATGATCTATCAAATTTAAATAATATATATATATATATATATATATATATATATATATATAGGCAGCATTTTCTCTTTCGGGCAAATATTGTTGATTATAATAGACAACTCGTGTATAGATATCCTTTGGTAGATCCTTTCAATAGTCCGAATTAAGATCTTAGTTTCGGATGGGAATTGGCTGATGAATTTGCTATAATTTGCACCTTTCTTCCAAGTACTTTCGGACCTATCTGGGTCCATCTTCATAGGGAATGTGGCTAATCAGTCTAAACTATGTGTAGTATTTATATATATATATATATATATATATATATATATATATATATATATTTATATATATATATATGCGGTCGATTATTTTGTGAATAATCTAGATCTTCCTAAGATTGCAGTTTCTTTTCATGTAGTATATAAGACCTTGGTATTTCGTAATCTCTCAGCTCTGTTGAAGCCAGCATTATAAGGTCACTGATTTCAACTAAGTTTCCTACTTTCCCCTTTTTGTTTCATATCAATATGTTCGGTTTAACAGCTAGCTTTATTAGGTATAAAGCTGTAGGAATTGCATAAGTATTGTTGCACACATGACTTCTGACACCACTGCTATACATTTGTACATAGCTACGTTCTTATCATTTTTTATATTCGCCTTGCTCGTTTTTGCTATGGGATATCATTACTCACACTAGAACAGCACTTGACAAACCATTTCTAGCAAATGTACAATGCACATAATCGTGACGAGTAACATTGACTGTATGCGTCTTACAAGATTGAGTATGCTATGTACATCGGGTCAAATCATCAGAAACTGTCATAAAGATAGCCAAACCGATCGTTACGTGTCAGTTATTCCCAGTCCTTCATGTTTATGTTTAGATGTTCAGATTGTGTTTCATGTAAAGTTGTCTTGGGCCTATGTCTCGGACGTTTTCCAGGCTCAAGTTTTCAATATAATAATTCCTTAGGTAGCCATTAATCTTTCATCATAACAAATCGCCCTGTGCAATGCATCTCACTATGCCTAACACACATGGCAATGCTTAACTCAGCGGTTTTCTGAGGAATATTCGTGTAACTAGTGTGATGACTTGCCAGTTAACATTGTAAATATCCCTGAGGCATGTTCAGTAGATTTTCTCCACCGTTCTTAATGTTTCGGCGGTATGAGACCACTGTCTCCGAGGAATATAGGAGAATATAGAATAAGTACGATTAGTAAATACACATCGTTGTGTTTATGATAACGGCTCTTACCGACGACAAGCGATTACAAGCTTACCAAAAACTGTGCTAGCCTTTTCGATCATTAGAAGCATTTCGGAATCAATGGATTAATACCTGAATATAGGGTCTCTTTTGGGAAACATCCACACATAACCTAGTTCTCGTCATAGTCTAGGGTTCAGCAGACTTGAGTCACGGTTACGTAATAAGCATTACTTTAGTTAATCCAGATTGATAGTGATAACAAAGGTTATACACGCTCGATCGGCTTGAATAGACATTGCAAATATTCCGAGGTATTTATCTCTTAATTACCTAATTTTCGGCTGTAAAATTCTATTAGGTTGAAACCTTAACAGTGTCGATATAAGCCATACTAAAAGTAGTATTACTAATTGGAGTTCTAAGTTCAGTCGTCATTAATGATTCTTAGCTTATATTAACCGATAGCTTACTCTAAAGTCTGAGTGAAAACAAGTCTCTTTACGTACTACCGACTTTTCGACCCATGCACTTATTATTGTAAATCTGTTAGTGTTCTGATAACATTCCTGATCAGAGTAGTATCGCGGTTGTATCATTGGAATATGAGTAAAATTAGGCAATCTCAACATTATAGCACTTTTTGTTTTCGCCTATCTGATGTTGGGTTGGTATTATTCCTCCTCGGTCATCTTTTATTCTCAAATTTTCGAAGTTATTTTCTGTGGTACAGATCGATGTTATTTCTAATGGTTCCTTGCGAGAGGATCAAGTTATATTTATATTATTATTATTATTATTATTATTATTATTATTATTATTATTAGATTATTAGTAATTACTTAATCATTGCCAAATGTTACTAAACATGATACTAGCCATACAAGGAGTGCATACTTATGACTGTTTATTATATACTTGTTTTGAAATTGTCTTTTTTTAACATGTGACCTTTGTCGGTGAACACGATTTTCAATATGTTTCTGCTACACAAGATTCTTAAACATACTATTATGACTATTAACTTTAATTTTCATGTTATATTGTATCGTTAAACTCCATGTAATTGAATAATTCCAGAAACTAAAAAAAAATGTTACAGCGATGATGCATTAAAATTCCAGAGAGTGGACTTCACAACAGTTGGGAGTAAGTAAATCCAAAAAGGCTGTTTTCATTATTGTATTGCGTTAGGATAAACAGAATAATACAATACCATACAACAAAAAACTAAAAGCGCGTTCTACGGTCAATGTGCATATAATATTGTGGACGTCATTGGTTACGACTGTGTCAAGTAGTGTATCTCTACAATAAAGAGAATCAATATTATTGCAAAAGGATGATATTAAACTTTTTCGTTGTTAACTTTAGGGGGCCAAGAAAGCTATTTGATAGATGGACATCTCATTATATTTATATGTTAACTAATCCGTCCTGATTGATAGATAGCTTGCCTCAGAGGGCTATCATTTGCGAAATGGATTATGTTTCTTTCCCTCAAGGGCGTGGTGGAGGCTATATTTCAGTTGAAATGCGGAGCACCTGGTGGAGACGGTATACATGTATTAGTCATTGGTTGTGGTGAAAGTCATTGACAGTGCAAATTAAAGAGTTATATTGACAACATCCGGTTTGACGGGCATATTTAACAAGATTATGTATATAATTATGAATAATTAAAGAATGGTTTTCTACATGAGAACGCACTCCACCTGTAAATGGAGACAGGTTAATGTCAAGATTATAACGGTTGTAGAAGTAGCAGTAACAATAGTAGTAATAGTAGAAGAAGAAGAAATATGTGCTCGGCTACGCGTGAAAGTATTAACATGTTTTTCTATATGCGAAGGCATTGTAAAAGTGAAATACAATTTTGTTTGGAAAGCCGAAAAAATGCTAAGATTTCATTCGTTTTTATAAAATAAATCAAATATTTCGATCAAAACTGATCATTTTCAATGAAAATGAGAATCCGACGATGTTAGTATAATTTATTCACCTTTTTTCTTATCTCCTAATCCGCGTCGGCCCAGCGACACGGGTCGGCACTCATGCTGTAAATGGAAGGTGGTTCCAATGGCCATAGGAAAAATCAATCAAATACCATACTTTTCATTTGTTGTTTCAATTTTTCAATTTTACTATTTCAGCGAACACCTGTATTTCTTCTCCGTCTCACAAAGCTAAATTTTGAAAAAATAAATGAAAAGTTTGTGTTTTTAGACGAAGAAAAATACAGGGATTCGCTTAAATAGTGAAATAAACAAATTGTAAAAATAAAAGGAAATTATGATTTTGGATTGATCTTTACTGATAGTCATTGAAACAATAACGTATACATATACATATATATATATATATATATATATATATATATATATATATATATATATATATATATACATATACACATACATATACATATATATATATATATATATATATATATATATATATATATATATATATATATATATAGTAATGAATAAATGTAGAAGTGTTTTCATTCATCCCGACTATATTCTTATTAAAACAAGTTAAGCCTGTTTAATCAAATTTTACATTTATATATTTTCAAAAACATAATATAAACCCAACGGAAAAATGCCAACACGCTTCATTTAGATTAAAATGTTATAAACACTATCAAATGAATTAATATTCTGCACAATATATGTCCGTTTTCGTACTACACTTTCCTTACATGAATCTAATACTTTCTCTCTATATTAATAGTAATAGTACTATTAATTACAGCGATTTAATGAACAACGTTAATCATTAAAAATGACTCTGTAGAAATTCGAAAGATAAATTCAGCATTTCGTTGTTGATGTTGCCGGAGACAATGACGATGATGCTCCCCTAAAAAAACGAAGACATACTAGGAGATGTACTTTCAATAAAATTGTATTCACATGCACAATTTGCATATGAACATGATGGAAGTATTTTTGCGTCTCTGGCTGCCCATGAAGAATTTAATTACAATTTTCAAACATGTTTCACCATGAAAGTAATTTATTTATGAGCGTTAGTTTAAGAGTATCAACATATATCAGAATAGCTCGGTGAGTAAGATATCAAGTTGACAGCATAAAGGTTGTTAAAGTAAAATATTTCCACGATGCGGTTGCATATATTGCTATCCCATATTCTCACATGGGCAACACCGGGTAGCTCTGCTAGTATATATATATATATATATATATATATATATATATATATATATATATATATATATATATATATATATATATATATATATATATATGTATATATATATATATGATACTACTAACTCTCTCCCTATATATATATGTATATATATATATATATATATATATATATATATATATATATATAAGTATAACTTTTTATTTATACAAACATTATTGGTTACATATGTGCATACATGTTTCGGTTGCACTTTCCCAAGAAAGTCAACCTCTTCAGACCGAGAATCTTTCATGAATGGATGGATTTGAAGAATTTTCTATCTTAAATAACTCTTCTCGGTCTGAAGAGGTTGACTTTCTTGGGAAAGTGCAACCGAAATATGTATGCACATATGTAACCAATAATGTTTGTATGAATAAAAATGTATACTTATAAACAGCTCTACTTGGTATTGAGCACTTTTTATAAACATTTGAGTTTCTACGGATTTACATTTACAGAAACCAATACATGTACTATATATATATATATATATAGTTAGTACTAGTGAGCACTACTCACGTATTGATTATCGTTGGATTAATTCTGAAAATGTATACACAATATAGTATATCAACTTATATTGTTATATGTGTATATGCATTAAATTATAGAATTATATTTTTTTCGCTGTATCAAACTTATTCAGTGCTGCTAAACTAACACATGCCCCAAGCCGTTATGAAAGCTATTACCATATAGTTTATGGTCAATGATAATAACCACTGGGCACGGAGTGGGTGATATGAGTAAGTTACATCTCAAGCTTGATATAAACATTGACAACTACTAAAAAATGATCCATGTGTTTACAAATAGGGTTTCATTGTCACGAATGTTATGTAGTAATATCACTTACCACAAATCCTAACCAGAGTAAAAGGGTAATTTCTCACCCTAAGACTAGCGTTCCAAGCATTATCTCCTCCTTTGAAGCGGAAGTTTTGTATATCACATCCTTCCAGGTAATAATTCCTTCATGTTTGATGTAGCATATCGGTAATCAGTGTCGTATATCCTCTGTGCTAATTATTCATTCCAACAATAATTACTTTTGTCTTTTTAAGGGTTTTGTGGAATCATGTAGAATTTGTTCTGTAGCAAGGTAACCCTCTTTCCAGGGATTACCTTATGCATTTTGTAGGATTGTGTAGTATCTGTTCTGTTGTCATGATACCATACTCGCAGGAATTAACTACTTTATATAAAGTTGACTCCATTATATTTTTATCACACTATACGATATATATAACATATATACAATAAGTCCTTAGTCTGACATTTAGAGTGCATTAGGAATTAAAAATCAATATGACGTTTCTGAAATAGTAACCTTCAAATTGCATGTGACAAACTTTGAGCTCGAATTACAGTTATTTAAGCGAAGCTACTGTTACAAATTTTCAAAACAAGGATATTTTCTGTGTTGATAAAGCATTGTTTTCGGAGTTGAAAAATACTTTACGCAAATCAATGACTTGATATGTGTTATTTGGACTCTGCTCCGTCGGAAACAAATCTGAAGAGGTAGCATGCTAACTTTAAACGTAGTTGTATGGACACAAACTATTATGAACGGTCAGTTGGCTTTAATGGGGCAATGTTCGCAGATAACATTTAATATATTCACAAACTATTTTGGGCCGATCATAAATTGGAGTTATATAGAATAGTAGAAGAGTTGCATTATTTCGCATGAATATTTGTCAATGAGAACACTATGTTCAAAGTGATTGGCAGGTTTACTAACAGTCGATCACAAACAACAACGCGTCGATAATACATATACTTTTTTGCAGCTCTTTCAAAGTAAAAGAAAAAATTCTGCGTCAATATGTTACAATATATGCTACATCAATCACTAGGCCATTCCAAATTAAAATTAGACGTTGGTTGATTAAACAACCAAAATTGAAAGCCGTCTAAAGTAATCAAAGACGAAAACATCAGAAGACAAGGTTTTGGCTTCCCTATTTCAAAATACGCAAGGAATGTTGTTCATCTATTCATTTTAGAAGGGAAGTACTTTCAATAGCGAATATATAGCCGTATTTTGCATTACTGGTGCATTTGAAGAAAGAATTCGTCAAACAATTTCCACAAATGTAGAAAAAAGGGCTCTTCAACCAAGTTGATTGCAACGATTGAAAAACTATATTAATGTTACTTTGACTTTCTTCCGCACTGACACTATTCTTCGAATCTTGAAGTCTGCAGCTACTGGCTGTTTGCAGACCTTAAATAATGTTAAAAAGAAGACATTAACTCCAATTAAGAAATGATATCGGAAACAAAGGCGTATTTTCAGACCAACGTAAAATGGTTATGCCAAAACGACAATGAATTGTTAAAGAAGCGATGGGCGTAGTGTATAACTTTAGAATGATACTATGTTGACTAATAAAGTCGAATGTTGCTTAAACGTTGTTTCATTTGTAATCCCAGAACGTATTAAGTAAAGTTAATATATATATATATATATATATATATATATATATATATATATATATATATATATATATATATATATATATATATAGTCTTAGAAGTTTCTCAACCATTAAAACTATATTAAAAAAAAACAACAAAACTAATAGTCCCATGTCTTTCAGTGGAAAATCATTCCTGTAAGTCAATTTATTTTTTACAGTTATTATATTAGTTTGTTTCTAAGACTATTTAAAGGGATCATCAGTTGTTTACCATGAAAAACCTTCGGGAATTTAAAAACAAGACAGTATTTAATTTCATGGCTTCCCCGCAGAGTTGATCAAACCCCACTTCCCTTAAAAGATAAAAACATAAACGTTTCTTATATTAAATCTACGTTTTGTTCTATAAAAATGTTTTGCTAACTTATATTAGTTATTTAAAAAAAAAAAAAAAAAATGTATTTACCTGTGCTGTTCGTCTGTCTAATAAAAATGATCCGTTACTTACAAAAATGTGTCTGCATTTTAAAGTGTTTGGACGAATCCATTACACTATTATTTAGTTATATATATATATATATATATATATATATATATATATATATATATATATATATATAACTTACTCCTAAACACCCACATGTAATGCCGGTATATATAGTCTCAATGCAAACATTGCCATCAGATATGTGCTGGTGAAACTTAAAATGAACTTTAAAAAAAGACTTGCTGAACATAAAAGTAATATAAAACAATTACCATTTTTTAAATGCACTAATCTCTCATGCATTAAAACATGATCATTCTTTACATTTTAAACAAGCTTGACTCATCAAATTCATTTTAGAAATATCTCCATGTTGCTATGATACTTTCTTTACAGGGATTACTTCATGCATTTTGTAGGCTTGTGTAGTATCTGTTCTGTTGTCATGATACCATACTCGCAGGAATAAACTCCTCCATTTAAAGGTGAATATATTATATTTTTATCACACTATTCGGTATATATAACATTAATACTATAAGTCGCAAGTCTGACATTTTGAATAAGCACCCATGAAAAACTCTTATACATGAAACAACAAAAGGACTTCTACAATTTATCCTCTTTTAATTAGCAAACTCATACTAATCGAACCGAACTTGAAATCCAGGTTAGCTATTGTACACTAAATTCCTAAACACATCTTTGTACATAACATCGATATTAAAAAAGAACAAATAACAACAACACCCATTCATTTTCATAAACGCACCGCACATTTTGAATTCAAACAGCTATCCTTCGGTTGAATAAAACAAAAAACAACATGGTGTCGCGTCATAATCGCGCCAAACTTGTTTTTATTCTATTGACGGTTTCGTTTGAAATAAATGAAAAAGAAACAAGCAAGAACATTTACTTTAACGTCAAAAACACACCGCATATTTTTAAACATTGCACTTCTATCATATTTCGTCATATCAGTCGCTTGAGAAAGTCTTTAAATAAACACGAAACGTTTATTAATGTATAAATACCTATTGTTTGTTTTTTTTAGTTTTCATAAATATATATATATAAATATTTGTTGTTGTTTGTTATCTATGTACGTATACGTTTCGTCCCTTTTCAATCAGGACTCATCAGCATAGAGATATGACTATTCACTACTGGTCGTACGATTCGAAACCCTGGATTACAAGTATTTTTCAACTTACATCCAACGTCGTTAACCGCGCGCCCAGTATCCGAATAGCCGATAAACAATGATAATTTAACACATATAAAAGCGGCTTGATGTCGAGGCACTCTACTTCTATTAAAGAAGGAGTGATGCATATAAAGCAAGTGACGTCATGCTGTGTTTGTACTACCATTAAGATATATTATATATACATATATGTGGGTGTGTGTGCGTTTGTTTGTGTGTATTATGATTGTGACGAGTATTATTCCAAGTCGATGTGTAAATAGCCCTGAGGACTGTCTCTTGACTGAAAAGAACTAGAAATATAACCAGGAGCTATTATCTGTAAGAAGATAAAAAAAACAGTAACTGACACCCGCAATAAATAGTCCGGTCAGTGAAAGGGGATACGCAAGGAACACTGAACAATCAGTTTATCAATTGTGATAGATCTTAAGAAGAACATAACTATGTACAAAGGTTTTTGGAAGAATGTGTTCAGAATATATTTAATCAGATATACTTGCGGGATAAAAGCGAGGAAAAATTGTACAATCGAACGTGTTTAACGGATTTCTCGACGATGTCGCTGGAAGATTTAAAATCTTCACCCTCAAGAGCAGCAGCAATTTTTAGAAAAAGTTCCTGACGTCATCTCTTTGGATATTGGAGGACTTACGTAACCAGTAACACTTTATTGACAAATATTAGTCATTCACGTCGTAATCATTGGCTTTCGGGCTGAGATTGAAGTGTAGTATCTCTTCTGTCTCCATCAGCTTCTCGATTAGGACATTTTTTGTAATAATGTTTGTACCATCGAAGATCCACATTTGAGGTGCTGAATATCCATAATATTACAAATTGTCCTTGTGTCTAACGCTATGTTTGTTGGTAGTCAATTTAGTAAAATTCATGATCGTTTGTTTTGATATTTTACTAACCGTGGAAACATCAGTGCAATCGCTTTTTTAGAATACAATTTAATGATACTAAACCTTATGTCTAGAATCCTTATTCAAATTTTGATAAAACTCCGTTAAACATCTGACAAACTCCATGCATTGATTAAATATCTGATAACGATCGTATTTTTTTCTGAAACTTAAAAAGAAACATCCTCCTCATGTTTCTATTTTCATTTTTCTTATCAGTTATTTTTAATTTCTTTCATCGAGTTTTTTGTGTTCTATTTCGCTTTATTTAACGGTATGATTTCTTATTCATAGTTGTGTCCTAGGTAGCTAATCTGGTTTCTCATCTAGGGTTTATTGATGCATTATTTGGCAACGCTTTTTTTCTAGTTTTTGTCTTATTTCCTCTGTTTTTTAACGCGTACATTAAATTAGTTACGTTTCTGATGGTATCTGTTGAGATATATTTGAGAAGTCTGCTCACTTTTAAATCAGTTTTAATTTAGATGTTTTTTACGATCAAATTTACTTGTCTCCATACCCTAAGAAAGGCATTATAATTATACTATAAGCCAAAGCTAAATATCCGTATATTGAGGATTTAGAGACATAGAAAGGAGTGGCGAGGCTTCTTACATGAGTTTAATGGCAAACTTACTAGAATGAACTTTGGAGTTGTTTTTCCGGGGAAGGGTTTAAGCTGTAACGGTTACTACAAGATAATCTTAATAATCCGCCCTTTATGCCCATAAAAACTGGGTACTGAGACTCTACGAAACATAGGTAATTTTTATAGGGTTGGGGGATTTAGTATTTAGCTGCAACTTACACTTTTGCGGTTCAATGAATAAGATGTATATAGAAATTAATAGATCAAAAACAAACATTAATATCTCCGTATAATTTAGATTATTCGGACTACTGTTCTCATGTTGAGTGTTATTCTCACAACGTTTCGGCCGCTTTAACATTTGACCTTCTCCAGGTGTATCTTTTCGAACTCGGATATATTTCTGTCGAATTCGGAATCTGGCCTAAATTTCGAACGGTATTCCTCAGTCATTACTGGAAAGAGTCTTCAGTCATTCGCAATTATTCGTATCGCCCGCATCGAGGATTTAACCTTCACCTATCAGAGGACTAACACCTAGAACAGAATTTTACTTAGTACTATATCGACTTCGCAACGGGTCTGTGAATTAAATAAAAGGTTCCGTTTGAAATTCCGTCCAGATTTCCGAGGCTGACAGAAATATTCACGAGTTCTAAAAGATACACTTGAAAAAGACCGGAGATTACAGCGGCAATAACGGTGTAAGAGTAACACTCAATATAGGAACAGTAGTCTGAATTCTCACAATTATTCAAATTATCATCTTCATCTCAAAAATTCAGAAACATAAATATCTCTTATTGAAACCTGGATTAATATGTATACATTGATGGTGTTTTAAGTATCTGTTAACAGGTTAATTATAACTTAAGATATTTATACAATTTGGGCGGCAGAATAAATTTAGTAGTTGATATTTTTTTTGTTGGAGCAAAAAGATTTTAATTTTCAATTTGTATTGTTATTTTTAGCTTAACCTTGTATTTTTATGCATTCTTATTTTTTAACTTTAATTACTTTTAAATGAGTATCTCATTTTAATTTCTTAACAAAGTATTAAATAATTTGATATAAGCTGTCTTCCATCGGGTTTTAGTTTATTCTGTAATAACATATTAATCCGAACCAGTGACTTTCTTTATATAATCCCAACAATTAAAACACAATTTTACTGGTACAATTATTTAGTACTTAAATCTAAATAGCTATAATTTCCCTTTTAGCAAAATATAACTAAATATAAAATGTAATTCCCATATTAATATTTTCGAGTTTTTATTTTAATTATTTATTCCTGCGAAATCACAATTTGTGCGGAATTTCTTTTAACTAATAGTATTTTCATATTGGGTGAAGTTTACATATAGGTATTTAAGGAATTTCATTATTTATTTTAATTCCCAGAGTTAATAATTTGAAATTTGATATTTTTCGGGTTCATGTTCCGGGGGTTTCTTCAATAAAGTTAGTTTTCTTTGCAGAAAACTGGATTGGAGGTTTGCTCAGTTGAAGTGTAGATGTTAAAGCTTAGATTTTAAAGCTTTTGAAACAATGTTTTTCTTGGGAGGGGGATCGATGAATTTTGCAACAATAACTCATGTGAGATTTCTCATGCATTTTCTGTGTATTTTGATTTGTTGTTATTTTTACAACGGGTCATTCATACCCCTTTCTTGTGTCTTTGAATTAAGGTGTTCTTTTCTGTGTATAATGCAAATTTTCCCTCATGACTAACGGATTCTGGAGGAAGGATAAATTCTTATGAATTTCTGCTGTGAAACACGCGTCGGATATGATAAAAGCATTGCATTTGAAAAAATAGACACAAACACATACAAAAATACAAAATAATATGTTAGAGTTTGTTTATCTCTATCACTGTAACAAAGAGGAATTACAGGTATTAAATGAAATATTGAAGTAACGAGACTGAAAGTAAACAGCCAGATTTAGTTGTCGTCGTTCAACGACATATGGAGATGACACAATTGTAAGATCAAAGAAAATGTCTAGTTATGGATCACTTTTTTCTTTGTTCATTTGAATACACGAATAATTTATATATGATCTGCAGCTTACGATAAAACTTCATTGAGCTTGAAATTTGGAACATTTTCGGATATTAGTTAACGAATATAATTAAATAAATATTCACTGTTAGAACCCATACACATATATATATATATATATATATATATATATATATATATATATATATATATATATATATATAGGGGTTAACATCGCCGACTGTCAGCTCTACGGTGGCGTTTCGATCCCAGCTTGAGGCACTAACTGGTCTAGCCTCACTGATGAGCTGTGAAACAGCGAAACAGTCTGTATGTGGATGACTATATATATATATATATATATATATATATATATATATATATAAAGAGAGAGAGTAATAGAGAGATATAGACAAACAAACAGAGACAGAAAAGGGAAGAGCAAGAATTAAGTATATTAATGGGCATCGCTATTTTCTACTGGACATGCTCTTCTAGAAAATCGCGTTATTTACTTCATTACGAGGCTGGTCAAACACATTTACTAAGACGAAAATAAGGCTTGAAACTAAGCTTAAAGTTTTGATTGCTATATAAACATGTCGACATAACTCACCCATTAAAAGAAATTAGAGTAATCGCGGTTTAAATTATAACCGTTTATATACGTAAATATAGAGAGAGCATATTACATTGTAGATTGAACGAGAGAAAAGTGTGTAATCAACAATCGAATGTCACGAAAATACAACACCTTTTTATTGTATTAGATATATAAACCATCATATTTGCCACATTTTCTATTTTCTATATCTATTAATACGAAGTTAGCCATATTTATATATTTTTTTATATATAAGATTCACGCCTCAGCAAATTGAGCGGTTATCGTTAATTTTGGACCTTCGCGGCTTGGCGTAATAGAACTGTTGGCTATATTTAGTTCAATCAAGTTTCAGTGAAAGTCAGCAAGGATTTGGTGGACTCTCTTCGTGAATATTCAGATGCTTGCGATTTTTGTGAAATTCTAATATTAGATATTAGTTATCAAAGAATGAATATTCGAAATAATTCAGATTATTTGAAGAAATTAAAAGGGTTTTAGGGGGCACAATATGAACACCACCTTTAATTTAAAAGAATACATAACCCATGGAGATGTGAGCAATATTGTTCGAAGGTAGACAGCAAACTAACACGTACTACTGTAACTCAATTAAATTAACAAGGGGAAATGCCTAAGGAAAACGAACGTTAATTAACTGACATTTATTATAATGATAGACAGACACACCAATAAGCATGGAAATATATATATATATATATATATATATATATATATATATATATATATACTATTTAATATAACATATACCTATATATATATATATATATATATATATATATACAGGGTGTCTCAAAAAAATGTACTCACTCGTAGAATGACGAGAACACTTTTATTCATGAACATAGAGTGAAATGAAATAGCATCGAATACATGAGACAGATGTAATTGAAGCTATTTCATTTCTCTCTATGTTCATAAATAAAGGTTTTCTCGTCATTCTAAGAGTGAGTACATTTTTTGAGACACCCTGTATATATATATTTCAAAAACACACTACTACTACACCCAGCAATGCTTCAAGCAAACTACCATTCTCTAACATATATATATATATATATATATATATATATATATAATTTATTTTACCACTGAAAAATAATATGGAAAAAATTAAAATATCACTTAAGAATATCCCAACACCTAGCAAGCATGGATACATTATTAAATTAATTAATAAAGCAGACGACCTAATACGCCGAATGCGATGGCGATCACACTTCTTGCTTAATAATAAAGATAAACACCCAGATGCAAAAGAATCTTACGGATTCAAAAGCCTAAAAAACGCTAAGCCAATAGATCCCATGATTAGCTTTGAAAATGACTTCTTAAATGTAATTTAAAGTTTAGAATTTCAAAAACAACATAATAATTTCAAAAAAACATTACACACCGTCGTAAAAAACATAAACAACTTTTAACAAAATCTTCGTACAAGCGAATACAATTAGAAATTTTTACAAAATAGATAGACAAACTATCACAGAAAACATTAGGAAAAACTACAAAAAAACTAGATACAAGCGAACGTAATTACATAGATATGATAAATACTCAAAGTAAAAAAATTACCGATAAACTAAAAATTAGCGACAAAGTTAGTAAATTAAAACCTAAGGAAGCTTGTATCTTATTTCAAACCATAAACTTAACTTAAACAATAACCCTAGCACTCGCTTAATTAATCCGACCAAACCGGAAATAAGAAGAATTAGTAAATTAATCCTATCTAGAATCAAGAAACAAATAAAAAAAGACCAAAAATTGAATCAATGGGTGAATACTGCCGAAGCAATCGCTTGGTTTAACAATATCGTAAATAAGAACAAATGTATCTTCCTACAATTTGACATAGTGGATGTCTATCCGTCTATATCAGTAAAACTCTTCAACATCGACCTGGAATTGTCCGAGATGTATACAAATATATCCAAGGATGAAATCCACATCATAAAAACATGTAGGAGATCAGTTTTAATCAATAATGATGACCAATTTATTAAAACAAATATGACACACACACATTTGATTTAGCCATGGATGTGTGATGATTTATCTTCTATACACTACCAAATATATTTGATAATGCAGATATCGGTCTATATAGAGATGATGGGTTTGCGATAAGAAGAAATTCCAACAAAGACAAGGGAGGAAACTTCAAGAAAATTATGCATGTTGAAATGAAAAAAATAGGCCTAAAAGTAAAAGTACTGGCTAACATAAAAACGACTCACTTTGTAGATACCACGTTAAACTTAAATAAAAAATACTTACGAGCAATACCTAAAAGAGAACACCAATCCAATATACGTAAACCCAAAGTCTAATCACCCCCATCAATCATAAAACATGTTACGAATTCTATCGAACGTAGGCTTATCAATAATTCTAGCAACGAAAATGTTTATTAAAAATCAAGCAATATTTACAATACAGCTCTAAAAATAGTGGTTACCATGACATTGAAATTAAATATAAGAAACCCGACATTAATAATTATAATAACATTAAAAATACAAGAAAATATAACCTATTATACACCGCCCTATAACCAGATGTCAAAAACAAAACTGGGCAAAAAATTCCTAAATCTGATTGAAAAACACTTCCCCGTAATCAATCCCCTGCATGAAATATTCAATAAAAAATACCTAAAACTGTCTTACGGCTGCTGCAAACACCTAGAAATAATAATTAAGGCACACAATAACAAAATACTAAAAGATAACAGAAGAGAAGAAAAATAACATATTAATTAAAAAGTGACAAAAATGACACTAAGAAGAACAAAAAATATAAACACTACAAATAGAAATAAACAAAACCTTAATAGTAATCACCCGAATAGAAATTAAATGTTTAGCAATGAAGAGAAAAGATATAACTGCATAAATTGTACACTTTGTCCACCACAAAATAAATGCCTAACCAAAAGTATTGTTTACCAAGACACAATATTTGCCATCGAAAGACCGAATAACAAGGAGTACTACGTAGGTATGACCTCACTAGATTTTCACACCAGATATAATAGCGACAAAAGCACATTAAAAAAACAGAGAACGTCGAATTAAAACAGCACAAGCGAACCACTATTTGGAAGCTCAAAGAAAATAGACGCTCACCAATAATTGAATGGAAAATAATGCGACAGGCTAGTACATGTGGACATTTAGACACCCCGTGTAGATTATATTTGAATGAGAAATTTGAAATCCTAAACTTTCAAGACCCCCAAAATCTTTAAACATCTAGAAGTGAGAAAGCAAACAGCTGCCTGCACAGAATCTAATTTACCTTAGACTAACAATACATAAATAAATAAACAAAGAAATAAATAGAAAGACCTAAACTAAACTAAAACCTAACAACTTAAAAACTAAAATATGAAATATAAATACAAAGAAACCAAGTGTTAAAATAAGGTCACCCATTATACTGGCACAACAAATAAACAGGATATACGCCACTCTATAGAAAACAGAACAACAGAACAGGAAATAGGAAGTAAAATTAATCGGACCTTTGTTCGTGAAAAGCCCAACAATTGTCTAAGAGAACAACAGAGAATCTGATTGGCTAACTAGCTATCCGTGTATATAAAAACACGCAGAAAAACATACTCCATGCACTTTTGCCTGAGAACTCCCTCGGGGATGAAACGCGGGTATCTTTGTGCGGCTTTATTACTCAATATATATTTTCATAACTTACTATATATATATATATATATATATATATATATATATATATATATATATATATAGTGAATGTTTTGATTTAAACATGTACAAGGTCTGCTACACTGTCATGTCGATGTTATCGATCTACAGCTCTCAAGAGCTGAGGTCTCATCAGGCAGAGAATTTTTTATTATGATCCAACCTAGTCGCTGAATTCCAGGAAGAAAGCATTCACACTACAACTCTATATCTTTATTGAGCACTCTTTTATAAGCCCGGTTTGATTCCCTTTGGATTTCTACCCTGTGGAGTTTTACCCTAACTGGATTACTATATATATATATATATATATATATATATATATATATATATATATATATATATATATATATATATAATTTTTTTCTTTGTAAGATCAGTGGGGCAGAACCCGATTAGAACGCTTTATTAATAAGAACACAAACAAGAGTGTAATATCCATTTATTCATGTATTAGAGAAGATCATAACAACATTTGTACCGTCGGTTTTAAACCCGATAAAAAGGAAAAGTATGTGACCGTTTAAGCTCAATAAAAATGACCTGAATGAATGCTCTCATTTGCGACTACAAATACATTTACAGCAGTAAGGTGTTTTTGTTTACATGCCACACCGAAAATTACAGTGTTTTTTCTCACGCTTTATCGTTGGCTTAAGCTATTGTCACCCATTATATATATATATATATATATATATATATATATATATATATATATATATATAATATGCAATTAAAATAATAGTCCAAATTGATTTGGCTAAAAATAATTTTTCAAGAGAAAAATGGAGCTCAAAATGAAAATTGAAAATATATTTCGAACATATTTCAATTATTTTACAAATTCAACATCTGAAAATCGATAAATTTGTTGTTTTTAATTCTGTTATTTTATTTTTTGCTTTGATTGTAAATAAGGAAATAAATGTCTGCCGAGAAACTGATAGGCTTGATGCTAATTGCTGCTCGATGCGATTCTTCTTGAGGGAAATGAATAAACAATTGAGAAATCGAAAATGAAATGAGGAAAGTGAAAAATGAATAAAACTAATCGATTGGAATTTAAAATAAGGTTGCTGTAGGCGCTTATAAACTTCAGCGTATCGTGTGTTATTGGAATTAAATCAAAAGTCGTTCTACGCAAAACATAGTCTGTCTACGGCTTATATTATTACTGTAGAATAAGCCAATATTGTGTTTAGTACAGTCAACTGGGACTACTATGATATGGTTTCTGTCCAATTTTATGTAAGTCGCTCTAGACGAGGCATGAAGCCACTTGATTTAAGGAGCTAACACAAATAATATTTCAAAGTTAAATACTAGCCAACGATAATAGTTAGGTTGGTAAATTTCGACCCAGAAAACATCAGTTCTTCCCCCCTTTTAGCAAAAACATAGCCTATGGACTGTTAAGACTACAAGACAAAATACTGGAAGCTAAAGTTAGGATGTCGCCGAAAGTAAAGCCAAGGTCTACTTTCTGCTCTCTTTTTAGTACTGTGTCCCTCTCATTGCGCCCAAAAGAATTTTCGTAGGTTTTACTCTGCTAAAAAAAGTGACAAACGTTTATTTCAGCGTGTTATACATTGATTTGTAATTTCAAAACGTATCATAGTAGCCCCGAGATAATGGTTTTTATTATAATGCATTTCATAATACCTTTTTCATAATAGCCCGGCTATACAGTATAATTATAATCCTTAAGAAGGCACATAAACATTTGTTGTAACAAAAAAAATGGGTCAACAAAGTTGCAATGATTGGTAGCTTTTTTGTCTCATAAGAAACGTAGACGAAAGCGAATCTGCAAGATCGTGCTATGAAACCGCACTTCGAGTTATGATTTAGTGATGTTTACTCTTTTTTGACAAAGTATAGCCATCAAACCAACTGGAAACAACATTTCTTGCATAGGTTTAGCATTGATGCAAAACATAAAATAGCCGATGTTATCAGCGGGAACCTAATGGTCAACGGCTGGTGACTGAAGCCAAAGTTATTTCCAATTGTGAGTGAAAGAACCGGAGAATAATTCAAAACTGGAGAAAATGTGGCTCACTTAAACTCCAGAAAATAACACATCTTTTTACCAATTAGCAGTCAGTGGTACTGACTTGTGATATTTACCTACATTACATTGTGGAAAGATGTTCACAACGCCGGAATATGGGGAGAATAAGCCAGCGAGTGAGTGCAATCTGGACCATTTAAAATTACCTGAACAGGCCCGTCCGTATTACCCGGTTAGGGCGCATCGGACAGCCATCTATAAATAAGCTCTTTCTCAAAGCTAAAAGGAAAGGGGGGCATCTTAAGCTGAACATCACGAACTCGTGTAAGAAAAGCATAAGAATAGTAGGAATTCCGACAATCTTGTTTTCCTGATAATTATGAAAAATAGCTGGAATAAAAAAAAGTTTAGTTCGACTACTACTACTGGTCCTACTACATGCAGTCTATTTAACGGCATATCAACTATTGTAGACTTAGTTCTGAACGTTATTCTTATTGTAAGCGTTTTCTTTATATACAATTAATTGCACCCAAGTTAAACAACTAATAATATTAATAACACAACCGATACTCTTTGTCTACTTCGTGGAGTACAAGTGGTATGAACCGCATATTATTTAATGGGCTGAGCCAAAAAGTTTATTTCCTAGAATTTTCCGCCCGTGAAACATGATGCTGCGGGGCTGTTTCCCAGCTGACTACAACATAGTCATTTTAAAGTTATATGCAAACAAATTCTTGTTGAGACTTTTTCTTAAATGATCAACATTTTGTCAATTTCACCCATTGTTTCTAATCATCATAATATATTTCCACGAAATTGTAGAATTGTAATATAAGAAGATATCCACTTGGTCATGGTCGGCATATTTGACATTAGAAATTGCGAACAGAATTAATAAAAACAAATTGTTTACTGGTAATATCGAATAGGTCCACTTGTTATACCCTAGGGAGGATATTTTGCTAGGTTTATGATATGAAAGAGAATTGTGTGTGTATGTTCTTATGTTTGTATATATACAAAAGGCTGACAACATATTTGACAGAAATATCGACATTTTTGAAGAAAAAAACGTCGATTCCTTTGTGCCGAAATGACACGAAACTTCTCAGGCGGGTACCAAATTTTTTCGTTTAGCAGTTATCTGTACTTTATGCGCATGTGCGGTTTGCAAAAAAAACACAACATTAAAGTTACCTATTTTCCGATATATTTAGTTCTCTGCGTCAAGTGTTAGAATCCAATTGCCCTTAAGAATGTTGTTTTAACTATAACTTACATATACATCGAAGGGTGAGGGCGAAGACAGAGGTAGTACTTTTAATAGAAATATGTCACACTTTTGACACGGGCGACGGAAAGAAAAGGCGAATGAGAGGATGGCTGCGTAGAGAAGGCGCCTCAGGAAAAGACAGCTTTTGCTTTAGGTGTACAGGTAGAGGGTATGTGGGTAAGGCGAGCGACCGAGGAAGAGACAGAGTTCACCCAAGGTATTAAGTAAGCGGGAGTATGGCTATTATAAACAGTAGTTGTCACAGGAAGTCTCCTTGGAAAATGCATATCTGCATTTTTATCTTAGACAGCTGTTGTCCTCTAGCTGTTAGTTCTTTTATCCATGTTTTTATAGCTTGTTTTAATAAGAAAGCCTTGCTGTGTATTTTGTATATTTTTAAGCATTCAATTATCTATGATTGATTGATTCTGTCGAAATCTTTTTCGTTGTCAATCCATGCCATGCATATGTTGTTTTTTTACCTACTTCATGATGTGTTGATCGATATATAGCAGACCATGCTTCCCTCTTTTCCCTTTCTGGCATATGTGGTGTTCTTCGGGCAGTAGCCAACGTTTGTTCAGGGATTAGTAGATTTGTTCTCTCAGTTGTTATGTTAGGATGTTACACATGATTGGTAAACATGTTATTGGTTTGTAGTTGTTTGCGATCGTTCCCATGTTAGTATTTTTTATTAGCGTTGTCTTTTCTTTGATCATCCATTCTGGTAGGTCTGTTTTATGGATAAATCCTCTCATTTCTGTGCTAGCCTTTCATGTAGCGTCATGAATTTTGTAAGCCGGTATGCATGTAATCTATCGTGGCCTGGTGCGTTCGAGTTTGACATTTTTCTTAGGGTTGACTTAATCGTTTCTTCATCAATGTCTGTTTCTGTCGCTCTTTTTCTTTTCTGTAGTTAATCTTTTATTTTTTCACTACTTGGCATGTTTGTTGTGTTTTTTAGGATTTTCCCATATCTTGCTCCAGAAGTGTTTTATGTCTGGCAGGTCCGGTTGTTCTATTGTTGTTCGTTCTCCGTTTACGTTTTTGTAAAACTGGCTTTCATTTGTTTCAAAAGTCCTGTTGTGTTTTTACTGTTAAGATTTGTATCTACATCGTCGATTTCTTCCTTCTATTGCTGCTATCATTTGTTTTAAATTATTCATTTTTTCATATTTAGTCTTTCCTTGTTAACCAGATTTCTGCTCTTCGATCGACCCCTATTTTCCTTCATCCTGTAGTATTATTATTATTATTATTATTATTATTATTATTATTATTATTATTATTATTATTATTATTATTGTTATTATTATTATTATTATTATTATTATTATATATAGTTATCATCATTATAATCATTATTATTATTATTATTATTATTATTACATATAGTTATTATTATTATTATTATTATTATTATTATTATTGTATAGAGTTATTATTATATAGCGTTTTTGTTATTATTTTTATTATGGTATTTATTATTATTATGTATAGAAGCATTCTTATTCATATTATATAGAGTTATTATTCTCATTATTATTATTAGTAGTAGTAGTATATATATATATATATATATATATAACCATTCTACTTATTATTATCATTATTCTCCTTGTTATTTCATGTTGTAAATTCCATGTTTAATTTTACATCAATGTGTATACATTGTTGTAAATAATAATTTTCTTTTTGAAATAGTAAATGTATATCAGGAGTAATTGTATTAAGAAAATGTGACTCTTCTTTAAAAAAAAATTGTCAGCTAAATTTTATGTTTAAATAAATAGAACCTGTATGTGTCATCGTTGTCTATTTAAAGATCTAGTATTTAAATTGTGTTTTAAACAATAAATAGTGTCTGTGTTATTACCGTAAAATAATTATCTGCTACATATCTTTCAAATTAATGAAACAGATGTTTCATGTTAATATTTATTTATTGAAAATCGTACTATTTAGTCGACGGGACGACATAATTTTATAGGAAAAATAAGTAATCACCAATCACATACATTACTGATTGGACGACTTGATTTTTTCAAATAATGTCCGTAATGTGAGAACACAGGTACAAACATGAAGTGACTTAGCGTGTGATGATATAGATGATGGTTATATAGAAGTAAATTGACGATTTATTTTCAAATCTAATTGACATACGTGTTTGTGATGTGTATAGGCACACATATGTAAATTATATGAGGAGGCTGAATAAATAGATTCTTATTTTCCCTAAATGCTCACATACATATTAACAATATTAGAGAGTCGTGGGGTCATCAAAAGTAAATTAAAATTTAAAAAAATAATTGTTTTAAATCAATCCTAGTACAAAGAAATTGTGTTTTAACTCAATCTAAGAAGAAAAGTACGTTTCAGTATATATTTTGAATTCTTCGCCACCACTGACTGCTCACATCATTGGCTCTCCTCCAGCGCATACAGTAGCCGCCGTGGCTACTATTTTCCTGCATATCTCTATAATGTCAACTCTAAATTTCGATGTACTTGCATGACATTATTCTTCAAATTATCATCTTTATGAAGTCTTACAATAAAGCCGACACGTTGATTAATATATGAGAAACATATCTCTTGGTTATTCGTTTTTCATTTCCTATTACGTCGGATTACTATCATCCTTCCTTTCTCATATATATATATATATATATATATATATATATATATATATATAGAGAGAGAGAGAGAGAGAGAGAGAGAAAAAGAGAGAGAGAGAGAGAAAGAGAGAGAGAGAGGGGGGAGAGAGAGAGTGCATGGAAATATATTCATGGCAGTTAAGGTACATAGAGGTGTCTACATTTAAACATCGCAGAGAATCACCAGGCAAAGTGCAGGAATAAATGTTATTAATTGTATGTATGTCAGTAGTACTTTGTCTAGCTACAAACCAAGCGGATTCGTTGTTATTTTTCCCCGCAAATTATTTTTTATTAGCCAATTGGCAAGCTTCTATTATGAAAGCCTCGTCGACTTTGGCTTAACATTATTTCCTTTTGTTTTCTTTGAGTGTGACGCATCAGTTTTGTATGTATTTCAAATTAACAGGTGACCTTATTTTAATACGTGCGTTATTGGTATACTTTCTAATCTATTCATTTTCTTATTCGTCGCTACCTTAGATATTAATCAAGTTTAGTTTTTTTTCTATGTGTAGTTTCTTTAGTTTATGTATGTCTTATGTATATAGTTATCCTTAACTTAATTGTGTTCTATGTTTTTATTGTTTCGCTTTAACAGTTTGGACAGTTTAGGGGATCTGTACAATTTAATATCCCAAGCTTTTGATTTAGACATCATCTACATGTGTCGCTTAAATATCTACATGTACTGGCTCATCGTAATATTTTAAACTTAGTTATTGGCGAGCTTTCTTTGAGCTCCCTATAATTTTCGCTAATTATTTTTTGAATCAGTGTTTTTGTTATTTAATCTGATTTTTTGGTGGTTATACTTAGTTTTAAAATATATTAGTTTGTGTAATTCAAGTTTACTTAAGCCAATATTATGGCTTGATAAACGATGTATTTGGTCAAGCAGTTATTTTGTAGTAGACAAAATGTACGAGTTCTACATTTAATGTTTTTCGTTTCACTATTACCTTTTTTATTTTCATAGAGATAATTGCTATTAAAGTTTGAGTTATTACTATTTTAGTAATTATATTATTGTTATCTTTTATATAATGGTTATTAATCCTATATTTACCACCTTTTTTAAGCATTTTAATTTTTTCTCTACTACACTCCTTTAGCATTTCGATATTGTGTGCTTTAATTATAATTTTAAAGTTATCACAGTAGCTGTAATGTAACTTCAAGTTATTTTTATTGTATATCGTTTGCAAGAGGGTTGGTTACCATGAAGTATTTTGTGATAAGAGGTAATAATAACGTGCCAAGTTGAGTTTCTTAGCGTCTGGTTTTAAAGTAGCGTAAACCAAGTGATGTTTCTTTTTTTTATATGCTTATTTTTTATTATGATTGTTGGTAATTTGTTGCTTATATTTAATGTCAAATTTGTTATACAAAATGTTCTCAGGGCTGTTTTGTAAATGTGTCTTGAATTCTAAAATACCTTTACGTTGCCAGAGTTATTGCTAAGCCGACGGTCGATAGAGCCATGCAGATGTATTTAACTTGGAAGTGATATGTACAAAGTGAGTTATTTTACGTTCGATTATACGGTACACTCAAACCCTTGATTTTATTGAAATCCCTTATTATAGCTAATCTCTAATCTCTATATTATATCTTATTAAATATATTTGTTAAAGTATGTGCAATGTATAACCGTATAAGATCCGATGCATCGGGCAGATTCCATGATACAAAATAGTTTTTCATTGTGTTGTTATCCATCGGTAATTATTATTATTTAAAATCGATCCTCTGCATCTTTTAATAATGTGGACTTCATCGTTCAGCATGTCTGAATATATCTCGCCGAAATTAAGGGCGATGTTGAAGAGTTGTTCAGATATAGATAGATAGACGTAAACGATGTAAAATTGTAGGACGGTATATTTTTTTTCATTTGTGATATCGTTATAACTTTGGCAGTATTAATCCATTTGGATTTTTGAAATGATTGTTTTCAATTCCATTCCTATTGAGAGTTTGGTCGGATTAATTAAGCGATTGCGTGTTTTATTATTTAAATCGCCTTTCTCGTATTTTAATAATATATAAGCTCCCTTAGGTTTTAATTTATAAACTTGGTTACTAGTTTTAGGTTATAAGTGATTTGTTTACTATCGGTAGTTATTACACCTATGTAGTTACATGTGTTGAAATATAGTTTATTTATAGTTTTTCGTAACATTTTCTGTGATTCATTTTCGATATGTTTGTGTATTTATTTTATATAAGTTTACAAGCTTTATCTGATGTTACCAAGACATCGTTAGAGTTGATAATATCTCGAATGATGTCGTGTAATTGTTTGTAAAAATATTTATGTTGGTTGTAAAATTCTAAATCCTTAATACTTAAAAAAAATATTTATCGAAGTTAATCATAAGGTATTTTGTGGGTGTACTTTTAACTTTTGAATCGATACGATTGTGTTGTGTCTAGGTGGTTATGTTTGTTACAGAAGTGTAATCGCCACTGCATTCGGCGTATTAATTCGTCCATTTTTCTAATTAATATGATAATGTCTCAAAGTTTGCCTGGTGTCAGGATGATTTTACGTGATGTAATTTGGTTAACTTTTCCAATGCTTATATTTTCAGATGGTAAAATCGATTTTTGTGAAAGTACTAAACAACTTGAAGAGCTATGTATTATTATTTTAGGTATACACTCATACAATATTATAAGGTGATATAATATATTGTGTATAGATTTTCGGTATTTACTTCAACAGTGATCAATACGTGAGTAGAGATGTGTATTAGTATTATAGACGATAAAAAAAATATCTCGTATGTTTCAGTATAGAGCTAAGTGTTGTTACTTCAGGTAACAGTATTCGAAGTGCAGAATTCCTCGCATGAGCCAGTTTATAACCGTTTCGAAGGGATCTTCTTTGGGCTTCGAATATTATGTTATTTTCAATATTTGGTGAGAATTTACGTGTAGGGGCAAGAATACTCATGTCAGATTATCCTGAAAAATCCTTGTACAGAGGGACCGAAGCAACTCGTGAATGGTGTCTAGTGGGGAATTGAAACTCTGTGTGTGCGTGTGTACTTGAAAAACACCCGTCTCATGACGGTTAAAGTAAATTCCACAGACATAACAGCTTTGCAACACTTTATATTCCTTTACGAAGATTCAACTCCCGATATAAAGCTAATTATCTTATGTCAAGAACTATTATACATTTTTTATCAAATTCTATTACATGATTTTTATTCAAGAAATTGTCAAAAATGTATGGTTAAAGCTGAAAGAAACTTAAGAAGAAAATTGAAATTCAATTAATATTCTAATGTAAACTAGAAATATTTGATTTTCTAAATTGTCAGTTTTGCTTATGTTATCAACACAAAACTCTTTTTAAATTCTTCAAAGAAACTTAAATTTAGGGATAATTATGAATCGATATCCAAAGATATCTGAATTTTCACGAAAAAAGTCCACACCCTTTTAGACCATTTGCGTAAAAACAATTGAACTAAATATAGCACATATTTCGGCCACTTTTGTGCCTAGCAAATGTGTTCTCAAGATTGGTGAATTTATTTCGTCGTAAATAAGGTTCATATATATATATATATATATATATATATATTTATATATATATATATATATATATATATAGAGAGAGAGAGAGAGAGAGAAAGAGAGAGAGATTAACTAGGAGAATATCTGTCTAATTTACGGAACATAACAGGTTTTGAACCAGTTTTATGTCTCTTTATAAAGATATCGTCATGTTATAATGATAACCTAGAATCCCTATTCTTATTTCGAACACAATGTACGACATGATATTGGTTGTAGACAATATTTTAAATTTAAGGCTTAAAATACATCGGTTATTAGTAAAAAAAAAATGAAAATTAAGGTAATATTGCTTAATTGGTTCTTAATAACTATGGATCAAATTCAATGTAAAACTAATATATTTGTATTTTCAAATGGAAAGTTGTGCCTATATTATGCCACCTAAAACCCTTTAAAATACTCCAAAATTATTGTAATTTGGGAAATATTTGATACTTAATGTATCATATGTGTTTCTAATATTTCACAGAAATCGAAGGTATGCGATTGTTCATTTTTATCTCAATCTGTTTAAACTTAAATCAAAGTAAATATAGCCTACATTACGAAACCTTACACCAAGCAGCTGGGTTAAAAAGTTCATAATGATCGGTTAATTTGTTTACGATTTGATGCTATAATTATTTTAATCTGTCTTTCCTATCTTCTCTCTCAAAATCGTAATACAGGAGGTGTATTAGGCTTTTGAATAAAAACAATGTAATCCTTACTTGTCTGACTCCCTCGTTTGCTGTGCGGTGTTTTGCATCATATACTGTAAATGATGTCCGTATCAAATCACTTTCTTCTCCTCTCGGTATCATCCAAATTTCCCCGGTAAGTAGAAAGGCAGCTCCTGCGTCCATATTTTCTCAACGTGTAATCAATTTTTATTGCATCGTTATAAATGAAATACTGTCATGTCCTGCTAACATATGCAACTTAGGAACAATCATTGCTGTCCGTTTAAATTGCACTCAAGTTAGGAAGGACCGAGAAAATAATTGTAAATGTATTTAAATCCGCATGACATCTCTATGATAGGTTGTGTCAGACTATGAGGTTTAAGTTTTAAATAGCGTTCTCGACGATAACCACGCTGATTTAATAGACATTCTTTTATTATACAAAATGTACGTTAATCAGCGTCAGTTTCTTTTACGCTATTTCTATATACGTTAATAATAAACAATACCTTACTTCTTCGATTGTGTTATGTTCGAAAATTATTGCATATTTCTAATTAGCCATAATTCATGATATATTTTAATTGGGTTTTAATTCTTCATTCAGAGTATACATTTACACATATTAAAACAATCCATCTTCCTATATTAGGGAGACGAAGTTGTCCTGAAGCCAATCTGTTCTCTATGTTGGTACAGTAAACAAAATATCGATCAACTCTCGTCATTCGTCACTTTAGCTTCAGCGTTTCCTGTCTGCGTGACGTCACTTCCGAACCACGTTGATATTACGACTTCTACCAGAGAAACTCGAACTGTACCTGATTTTGCAACTTACGTGGAAATTTACCATACAAATACTTTTTTACACACACTATTTTTTTCCCACATTACTGCTTTTTTATACTGAAATAATATTATGCTTTGCTCTGTTATTGGTCGAGATTATGGAAAAGTAGTGTCACTGATCATGACATAAGACATCTCTTGGTATATACAGAAAGTCTCCCTCTTGTAAATACTTCTGTCTCTGACAGATTTATTGTGCCGGCCCAGTAAAACAACTGTCTTCGTAATCTTTACGTCTGACGTCTTAACTGTCACGGGAATAAATACAAACCAACCCGTCAGAACTTGATATTTACTTATTTTATCTACATAGCACGGCGAATGTTAGATGAGGATCGATAGCACAGTTGACGATATTAATCACTAAACTCGAATCCGAACATGTGTCCTTCCATATATTGAAGGTTCGAAGAAGGGCACTGCATTTCCGTCCGGTCTTCTACCATTATCCATGTTTACACTAACAGGCTATAGAATGTGCGATATAAGCAAATAAGTTAGGGGATTCTCTAACAACGACGTTATCACTCTCTTATAATACAGTTCCTTTTTTAATCAATATATACTCGACTTTCCCGGTCGGAGTCTCAGTGTCCAGGTGTGTCGGTGCCATGCCCCAAGGCCCGTGAATAATTCGCCAGCTGTAATCAACTGTCGATTCAGGCAGTCAACCGTACACCGTAGTTATTTCAATTAATTGACCAGCAAACAAGTTTTAACTGAGGGATATGTTTTATTTCACCATTTTCCTTCTTCGGGTGCTAAATAACAAGCGGACAGACAAGGAAAGAATGAAGGAACCACTAAGTCAAGCATCGGTTCGTGAATAGATTTCAATGAATCTCAAAGTACGCCCAGTCACTGTGCATACGTCATCAAGACTTAAAGAACATCGCGCTTTCAGCGGAAATGACGTCAGACGAGGCGTCTGACGTCATTTCAGCTAAGCTTGGTTCTGAAGCTAGGGAGATTGACCCCCAAACTTAACCGCCTTTACAATGCCAACTTCTGCTTACGATACGTCATGGGTACGACTTAACATGTGTTAAATCAATAGTTGACGTGCAGAATCATTCATCCAAAAAATAGAGGCGAGGTCGGCAACATCTAAGAATCGTCGAAATGCTTTGATATCAATTATATTTTATTGTGGTTTAGCGTGCGTGTAAAATTACGATACATGCTATTTATAAATTTCCTGATTCCTGACTGATATTTAAAATGTAAAACTCTAATCATCGATGCGTTTTTCGTTGTTACGTATAAAGTTCACTGGCTGGTAATGATGGTTGCATATGCTACTTAACTATTTCCTTATAAATCAACAACGTTATAATCATGGTGCATTCAAATAACTTGCCATTGCATGCCCAGAAAATATCCTAATGAACGGATATCTACACCTGCCCGAAAATAAAACCAATTACAATTGTATTAACTTCCGTTTGGTTCCTATAGATACAATGGCGATACTCATTCTTAGCCTTCAAAGTGTTTCCCCATGAGCAATTAATCTTCTCTAACGAAGTTGCCTGTTTTAATGGTAGTCTTGTGTAGTATCTTCCATGCTGGGTGATATATACTAGTTAAATGTTCGCCGTACGCATATCTCCATTTCTCTCGTACAGCCAGTCAAACGTGATGGGATAAAGATGTATCAGTCATGCGCGTTCTTTCAGTGGGGAATAGATAGCATACTTTACATGAATTCCCCGAAGTGGTCTTTCGGTTGCATTGTGCTCGCGTCCAGGGTCGTCGATACATCTAATTTCGTATATGTTATGGCTTAGACAAACTTTCACAGTTATCAAGCGTGTCCTGTTTATTCGAGTATGTTGAAAAAAGGGCGGCTGGGATTTACGATGTTACGGGATGTATGTGTGTGAACCATTGACATTCCAAAACCTACGGCTATAATTGACGCTATTGCCTAAGATCAAAACTAGTACATTTTCTTATACAATACCTTATTTATTCGGTAAGTGGATGAAAGATCTTTTTACACTGAGGCACTTTGGATTTTTGCCCGAATAATAAATGCCCTGTTTTATGGAGATGGAATTTTCAAACATTTGTTTATTATTTTTACATTGATTACTTCTAAACAAGCCACATTACCACTGAGACGTAAAGGTATACTGTGAGTTAGGGGCCATACATATAGGGGCCTATTAAGTGGTGAGATGTACTACGAGATGTTTGTTCACAGTAACTTTAAACTGTTGCATGTTTGTACAGTCACAGAAAAAGGGACGAGGAGATGATTCCAAAGGCGAGCAGTTCGAGAAAATAAGCTATTACAGTAGAAAGCCATTAAGTATATAGAGATCTCTACAGCAAAGGCGTAATAGTTTGCTAATTGTCGGGTTGATCAGGAGCATCTACGTCAAGGGGGGCAAAAGGGCAGCAAGTTCTATCGGTGCACATTCCATTAAAGTACTTGTAAAGCAAGCACAGAGATGTGTAATAGGCTGGAGCTTGGTAGATAGTGGGGGCCTATTAGATAAGAGGCTTTTTTTATAACCTTGTTTAAGACATATAAGCTAGTCGTTTGTACACCAGCCTTGATGTGACAACAATACTCGATGCTTTAAACACTGACCTTATTTTCAGCACTTCATTCGGGGGAACAAGTAAATAGTAAATATACTTCATGATAAACTTACGTGAACACCTTGGGATGTTCGTCTTAGATGCCCTAATTGCAACCTCTCACTGTAAGTATTTATTCATACATGACAACTAATAATTTAAACCAGTTATTACCAAAGTTGGGGCTATCACTCTCGTAAGATGGTCCAGTTTGATTAGATGGAGATGTAATATTGCGGTGAAAAAAAAGAGGTGGAAGGAATTATTAAACGGATAATGTTTTAGCCTAAAGTATTTACTTTGCAGAGTGCGGAAAAACTTTACAAAAACACGTAAAAATAATTAATACGCAAAATGTTATTTTATAATAGAAAGTATGGGGTTAATGTGTGAAAAACATCTTATTATATCATATTGGTATAGTCTTGATATGAAGCATTAAATGCTAACCAGATAAAACAGTAAAGGTTCGCAGCTGCGAAGACACTATCTCCAGTATTGTTATTTACGTCAATCACCTATTATAAAACAGATCGTGTATCTATTTGTAATGTTCCTAATCTGAAGATATATGGTTTAGTATATGTGTAGGATAGTGCGTTAGTGGAATAGCAGTAGTACTAACGTGGGTAGCAGATTGAAGAGTTTTAGTTATCACTGATGTAAACTAATGGGGAAAAATTAGGGAGAATTTTCAAGTAAAAATCATAACAAAAAAAATAGAAAAGTAATAGTCGTGGTACAGTAAGGATCCTCGGTTTACATTCACATTAGGATAGTCATAAACATGCCGATCGGCGCTCTTTCAAAGCAGCCTATCTCATATAACCCTTAGATTTAATATTTTTTTACAGAAAAATATGTATTTTAATGAAAATGATACCGCATATGTCGTCTTTCGCGAGAGGAATTTCCAAATGGCTTTTTAATGTTTGTACAAGTTTACATACGTTCTGAAGATATGTCAACATTTGCGTTTTTGTATCGAGTGATAATGTCTGGTCATAAAAAAATTAAAGAGTTAAAAAAAAAAAACTCTTCACCTATCCAAAATTGCTTTTTGTTTATTTTTCAGCAAAGTATTTGATTTAAAAAAGTGTTTTGATAAATTCTATTTGACCATTGTACATCACTTAGCATAGAACGGTTATCTTGAAACATCCTCAATAAGATGTGGTCTCTTTGCTTACCTTATGCCGGTTAGTTATTAACAAGCCGTTGTCTTTTGCCATGTCTCGTATTTTAATTATTTTCATTACCACCAAAATAACAACATATCGTGAGAAAATACTCAATCGTACTAAAGTGACTTCTAACAATATGTATATATTGTGGTTTTCTTAACATTCTAATTGAAACACACGCGTTGCTTCGAAAATATCATAGCTCTGGCACCGAGGAGGGATGGAGGATTTTTGGTTCTTTTATCGGCTTCCACTAAGGACTATAATTTAAATACACAAATTAATTTTATTCAATGTTTCATAATTTTTTAGATAAGGGTTCAGAAGTTTGTGGTTTGGATAATTCAGATTAGTTTTCTAATTTCTGATTTCAAGAATAGTCACACTGGACAGTAAGGGGAACAGATAAAAACGTTAAGTAATACTAATTTCTAAGTAACAGTCTTCTGTAAGTTGAAGTTTCAATCCTCAGTAAATTCAGTACGGAGAATAGAATAAAACATTGCTTAAGACGTTTACATAGTCATAACTGCCCGAGAGAGAAAATATACAGTTGTGGTGTAATTAAAGAGTTCAGTTCGATTTTCCGTACATGTACTTGAGTTGCACATGAAGATTTACAATGTTTTCAATTACATATTGTATCACATAGTACCTAGCAGTACTAGGATTTTAACGTTAAGTGTAGATATGATTTTCCGAATATATACGTTTCCTCGGCATAATTGGAATTCGATGAAAACGGAGTGAAATATGGTCCTAATTACGTGTATGGAACGGATTAGTTAGCTTATAAATCATATAGAATGAAATTGAAGTGAGATGAGTTTAATGAGGAAATACCTAATTATATAAATCCCTACATTTTAGCGTGTTTGCTGAGCTGAGCATCTGAATATGAAGAAAGTTTAATGAACAAACAACGTATATTCATAGTTGAATTAAAAACAAATGAAAGAATAAATTGGTATGGTAGTTTGGTAGTTTTGTTTTACGGCATATCAACCCTTTTTGAGTTATTTAATGCCGAATCTGGTCATTATAGTAAAAGATTTATGCTTCAAGTTCTAAAAATAAAATAAAAAAGGGGAGGGAGAAAGGGAGAGGGGCTGTTGTTTTTGTTTTTGGTTTTGTAGAACATAATTAAGTTTTACCAAAAAAAAAAAAAAAAAACGTCAATGTAGGTGAATTTCGTCTCAGGGAGCCACAGGGCAGCCTGATCTGGTATCACCAGAAAGAATAAATTGTATCTTCCTTAAATCATTACTGCTTGAATATATACAACATGAGTTATCTCTGCCATGCGATGTCTTCAACTTCAATAATGTAAAGCATGAGGTGTCTGCCTTAACAATCACTACATGTGAAATGAGAAAAGCATGATGTGTTTCATTCTGCGAGCAATGCTTCTTTAATTACTTAGATAAATCATGATCTGTCTTCTGTTCTGACTACTAATTGAATAATGTGCTATCTCCCCTTTGGAGCACAACTAATAGAATGTGAATCACGATATTTTTCTCGCACGCGATCATTACTTCATGAATACGTAATGATTTTGTCCCCCCTCTGATCATTACTACTTAAATTAGTAGTGCATAAACTATCTCCCCCATAGGATCACTACTAACTGAATAAATACAGCATAAGTTATCTAAACCCGCGATCACTACTTCATATATGTAAAGCATGTGTCTACTTTTGTGATCACTACTAATTTAATAAGTAAAGCATAACATGGCTCCTCCCTGTGATCACTTCTAGTAGAATCAATAAAGCAAGAGTGGTCTCAACCAGCAATCACTACTACATAAATAGTAAAGCATTTGGCTCTTCTTGCGATAACTACACAGTATATAAGTAGAGGCATGAGACGTGTCCCCCGTAATCCCTATTATGGTAATACAAAACTCATGAGTAGTCGTTTCTACTTTGCTTAGTATAAGTTGTCTGCCCCGGCGATCAAGTCTTCTTGAACAACTAAAGCATGATGTTCTTTCCTCTGCGGTCAGAACTACTTGAATAAGTAAAACATGGGTTGTATCCCTTAGCAAGCACTATTGAATAAGTAAACCCTGCAATCACTATCACTTACACAGCGAATGTATTTGTTGGCTACTCCTGCGATCATTACTACTTGAATAAATTAAGCTTGAGTTATATCCTGCGATCACTATAACTTGAATGAATAGACCATGAGTTAACTCCCTCTATGATTAGTACTACTTAAATTATGTAAAGAACCGTCAATCACACTTCTTTAATTTTTAAGAATGAAATAATAATTGTACTTTTAGATATTTGAATGAAAGTGTAGGTGTGAGGATCAGTCTGTCTTGTAAGCTAATAAGCGTGTTATTCGAGTTACTAGCACGTTTTAGTATACATAACACCTTATCTAAACTGTTAGTTAATCTGTAAGACAAAACATACGATGGAAACTTGAGATATTATCAAAATATAACATTTATCTTACCATTCAGGGATCATTTTCAACGCATGCTTATCAAGGAATATCGAATATTCTTAGATTTCCACATATTATATCTATATCACTGGGGCTGAAAACATATTTATTTGAAAGTAAACTGAATTTCCAAAACCTGTTCAAATAGTATAATATTTAACAGGTATGTAAATACATTAGTATGGTTACCAGAACAATGACAACTATCGTAAACAAAACTGGGCAATTTGACATTCTTAAATACCTAAATTATTTTTTAAAGTTCAATTCATTATAGAATTCGACAATTGTCATATGTAAGACGACTAGGACACGTGTTTACGTTAAAAGAAACAGATAATTTTACATCGTAAAAAGTCGGTTATTTGACGCAGTTTACAGAATCGGATATGTTGGCGTTATTAACAGATATGGGTAACTTAATGATGTTCACAGATTGGGAGGATTTACATTTGGTAACACGCCTGTTATATCTGACATCGTTAACAGAAACGGATAATTTTGCGTCAGTAAAGCAACCCGTCACGTTTACATTGTTAACAGATCTCCAAAAAATTATAGTGGATTAGGGAATATAATCTTGTTAAAATAAGTAGGACCTATTACGTCGTTAAAAGAACCGGGATATTTGGCATCGTTTACAGCATTAGATAATCTGACGTTTTCAAGACGACCTTGCATGTTTCTGTCGCTTGGAGAGCTAGAAAATCAGGATTGATACAATGAATTCGGGAATTACACTTTGGTAAAATACGTGTCAGCACCTGACGTCGTTTACAAAACTGGAATATTGGAAATCGTTGACTGATCTATGTAAATTGTCGTGATTAACAGTTCGAGATAAATCAGCATCATTAACAGAACTGTGAAATTCGACATTGTTGACAGAACTTGCAATAGTTTCGTTATTGTTATGTTGCCAAACTTTCCCTAGTTCGATTTCATATATTATTTTTCCCATCTAAATTCCATAGAATATATTTGTTCTTTTTTAAATTAGAATACTTTTCTTTTATTTCCATGCTTTATACTTTTTTGTACAATATTCTACTTCTTTTTTCTCATTTGCTATGATTATTTCCTACCATTTAGACGGATTCAGTTGTTTAAGAAACCTAATTAGTGCTTCTTGCATTTAACGGAGTAAGCAATTATCGCTAATTACCAGGAGGCCAGTTAATTTCCCTCTCTGTCCCTCACCTGCTAACACACGGTGAGTTGGCTATACAAAGAGTAACTAACAAACACGAATGCTCTTACGATGCATCCATTCAACATACGCGTTTAGCGATTCACATGCTATGCATTGCGCATTGCTATATAAATATTGACATAGTAGAAGAATACCCGTTATGGGATTGGGTGAAATTAATTCAGCAAACAGAACGGTGTGCACCACTTTTATGACTCCTTATACAGATTAAGACTAATATATATTGCTACTTTACCTTATATCTAGCATCCTTCGTCTTATTTTAGTCAAAATCCATTGCATGATTTTGATTTTAGAAAATGTTAAAAATTTGATGCTTAAGCTTAACGGATCCTCAAACGGAATTCAAATTCAAGGAATATTGCTTAATTATATCCAATGACTAGGGATCAAATTTAATGCAAATCTGAAATATTTTAATTTTCAAATAAATGTTAACAACAGTAGTAGCCACTCTAAAATCCATGTTAAATACTGGACAGTAACTGAAATTAGGGGAATATTTATCAAGTAAAGTCAATAACATATTGCTTGAATTTCACAAATATCTTAGGCCTTCAACTCCATCTTTGCACCCTGTGCATAAATTACATTGAAAGTAAATATAGCCCACATTTCTCACCCTCGGTGTTCCGATGATCGGTTAGTAGTTTAAGAGTACATCCTATATATAGAAATAGAGAAACTTATACGTACATATAACTTTATATAAATAAAGATGTTTACGAATCTAAAATAGTATTTCAAATTCATGTGGTACAGACTGACGAACATACCATTCAAAACGTAAATGCGCATCTAAAACAATAGTGATATTCTAAACACGCACATTGATTCTACGGGTTCGGCGGTGAAAATTATTTTTAAAACATTAGCGTTGTTGTTCGACCGACTTACTCATGCAATTTGTTGCAATATGTGTTATGTTTTGCTTAAAATATTTATAACTTAAAACTGTTTGATAAACCACACAATTTTACAAACCCAATCCAACGAAGACGGATTATCTAGTGATAACTACTTCGTCGATAACATGTACTATGATTTATTGCTTTCAGATTTATACTTAAAATAAGAAGATATCCAAGAAAAAAAATGCAATACTGATGTTATATAGTTGAAAAAAAAACATCGATGTAATTTAGTACTCTTTTCCGTGACGTGTCTAGTTCACTTCCATTTCTCCGTGTGAATCATGTCGTTACCACCATATCGTGGTCCTCTCCGTACAAATATCTCGTGGTATGAATTGATGTCCACGAGCAACGTGGACTAATTAAGATAATAGTATCCTAGTTCAACGAAAAACGACTAATCAGACCTTTCCATAATATATTCAAAGGTATGCAACTGACATTTCGTGACCCAGGTGGTATGAGGAACAATGTATCGAACGTTCAGCTGCCAGCTTTCCTTGTCTCCCTCTAACTGTTATACTTCTCAATATTTAAACAAAAAATGCCTTCTTTTATCTCACAAGTCATCATGTTCAGTCAATCACTGATCCATATGTCAAACTCCATGAACATTCTATAATTATAAATACGATGCATTTGAAACTAAACTATTTATATAATTAATACCAGGCATGTGCTATAATGAGAGAAATGAAAAAAATGGAGAAGAAAACAGAATATTGTTTTCTGAAGAGTTGTATAGAATTACTATTACCTCGCCACCAGGTGAAGGCAGAATAAATGGTGTATACTATGGGGGTAATCTAGCTCTGCGAAAAGGGCACTCTGAACTGAAAGACAATTTAAAAAAATGCCTTTTTATCTCACAAGTCATCATGTTCAGTCAATCACTGATCCATAGTTCAAACTCCATGAACATTCTATAATTATAAATACGATGGATTTAAAACTAAACTATTTACATAATTAATACCAAACATGTGCTATAATGAAAGAAATGAAAAAAATTGGGGAAGAAAACAGAATATTGTTTTCTGAAGAGTTGTATAGAATCACTATTACCTCGCCACCAGGTGAGGGCAGAATAAGATGGTGTATACTATGGGGGTAATCTAGCTCTGCGAAAAGGGCACTCTGAACTGAAAGACAATTTTAAAAAATGACTTAGTCAATGACTATTTCCTCGTTCACTGATTGACGACAGAAGAGAACGTACACTTACTTTCCAGCCTGACGAAGGTTCATAGCGTCTTTATTTTCTAGAAAGAAGCCTAATAGACTGATTTGAAGAGACTCCTTAAATAGTGAATTAGATATATCAATATACCCCTAATACGATCAGGACATGTATACATTTACTAATCTCTTCATGTCTACACTATTTCAATCATATAACAACCTTTACAATTAAATGTTTTCTGTCTGAAATGATGTATATTAAATGTCTTTAAAAGTCACAAATTACATCAAACAACAAGGAACAGTAAAAAAGAAACTAGGTCAATAACAGTCATCATATTCTTTTTTTTTCATTTAACAAAATTTGTAGTAAATTGCGTTCAAAAGAATCGGCGCAACAAAAAACGGTAAAATAAATATAAATATATGACTAAGTAGCATGCCCATGCGACATGATGCCCACAAAAAATCACACATCGAGTTATTATTAACATTATTTTTTTCGCTGATCTAATCATTATTTCATAAATAACGTTGGTTAATGCGTGACTTGTCCAGTAAATTTTAATCTGAATGTAGAAAGTATTTACTATCGCTGCTCTTTATTGCACACTTGGATATTTATTTACTCCTCCCGGAGTTAGGCACAAGGCCAGTTTTATCTTACTCCCACAAGTAAGATGTGACCACAGCTTGGGTCGAGAAAGTGGGGTTAAAAGCCAGCGCTCGAGAGGTAAGCACTCTGGCCATTTAAAAATTGCCTGGCCAGCCCCGTCGGCATTCCCCGGTAGGGGCGCCTCAGACAGTAATCAATAAACTTACTCCTCCCCAAAGAGGGGAGGCGAAGCCTGGGAGGGTGGACCTCCTAGAACTGCACAGGACAGGCGTGCAGTATCCATCGGAACAGATACTACACTTTGATCTTGCCAAAATACTCACAAAATTGTTAATAGTTTTAACACCAACCTGTTTTAGCACTGCTTTGATTTTGGCTGTAAATTCTTCCTTGAGTGCAGTATTATTTTAGTAAAGGTTGTGATATGTTTTACTTCAAAATAACCTCATAGATTAATATATTGAAGAGGGTAGGGTCCGGTAGTGTGCAGCTCATTCAGGATCATACATGCTATGAATGAGTCTGTAAATGGTAATGGGATACATACTGTTTGATCGCAATCACTTAACCTTGGAAGAAATGTCAAGCATTTGCAAGAGGTAATTTGGATCAAATATGAGAAGATTGCAGAAAACATTTTGAATGCTACGAACGATTTCGTGAGGTGCAGTTTTCTATTGCACCACGTATGATAGAACAGTATATTTCTGTTCTGATCTTTTAGGTACAAAAACTAAACGACATAATACTAACTGTATGTGTTCATCAAAAACCATCGACATGTCTGATGCATCAGAGTAGGCTAATATACTTCTACTATTAGTATTATTACAACAGCTGATGCTACTACCGCTACTACTACTACTACTACTACTACTACTACTACTACTATTACAACCACTATTATTATTTTGTACTTACGAGAAGTTTTAACATGGGTCATTATCAGTGATTGTTACTGATAATAACAATTGAATTTCTTTAGAGTCTCTGCGAAACAAGTCTCGTTTAATTCTCAGTACTCTCCGGCTTTTTCAGTAAACGTTGCTGATAATTTACCGATATGACAGCAGCAGTTTACCATTGATTTATCGCTTATAACGACTGTTGAAAACAGAAGAATGTGTGTTCTCATGAAGCTCCCCAAGATCCCAGTGCTCTTCCCGCCCTTTCAGTGAATGTATTGATGATTATCTTCCTCGTCGATATTTCATTGGTTCTTCACAAATTTATAGTTTCAGGTCGTCCATGTACATCAGGTGGTTTACTCTTAGTTTTGTGTCTGTAAACTTGTATCCGGCATAACATTATCTGAGTATGTAGTTAAGTGGCATCATAGCTATTATAAACAGTAGTGGTGTAAGGGAGTCTCCTTGGAAGATGCCTATCTGTATCTTTATCTCAGTCAGCTGTTGTCCTCCGGCTGTCAGTTCCAGTCTCCATGTTTCGATTGCTGTCTTGATAAGATTAACCATCCTTTCGGGTATTTTGTATATTTTCAAACGTTCAATTATCCACGATTGAGGGTTTCTGTCGTAAGCTTTTTTGTAGTCAATCCATGCCATGGATATGTTCTTTTTTCTGTTTTTTACCTCCTTCAGGATCTTTTGATCGAGGTATAGGAGGTCACGCGTCCCTCTTTCCCCTTTACGGCATCTTTTGTGTTTTTCGAGGAGTAGTCCACGTTTGTTTAGGGACTGGTAGATTTGTTCTCATAATTGTGCCGTAGGATTTTCCACATTGTTGGTAAACAGGTAATTGGTCTGTAGTTGCTTGGGTCGTTCCTTTCTTGACATCTTTTTGTATAAGCGTTGTCCTTCCTTTTGGCATCCACACTGGTATGTTTGTTTTGTGGATACATCCTCTCAGTTTCTGCGCCAGTCTTTCATGTAGTGTCGTGAATTTTTTAAACCAATATGCATGTATTCCATCATAGCCTGGTGCTTTCCAGTTTGCTATTTTCCTTAGGGTGTCCTTAATGGTTTCTTTAGTAATCTCTGTTTCTGTCCCTTTTTCTATTTCCTGTAGTTCATTTTTCATGTTTTTCAACCACTTGCCATTTTTGTTGTGTGTTTTAGTATTTCCACACATCTTGCTCCAGTTGTTCTGATGTTATTCGTTCTCCGTTTACGTTTTTGTAAAACTGGCTTTCATTGTTTTCAAAGGTTCTGTTTTGTTTTTGCTTTTCTGATTATTATTATTATTATTATTATTATTATTATTATTATTATTATTATAATTATTATTATTATTATTATTATTATTATTATTATTATTATTAATCTTATCATCTATATATTAATACGATAGCGTGTGTGTTCGTGTGTCACGCTTCCGGCAAAAGCTCTGCGCATGCGTGCCGCAACTAAATTTTGAAAAACATTCAAGTAGCCTGCGTTTAGGAATATTTATATGTATTTCCCTCTGGAGTAATGGTTAGCGAGGTACTATTTTTTACTTCGGCCCGACTGGTTTATAGTTCGATCCCAACCAACCTCTAAGATTTTTATTCTACATTTCGGGGGAAGGGGAAGAAATAATACATTTTTTTTATCACCTGGTTAAAAACTACTTTTTTGTGTTGCTTAAAATTTAAAACTATTTTTTGTTTTTATGTTGGCGTTTTTAATGGCATTGTCTATTTAATTACGTTGACTGCTCAAAAAGTAGGGTATCGGCCAGTATTATTTTGTTGTTGTTTTTTTTTTTTTTGAACGGATGGCATATCAACCTTTTTTAGTAGATATGCGCAGTGTCCATCGTACACGAGTTACTATTTTAAACAATTATTTCACTCTTATCCAGAAGGGGGGGGGGGGTGACACGTAATAAAGCAAGCGTAACTTATTAACAAATAGAGGGTGCTTTGTTACATTAGGACCCGTATTGAACACATCATTTCGTGTAATTAAACGGGTTCCACTAGTAATTATTATTATTATTATTAGTATTATTATTATTATGGGTATTAATATTAGTATGCGTATAAATATGTGTGTATATATACATATATATATATATATATATATATATATATATATATATATACACATTTATATATATATATATATGTATACATATATATATATATATAAATATATATATATATATATATATATATATATATATATATATATATATATATATATATATATATATATATATATATAAGTGTGCGCACGGGTATGTATGAGGCGATCACCTAAAGTGAAGTGGCATTGTAGAGTTTGTAAAAATTCACTTGCCTATATAAGAATTTTATTCTTTTTTTCTTTTTCTTACACGCATTATTAAAACTCGAACAATAATTAAGCTACCCTCTTCTTGGAAATTGAGAAGCATTTTATATTGAAATAATTATACATTTGGAGATGTCAGGACTGTTTTTCTTTGATGAGACGAACTACTACTCATGTCATTATTAAAAAAACTTTCAGTCAGCAACCATTGAGTTCTCGTTGTGTAATACTACGTTCGCATAGCTTGTGTATCGAGTTTACGCTGCTATTTGATCACTATGGTAAAGATACAATAATTCCTAAAGTAGACAACCATGCAACATCATAAAAGATGGATATCTTCAATATATTTTCGAACGTATATAGATAGCACTAGGCTATTTATAAAATGTACGTGTGTATAAAACCGTTAGACTTTATATGTTGTTCTATGAAGCAGAAAATAAAAAAGAGAAAATAACTATAAGTATTTTTTTTTAAAAACTTAACTATTTAAAAGTGTATGTGTAAAATATAGTTTACCCTGCGTTTTTATGAAAATATAAATATAATTCATGTTTACATATTTGAATTTGTACTGATAAATTTCTCTTGTGGTCATGTTATCATTTAAAGACGGTGGTTTCTCAAGTGGCCTGTGATGGACATAGAAATTATACAACGTGTCTCCCCCTGGGTTATTAAATATAATGCCTGAATATGCGCATATATCTATTGTATTCCCTGGTCGAAAAACACTGTTATAGTGAAGTCTTATATAGATAAACTACGTTAAATAGATCTGCTAGTAATTCAAATATTAACAATACGTATACGCATGCCTAATTTATGTATGTATATATATATATATATATATATATATATATATATACTTATAAAATGAATATAATTTTTTATGTATCAGTTTTCAGTATTTACTTCAACAGTGCTCGATACGTAAGTAGAACTAGGTAGTAAGAAATGAAAATATATATTGCAATCAAGCTACACAGAGGTCCCGCGTTTCATCCCCGGGGGAAATCTTGAGGCTGAAGATTCCCCCCGGGGATGAAACGCGGGAGCCTCTGTGTAGCTTGATTGCCATATATATTTTCATTGCTTACTTTATATATATATATATATATATATATAATGTGTGTGTGTGTCTGTGAGTGTTGTATGAATGTATATATATATATATATATATATATATATATATATATATATATATGGTGTATGTATATATATAAGTATATGTATATGTTGTATATATATATATATATATATATATATATATATACATATTCATATATATATATATATGTAGGTATATCTTTATTCTTAGTAATCGGACTTACAGAATTTACGCTTAAATTCACAAATCCATGAGCATTTATAAGGCGACAATAAATTACACACACTGTATCTTCATTTCCAAGTGAAGTTCTCCATCTGTACAACTTGCAACGTTCTACGTTCTTTTTTTCCTCATGATGGTCTGGTCTTTCTCCTGATGAATTATAGTCCTAAAATATACAACATAAGCTTTAAAACCTCGATTGACTACATAAATGAAGTAATGACCGTACACACTGAATATGTATACTGAAAAAGTATATATATGCATATATATTCACAGAGAGATATATCGAGCAAGAAAGAGATTCCTGAAAGCCAACACATACGTACGTCCTCTACGTTTCCCAACAAATATTTAACAAAGCAATGTTTTAAAATGTTATTAAACAGAATTTTAAATTCCTACGTCACATTATGTTTTTGTCTGCAAGTCAGCGATTCATTATATTTCGCAGATATTGAGAAAGAAAAAACAGTTCTGCCACATCGATATGAAGTTATTTTGAGAAAGGATTATTTAACTAAGACATTCTATTTTTTGCATTAGGCAGCGAGAAAGATGCCGGTCAATCTCAGTAAAACTGTCATCGCTGAAGGACACATGTATTACTTCCCTTCAATAACTAATCGAGAAACACAGATCATTAGTTGAGCTCGTATTTATTTACTACCTTCGAAAAAACACACAGATTAATTATCAAGTCTAAGGAAGATTTTGATATTTATTTTCAATCGAAATCCCTCCAGACAATGGCATGGACGGACATGAAGTAAGAAGCTAACAAGAAAAAATATGATTATCGTAAAGATGCCTATAAGCCTTTGTATTGAAATGATCAAGGTTATGTTTATGAGAAAATCAGTCAGCAGAAATAAAGATATAAAAGCCTGCAGTTCTTCGATCAGGAAGCTGTATTACAACAGAGAAATGATGGAGACAATTAGACCAACGAGTTAAACGAACTGGAACTGAGACTTAAGAGAATAGATCAGACAACACTTAGTATTCATAATAACGACTGAGACTAGCCAAATCACGTCTGAGAGAGAGAGAGAGAGAGAGTACGGAAACGAATGAAGGGTGAAGCTAATCAAATTACAGACACGTTTTTGCACCTTATCAAGAACCAGCAAACTATACAAAGATCCGCACGCGTAAATATGAACACAGTTTTCTATAGATGGTCTGATAGTAGATTTGTAAAGATAGAGAATAGCCTCAGCTGTCAGAAAATGTTTGGAACAATAAAGAGACTCACATTTACGAGTAGCAGAAAGATTAGTAGATTACATAAATATTTAAAATATTCGTTTTTATAAGTTTGTCTTCTATGTTTGTTCTTTATAATTTTCTTTTACATGTGGTGGTTTTATATTAGATTACCTGTAACCTCCCAGGAAAAATTTGAGTTTGGCTAATTATAATCTAATATTAAGTAATTCATTATCATTGCATGAAGATGTGGCATAAACTTAATCTTGAGATATATTAAAAGCAAAGACATTAAACGGTATGCACTCAAACTTCACAAAACATAGCATGACCAGTCTCGTCAGCATTCCCCTATAACGGCGTCTAAAGCGAATGGCAACAACCCAACTCCTTCTCAAAGACAAGAGGTAAAACAGTAAGGAATTCCTCATCTCCACAAAATATGGTGAGCTTATTCCACAGTCTCACCTTCTGTCGGATGGATATTCGTGGACATATACACGACAGTTGTGATCTTCGATTTTACAGCGTTAAGTGTAAGATATGTCCTTAACTGCCCCCTTGACAGGATGCAAATCTACAGCAAAGCAACTACCTATATATATATATATATATATATATATATATATATATATATATATATATATATATATATATATATGTAAATGCTGAAAGTAGCCGATTGGATCTGCAAGTGGCATTAATGCTTGAATATGACACACGAAGCATACTATATATATATATATATATATATATATATATATATATATATATAGATATATATATTTTATATATTTTTTATACATGTGTTTTTAACATAATTCACCCCAGACAAGGCATGCCGCCACTGTAGACGTAAAGGGCTACTGAGAAGAAAGAAAAGGGAGAAGGTTGTGGGTTAACCTAAATTGAAATCTGCGCAGCGAGAGGTCTGTTTACATTAGTTTTAAATTTCTGCATGTCAGTACTGTCGGGGATACTGTGGGCAGTGAGGGAGTTCCAGAGGCCAGCAGCACTAGGAAATAAGCTATTTGAGTAAGAGGGCTCTCCGACGTTTGGGGGCCTCCACAGTGAATGAATGCGATTTAGTTGATTGTCGAGTTGGTTTAGTGAATTTACGTCGAAGGGGAACCAGTGTACTCAACTCATTGGAGCATAATCCATTGAAGTATTTGTAAAACAAGAACAAGGATGTTACATTGCGGCTATAGGACAGGAACTGGAGCTTGGTTGACAGTGAGGACCTATTAGGTTGGCGACTCTATTTTGGACCTTGTCAAGGAGGGAGAAGCTAGTAGATGATGCACCAGCCCAGATGTGAAAACAATACTCCATGCATGAGCGGATGGTTTCTTTGAAGAGATACAGAATAATGTCAGGTGTGAGGAGTTTACTAGCACGGTAGAGGGGGCCAAACTTCTTTGGGCAGCCTTGACAATGTCTTCAATGTATGTTTTTCGAATTCATGTTACCTGTGAAGGTTAGGCCGAGGAGTTTGAATGATGAACCCTCAGGTAGGGTGTTATTTGCCATGACAATCGGGGGTTGGAGAGGTTTCTTGTAGTTATTTAAGAAAAGGAGCTTTGTCTTTGCGGCATTAAAAGTTACCAACCATTTATGACCCCAATCTACTACAGTCTGGAGGTCATTTTCTAAGGATTTAGCCATTGCGTCGGATATGATCGCGTCTATTTTGCCAACATGGCGAGAGTAAAGCGTGGTGTCGTCAGCAAATAAACTAATCTCAGACTCTATGTCATCAGAGAGATCGTTTATATAGATCAGGAACAATAAAGGTTCAAGATAGATCCCTCGGGAACACCAGCATTTATGTCATGTTTCTTAGATGAACGGCCATCAGGGACAACCTGGATTTTTCTTTTGGTTATAAAGGATCTAATTATATTAAGTAATTGCCCAGTAATGCAGTATGAGCGTATTTTCAGGAGAAGCGCTGCATGCCATACCTTTTTAACGGCCTTGATATATCAAGCGCTACTGAGATACCCCTTAGGATGTATTCGGTTGATCGGGCTTGTCTAAATCAATACTGGCGGTCAGAAAGAAGTGTAGCATTAACTAAGTGCCGTACTATCGCTAGATTGATTAAGGATTACAGATTTTAGCAAAGATCGGCAGTAGACAGATTGGGCGATAGTACTGAATATCGATTCTATTCTAACAATCCTTGTAGACTGGTACAACAGATGCAATTTTCCAGCTATCGGGGAAGCAAGATTCAGCTAAGCATTTGTTGTAGAGTTTGGAGAAAACAGGGGCCAGTTTAGCAGAGCATTTTTTTATTACTATTACAGGTATAAGATCAGACCCAAGGGCTTTGGAGGTGTCAAGGATGTTTATGATGTCTCTGACCTGGGATGGAGTGATGACCAGGTAATCAGATGTTGCTTCGGTCCGCAAAGGGAATTTGGGTTGTTATCTGAGTCCAAAGTGGAGTTAGAAGTAAAACGCTGGGCAAGTAGTTCAGCGGTATCAGTGACCGTGCAAACGACATCATTGTGGTTTTATATTGGGGGAATCGTTGATTGACCATTGTTCACTACACTATTATACATTTTCAAGAAATCACGAGTACCTAGTTTCTATGACTGAATGCGTTTTTAGTTAACTTCGCCTATACCAGCCTTGCAATTATTTCTTGACTCTATAAATCTATGTCTATTAGTAGCTGATATATGGCGGCCGAATTTACGGAATGCTTGTTGCCTCTCAGCAATGACAGCTGCACATTTGAAGTGAACCATTGCGGGGAGTGGGCTTGTTAAATAATTTTCGCATGGGGGCATAGGATTCAATGCCTGCTTTGACCCATTCAGTTAATTCATGTGCACACCGGTCGGCAGGGAGTGAGGAGGTTTCCCTCCATGGGGCGTCACTGATGTGATCTCTAATTGACTCAGAATCAGCCTGTTTTTTTAGCAACGGCTCATCAGCATTTGGACGCGTATTTTGAGTGATATGTATCATTATCACAATGTGATCAGCATTCCCGAGTGGGCTATGAGCTTTCGTCACACAAGCCTCGGGCATTGAGGTCAAGAAAAAGTCTAGAAGGGAAGCTTGTGTGTCTATTCGATCGGGGATGCGGATCGGAAAATCGACAGTCTGGGAGAAGAGGTGAGCTAAGGAGAGTTACCGGCTGCGTCAGTAAGGCTGTAGAATCCCAACCAGTCGCCGTGGTGGGCATTAAAATCGTAAAATACATGTATCTGGGAATTCGGGTCAATTAAGAGTACTCTATCTATGCTTTAAGAGACGGGGTTTGGCAGAGTACAATCTTTGGTCGACGGGGAACGGTATAAAGAAATATAAGTAACTGACACTATGATGTAAAGTCAACTTAAAGCACAGGTAGTCTTGGTCATCTAATTCTAACCTATGTTCACTAATCAGGGAGGGGGTGTTCTGAACATTAACTCTTAGCCCATGCATGTGTTTGTAAGAGTCTTTACGGTAGAGTGGTAGGTAGTCAGTCATGTCAAAGTGGTGAGAGGAGAGTGAGGATTGAAGGTTAGTTCACTTAGAGCTAGGATATCCGGGGAGTTTGTCATCAGAAACGTGTCTACGTCGTTGATGTTGGTGCTTAGTCCCAGCGCTGGTGCCCTTACGCCTGGCTACTAGACAAAGGAGTGCAAGGACCGGCGATAGGCAGAACCTATCACTCCTTAAGCAATTGTATATTTGCAAACCGGATAATTTTGTTCGAGATTCCAACTCTAGGAAGGTTGTCGATCAGGACTCAGGAGGCCTTCCTCCCACACGGTTTACTGCCACGATGTAAGTAGTTGCTAGCAAGGTTTTATTCAGAGAGTTCCTTCTATTAGGACGTGCCTTTCAAGATCTTACGAGTCCAACACTCTGAGAGGGGTAAACATAGCCTGCGCCCGTGTACTAGTCGGGTATTTCCTAGCCCCCGCAGGTTTATATGAAAAAAGACTTCCATATATATATATATATATATATATATATATATATATATATATATATATATATATATATATATATGTGTGTGTGTGGGGTGTGTGTGTGTACATATGTAGATAATAATAAGTTCATTGTATACTAAAGAGGAAACAGAAAGTTGAAGAAAGGTTTTCCTCTCGCAAGTAAGTACAAATAAGAGAAATAAAATAGAGAGACAAAAGTTCAGGCCAGCGTGGGATTTCAAGAATTTCTTCGGTGGGAAATCAATAGACAAGCAATAAGGCAGTATATATCAATAACTAAACACATTTAAGTCAAACACAGAATTAAGTACATTCATATGAGACACATTACACTTTGGAGATAATGGTGAGTAGCCAAGAATATGGAAAACAAAAAACTAAAGAATAGAGAGTAAAATAAGAAAAAAAGAAAGTTCTCATCTTTTTCTCAGATTAACATTGAGAAGAAGCTTGTTGGTCGGTTGTTGATGCCTATTTCTTAACTACAGACTGATGTGGTTGGTTGGGACAATATTTTCTATTTATCTACATTCGCTAGTGGACTTCCCCAACTCTTCCCCCTCTTTCATCCCTTCTAAAACATAGCAGAATACTAGCAAGAAAAGAAAAGGACACAATAAGCTTTTTGGAACAGGCAAGAAAGCAAACACCTGGAAAACAAGATTATTTAACTAAATACTCATACTTTCAGAAAGAGAAAGTTCAGGAATAAAAGAAAATTAAGAACTTAGTTTTTATTAAAATTTCACCCATAAGCTTCTGTTGAAATGTTCGTCTTATATATATATATATATATATATATATATATATATATATATATATTGATTAAGTTTAAATATGTTTATAAAGTGAACATACAACCAATTTGTTCAAGAGGGCTCAATACAAAGTAAAGCATTTATAAAAATTACCTAAACAATATAAGGTTATACTATTATTTTTGTTATATATATATATAAAGAAATGCGAAAGTTCTTTTCATTCGACACTTATATATTACAATCAAAACTGGTTAATGTTATTTAAATCAATAATACGTTAAACTGTGTTAGGATACTCTCTATATATGTAAGATGAATGATTAAAAGAGAACCATTCGGATGCCTAATTTGCATAACTATTTTTAAACAGTAAATAGTTAAGTAATGTTTGGTATTATGAATTTATTATAGCATGGACCTCTTGTTATTATATGTATGCACTAGTTTCGTCTATATTTACAGTAAGTAATTAGAGTTATTTAATAAATAAATTTGATAAATGAAAAAAAACACGTTTATTTTATACTATGTGCGCTAGCTACGAGCGAGCCATACGCGAAGAGATTCCTCTCTCCACATCTCTCTCGCTCTGACTTTGAAGTTTTTACATCTTTTTGTAAAAAAATAAATAAATACCATTTTTAAATAGTTAATTAAATGCGTTATTTTAAAGTTTAACAACCAACTTTACAATCGCTTAAGTTTTACAAACAAATTTTCACTATTCTCATCGACAAATCGAAAACATTTTAGTAGCACTTATATATCCAAATTACGAAAAAATATCACTCTCCGTTAAATCACTCATCCTCTCGCCAAATTAAAATTAGATTCTACCTTTTTTAGGCGATTACGTGTGAACACCCTGAAAAGCTTCACGGATAAACGAAAAGTAAACCTATTATTTTAGAATTTAAACTAGGAGAAAATGTTCGTATATAAATTCACTGTAAAATGATCGCCCATTTTCGGGCCAGTTTTAGTGCAGTTAACTGGCTTCGGTTTTGCTATCGGAGCTCACTCAGCTGCGTATGTTTTTGTTTTTTTGTTTAATGGGAGACGGGGTCTACATTTTAGGCGATTACATGTGTTTTTTTCGGAACTTGAAACTCGGACTTAGTGTTTGTGGTAAAAAGAATTGCTACACTTCCCTAAATAAATTGAATTGCGGAACATTTTACGTTAAATATATGCGAAACTGACCCCCCTTACCTAAATTATTAACTATGTTTTCCTTCTCTCCGTTTTCCATGGTGTTAACACGTAATCGCCCCAAAAAGCAAAATCTAATTTTTTATGGAGGTTGGCATTAACAAAGGGTGTTAATCTACAACTTTACAGATATTTTATCTTTTTAATCTTATACTTTTTTTAAATATGTAGGGGTACTAACGAATTCTTAACGTTAAACATGAAAGAACGAGTAAAAATACGCCAATAACCAACACAAAAAGTAAGTAAGCCAGCACTCAAAAATACATATAAACATAACAATTTATTCAACGTGGTTCAATTAAATTGTGTAAATTCCTCAATGAAAAACTTGAGTTTTGTGCACAGGAAAATGTTCATTTTACTGTTTGTATGAAATGGTATTTTAGTGTTTCTTCTTGGAAAGCACATGTGTTTTGGTGTGCGCGTAATTTAAGGAAAATGAGCAATTTACTGTTTGTATAAAATTGTTTTTTAAAGTTTCTTCTTGGAAAGCACACGTGTTTTGGTGTGCGCGTAATTTAAAGAAAATGAGCATTTTGCTGATTATATAAAATTGTCTTTTAAAGTTTCTACTTGGAAAGCACACGTGTTTTGGTGTGCGCATAAATTAAAGAAAATGAGCCGTCTCTCTACCCTTTTTTGGTGCGTACGACATAGTAGGAATTTGGCGTTCGAACGTGCTTAACAGAGAAAGAAAACAGGGTTAGGCTTACTATTCGTCCTGTGTCTGGTGAGGAGGAAAGGGGAGACGACGTGTAGTAACTGTTAGATAGTAGTAGGCAGTCTTTTCTCGCCCACATGCTTTTCGAGTCTTGCTGATGGGATTGTCTTAATCGCTGGTCGTAGGAAGAGAAAGACTTCGTTGACAGGACCTGTTACTTGCTGGGAAAGGGGAAAAAAGAGGAGGCGAAGAAAGGCGTATCTTCTTTTATATCACTCAAATCACGCGTGGTCACGCATGATCTCTGGTCTGTGATTGGTCGGAAACCTCCGATTTAAAACACACTTATGAGGCTAATATTATTTGCGAAATATATGTATAACTATAAACTATAAAAAATAATGACAGTTTATAGGAAAAAAAAAGAAAGAAAAATCGGTTTCGATTTTGTCTTTTCTTTTAAATAGAATAAATATTGCATCTATTACCAGCTTTGATGGTATTTTATTTACCACACTTCTTTTTTACTAAATTTCATTCAGATGCTTAAAAAAAGTATGAACCTTTCAAAACTATATATATATATATATATATATATATATATATATATATATATATATATATATATATATATAAACCAAAAGTTACTGAAGTTACGTTTGGTTTATATTTGATCCTATATATATATATATATATATATATATGGGTAGATAAAAGGATATACATATATATGGAAATAGAAAAAGAAAAATCAAAAATGTTATTTATCTATTCATCAACGTTTATTTTTTCATTACAAAACTTCCTTGGGATGATTGTCTGAAGAAAAACTAAAAACAATTACAAATGTTTATAACAAGGTGATGGCGGGTACAACCGTAAAATTAGGGCCGCTTATGAAAAAAATAAATTATGATATATAGTTGGTGGCAGTGGTAGATTAAGTTAACAGTGTGGGGGATTGTGGAGGTTTGAGTTATAAGATCATTGGGTAAAGGAGAGACATTACAATAAGTGTGGAAGGAGTATTGATTTACTCCTCTCCAGGAGTTAGACAAAAGGTCAGTTTTTTTATCTTAATCCCACAAGTAAAATGTGACCCAAGTCGGGTAGGGGCGCCTCAAGCAGAAAGCAATAAACTTACTCCTTCCCAAAGAGAGGAGGCGAAGCCTGAGGCGGAAGGAGAAGAGGTGAGCATTAGCTGCGGTTAGAATTGATTTAAGCGATTAAGGGGTAGAAGGAGACATGAGAAATCGTCACTGTATCTTTTATAAAATTAACCTTGAAATGAGAGAGCGAAATGTTTTAAAATATCAAGGTTATGTAATGGAAACGGTGTAAAAGAGAGGGAGCGAACAATGGGGATATATATATATATATATACATATATATATATATATATATATATATGTATATATAAGCCACATTATAATTCATTGTGCTCTTATTTATTCTAATACTATTCTTAAGTAAGAACGAAAAGGAATCTTTATAGAATTCAAATAAAAATATCATATTTTATTCGATTACTTTAATTTCAACAAGCAAGATTGGTTTAATCTAATATTGTTATTGTTAGAAATTATACAATTATTTGAATTGGAATAAGAATACAATGCCGACTTCATTAAATTTACGAATTTGTTTGAACAATTTAATATTACAAAATTATTAATTGCTGTTATTAACAACCTAACACTGTCCGTCTGACACGTATTCATAAATTAGTTTTAGAACTAGTGGAACCCAGGGAAAGTCAACAGTTGTATTGTGAATCTATTCTATATTGCTGTTCTTCTTTATGTATAAACATATACTAGTATAGGTTTACTTTTAGGTTAGTTTCAGTTAAAAATAAAAGATGGCCTCACGAGGGCAGAACATATACCCACCCCTCCCATATATACACACAAATGAAGGCGTAATATCCGCAATGATAACCTAATAAGGGCGTCACATATCAGTCAAGGAGAATTAGTTTTGAATATGAAGACAAACAAAATATTCTTTCAAATTATAGCGTGAGAGAATATTAAAAATGTGGTTTCAAAATTAAGCGTAACAGACACGACACATATACATGCTAATCTAAAATAAAGTGTTAAAAGGCGAAAACTGCCAAACAAAGGCTGCTATTAAGATTACAGTTCAACTCTAACATGCTGATAAGTAAATAAGTATCGCTTTAATCTCTCTCTTTTCCGATGTGTGCTATTAATTTTCTTCCACATTACTATTTGCGTGCTCGCAAGAATCTTATAAAGATTTGAGGAAGTTCCCTGCTTTGATATGTCTCTCCGACTGCCCTTCACTTACGATTTGACATTGAAGACTTACATCCAATTCGAAGCTAAGGTCGGTGGAAAAATACTGGGATGATTCAATAGCTCCAAAAGGTAGCCCACGCCTAACGCGATCCTCTACCTGTATAAGAGTCAAATAATTCTAATATGGAGTACTGTTTCTACAGCTGTGGAGGTGCCGCTCAAAGCAATCTTTACTACTTTGACATAGTACAACTATCAGTTCGAGATCTAGTGGGGGTGCTATTCTCTTCCCTACAGCCACTTTCTCAAAGAAGAGATGTTGCTAGTTTTTCTGTGTATAGGCCCCCGGGCAAAACATCCAAAACAACTCTAAAACTAAAAGTTATTTTTCATGAGCAAAGCAGCTTCCCTAGAACTACCCAACTGGTTAACACTATTCTAAGGGGCTGCTTCTCACCTGGGTACAAACTACTCGTTTTCAAATACAATATAAGCAAAATCTTATTATTCTTAAATAATCAAAGTGTGCTCAGTTTTAACCATTGCAACTTATCATCACGGTGTTGTTCAACCGTTCACCTGCCACACTCATTTACCCTTATTCTCGAGTGGCATTTAGGCATTGATAAGTGGTTACTCATTAATTAAAAACACATCACAACTATGTGATTGTTCAGGGGCTAAGCGAGAGGTATTATGATAAGAGGTAGCAGGTGTCGCATGTTCAATACTTTAAATTACCTCCCTTGAAAATTAGTAAATATATAATTTTTAGAAAAAGTTTTGGGAATTAATCCATTTTTTAAATTAAATAACTTACATTAATTAAAATTGATATGGACAAACTATTACATATATATATATATATATATATATATATATATATATATATATATATATATATATGTGTGTGTGTGTGTGTGTGTGTGTGTGTGTTTGTGTGTGTGTGTGTGTGTGTGTCTAAAGGAGTAAGACTATTAAAAATTGTAAAATCTGTTTTTGAACATGTATGTATTATTTTGTTATTTTATAATTTTATAATTTTATATAGCGCGTTTCAAGCGTGGTGCGCTCTCGTCAGATATCTCAATCCATTTGCAGAAATGTCTTTTGATTTGAAAGAGTGTTAACAGCACTCTTTCAAAGGCGTTATATAAAAATATAAAATGATGAAATGATCAAATAACAAAGTAATATATAAATGTTGAAAGACACTTTTTACAAATGTTGGCAGTCTTACTCGTTTACATATATTTTTTCTCTCGTTAGAACTGCACTGATACTGCACTCCCCTCTTTATATATATATATATATATATATATATATATATATATATATATATATATATATATATATATATATATATATATGTGTGTGTGGGGGGGTGAGTGTGTGTGTGTAAAAAAGACAATAACATTACAAATTAATAACACCAATCAATAATACAGTGCTTAAAAATACTTATTCGAATTAGGCATACAAATAGCTGCGTTAAGATATTTACTCTCTATTATATATAAGATACTTCAATAGACTTTGTTGTGTTATTTATTAAAATAATAGCGAGCTATTTTTATGGGTATATAGGAGTGATAAATAAAAGTATATTTACCCTTTATTCATTAAGACACAATCTAGTTAATATCCTTCAACTAAATTCCGATATTTTCCGACCTGAAACATCTAGGATTGTAACTATTCATAGTTGACGGGGGGGGGAATGAGATGTTGTCACATTTAAACTACTAAATATTATTTTCTAGTGTAACCACTGGACTCGCTGTTTAAACGGTATGTTGTGCGGTGTCAGTTGAATCAAGCGGCTGGAATATAAAATGTGCATCGGCCACATTTCTTAGTTCTTTGTAAAATATCGATTTTATTTCGGTTTCATTTAGATGATTTTGCAATTCACCAACGACATTGATCGCCCGATCGAACTTCTTTTCTTCGGAACAATTTTACTAATTTTGTGAAGATATTTCGATATTTAGTTTCATTCACAAACTTTCCAGCAGAGGGCACTGCTTGCATCTTAAGGTCAACTATATTTTATTTAATTTTTCTATTTAATTTTATTTTTATAGTGTTGCTATTTTATGTTCTTCATTTAAAAAAGGGCGCAGTTTTTGTTGTTATATTTTTCTTGATTTTATTTTATGATAGTAGTTATTGTGTTTTAAATATATCATAGGCTCTGATTGGTCAAAATCGCGTATGAGAAAAGAGCAGTAGTTTCAAATAGTAAGTAGCTTAGTTCTGTTAGTGCAATACTCTATTTATACAAGAACTCTTCACTTACTAAAAATACATGATGAAATCTATCGTATTACCATATTTGGTATTTGACTAACTGTAATTGAGACTGATCGCCAGACTCCCTAGGCAGGGTATCCATATAAGCGTTGAATGCTGAACATCTGATGAGAATTGTTTTTGGCAAAACTCCATGGAACACGGCCTGTTCTTAGCAATAAATAGTCACTGTAAAACTTCTAAGTGAGTAAGCAAGTCAGGAAGACTAAAAGCTACAAATGGTCTAATAACGCTCCACAAAGGCAGGCTTTAAAGTCCCCACAAAGAATAGTTTATAATCGCGTTTATGCATAAATGAATGAAATGAATTTTGAAGTCGACTTGCCTGCATTTTTACTTCTGAATTGTAATGGAATTGTAATAGAATTTTTTACTGGATTTTCTACTGGAAAAAAAAACTTTGCTAGTCACTACCTTTCTACCGTTTATATCTCGATACAATTATATGAGAGATCGATGCTGCTTTTATGCATTACATAATTTTCCAGAGACGGGTTCAATGGTTGCTTGTGATTCTCAAACATTAGTGAAAAATAATGCAAATGAAACTGGCCTCATAAGCAGGTAAAACGAGAAAAATGCTATTTTAAACGGTAAACGTAACAGAGCGATTCAAATGTTATTTAAAAACTGCGCCTTGGAAAGGATATTTTGAAGATTGACATACTGTAGTAGCGTGGATCGTAGCTTAGATAGGGTATTGTCGGTTGTCGCGTCTTTGGAATGGGCAAGCCGGTAAAATATAATAAATGTGGGAAATAAATAAAACCATTAATGTTGAATAAAATAGATAAAACATGTTAAACGAACAGAATATATTTATATATCTAAAACAATACAATATAGGACTAATTTTTCGTGAGTAAATTATTTGTTCGAAATGTTAAATATTCGGAGTGAGCAAAGATACGATTCTTAGAAGTGTATGTCTCTGTATATTTGTTTACTGTCAGTTTGTATATGCGTGTGACGGTATTGGAAGATTGGATAGTGTGCATGCACTGTCTTTGTCAGTGTTTGTATACCTGTGAAAAGGTGTGTGAGTGAGTTGAGAATAATCACTTGCTTCTTCTTGCCCCAAACGGCATAGAAGCTGAGCGTAATATTATTTCAGCAGACCTTTTGTTTCTGGCGTATGGTCCCTCTTTGACGGTAATATTGAAACCCTGATCCTTTTATACTACGCGATCGGCTTCAAATAATGAATTTAGTTAGGGAGGCAACTATTATTTAGAGCGTGTGAACGAACTAAATAGCACGATAAGTGACCGTTATTTTCGTTTTATTTATCAATATTTTGCTACAAGCCATGTGTTCAGAACTGAAAAAAAAAATCCTAGAGTGGTTTTGGACGTGGCTTGCGTGTTTTCGAACACACCATTAAAAACATAAGATTGGGATACATGTTTATTCTATACGCCAAAAGAAAAATGTTATTTAAAATGTAAGCGTGAAATAACGATTGAAATGCTTTTTCAAAACTGCGCCTTAACGATGAAATTATATTCCAAGATTGACAAACTTGGTGACTGACGAAAATTCCATCATAAAATTAAACTAAAATGAAATGCGTCTATTGAATCTACGTGTTCCGCGATGAACATATCTTTAAACACCAAAGCGAGACAAACCAGCCGATAGAAAACCTGACTAACGGACAAAACATTTGAAAAACATCAAAGGATGCACATACTGTTTAAATTAAAATGAATACTGACTTTTCGATGCTCTGTATATATGTTTGAACTATATTTTATTTTCCCGTTGTTTTTAGTAAATAATCTCTGTTTCTTGTCGATGTACAGAGATGTCCATGGAGTCATCGTGATTAACCTTGAGCCGCGTAAATGTTTGCCAGGTGTCGTTGAGAAAAGGCACCTGGCAGCGTAATGAATTAGCAGCCAATAAAGACTTGACACCCTTCGCACTCGAAGTATTAACATGTGACAAGTTCAAATTTCAAAAGCGCTGCTCTTTATCACCTCTGTCAAATTAAACCGGCGATGTTTAGAACAATAGGCAGGAAGAAGATGCCGCAGAAAAGTTGTAGAAGAAAATAGCAATCTCTTTCTTTCAGTTTTGAGATATTGTCTTACTGTTCGTCTTGGGGTGGAGACTAACTATAATTATCTTCATGATTTTGGATATCTCTGTCTGCTATATATTACTGACACATCTGATAAATATGGTATTTTGTTTGTATCCTGGCGTTATAATTTTGTAATGTCTTCATTAGAAAAAAAGTTAAGGATAACGAAACTAAAGATGTAATCTTTTTAGAAATGAGCCACGGTCTTTTACTAGATATACTGCGTCTAGTCTAGACCCCTAAGAGTCTAGTGTGTATATATATATATATATATATATATATATATATATATATATGTATGTATGTATTATTATTGTTATTATTATTATTATTGTTATTATTATTATTATTACAATTCCATGTATTTACATAACATGTTATGATGATTTATACCTTTTATGTATCCATTTTCACTATTTACTTCAACCGTTCTCGATACGGAAGTAGAGCGAGGTATAAGTTATGCCAATTAAGCTACACAGAGGTTTCTACATTTCCTCCACTGAAAAAAATCATCAGCTAATATATATATATATATATATATATATATGTATATATATATATATATATATATATATAGGCAGCAGTAGTGGTAGTTAATATACTATTTCGCCGATTATTAGTAACACAAACAAGCTATACGAACGCGAAAATCCCGTCTTGTTTAAGAAAGCCTGCTTAAATATATATATATAAATACATATATATATATATATATATATATATATATATATATATATATATATATATATATATATATATATATAGAAAGGATAAAAATAATCCAACGGTATGAAATTAAAAATGGAAAAGCGGAAGACCTTTTCGCTCAACGTTTCGCCCAAATTTCACGGGGCTTTGTATTCTTCGTCCGCTCTTGACAAAGTTCACGTGAAATTTGGGCGAAACGTTGAGCGAAAAGGACTTCCGCTTTTCCATTTATAATTTCATGAATATATATATATATATATATATATATATATGTGTATGTGTGTGTGTATATATGCATGTGTGTATAAATATATGTATATATGTATGTATATATATGTATGTCTATACATATATATATATATATATACATATATATGTATGTCTATCTCTTACTCTCTCTCTCTCTCTCTCTCTCTATATATATATATATATATATATATATATATAATTAGAGAGCATTCTTTTCTTTATACACATTTGATCGAACAGGAGTGTCAGCTTCTGTTTATTTATTTTCTGGTTCATTTTTGCAGTCGACGAACGACCGATTTGCTGTTAATTTATATATATATATATATATATATATATATATATATATATATATATATATATATATATATATATATATACATATATATATATATATATATATATATATATATATATATATATATAATAACGCTATTTAATATCCATACACATATATGTTGTCTTTATTCACCAGTTTTGCTATAAATTACTATACTACTGGTTGAGGGGTTCAAAAACTTATAACAACATAGCTACATTGTCAACTAAACGAAAGCTTACGGAGATATTCATATATAGCTTTCTATAGAATGTGTTTACGTTGTTCAATATTGCTTTTATTATTCATTTTATACAGTTATTTGCTTTTAAAAGAAACGTTGAATTATTTCATAATATACATGTTAATATAACCGATCTTAATTATGCCATACTATAGTTTATTATTTTTTTTCAAACAGAGAAAAGAAAACACGTAATTTAGACGAATTAGCAAAAACTTTTTTAAAAATGCATGTAGTCAAAACAAATATCTCACTGTCAGACAATTTTTCGCAAATGAAAAATGTTCACAAACAAAATGAAATCCCACTAAATATATCTTCAAGTATCGATTAAAACAACCCTAACAAATCTTACAGAATCACAAAGTCGAAGTGGTATATGGCCTACTGAAAACAAGATTTGAATCATTGAACTGTTCAGAAAAATGTTCGCCGTATATGGAGAAAGTTTTTTTGTATGAATGTAAGAAAACGTTTTTTGGGGAAGACGTTAACACTCACTACAATATTCAGTAACAGAAACTGAGTAGAATATACTAAAATAAAACTGTTACAATTCGACACAGTAACCCACACTTACTTCAGTAGAGTTTGCAATCGGAAAAGAAAAAAAAGCAAGGGCAGATAATTCACTAACTTGATAGAAAGAGGCAATCTATGTCAATCAATATAAATTATTTTAATTACAAGGAATAAAATATAAAACAAATAGCATAATATTAAGAATATAAATATATTTCAATGTTAAAATTATGAATTAATGATGTTAATGTACGTAATAGTCAATTACATAAATTATAAACAATAATTATCATTAAATTCCTGGTTCCATCCACATCTCAGATCGTGGAAAACGAACCAGCTTGCTAGGAGATTGCTCTCGAGAATGCTTACGATAGAGAATAAACTGAAAAGGGTGTCTCTATGGAAGACACCATTAACATACATCTAGACTCACCTATATCATTTTACCGCAGATTATTAACAAAAAAAGGTATAGGTTCATCACTTTGAATCTAACTAAGAGACTCATGACAGAAAGCCAGAATACTCTGATTATCTCCCTTCGGAGAAGTTCAAGTAGTACAAAGTCTATTTTCAATGTGACGGCTTCTCATTTTTGAAAGTGGATTCTATAAGCATTATTATTGTAGTTTATCGTGAAATGGGAATACTATTGATGTACAGTTGTATACATGACAATCAAGTAACGTGTAGTAAGGCCGCAAGTAAGAACGCCAACGAAGTCTGAAAGAAGGTGTTCTTAAACACGCAAAAACATACGCTGTGTCAACCTATAATATAGCAGAATGATATATTAGTCTTATTCAATTTGACACGCCGGTTCTAGTAAGCGCAGCGTAGTAAACAGATGTTTCGTCTCGTTTGTAATTGGATAGACTACTATATTTGCAAGCAGACACTTCATGGTGATACTTGAGATAAGATATTCCGTTTAGCGCTATGAAACAATACATTATTGTCAATCCCTAAAGATTAGTTTTGCAATTATTCGATGGTTCAATTCTGACATTTCCACTACAAAACGCGTGGAATTGGTAACGTACTGCGGCGCAAAAAAGGGTGTCCTATCAGAGATGTCGTATACTAAGGCAGCATCACACCCGGGATAGATATAGTCACCTTGTCGCCGCTCGCCAATATATTGTATTTGTACCGATTTCGTGTAGACTTAAAACGGTGTACCTCTCTCTGAAAACCAAGTGACGCCGACTCAGTACATAAAGTGAAATTGTGAACACCAGATTTAACCTCCACGTTGTCGCTGCACATAGAAGTTATCAACAGGTATTGTTACAAGAATAATTAGTTTATAATTGGTGGATCTCGATTGCATATTTCTGCACATAGGAGACGTTCGATTACGAATGATTTTGAGCATCCAAATGGTCAATGGAATTGCCAAGCATAAATCAATGGAAATAACAACATTTCAGTACGAAAAGGAATAGTGAGAAGTGGGAGCTATTCTGGTTAAGGCCCTGATTCCGTGGGTACTAATTCTTAAAATTCTGTCATAGATAATGGTGGAACACTCACAAAGCGCTGAAATGACCTACTCATATATCACTTGCGTAATAATGCGGAGCGCAAGAATTGGGATGAGAGATGTGTGCATTTACTCGCAGTGTCATGCCTGTTTGACGGTCATTTCCAAAGGCTTCAAATCGCATAAGTGATTACTAGAACGTATATTATCGATGGGAAAAATCCCTCGGTGAACTATCCGGCACATAACAACGTTTACATTGTGTTTACATTGAGATCTTGCTTACATTCGGCATGTGTCAGATGATAGCACAGGGGTTAGAAGCGCCGACTCTCAGGTAAACAGTTTAGTTGGATCCCGTTTTAGGTAATTGCTTGTCTAGCCAAACTGAAAAGCTGCGAAACAGTCTGCATGTATGTGGATATATATATATATATATATATATATATATATATATATATATATATACATATATATATATATAAATTCCCGAAACAGTTTTTCATGGTAAACAACTGATGATCCCTTAAAATAGTGTTAGAAACTAACTAATATAATAACTGTAAAAAATAAATTGACTTACATGAGTGATTTTCCACTGGAAGACTTGAGACTATAAGTTTTTTTAATTTTTTTTTTATATAGTTTTAATGGTTGAGAAACTTCCGAGACTATATATATATATATATATATATATATATATATATATATATATATATATATATATATATATATATAGAGAGAGAGAGAGAGAGAGAGAGAGAGAAAGTTGAATTTACAGATCTAAAAGTGCAGGCAACAAAGGAAAAGACAATTGTATGATGTATCAAAAATAAGTTTTATAAAATAAAGTGAATCTTTCCTTTATAACAATTAAATTGTATACAATTACATTAAAAATATAGAATATAGCATAGTTCTTACACTATTGAGCTATTATTATTACGTTATGCTATAACATATATATTTGACCTGAATATCTATAAAACACACACACACACATATATATATATATATATATATATATATATATATATATATTTATATATATGTATATATAAATAAAATTAAGTATTTGTCATGCTTGTATATTTTTTACGTATAGAACACACTCATAAACAAGTAAACGGATCAACACGGGTTTTGGAACACTGTTGCTAGGCGTAAGGGTTTATAATTTGGGTTTCATTTAATTTCGTCTAGTTTCACGCAAAGAGAACAGAATAGGCATTAACTACCTACGTGAAATTTCCGAAACTTCCAATGTTTGTTAAATTTCAACAAAAGGTATTAGATTGGAAGTAATATATATTCCCCAAATATAAGTATTTTTGTTGTTATTTTTAGAATGTTTATGCGTAGTCATATAGGTATGATCTCCTATTTAGAAAACTTAAATATTTCAGGTTTGTATTCCATTAGATCCATCGTCATTGCACACCAATTAAGCAAGATTCCCTGAATTTTAATTTCTTGGTAAAATCTATAAAACCTGACATTTGAGCAATTTTCTAGAGTTAATATCGTTTAATAGTTGTGGATGAACATTAGAATAAGGATTCTAAACATGAGGTATAATAGCATACTATGTTGATTTTTTTATGTATAAGGACATCAATCTGCTACGAAACTGTTCTGTTAGAAGAATTCATTTTACTTCTCCTGGAATAGGTAGTATACTAGTATTTATATAAATATTCATTGAAACAGTCAGACTATTGAGAAAATAAATGTAAATGTTGATAACCGCCAAATACTAAAGATATACACAGTTTCGATTAGTAATACTAGCAAAGGAATGCCCCTTTCGGTCGCATAATTGTACTAGTTGTTTTAGATTACATATTAAATACATTAAATTTTAAACTAAGTAAAAGGTAACCTGAGTGAAAGTGTTTAGAAAACAAAATCTTTAAATTATCTTCGATAAATAGAATACATTGTTAACTGGACGTTATTTTATTGTTTCAGAAGACGGCGCAACAAAATTTATATTTGGCGGACCTATAGGTGCCGCACCCTCTGATCTAATAATCTTGAATTTAATCGGACACAAATAAATTGAAATAAATAATTCTATATTAAATCTGATCAACTATAATTTTAAATTTATTTTCGCTAAAGAAATAACATCTCTGATCGAACCATTTATCTTTCTGGGATTTTAGTCATGTAACTTTGCACTTAAGGATAATTATGCGAGCCTACTATTTAGCATTTAAAACTAAACGCATTTTCGTATTAAACTTTTATATGAATTTGAAATGTTTCTAATGTATTATTTAAAAAATGTAACCATTTGATTCAATAAATTTGTGCTTTAAAACATAATTTCTAGTAAGATTTTAAAAAAGACAAACCCAAAACGTTTTAATAAAAAAAATCAAAGTACATATATCATCTAAGAGCGACTCGTACGATAAATCTCAGATAATTTGTTTTTTGCATGTTATTTATGAAATAACGCACCCCTGCCTTGTGCCCATGTCTGTCTCTGTCTCTCTGTCTCTTTCCCCTATTTCTCTTTCTTTTTTTCTCTTTTTCTTTCTCTCTCTTTATAATCTAACGTCATGTTTGCACTTGAAATAGACCTTTCTGTGCGTACGAAATAGAACGTTATACTTAATAATAAGAGGTCAGGTAACCAAATGTTTAAGTGGACGCCAGCTGTTTCCTCATATTCCATTACAATTAAATTTTATTACGTAACTAAATTATATTGCTGAAAACTAAACAATATATTTAATAAATTATATTTATATATTTTTTTAGCATTATTATCGAGGAAAATATTTTAAATTAATCTGAAAATCTGAAAAAAAAACAATCATGAGTGTTCATATGCTTATATTAATTCATTAGAAGTCTTAAAACAACTTAATTATGTAACTTTGAAAGACGCATGATGTTTGAGGAAGTTTTTGAATAGGTATATATATAGGAGCTGATAAATAGATATAAAATAAAGCAATCAAAACTAATAATATAGTTTCGGCTTCAGATAGACATACAGATGCATCATATCCATTATTAATCGATTTCATCTTGTTATTCAAATATTTTTTTTAAATCTCAAAAAGTAAATATTAACCACATTAATACAAAGGAGTTATATTCGGAGTGATATAGAGATATTATAGTTAGGGAGTGGTGAGAAGAAATGTTGAATTAAGTGGATATAAATGGAAAGTGAAAGGTGGAAGCAGCACTATTTATACAGAGAAGAAGACTAGAAAGTTGTTTGATGAGATCGCTCCAGACACAGCATGAATCCACGTTATGTAAGACGTTAAATAGAGCGAATGATGAGTAACGCGAAGACAGGAGCTATTAAACTTAGTCGTGAGAGAATAAAAACAAACTATAGATAGGGAGAAAGGAGTCAGTGGAAAGTGAGTTCTACAAGCCAGCATTTGTTTAGAGAAAAATCTACTGGAATAAAAATATGTATTATAACATGATATACTTGAGCAGCCAATTGATGAAAACCACGACGAGGTCAACGAGATCAAGCATTTTGATGCATATCCGTCTTCAGTCGACCACATAACGTGGGTCAATGCGTATTCCTTTTATTACTTTTATTTCATGAGGCAACGACACAGAGAAAACATGACTAAAAATGAAACAAAAATAAACACATTAACATTGAATTATTTTCATTGAAGTCGCTGCAGACAATCCATGAAGCCACGTTATGTAAGGAGCTAACGAAAAAAAACACACTTCAAGATCAAAAACTAGTAAGTATTCCCCCTTTGTCAGAAACATCGCTCATGGAATATGAGTACTAAAGGACAAAATAAGGGAAACAAGAGTTACGAGGCTGCCAAATATTTAACAAGATGGACAAAAACAACCCACGTTTAACAAAATTACACTTGCAGTTTGATATCCTGTTATTTTTTGTATGATTGATGAGTCAGATCTTCTTTATATCAAAGCAAAAAAAATAGCATAGAATCTAATAATATTTTAGAAAAATAAATAAAAGTGAATCTATATTTAATACAATATATACATACCTCTGAAAGACAGCATCCTTAGATATAATGCTAACAAATACCCGTCCCAGGACGGTTAACATTTATTTATCGACTAGAACAATTTCCTACCATTTACGATTATTAAAATCAACATATATAACAATATTAAAATTGTTTTAATAGGATTATGTAATGTTAACTTTTTGATTGATCAAACGCGTATTCAGTTAGGAAAACATAATATTAAAACTCGGGTATGGCAATTGATGAGAAACTCGAACCAAGGCATTTAGTGAATAACAATGATGGACGGTCATATTTCACAAAATTCGTCCTTTTCTATGTGTTTCATTATTATGAATGTCTTATCTGCCTATTATTTTTCCGCCAACCAATGATATGCCTCTATCCGCGTACAAACAACTAGTAAAACAACATCATAGTTTACTATTATATTTGTTACAATTCAAAGCTAACAATTTCCTGATTATCATAATAAAATATTAAATTAAAATCATTAACGATTTAATAATTAAAGTTTTAAAAAGTTAAAGTCCAAAGCGCATTTAAATTCGCAATTCAAAATAAGAATTCAACTTAAAATTAAACTTCAACTGAAGCATTGATTCTTTTAGGAATTAAAGATATGCCACACTTCATGTAACCACAGGTATTTCATACGCAAACATGAGAATAAAAAGCATAAAATATATAATATATTGTCGTGAATGAATTCCACTTTTAGCTATTCAATAACTTTACCGAATTGGTTTATCATGAAGTCAAATCAAGACCAATTTAGTTATTTACAGTGACACAGGTTTAAAACCAGTGCGATGCTCCTTTTTCGTAATTTTATGCGCTCATGTATTGTCTTAAGGCCTCTGGGCTTAATTAATTATGTATTTACTGGTATTACCTAAGCGACTATCAGTATAAACAAACAGCAGTACTATACATAATATACTGTCGTGTATATATATATATATATATATATATATATATATATATTATATTATATTATTATTATTATATTATATCATATTATATTCTTCTTCTTATTATTATTATTATTATTATCATAATTATATTATTAATTATATTAATTATATATATATATATATATATATATATATATATATATGTGTGTGTGTGTGTGTGTGTTATTCAATGATATTATAAAATAATGTATGTTAAGTGTATTTTAATAGTATAATCAATTACGATACATTATTCTCAATATTAGAGGGAACTAAAGACGGAAATATATGCTCTTAATATGCTACAGAGCAGAGTGTGAGTCCATTTGTGCCCTTTAAATCTAGATTTTTTGAAGAAAAATATTATTTTAAGCTAAAAGTGAAGTCAATGTTAGAATCATAATAATTACCATTATATGTTATATAATTGATTTTATTTATAGTATTAAAACAATTGTAATATTTAAATTATGTTCATTCCTTTAAACAATGGGTAATTAATTATGTATGCATATATTTATTTATTTATTTATTCATTTTTTTAAATTTTATATAAACCTATTGTAATAATTATTACTTTGTTTATGACACAAGAAATATAACAAACAATTAATAAATACACTATTAAAAAATAGTTACACTGACTTCATAATCATGAATATTTTACAGCAATATATCTTAAGCTACCTTAAAATTCTTAATTTTTTGGCAGCAAAATTATTTCCAAAGCTTCTTACCATAACAGTTTATCATAGATATATTTCACTTCCGAATTTATAGATCTCTCTACCGCTCATAATCATTAGTACAGCTTCCACTTTATTAATTATTCATTTCGATTGTTATTATGAAAATATTTCCTTCCATAATCTTAAAATATTTTGATATACTTCTTACATAAACTTTTTTTTAACTATCTATTATAATCTTTATTCTCAACAATTAATTATATTTTACTCTTTCTACTAAAAATATTGTATTAATTTAGTCTATTTTTTCATCCGTTTATCTTCATATCTAACTTTTAATCAATAATTATTCATATTTTAATCAATTTCGTCTCTAGAACATAGACATATTTCATAACTTTTACTTTCCTGATCATAATAATTTAATATTCATACTATTCCATATATGTTTTGATTATATATTTGGTGAATATAATAACATTTCCTTAAACCCTATTCACTATCATTTCCAACACTCAATATTTATAGTGGGTATTTTCTTTAAGTCACATATCTATCAATTTTAATAATAATCTAATTTGTAGTTTATTTTTAACTAATAAATCTTATCAAATTGTATCAATATAATTTAATATAATTTATTCATATTATTCTGATATATTTCTTATCCCCTTATTGTTTACATTGCAATCATTACTTCATCTTATTATAACTGTACTAACCCCATTTTAATAATTTCAGATACATCTCTTCATCATATGATTCTATATAGCTTCATAACACCTAACCATGTAAACCGTTCTACTTCTACTGCAAATATATTTCCGAATTTATATCTCACATATACAATCTCCTATAATAAAATAACTAATTGATATTATTACTCTAGCTCATGTTATATAGGTATTTTACTTTGTTTTATCGTATTAAACATTTAAAAATATTTTTAATAACTTTTTCATATATTTTAATAAATTATATATATTTTATTTAATTTTAACAATTATTTCATAATTAATAATAAATATTCAGATAGAAGAGTATATAATACGAAACAAACAAGCAAAAAAGAAACAATAATAAATGAACAGAAAATTATTACATAATTATATAATTTTAAGAACAATTTATTTTTGCTCCTTGGTTTTAAAAATGTTTTCATGAATTTTTATTACTGACATATTTATATTTTATCGCCGACATTTGTATACGTCTACCTTAAACTTTAATATTTTATTATATTATGTTTTATTAGGTCTCGTCAACTGCCCCCGCAAATCGTGAGAACACATCGCACCAACTTGCACGAGGTGGCTCCGCTACAAATCGGCAAGTCAAACCCGATCTCCAAAAAACACGTCCATTCCCATAGGGCCAGTATCTTACATACGTACATATGAGTGTATATGTAATGGTTTCCATCAGTCAGGACTGACCATAAGTAGCAGCCCAGTTTTGTGTGTGACCGGTCGGTGGATTTCTTTCCAGCGGCAAGCCCTGCATACATGGGCTCTTTGGGAGTGCGGCCCTCTCAGCTAACTGTGTCTGTGTTGTATGAGCAGTGTAAACATGCTGGATAAACCTGGTCAGGACGGGACATCGCTACTGGGCACACTGCCTTTTGTGTTACTCCAAGGATTAGATGGATTTTTGTGATGTAGAAGGTGCTCAGTCTGATGACACATGCACTGCACACTACCATCTTAGTCTTACCAACAGTCTGGGATTTATGCACACACATGCTGTAAGGCGTGGTGTACGGTATTTGATTGTGCTGTCAATCTCTGCGCATAAAGATACGTAGTCAGTGATGGTAGGGCCAAAGTATGTCAACTGAGAGACCGCATCGAGTTCATAGTTGTTAATAGTGACGACTGATGGTGGTCCGGCAATGCTTAAATTTTTCATTTTTTAGGCTGATGAGTAACTAGGAGTGTCAGTCTTGACAGAAGCAGTCCATCAACGTGATAAGATCATACAATGTGTGTAGTTACCGCCGTATCGTCGGAACAAAACATGTTGTTGACAAGGGGTTTCGTCACGTTGGTCCTTGATCTGAAACGTACTGATCTCGTACTTAGGTAAATCGCCCCTCTTTACTTGCCCAACACATGCTTCAGAAACAGCGCGAATAAGATCTCGAAAAGAGTACGTGCGAATGGCAGCCCTGTTTTACTAAATTACAGATGTTGACGACACCAGATGTGCTTTCATTGACCCGCACAGTTCCTTGTATATCACTGTGTAAAAACTTAATAAAGCTCTGCAGCCTGGGTGGACAACCACTATTGGGCAAGATTCTGAAGAAGCCTTGTCTACTGACAAGGAAAAACAGGCCTTTGTGAGATCTATGAAAGTCGCCAATATTCTGGGAGTATATAGAGAGGTCGGTCAGCATAGTTCGGACGTTCTACCTGCATATAGCTGATTTATTATTATGTTTCTTGTTGCCTGGTACATGGGTTTTAGGTAGCATTCCGGGTGTCTCCGAACCCCCATGCACTTTATGAAGAAAATAGCGAAACACGTTTCTTGCTGGGAGTTGCCTGGCTCTTGGCTGGTTGTAGGTGTTCAATGAGATACGAGCATCTCTACACCGAGTAGAACGAACTCTGGCACTGTGCTCTACGCCAATTGAGCTATAACTTGTATCTGCCATGCAACTACACTATATTTACTGTTATCGGTCAGTGAACTAGAAATACTTCTAGACTGAACAAAATTGTTTTTTGTCTAAACAGAGAATTACTGTTTCGGGGTAGCGTAATTCCCCCTTAATAAATAAAACGATGGTGGTTTAACTCTACCGTCGTTGGGAGGGAAGTAAATAGGGACTATTAACTTAGGACAAGCATAATACATATATCTCTAAATCTAATTACTGTTTCAGACCACCAGAACACAACAAGGAAATAACATCGATATTTAAAGAAAAAAATAAATATATCTCACTAAAAAAGCATTTAAAAAATGCCTTTTGTGGTAACTGGTTCAGACCCGCTCCTTAAGCGATGTAGGTACCTTGGTATGCCAATTTCGATATTTTCCTGGTTTCTACCGCTTTATAGCGAATACGAAGGAAAATATTTCACGAATTTCGTGGAAAATATGCACTATTTATTATTTGCTTGAGCGAGTAAGTAACTACGATGAATATATTTACCTATTGTTTTCTATCGCTTATCACATTAGAACTTATATGTTATCTTAAATAATCTGCTTTTAGCTAATGCCGCATACTTGTTATGTAGAAGTTCTTGCGGATTATCCCCAAAAAGATAAATCAGGTTAACAAAAACATGTTTATGTCATGTTTTTATTATGTTATTATATCATGTTAATGTATTTATATTTATAAAACACGTATCTAGTGAAAACAATTCTGTAAATTTACCAGAGATTCGAACTTAAGCACCGACATACTAAAACCTTCTGTCTTAGTAATATGTGGTCGGTCTATTCCTTGTTTGTCACCTAATTACGTTTTTTTTATTAACGTACAAACAGACATACTCTGAAAACGCTCACATTTTTTAATAGTACAAACAATATTTCATATGTTTCCATAAGCGACTTATGACCGGTTTTGTAAAGAAACACCACATATTTGGAAAAGTTCCTATTTACTTGCCTCGTCACGAAGGCAGTGTTAGACACAAGGTCGGTTTTTAATGTGGGGAAAATCCAGATCCGAAAAACTCTGGATTACAATTTTTTTTTTAAAAATGCCTCATCCTAAAAGGAGTGGAGTGCTCCTCCACTGACCGAGGACAAAAAGATGAAGTATAGTATAAGAACATATATTACACTTTGCTCCTAGCCAAAGGATTGGTTACTGATTGAACGTTGGTGACACAGGAATTACACTCGCTTTCTAATATAAGCGCACTTCGAACATATAAACATATTATTGTTTTTATACTGATAGGTCACAAGTACTAAAGCAAAAGTTATTCGAGGATAAGATTGTCTGCTTGATAATAGACAAAGCTATGAAGGGATTAGAAACTATGGGTAGGATGTGCAGAATTCGATTACGGCTTGATCATTTTTTGTTAACATTGGACTTGAAAATTACCATGTTGTAGTCAGATGGTGAGCAGACCTGCTGTATTGTGCTCCAAAGATAATAGGTTATTGTAAAGAAACTCCGTCTATGAAAGCCATGTTCGAAAATGCATATAGGTTGAAAAAGAAAATTATATTTAGTGGTTGTAGGTAAACGAGATTTTGCTGTACATGTTTTATATAGTGAAACTCAGAGATTGGAGCTCGGTCGGGGACCTACCATTGAAATAAGGATTGAGTAAAGAAAGACAAGCAAGGTGTCGATTCTGTGAAAAGAGGCTGTTGCTAAGAGAATATATCATTCCCCATATGATTGCGAAATCAATTTTCTACACCGAATCAGTTCAAGAGCACCTACTCAGATATGGTATTATAATTCGATCTTAGGACGTATCTGATCCGTGTAAAGGCAGATGATTACGTCATGAGTCAAGTACTTTCCGGGCAGTAGAATAAACTAACCAGTTTTCCATCAACCTTATCAAATACACACGTCAATCAAGACTAAACTCAGTCAGTTTTCAAAATTAGGTTTGAATTAAATAACAGAACATGAGAACATGCATATGCCTGGAGGTGTCTGTCTCATAAACAGAAACATTATAGAGTTTATTTTCAAGAACACCTTTCTTAAATTAAGTTAGTTTTGCGTGGGAGGAGTCGGCAGGAAATAGTGTATTCACGTTTTGAGCACATAACTCCCTTCGTTTGAAATGTGCTCTATTAAGCTTTGAAGTATTCTTGTATATACTACTTTTGAAAATATCACGTTATTCCTGTTACAGATTTCAGAACGTAATAGGTGGTTGAGAGATATAATCTCTGAAACCAAGACGATCCGGACCATATTTTAATGGGAAATATTTTACCTACACATTCCTATGTGTAGGTAATACAAATATTTCCCATACTCCCGCAGTTATGGCATCAATCCTCCAAACACCCTGTATATGGTCCCCGCTCATGAGGTGAACTACCTGGAGGAGAAATAATAGTTTCCACTTAGTGAAATGCAGAGCTCTTGCGTATTGCAACTTTGTAAAAACATGACAAACCATTTAAGCGATATAATTTTTCCACTGTAAGTAGTCGATTGGTTAGTTCATATTGTGTGGCAACCGGTCCTGTTGGTCACGGCTGGAAATAGTCTCGTGTACAGGTTCGAATATCGACGTTGATCCGTTGTGAAACGAAGAAAATATTGTGTGTTATAATATATACATATATATATATATATATATATATATATATATATATATATATATATTAGGCGTGCTCCTATATATATATATATATATATATATATATATATATATATATACATACATATATATATATATATATATATATATATATATATATATATATATATATATAGGAGCACACCTAATATGTATATAGTAAGCTATGAAAATATATTTATGGCAATTATATATATATATATATATATATATATATATATATATATATATATATATAGGAAGCTATGACAATATATTTATGCCAATTAAGCTACACAGAGGCTCCCGCGTTTCGTCCCCGGGTGGAATCTTCAGGCTTCATAGCTTACTACCTCACTCTACTTACGTATCGAGTACTGTTGAAGTAAATACTGAAAATTGATACATAAAAAATGATATCTCCTTATGACATTTTATGTGGATACATGAAATACTTATATGTATATATGTATATATATATATATATATATAAATATATATATATATATATATATATATATATATATATATATATTAGGCTTGTTCTTATATAATTACATAACACAACATACATGTTAAATTAATCCCTTTTATTATGGTTCGAGTTATATTTTATAAAAATCAATATGCATTGTGCTAATTAGCCATACTTTGCAATTTACTCGGCAAGTTAACCATATTTTACTGAGTTTATGGATACTATTCTCTCTCTCTCTCACTCTCTCTCTCTCTCTCTCTCTCTCTCTCTCTCTCTCTCTCTGTTATTCTCTCACTGTATCTAATATTACTCTCCGCTGTAATTTTATACACTTTCTATTTCACTCGTTTCCGTCCCTATCTCTGTCTCTGTCTCTCCTTCTTTATAACAGTCAAATGTTATTAAGATATAAAAAAATAACAAGATTATAATAGTATATTATGAAAGCGAGTAGAAAGTAGACTTTGGGTTTACATTTAACTTCGTAAGTCTCGCTTCCTTTATTTTGTACTTCAGTCCCAACAGTCCATGAACGATATTTCTGGCATCGGGGGAAGAATTGCCGTTTGCTGGGTTTGAATTTATCAATCTAACAATTATCATTCGCTAGATTCTGACCTTCAAGTAGTGTATGTTAAGCTTTTGACATCAAGTGGCTTCCTGTCTTGTCTGGAGAGATTTCCATAAAAATAAATAAAGAAATAAATAAAACTTATTATCAGCATAATTCGTAATAGTTAATTCCCCGCAGTTCAAGGAGAAAAATAGAAAAAAAGAAACCGAGAGAGATAAAGACAGAGAGGGAGAGAGTCAGAGAGAGAGAGAGAGAGAGAGAGAAGGGAGGAGAAACGGGGGACAAAAATAGACTGATTCTTTATTTTGTATTTTTTCTTTTTTTTATAATTGAGTTGCTTTTGAAACTTTCTTATTTAATCAATTTAACTCAAGCTCAAAATGGTGACTCAAGTGGACACCTTTAATTCTCGTGTATCCTTTTCTCTCTCTCTCTAGCTATATATATATATATATATATATATATATAATATAGATATACTATATATATATATATAGCCAGGTGCAATGGATTTTATCGAAACTCGAGGAAACATTGGAGTTCGTATTATTAAAAACCTTAGCAAAGTTATTGGGAAGAATGTGTTATTTCTGAAGAGATTTAGCGAGTGTTATTCCCTCAAGATTAGAAATTAGAAACCGTAGTTTTGTGTCGCTCAGAAAGAAAGTGTTAATGGCTCCGGTGTGTTACAAAAGAAAAACAGATACGGCTATCTGATTCGGATGTGTCTTATTTTGAGCCGCAATTCAAGATAAGTCGACGTAAGTCGTGAGCTTAACCTGTATCTTCTGATAAGATAGGTCGGCTCTATGGTTTAGGGTAAATGAAGAGACGGAAAGTAATGAAAGGAGATAACTATTCGTACAGTGGATAGGACACATCAGACGCCAAATTCTGATTAGTTGGCTTTTACAATTCGCAGAGAAATCCTGAAGTTAAATTGATATCAGAACCATCTTATTGAGACGACTCCTTCGAGTCAGCAGCGGGCCACCACCATAATCCGAGGAAAGAAAATGACCGTAGGCATCAACACAAGGCCGAACAAATATCGAAGAACGACTGCATTGACAAATTGAGTTCAACTGTAATCGGCTCTATTATGTTATATATATATATATTTATATATATATATATATATATATATATATATATATATATATATATATATATATATATATAGTGTGCAGAGTTGAATGATGTCGATGGGAATCCGAGTAAGATATCTCAATGTACTTTTAACAGAGCAGGAATACATTTGAAAGGAAAACACAAAACACACATTAAGGCTGTACGCCTATTAAATTCTTTCGACCTAAATCGGTCTAGTCAGATGCGTAACCAGCAACATTTAGAAACTGAATATGACTGGTTACGCATCTGACAGAACCGATCTAGGTCGAAATAATGTTTAATGCGCATAGCCCTAATGTGTGTTTAGTTTTCTTTCTTATAAATCATATAATATATATATATATAAATATATATATATATATATATATATATATATATATATATAGAGAGAGAGAGAGAGAGAGAGAGAGAGAGAGTGAAGTAACTTAAGCTATTCACTTAGCGTTAAGGCATTACTGTTCTGTAATAATAATTGAGAACTTACGTCAAAAAATATAAATAAATGAGTGGCCTAATTTAAATACGGTATACTTTTGTCCCACTGTCCCTAAGAGATTCGTTTAGCTCAGTTGTTATTTCACCGGACACAATCAACTGTGGTCTCTATTTCGAATGTCGTTTATATCAGTGCTCTCTAAACTTTTTTTGTCGCGACCCCTTTTTGGAAATTTTTTTTTTCGTGACCCACCAAAATTTTTTATAAATAAAAAATAAGTTAATGGAATGAAAAAGTTTATTCCTTCGAAAAATCAACATAAGCTAAACATGAAATAAAATATATTTTACTTTTTTTTATTTATTTATAAAAGAATTCACAGAAATAAGCATATGTACGAAAAAATAAGGGGTTATGAAAGATAATAGCAGGTAAAATCATATATCATTATTAAGATTATATCATTTCATTTGAATCAATGAGATTGATGCGATTGCATTTTTTTGCATAAAAGATCAAATCTAGGCTCTAACTTTGTCAAAGCTGGTCTTAGTACGGTTTCGATACATTTCAAATTTGCTCGATGTTTTGTTTTTAGGTTAGTTAATGCCGAAAAAGCACTTTCACATAAATAAGTCGATGCAAAAGGTAGAAGAGTGTTTATTGCAAGCTGAGATAAGTTCGAATATTCTGAATCAAGACCAGCCCAAAACGATATGAGACTCATTTTAGCGAACGTGATTTTTAAAGAAGAATCAGAAGAAAGTTGTGCCAATTCTTCTTGAACCTTTACTGTAAGATTACTCACTTTTTCGACATCAACATCAAATGGATTTTGAATCCAAGCAAATTGGCTCATGTCTGATTCTTTGAGAAAATAATTTTGAAATTTTCTGCTAAACTTACTAAATGAGCGATTTTGATAGGTTTAACTTTTTTTAAACTTAGTGCGTTTTTGGTTATGAACTCTTCCAAACACGGAAACATTTCGTATGTGTTTCTTTTCCCATTAATCAACCAAACATTAGTTTTTTTAATGAAACCTTAAATTTTCGAAGTTAATGTAAAAATATTTGTATTTGAACCTTGCAATGATATGTTGAGTTCATTAAGTTTGTCAAGAACATCTGATAAATAACAAAGTTTAGAAAGCCAGTCTTTATTGTAAAAGTATCTTACCAAATCCGAGTTATTACTTGATAAAAATAACATGACTTCATTTTTTAATGTCAGTACCCTTCTTAAAGCTCGACCTCTTGAAAGCTATCTAATATCCGTGTGGAGCAGCAAAGATTCAAATTCTGAGCCCATTTCTTTGAAAAAATTTGTAAAGAGTCGAGTATTAAGAGCACGGGATTTAATGTAATTGATTATTTTCACTGAATCTTGTAGCACTTCACACAATTCTTCGCTAATTTTTTGGGTTGCTAGCACCTCTCGATGAATCATGCAATGAGTGAAGGTTACTTCCTTTTTACAAACGGATCTGCCTCTACTGTAGAAGCCAACATTCTTTCCTGTCATTGCGGCTGCACCATCTGTGCAAACTCCAACACAGTCAGCCCATTTTAATCCGACTTCTTAAAAAAATTCGTCTACTTTTTGAAACATTGCCCCACCTGTAGCGTGTGCTTCCAATGGCTTGCAATATAGTAAATCTTCATGAAGATCATTGTGGTAGCAATATCTTACATACACTAATAATTGTGCCATGTTTGTAATATCCGTTGTCTCATCCAATTGAATTGCGAATTTAGAATTTTCTTTAATTCTTTCTAGTAATTGTTCACGTAAGTCCTCGCTAATTTTCGTAATTCTTCTGCTCACTGTCGTGTCAGCCATAGGAATTTTTTAAAATTCGTTTGCATATTTTTGTCCGATGAGAATTTCGGTCATTCTGATGGCTATTGGAAGAGCAAGCTCTTCTCCAATTGTAAACGGTTGTTTAGCCTTTGCAATCAAAAAAGATGCTTCATACGATGCCCGCAAATATTTTAAATTTGTTACAGAATGCGCTTCAATATTTGACTGTTGTTTTCTTGTAGATTGCAACAACCTTTCAAAGTATTCCACGGGTTTATTAACACAAGAAGGATGTTTAGTTTCGAGATGCCTTTTCAATTTTGCAGGCCTCATGCTTTCGCTTGCTAAGTGCTCACTGCAAACCACACACATTGGGCGCTGCTCATTATTTATTTCAATGAAAGTGAATCCAAATTGTAAATAAGTTTTGTTGTACTTTCTTTTTTTCACATAAAAAAGCTTATTCTCTTTTGCTTCCGCTTTAGAACTTGTTACACCGCTTGCCATCGTGCCGGCATCACTCAAATCATCAGAGGTTTTTCTCTTGTTTATCAGCCACTTATCCATCGTCGATTTATCTTGTAATAAAATAAAAAAATAGAAAATTATGGAATTAAAATAAAAATATCATATTATTTTGCTTTATTGATGAAGTTTAACAATACCATTTAAATTAAAACGATTGTCAATTTATATTGAAAATTGATATGTTTGTTGTTAAATTAGTAAAAAACAATGTTGAATATTATTTAAAAAATTCCATAGTTATAATTTTGGCGACCCCCTTTCTATGGTTACGCGACTATCCTGGGGGTCGCGACCCCCACTTTAAAGACCTCTGGTTTATATACTGCATATATGTTCTTTATTTCAAATAAAACAATACATTAATTTCATCTTCATCGATATCTTCGATTTCACGGAGTCACCATTAATTCTACAGGGATAAAGCCACAAAATGTACCCGTTTTCAGTCGATGTTTTTATTATCTATCACAATTTTTTTGTGCAACTTTCTCTTAGGTGAGAAAAATTATCGGGGATAAGACTAACATTTTTAAAGTTACTTAATACACAAGATATGCATAAAAAGGCACACGTGCGCTTCCCATAACGTGATGCCAAAGACATATAACCAGTGAGATACAACTTTAATTCAACTAACCTTCTAAAATAAACCCACTTAATAGACCTAAGTTAACTGTAAATGAATTATAATATACGTTCAGTATTGTAACGAAACAAAACGAAACAATTCTCCTTACAACCATGTTATAATCGTAATACCAACATTTCCCATAACTACCTACATTATATACGTGCTAACACGTCTATAAATACGGCATAATGACGTTGACACACGGTTCACGTTAGACCACTGAAGTTAAGGTGTGAAGATGGAGATCATTTGTGAATACTAGGTGATGTATGTGCTCTCTGCTTATCTCAGCATTGTTTCCAGTCGTCCTGCACTTCTCCTAGCCACTGGATTCAAGCAGTGCTGATTCAGGTCGTGGATTGCGCTACCCTTGCCACACAATTACACGCGCAGCTATACTTACATTCGGTATATATTGTCTCTCAAGTCTGAACTGAGGCCATGATGAACGGATATACACATACTTCTTCGTGTTAAAAAGTGTACTTTAAGTCAGTAGCAGTACAGAATGTCTCGAGTATATGATTATCACGTGTTTATAAAAATTTGCACTGGTGTGTGCAACTAAATACTAGTGCATGTTGTTTGTTTAAGTACATAACATTTTAGACTAATATTACTCTATGCCTACTTAGAATATATTTTGCGTATGAACACAATCTAAACGCGTAGTCAGGTCAACCATTTAGTTTTAGTTATTCAATTATTTCTCATTATTATATGTTTCTAATGAATTGATTTCATTTATTCACATATGAATTTCAATAACAAATTAAATAACCGAGCTCAAGTTGGACATCTTACATATACCGACAAGAAAAGTGTATGGCTGACCATTTTATCTATGGAATACGCCGAAGGAATGGTATTAGGATAAACATAAAAAAGCCAATGGTATGTCTTCGATATGTGGATAATGCGTCTATCATATGGTATGATCAAGAGAATATTCAAATATTACTGGACCCTGTGTCCAACATATAGAAGAACCATCAAAAATGTTATTTACTATATGTCTTAATAACTCGTCCTGGGTAGGCGTTCAGGTAATCCGTACATCGAAAGCCATGCTTCACTGTACAATACATAAACTAAAATTTCTAATATCTGTAAGTAATAATATGTTACATATTACATCGAGTATAGGTAACATGTAGTTATAAAACACTACTACATTAGCGTATGTAGAGAAAATAATAATAATAATAATAATAATAATAATAATAATAATAATAATAATAATAATAATAATAATAATAATAATAATAATAAAATACAACCGCACGAGAGAGGCGCAAGCATAGGCTGACGCCACGAAAATTATGGACAGAGGGTCGAGGAGGGAAAGCGCAAACCAGACCTCCACTGGAAGAGCGCGGACAGCTCTGGGACCTTGGGGAGGCTTGTTGCCACTCGGGCCCCAAAGGGGACCAATGCCCCTTATCAGCGGGAAATCGTTGGTAGGTGGCTGTTGCGATTACCGCAAGGTCATCAGCGGTGATGAACGAAAAGAGGTGGAGCATACTGGAAGTCTGAGGAGACTTGTTGTCACTCAGACTCCATGGAATACAACAGGTTGTCGGCAGTGGGCGATCACTGACGATGACCAGTGTGATAACTCCTAGTGAGTAAATAATAATAATAATAATAATAATAATAATAATAATAATAATAATAATAATAATAATAATAATAAAATTACAAAAAATAATAAAAACACAAAATAAAAAATAAAAAAATAAAAAGATAAAAAATAGTGCCGGTATAGGCTGACACAAGACACACTATTTGAATAGGGTCGAGGAGGATGAGAATACCGAGGAGGGACAGCACCAACCATACCTCCACTGGAAGAGTGCGGAGAATGCTAGGATCTTGGGAGTTTATTGCCACCCAAATCACAGAGAAGACCAAAAGTATTTACCAGCGAGAAATCAATGGTAAGAGGCCGTTGCGATACCGCAAACTTGTGCGAACTCCTAGCGAGTACACATAATAATAAGACAGGGAATATTAATATTATTCTGATAACTAGGACTCGATATAACAATAAGATGATATTGGTTTTTATAATAAGGTAGGTAACATGAAATGACATGGAAAAATTGAATGACAGTAAAGAACTGGATCCCATCAATACTTAAAGGTGTGTCTAGTTTGAAAATATTTGTCGAAGGCTAAATGGATGTTTTTAAAAATAGAATAAGAATGTAGTAGATATTGCGAAGGGCCCCTCTCGCAAGCTAGAAAACGTATCAGGCCTGTCAGTATCTAATATCTCTATAAAGCCCCCGTTCGGGCGTGTATGGTGTAATGTTGCCACATCTGGGCTGGCCCATCAACCACTAGTCGTTTCTTTCATTGGTGCACATAAGAATCACTAACCTAATAAGCCCCTCTCTGCCGGCCAAGCATCTGCCCTTATTACATCGCTGCAGAGTTACATTCGTCCATATGTTTCATAAGTAGTTCCACAGAATCTGCTTCGATGGACTTACTGCACTTGTACAACTTAAACGAAAATACCCCCGACCAATTCCACAAGTGTTCGCACATTTTTCTACCTGATATCTTCTATTCTCGAACCGATTGCTTTTGTAACTCCTTTTTTCCTCCCCTTTTCATCGAGAGTGCCAACATGCATAAAGATACATTTAAAGAAATATATTGCTGCCAAACTCCCCACTCAGATTGCCACCTATAAACTTTGCCCTAACCACATTAGCCCCTTAACTTCAGTGGCAACATTGCCTTGTTTGGAGTAAATAAAAGTAAAAAACAGCCATTGAAGTTTGTGTTTAAGAAAGCTGTTTCTAAAGTAAAAAAAAACATTTATTAATAGGATACGCTGAATGAAAACTAGCAGAAATGATTTTTTTATTTTATCAAGCAAGGTAGCCACATCATTTGCACGTCTTAGACAGGCAACTCTTTTTAGGGATCCCACTGGAAAAAGATGCATGTGTGTTTGAGTGAGGCCGCGTCGAATTCAATAAAAGTAAACAATGACAATTCTTTTTGTTCCGAGGGTTCCTTTGTAATCAATTTGCCTGATTCTCAAAATGCGAGGGCAATTTACAAATCGAAAAAAAACAAATAAGTGAGTTTTTAAGACGTGACATCTTAGCAAAGTCGAAGCGAACACCTCAGCAAAAATAATGGCTGCGTAATACATTAATTTTTGAAGCCACGCAACACCATGAATATTTGCTGCGGCCTTGTTTTGGTGTCCTTAAAAAGATGAATGTAACGTTAGTTCGACCATTATATATGTCTCAAGAAAAGATGGAATACGTATAATACATTTTAAACTAAAAGAAACTACCCAGGCAGCACAATATCGGCTTCAATAAATCTGGATATAACATCACAGGCTACTACTCAAAAACTTACCATAATCTTTATAACATATCTAAAGGATTAATCAGAAGATATGTAATCCATAGAGTAGCTGGGGTGTAATCAGAAGCGACACAATTTTCTGTAACGTTCTAATCCGAATAAAGCATCCTATAAAAATATCATGACCACGAACATTTTGTATTCCATCTCATGTAATTGTGGAAAATATAGAAATGTGAAACATATGTCTAGAAGAACATAAAGAAGATGTTACATATAGAAAACTTGAACACCCTGTATGTTTGACCACATAACTATGGAAAAAAGAATAACACCTGTCCTTAAGGGCATAGTACACATGAAAGAACGAGCAGACAAGTGAAGAGTAAGACTTAACTTATAAAATAATATAGAATATGTTGACTTTATATAGAATTAGATATAATGATAAAATATTTGCACTAATATTTATGAATAGTAAGTTTGCGCACTAGTTAATTATAAGCATATGTATAGCATTTGTATATATATATATATGTATGCATATATATATATATATATATATATATATATATAAGTAAGAGAGAGGAGATTACATAAATAAATAGACTCCTCAAATAAATGTATCCGTGTTTGAAGTGTCTGCTTCCTTCGAACGTACAAGGAAATTGTTTGAAACATCGATATTTTGTATAAATTGTGATGTTTTAGATGAAAATATATTTGTCATATATTGTTATTATCGTATGAAAATGTTCAAATAATCATTTGAATTTTCAGAGATTAAGAGGGGCCATATTATAAATCAATCTGAAAGTAGACTTAATCAGCGTCAAATGACCGCAGACATCTGGATTCTACTTTCCAGTGTTAACTGAATCTGTGTCAATTCATCAGCGAAGGTAAACTATCATTACTATGTCGCCTATCTCCATAAATCCTATTTGAGAGTAAATAATTAATTATAATAATGGTGTCTGTTTTTTTTTGTTAAACGTTCGTGTATATATATATATATATATATATATATATATATATATATATATATATCAAGGGAGGCGCGAGAGCGCTCTATCCCTTAATAGACTACGAAAACGGCCTATGCTGGAAATCTCATTTATTTGATAAATCATAACTCACAAACCAATGTACCAAATTAGTTAAAACTTTGCACAACATTTGTATTTGATAGGTTCTATAAGTGTGTAGAATATCAGCATCATTAGTCAAGACAACTCAGAGATCCAAAAAGGTCAGGCATGAGTTTGTGTTATCCGTGTGTACGTACGTACGTATGTGCCACCCTGCATCTCATCAACTATGTGATTGATTCAGCTGATTTTTAGAAGATATAGAGGTTCTAGAATCTAGGTGATGGCGTTTTAATTTTAGTTTACCATATACCTTAGTTTTCCTGAAAATTCCCAAAAAACTTTAAAATGGCAATTGTATTGAGACATAGCCTTTACAAAAATAGTGACATTCGATGATAAATGCCAGTATACGGAACTCATATGCCCTTAACAGGGTTAAGATGGAATTTATATACACTTAATGTACAAAAGCAAGGAAATTCCCAAATGTTTACACTTTTATTGTCATTAAGGGTATGCGAGCACAACAGGGCTATGTATCTTACTGATTGGAATTTTTCTTCAGCGCACCTCACACACTTAATCCACTCATGCATAGATATTTATACTGTAGTGATGTGATAATTAAATCGTTTGGTTGATATGTAGTCATACCCTTAATGACAATAAAAGTGTAAAAATTGTGGAATTTCCTTACTTTTGTACATTTAGTTTATATGAATGTTCATCTTAACCCTATTAAGGGCATATGATTTCAGTATACTGGCATTATATATATATATATATATATATATATATATACTTTTTTTATTATTTCCTGTATACACACATCACATATTATAAGGTGATATTATATAGTGTGTATACATTTTCAGTATTTATCGAAACAGGTTTACGCACGTGAATCGAGCTTAGTAGTAGTAATAGTAGTAGTAGTAGTTATAGTAGTAGATTGAAAATATATATCATGCAGAGGAGTACATGATGATTCCCGCAGATAATCATCAAGCAAAATAGCATTATATATATATATATATATATATATATATATATATATATATATATATATATATATATATATATATATATATATATATATAGCGATAAAAACAGTTCAACAGTTCTTTTAGAAACAGTTAAAGTTACATACTACCTTATCTTCCAATGTCGTCGACACCGAGGGAGACGACAATCTGAAGGCGGCCGGAAAATAAGTGGCACGCTTTGTTGACCAGGTCTATGTCTATCGCTACGAACGCCTCCGTGAAGAAATGCTTTAGAGAGTAGACCGTTTTCTGACCATGCCTGTTTGTCTAGGCATTGCTCATTACCCAGAAAACGTAGTCAAGGGGGGTTTAATCAGGTTATTAGGGCGGCAATAAGGCAGGCACCCAGTTTTAAAGAACATTGTAAATAAGTAATGATTGAGTTGTATTGCCCCTGTGTGCAGGAACGGTGCCCTACCGGAAGACTTGAAAGCGTCTGGCAGGGATCCCGTTCCTCCAGGGCTTAACCACGCTCCTTGGAACCCCCCGATAAGTTTCAGGCATGTAAAAAAAAGAACGGAGGCATGACTTCTCCCTCACTGGAGATAACGCCGAGAACTATGACGGAAGATGGAAATATCGTCTGCTTCACGACAAGAACTTGTTCGATGTTGTTGCAAATCCACCTGTTGCCCGTCTTGTCTGTGTCGAAATTCTTTTCATCAGATAACAAACTCGGCATCTCGGCAGAAACGTGCTTGAGCTCGTACAACAAAGGCGCCCCTTTGACCTCCCTCGTTTCTTAGGGGGCATTTATGATGATCGTGCGGTGAGACTTGCGGTAGAAGGAATAACCGTTTTTGATATTTCGGCAGATGGTCGACTTGTGACAGCCGATGTCAGCGGCGACCTAGGCATTGCATTTACTCCCATCATTGCGCACGTTATTCTAGTGAAGAACTCGCTAATACCTATGGCCAGAGAACGAATATTGGGCATTTTGTTTGAGAACAAACTCGCTCTTAATCTCACACGCTTTCCACTTCATCGAAATGTCTATAACTATGGTCTTCTTGAACACAAATCATGCTATGCACAGACTTCTTCCTGTCGGGAAAAGAAAGCGACTACCGCTGTTTTTCGCTACAATCCGATCTTGAAAAAAAGGCCGTGTAAGAAAAACGTTATTTAGTTATTAAACATTCTGGTCCCTGCAACTACAAGTTTTGGCGTTATTTGCTATGTCCTTTATATTTTAGTCAAGTGTCGGATTTTACTGCAACTCTCTCTCTCTCTCTCTCTCTCTCTCTCTCTATATATATATATATATATATATATATATATATATATATATATATATATCCAAATATGATATATTTACTAAAGCTTAGTAGCAGTATGAAAATCGATGTATGGCAAGTTAGCTACACAAAGACGTTCATGTCTCATTCTCGCAGGAAATCATTTGAAATATCACATGTCATATATAAATATTTAAAAAATGTATTAATTACTTTTTAACCCACATGCACTAATTTTTCTTACTTACGTAGTCACCAGTGTAGGAGGTTATAATTACTTCTGGTCTAAGGATTCGAACCCGGTCACAAACGTAGCGCTGACTCTTCAGCCCGGCATATTTTTCCTCGACCATCAAAAACTATCACGGTAAACGGAAAGAAAATTAAGATTCCTATCATATCGAGGCAGCGGACGGATATAGATGCTAGTATAATAGTTGTAAACTGCAGACATAAGTACATTGCATTACCCTATTGTTGGCAGCTTATTATAACTTTTCATATATATATATATATATATATATATGGTACATAGGCTACACAGAGACGTCCATAGTTTATTCTCGCAGGGAATGATCAGGCAAAATGCCAGTTTTGCCAGAACATATCCTGCAGGAATTGAACATGGACGCTTATGTGTACTTAACTTACCCTATATATATATATTTACATACATATTAAAAATTATATATATATATATATATACATATATATATATATATATATATATATATATATATATATATATATATATATATATATATATATATATTGCCTTTCTGGTACCTAAGATACTTAAGCTTTTTTTTTTTAATGCAACTTTAATTCCTATATAATGTTATTTCTAGCTACCATATCGCAGAATGGTTCTTGGGTGTAGTGTTTTGATAGTATTTTATTATTATTATTATTATTATTATTATTATTATTATTATTATTATTATTATTATTATTATTATTATTACTATTGTTATAAAGAATTTTATTTGATATGCAAATTACCATATCACACGGTAGTCTTAAGGGTAGTATATTATTATTATTACTATTTGATTATTATTATTATTTATTTATGTATATATAAGTAACATTTTAAGCTGAATTCTTTCGACACTTGATTATTGGGGAAATGGTAGTTTGATCTGTACCATTGGAGAGCCATGCATATAACTGTCCTGTTTTTAAATCTCCGAAACAGTTACATGTTAAACAGCTGATAATCCCCTTGTTAATATTAGATGCTTACGTTAAGGTCTCCTGTTTTTGTTTCACTGTTAGATACTTAATTCCCCTTTTTAATTTTATTTACTTACTATTATATATTTTATTTATTTATGAATTTTCCAACGAATGTTTAGTGTGCACTATTTTGGATTTAGTTAGTTTCTCTGGGAATTTAAACTGCATTTTTCTTTTTTTGTCCTTTTGTTTAAAATAACTCAAAGCTTCTTCAGACTATATATATATATATATATATATATATATATATATATATATATATATATATATATATATATATATATTAACAAACTAAACACATTACTCCGAATCGAAAATTCATAGTATCACTACTAATCAGGATGTTTGCATGAACGGAAACTATTCAAAATCTTTTAAAAAACAAGAATGAAATTATTTTCACGGAAACGTAGGTATTGTTGCGAATCACATTTGTGTCGAAAATATCGCAGAATGTTTTGAAATAGCTTTTATTTATTTGTGTCTTACCATTTAGATTTTTTTTCATATCAGCAATCAGAAGAAAACAGTTTTGAATCTTTAAAGGGAACACTGGGGAAAATACTTCAAACGATTTCGATACACGCGATTTAATCGATTTTAATTAAAACCGACTAAAACAGCAACAGGCAGTCGACATTTTTTTTCTAAACATAAACGATCAACACTAACATCTTAAAGTGAACGTATAACTGAAGAGGCGATAGAGATGAATGCTGGTGTCCCCCCCCCCAAAAAAAAAATGTGAATGAAAGAAAAACAACAGTGAACACCGTCGATATCTGTCACAGTGATTAAACATAGAAGACAATACCCTGTAAAAACACATATATTAACATAAAATATCGCATGAATCATATTTGTGATGAAAACTATAGTGTCATTGGAATGTGTGTGAATTATTCAGAATCCTATCAATACTAAATACTAAAAACCATAAACTATGAAAGTGTAGTATCTGTTTCTATGGCTACTACACCCTATAGATCGGTATCGTCTTAGCTTTCTGGCCTTGATTCCGCTGTACTAGGGTATTGTCCTGTGCAGCTCTTGGAAGTTCACCCTCCCTGGCTCTGCCTTCTCACCCTTTGAGAAGGGGTTATTTTATTGCTAATCGCCAAAGGCGCTCCTACCGGGGAATGCCGACGGGGCTTTCCAGGCATTTTTTGTGGGGCAGAGTGCTCATATTTTCAGGCGCTGACTTTCCAATCCCATATTCCGACCTTGTGTCCCATCTCTCTGCTTTAGGAGGGAAGTATATAAAAAAAAGTTCGACAGATGCTGCTGCTGATGCTGCTGATGCTGTTGCTGCTTCTGATGATGCTGCTGCTGCTGTTGATGATGATGATGATGATGATGATGATGATGATGATTATGATGATGGCGACGATAATGGTGATGGCGACGATGATGATGATGATGATGATGATGATGATGATGATGATGATGATGATGATGATGATGATGATGATATGTCATTGGAACATGTTATCGCGGAAGTTACTAAAGAAATAAATGTCTGGCTGGGAGAAACTGCTCCGGTTGATGTGTATTTAAATTAATCAACACAAGCAAATGATTTGTACCTTCATAGATCTACTCTTAGCTGTGATCATAGCGGCGCGACGTTGGAAAATAATTAGAGACTGCGTTAGTTTACTCTCACGATTCATATAACTGCTTATTGTACACGTTTTGATCTGTTTCACACGAACGATATTTCCTTAGATCAATATCGTTACTTCTCACGTTATAACTATTTCCGCTTTATCCGTGTGAACGGAAGTAGAGATAACGTGAGAAGTGACGTGATTTATTTGATGGCTAATCGTATTTAATATTTATTTCAGTTTCTGTTTGTATTTTTTCGGAAAGACAGTCGGGATTGCCTGCAAACCACGCTGTCATTCTCCAAAATATAAACAAATTTACTAAACGATGGAAACTCCCACTCATTTACTGTAGCTGTTCCCAAATGATAGACACCTTTCTGCTCTCATAGTTTCTCCCTCTTTCCCAGACTGAACCAACGTGCAGACATTTTAATATAATGTGAACTAACAGCTTGCTACACAACTCCCCACTTAGGATGCCTCATATAAATCTGGTTTCAAATTACAGTAGCCACTTACGTCTCAGTTGCAATATGCCTAGTTTAAATAAAAGATAAAGTCAACGAACAAATAAAGAAGGTGTGTTGGTTTATATTTTTGGTATTTTTCTGACAATATTTTCAAACGATAAAGTACAGTATTTGTCTACGAACAAAGTATAGCATCTGTTCTGATGTTACACTTTGTATATTCTGTCTTCGGTCAGTGAAGGTGAAGTCCTTCTAGTCTGAGTCAATTTTTATTTTTGTTCCCATCCAGAGTGCTCTTTTTTGGGAAGCGAGATTTTTCTCTGCATTAGGAACAGATTTTGTGTCCAACTTTTCCATCGTGAAATGGAAAGTGAATTGGAGTAAAGTAATGCTTAAAAATCAACTTCTGTTTTTTTAAGAGTGACTCGCTAGGTTGATAATACGAGTGACAAGTTGTGCCAGAGAGTGTTCTCATTCTCATGTTTGTTTTGCTCTTTGTATGTATGCGTTTTAAAAATAAACATTTTCATAATTCCTGTTCGTTTTTACATTAACCCTTTTCCCTACAAAGTTGCGTAGATTAGATTTTAGCTCTACTTAATTGATTATCTTATTACGTGATTAATATTGATTATGCTATGTTTTAAGTGGATAATAAAGCTCACCCCAATTTATTTTTATGAAAATCGCTCTAAAGAAGGCATGAAGCCACTTGATGTAAGAAGCTAAACAAGACAACTACTACGTGAAGGTCAAAACCTAGCCAACTATAAGTGTTAGATTGATAAATTCCGATTGAGAAGGCAGCATTTCTTTCACCATTGTCAGAAACATCGCCCATGGAATGTGAGGACTAAAGGACAAAATAAGGGAAGCGAGAGTTAAGGGGGGGGCGAATGTAAACCTAAGGCCCACTTACTACTCTCTCATTAATTACGGGATCATTTGTCATTAGGTTTTTAATTGAACCAAATTGTTATATAAGAATAACTAATTCTGATGTGTTCAACTTTATAATATTATTGGATATAAAGAGCTTCCAAAACTTTCAATTTTATAATACTTGCTTAAGATTTTAAAAGTCAGATATTTCTTTAGGTAAGACAGTGTAAATGTATCAAAATTCCTTTCAAATTTTGAAAAGATCAAAATAGCTTGCTTGTTAATAGGAAAATGAAATGCATTACGACGAAATGAATTTTCTAATACAATTATTTCTTAAATATGATTTTTAAGACGTGCATTTTTGTACTTTACGCCGTTTCAGTTTTTACATACATTACACTGCATGGATAGTCAATTGAGATTAAAGAGAAACGTTCTAATGTTGTTGAGTACGGACAGGAAACGCATACACATACACACATATACGTGAGGTGGCCACACAAGTATTTTTAATATAAAGATTTATAATTCTAATAATATATATGTTTGATTAATTTCTGCAGTTTTATAATTATCTAAATTATAATTAAGTGGTGTCTGTCTATTTCACCGCTCGTTGATAACTAATACGTTCCAAACTACGTAGGATAGTTGCACTAGTGTGTGCATATATACTCCTTCGAAAGTTAGGTGTTTCCGTCGTGGAAAGTAAATTGAATTGAGATTGTTGTTCCTCTACCAAACGAACAATTTTAGGCTCTAAAACTCTTGGTCTCAATAAATGTAAAAGGGGGTAGAAACAACCGGTGTTATTCTGCATATGTCATTGGACGAGTCCGCCAGTGGATTTGTTGCTCTGGGCTGAGGTATGGTTGTGTTCAGTCCGAGGAGATTAAAGCTCCCAGGCTTTACATGTCTTCTGAGAATAGGGTTAGTTTATTGCTAATCGCCCGAGGCTCACTTACTGGGGCATGTCGACAGTGCTTCTCATATATTTTTTGTAAGCCAAAGTGCGATGGCTTCTCAAAAGGACACCTGACTTTGTGCCTAAGCTACTGGCAAAGAAGTAAACAATATTTCGCCGAATTTACCATATTCATCCTCCTCTATTAACTTCTGCTATGCACTTTGCCCACCGTTCTCATCTTAATAATACAACATTAAATACGATCAGTACTAGTCATACACCCCCAAGTATTTTCAGTAGCACATGTAAAAGCGCAGGTAATGTTTTTTTTTATTTTAATTATTTTTAGATTAATTTATATCGCAGGCGTATAACCTCAAAAGCTATTGGTCATAGCTTGAGGTTTCTGCAGATTATCCCCTCCGTCAAAACAACACTGGATTAAATGCATTTTAAACAGCGAAGCACCGACATTCTTGCTCAGTTATATATGACAGGATTTGTTTAGTCCCGCTCCCGGACCTGAACATTTTCTTAATATTTTACTTATTTTTATTTTTTTCATTTTCATCATTTTCAATGTTAAAGTTATCAATAAAATAAAATTGAATAAAGTAATACGTCGCTTTTAGTTTGTATTATTTGGATTATTAAGACAACTTTTCTTATATTGAGTGTTTTTCTCACAACATTTCGGCAGATGAAAACTCCGGCCCACTTAAGGCGTGTCTTGTCGACTTCGGGAATAATCTAAATAATCCTAATCTTAATAATTCCGAAACATAATGACGTCTTTGGTGTTTATGAATATCCGACACGAACGCAAACTCCACGATAGCATCGTAACACGCCATAATAAATAGTAAAGGCCTCATTAGATTCTTCGTAAGATATAGCTCGTGAAAATCGTGTTTAATCTGTAGTATTGCATTCCTTTCTCATTGCATTCTCACAAATACTCATTCGGTGGCGTCCGACCCGAATCATCTCACCTTTTCGTGACGGATCTAAGCAAATAATTATCTTTTTAAATTGTGTTTCTGTAAAGATATGAAGAATAATCATTTCAGAATTTTAACGAAAATTCCTATGCATCGTCGAAAAATTACGGACTTCACCAAGATAAGTAGACAATAAATTGTGGAGACAAATATCTGAAAAACTAAACAAATTCGCCAGTTGACTTTCGCAGATTTCTGAATTGTACTTGTTGACGGATAACGAATATAACCCTTCCTTTTCTTTTTTCTTCTTCATAAGTATAGCTATGCTAAGAAATAACCGAGTGACGATGTTTTTACCAAAAATGAAACAACAAAATCGACAAAAAACTAAATTTCAAAAAATTAAGCAACTTCTAAATGTTAAGTCCACCGGGTTTTTTATTTTTAAAAGATGGATATGCAATTAATTTCATACATATGTGCCCATTGTCTGTGTGAATACAGATTATATTAGGAATAAATGATGAATGTATTTAGTTTAATTTTTAGTCTGTTTATATTTCTCCTACTATTTCGGCAAAATCGCTTTATACTACTTCTTTTTTCTGTACTTCTTTTACTATTTAGTAAATGAGCCTAATTCATACTGTCGTCATGCGCCCTATATTTTTCAGTTTTTTCTGCCACACAAATACAACAAATCACTGGAACCCAAACAGTAATGCTAACCTAACCATAAGTACAAGTGGTAGCATATCCACTCCCCTAAATAAAAACTGAAAGTATAATAAATAAATGGATAACAAAATTCATCGGCCTAAGTCTTTCATGTGCACTCTTCTTTCCAACTCATTAAAATTTAAGATGAAACAAAAAATAAATAAAAGTTTCACCTTTATATGGGCACGCACTCAAAGAAAATATAAAATACATTATTTTGAAACAAGTTTGTTCTGGTTGTCGAACGTTCAGGTAGCTCCGTACCTCACAACTCGGAAATCTAAGTGAATACTGAAATTCTTTGACGACTATTCTGTACTAACATTGAAAGTAGATATATTTATGGTATCGACCTCGTAACTACTTTTGCCAATGATAGACAGTCATGATTACATTTGTGGGGATTTGTGCTTCTTTGTTTGTTAGGCGAATCGGACGCCTGCATCACAAGGAGTGTGCCTCAGGATTGTCTTGTATGCATGAAACCGTACTCTATGGTCATAGCTATTGGTTAACATGCAGAAGTGTAGATGTTTATCCCCAAGAACAAGAACATCTAGGCTCAGCGGTTGCATCGTTAGTTGGTAGGTTGGTTGGTAGGTTAGTTGGGTTTTTTTATTTTTAAACGACATATCGATCCTGTAAGGTTATTTAATGCCATGATATGTGATTTATCGCATATTCTTACGTGTAAGTTATTTGAAGTAGAATTGGAGCATATGTTCTTTTTAAACGTATAGTAAAAGGGCGTAGAGTTAATTTTGCAACTTTCACTCCACTGATTCGCGATTCTGCGCCTGACAGGTTTTTGCTTGCTACACGCAGAGACAGAGACGACCAGAGGAAGGCATGTTCTGATGCTGACCTCAGCTCCATTTTTACTAGAGTCCTGTGAGCCGAATAGCTTCGACATTACTACATTACACACCACACACTAACGATAAGGCATGATTGGAATTTAGGGGGTTAGAGTAAGGGTTTGGGTAAAGGTTAGGTGATATATGCGTGAACGTAATTAGCTAATCACGCACCTATATACAATTATTTGATTCTGATATACCGCGCCGCCATTAGCAGAAAAATCTCAGACTACGTTTTGAAAGAGAATTCTTTAAACAAATCTCTGTGTCTACGAAGTTTCTATTTCACCGATCGGACAATATTGAATGTAAGAAATAAACATGCTTATTTTGACGCATAGTTCGTCTTGGATACGTCGATGCAAGCTTGATTATTTATGCAGATGCGTGACAGATACAATATTACTTTCCATGGGTGAACCAAAAAAGGTATTCATTACTAAATCAGTTTTCTTGATCTTTTAAAAAGATTTTCTTTCAATTTTTGTTCAAGCAATTCTCTTTTTTGGCATCCGCTCATTTGATGTGTATATAACTTTTTCTCACTTCTTATATCCTATTTTATTGTAAATTATATTTTCACGAAGCATGTTTACCTGTGTGTTATCAGATGAGAAAATCACTTTCAAACAGACGATCCTCTATATATAGTTCATGCTACCTAAACGAGTCCATTGTTAGTTTATGCCATCATCATAAATATGTACAGTTGTTTATTTGAATGTTTTGGTTGCCATCTATTCACGTGCAATTCTTGCAATAGTACAAAGCAAAATATGGTAACCCATTATGAATTGAAAGATTCAAATAATTTTATATGTTTTAAATGCGGCCTGGCAAATAAATGAAAAGCTCGGGGTGTCGTTCTGTTTTATATTCGAGTTAATTTCTCAAGTGTAATTCGTAAAATCATTTTCGTTTATTCATTAAATTATTCGTTAGTATCTGTTTACATGGCACGCCATTATGGAATGGTGAGCCACACGGTCACTTTCCAATGTCAGTTCAATCCAGCTGCCTAACAAGCGAAACTCTAGATTGCGATGCAAATAAAAACTTCCGTAGTCAAGGAGGACTTCCTTTCACTAATCCAGGATGAAACAGATCACGACATATACTACACCTTGATCCTAACCAAAATGTCTATATATCTTAAGTTGGAAATTGCATAGACTTCACTTTGACAGGCTTACTTTTGTTCGAATAAGTATTTTCCTCGGTCTGTCAGCATAAATCTACAATAGCTCTTTTTAGACAACAAAGCTTAGGTTTGACACATTTTTTCTGTTCCTTCGTCAAGTTAAAGTTTGAAATAAAATGATCGTCCCTCTGTTAAGGTTAATATTTACTTCGTTCCCAAAGCTTATGTTTGAAAATGCATTTTGTTGGTTTCCACTCTTAAGTTTTTAATAGCAGTTCTACAAGTCTATCACGATTAAGTTTCAAATAGCATTTTAATCTGCCAGTAAAGTTTATATTTTTAAATAGAATTTATTTTGTTCGTAAAGCGTACGTTTGAAATATAATTTTCGTTGGTCTGCCAAGCTCATCTTTACATAACTGTTTCGTTTATCTGTTAATCTTCACTTCGAATTAGCATTCTCATTGGCCTGATATGCTTAAGTTGACAGATAACTTTTGTTGGTTTGTCAAGCTTACAATTCAAATTATATTTTTGGTAGTCTCTTACGCTTTAGTTGAAGATAATATCTTCATATATCTGTAAAGTTTACGTTTTAAATAGCGTTTCGTCTGTTGATCACGCTTAACTTTGGAATGGCATTTTTGTTTGAGTCATGTTTAGGATCAGAATACTATCATGATCAATGAATTACGTTTTATCTTGAAATATCATTTTCATTGATCTGGCAAGTTTTTGTTTGAAAATGCATTTGCGTTTATCTGTTACAAATAGGACAAGTAAGAATGATGAATCTCAAAGTGTTAGTCATTCTCAAAACAGAAGAGACAACTTTTATCGGGGAGTTAGAGCACTGCTCATCAACAATGTTTTTGTTTTCAATTGTTATTAATTGATAACGATTAGGCGTCAAATTTTCGGATTACCGCGAACTTTTAGAAAAACATGTATAATCATCGAAGTGTTTAGATAGAATGTCGTTACGTCATTCATTCTTATAGTAAATTAATCACATAATGTAGTCAGTCCTTTCGTTCAGAAACCAGGACTTTTAAATAGATGTAATTTCATGTCCCATTTGTAACAGTGATTATGAAAGGTTGTAGAACTATATAATGTTATCCGGATTGTAAGAATTCACATCTTCTCACATTATATATTAACATTAAAACAGCGTAAAAATAGAATGGCATTAAAGATTCAATAGAAAGGAAAACATGATGGATTACAAAGGTAATAGGCTTTTCTTTTACTATTTAAATTGGGGAATTATTTCAATTTTCGTGCTGTTTTCAACAGAGGTCAAATGAATCTGTATTATTTACATTTGTTATTTGAAGTACGCTCTGATATATTTCAGTTGGATAAGCTTGTACGAATATAATCTAGTAGTTGTAGTCGATTGAACGATGGGCTCGGAATTAAAAAAAAACTAATGCATATATCTTCGTTATCAATTACGCTTTAGTTACGAACTTCGTTGAAGGTGAAAAGCAGTATCAGATATCGCATTTAATATATACATTTGTATGTTTATTTTAATTTTGTTCAAGCATATATATAAATTCTGAATGTTTACGTAAACATTTTGGAACATTTATTTATTTATTTTAGTTTTGCCCTTAATTTAAGGTTTGCCCTTAGGATTCGATATGTTTTTCTAAGGGTGTCCATATTTGCTGCGTAGGCATACTAGCGTTGTTACTTTCAGCAATCATTTAATATTTAGCAGTGAAACTAACTAAGCTACAATTATGTACTCGGCTGGTTTTAACTCAGAACCGTGTCTCTGTCGCAGTGTTGTTTAATAATAAATTATTTATTATCAAAATATTGGAGTCTGTTGTAGTTTTCTTCCTCTGTTCTATTCTCTCTTCTCGCTTTCATCTTCCATACTTTTTTCTTCTTTTTCTCGTCTTCTCCCTTGCCTCTGTTACTTTCTTCTTTAATGTACTTCTCCATTCCGTCCTCATTACTTCGTCCTTTTCTACCTTCTTTTCTCTTGCATCTTCCTCTATTCATCCATCTTTCTCCTTTCTTTTCTGTTGTTCTTCCTTATTTCTTCCTCCTTTATCTTTTATTTTGCCTCTTCCTCACTTATTTTACATCTCTAGTCTTCTTCACTCCTTTTTCATTCTTCTCTCGTACCTCTACCTGTTTTCTCTACTTTTCTACTACCTCATTTTCATATCGTCCCGTTGTCGCTTCCTCGCTGTTTCCTCTCGTCATTCTTCTTTCGATTATCTTCCTCACTATTTTCTTTTCTCTAAATATTCCTTGTATCTTATTCACTTTCTTTTTTTCTCTACTTCTCTTCCGCACTTCTTCCGCACTTCTTCCGCACGTTCCCACACTTCTTTCGCACTTCTTCCGCTTATCCCTTACTTATTCCCGTTTCCTTATCTTTCTACTTTCAAATTGTCTTTCGTTTCTCTTCCTGACATCTTCCTCCTTTCTTTCTTTTCGCTTGCCTGTTACACAATTATTTCTCTTATCCCTTGTTTTCTTCTTGCCAATTTTTTTACTATTCCAACTTTTCTCTGCTTCTGCCTTCTCCTTCCTCGCTTCTACTTATTTTCCCCTCTTCTCCCTTGCCTTTTCCAAACTTTTTCCTTTTTTATATTCTTTCTTTTTCCTCTTCCTGGTTTCTTTCTGTTATCTTGTTTTCTGTCCTGTCCCATCCTAGAAATGTCCTCTGTTCTTTTCTTCTCTCCTTCTTCCTTCCATTTTCCTTCTTTTTCTTGCGTGCGCTGTTTTCAATATAGATAATTTGAGTCTGTGATATTTAACTTTATACAATCTTGTAGGCTACGATATTTAACATTTGTCAAATAATATATTAGATTAGTATGTCTAAAATATCAATCATCGTAGTAGAAAATGCTGTTGTGGCAGCAGTGAAGTAAAAAAAGAAAATGAATAGTCCACAGACTTCATAACTCCCTTAGGAAATTGAGCACAACTAAATGTTTAAGGGTTATCATATTAGTGGTAAAGCACTTGATGTTACTAGTTTCTTTTTCTTTCTGATAGGAGCTTACGAGTAACTCGAGATGGTATCTTCTTATTATATTTTCCTATCAATGCTGGCGTTCCTTAGGCCAATATTCTAGGCCCAACACTGATTTTCCTCTATATAAATAGTCTTCATCTATGCTTATAATCCTACTCTATATTGTGTGTGTTTCTTCTCGCCGAAATCCCTGGAATAAGTTAAAATGTGCACCTTATCTAAATGTTGATCTGGCTTCGGTTGTAGACTGGAGTACGAAATAACTTGTTTCGTTTAATCCTGTTAAAACTCAGCTCATGTATTTAAATCTTATGCGTATCCATTTTCCCTCTGATATTCCAATTAGTGGCACAACTCTTAAATATAAATAAACTATGACTATTATTGATTATTCTTTCTCATTAAGTATTATTTAGAGTTCATACATTAGATCCATTGCTTTTTTCTGCTTCTCGTGAAGTCGGGTTTCTGTATCACTCTAAACACCTTTAGATACCTGAGGCTATCTCTATCTCTACACATCTAATATCACGCCATGCATTGAGTATTGTTGTAATATTTGGCTTGGTGTACCTTTTCCTTATTTGAGTGTTCTTGATAAGGTGCAAAAACGTATCGGTAATCTGATTGGTCACACTATTTCTTCTTCTTTGCACCCTCTCCCTAACAGACGTTATGTTGCTACTTTCAGTCTGTTCTATAAATACTATTATAGCATGTGTTCTTTAGATTCATGTTCGATCTAATGCCTGCTGTTTTAGTCCTAGATCGTTTGACTATTTTTTTAGCTGTCTCCACAAATTCGTTGTTTCTATACTCCATTGTAATACATCTTTCTATTCCAGTAAGTTGTTTCCAAGAACTGCAGGATTGTGGGGCTCTTTTACTGCTGGCAGTTATCCTCTTACCTATAGCTTTGTGTTTAATGACTAATGCTAATAGACATCTCCTAACTTTGCGATAATCATATTTCTTAATTATTATCTCCTTACATCAAGTGAATTCATACATTTTCTAGAGCAGTTTCCATTACAAAATATGGCATTCGAATCAATTTCAAGAAACGCAACATATTCTGTACTAATTTACTGTTAACATCTCGTTGATATATTATTGCGTATATAGTATAACGTAGATTGTGCTGGCATGTAAAATTAATGAAACATGAACGACTTTTTCTACACAATCAAAGCTGTGCTAGGAAATCAGCTAATGACGATGTTAGTTTTAAAAACACCAATAGAATATACCTAATAAATGTATAACAATTTAAGCTACTTCTAAATGTTCAGTTCACTCGGTTTTGATTGTATAAGACCGAAACAATATTATACTATGTCATTTTTTCTGTGCATATGTGTCTATCAAGTGTATCGAACAAAAGTTCTAGGTTTTATTTAATTTCATTTTCGTAGCATGATTCTATTTCGTTTTCCTAGTAATTTCCAGAAAATAATCTCTTATATTCTTGATCATTATATTTGGTTACAAGTTGTTTTGTAATAAAAATTAAGTTTTCAGAGATTAAGTCGTTTTTAGTGTTTATAAAATTGTGTAAATAGCTCAAAAGAGTCAAGGTTCGAAATTTCTTCTTTATTGTATGTATACGCTTTTCACGAAGATTTAGAGCCAAGGTTTTTCCAACGATATAAGGTTTATCCCAAAAAATTATATATAATATTCCCCTTTGTATCATGGGTGAAAACATCCCAGAAAATAATTCATGCTATTTGTAGCATTTCATAAAGCGAATTAAAGATTATCCATTCGTTACTGCTCGTAGACCATGTAGAATCAGTTATCGTCATTAACATTCTCTCTACTAGTTATTCAGTCACCTTAGTTATACAATCAAGTATAAGTTTATACACTCAATGCTCGTACAGAATCTTGCTAAATTCCATTTTCTATTCAAGATTTTCAGAAATGTTTTGACATGTCTTGTACCTTATTAAAGACTTTGGTATAATTCAAGTGTTACTTGTGTTAACCAAACACTCACGTGAAACAACTGTGTTTAACATTATGTTATTTTGGCTTATTTCAGCTTAATCAACGCTATCCCCTGTCATAATAATCTCTTCACGGTGTATCGGTTTAATCAGTTGACGCGCAATGTTCAATACTTTTTAGAAAGAGTGTCTATCACAGATTAATACATGCATCTTTATAGATATCTAGAATATTGACAGATGCTATGAATTTATTTTGTAACATCTATTTCATTTGTTTGTAAGACATTAGTGACAAATAGCATTTTCCTAAACCTGTCAAATAAGGTTGTTACATCAGTTCTCATAAGATCATCGACGTTGAATCTGGTCAGTGACAAATGAGTGATCATTTGAAAATACAACGCCCTGTATGAATATATACAACGAGCCCATTGTGAAAAAATAACTGCATAAAATAAAGACGTCAGCTTCCATGACAATGATATCCATGCGACTGGGGACCATTGGAGGATTTAATATTCACTAGAAATTTCCTCTATCGGAAGAATCCGGTTCACCAACCAAGTGTGAATGCCAGACCAGGTACAATGTTGCCTGACATGTCGATAATATAGCATTCTAGCCTCGACTTGAATCTCAGTTATACTTTCCTATATCTCATGATTAAACTTATCTACAAACTCGCTACACATGATCTCCACTGACAAGTGGATCCATGCGACTGGGGACCCTTTACATTGTTTATATTCACTAGAAACTTCCTCTGTCGGGTGAATCCGACTCAGCAATCCAGTGTAAATGCCAGACCAGATTCCATGTTACCTGAAATGTTGCTAAGATAAATTTCAGCCTCGACATGAATTTAATTATTATTTCCCATATCCCATTATTAAACTAATCTACAAAATCGCGATCCGTCATTTTCCCTGACAGGGATATCCATACGACTTGTGACCGTTAGGGAATTTAATATTCACTAGAAACTTTCCTATTTCGAGGGGAGATCCGGATCACCACCCTAGAAAGAATGCCAGACGAGGTAGCATGTTACCTGAAATGTTGTCAAGATAAAAGTGTAGCTTCGACATGAATCTAAGTATTATTTACAATATCTTATGATTAAACTAATCTACAAACTCGCTATTTGTCATCTCCCCAGACAAGGGTATCCATGCGACTTGTGACCGTTAGGGAATTTAAAATTCACTAGAAACGTTCCTTTTTCGGGGGAATCCGGCTCACCAACCTAGTATTAATGCCAGACTAAATACCATGTTACTACACATTTAGCTGCGATAACATTCTAGCCTCCACATAAATCTATTTATTCTTTCCCATATGTTATCATTAAACTAATCTACAAACTCACTACTCGTCATAGGGACTAATGCTTGGCTGAATATAATACACTATTAAGTGTCTTGTATTGTCCTTTACACCTGGCAAACCATATCTACATCTAACTGTAAAAGTATATTTCTCTCGAGTAATATTCAACAACAAACTGCCGCCATTTCGTTGCAATAGTCTGCAGAAAGTATAGTCTTTCAATCGATTATTATAAGAGGGGTGTAAACAGAAGGAAATGCCTCCTAAAGGTCCGATTCATTTGCATAAACATAGTATCCTATATATTATTTTCCAGCTGATATTAATAAGAAGAGTGTTGATAAGATCTCATTCGCACGAAATTATTTAACATAATACAGTAATCGTTCAAAATCAGAAAACATATCAAAATGGTTTGTGTATTATTTATAATGAAACGCAATATTAATTAATGTTTAATAAATATGAGTGTGTTTGTATTTTTTCGTATTTGTACCCAAAATACGCATTTATTCACAAAATATCGGCGGAAAAACTCCCATTTACTTATATATCAGATACAAATTCTGCTGATATATTACTTCATGATGAAATCCCGAACAAACAAATATATATTGGAATTATCTGTAAAAATTCGATCTTCGTTTCACTGTAGTTTCGTTGGCTGAGTTGGTTAACGGGACGCCAGCAAAACACGGCCCTTCTTAGGTACAGTCTCGAACCTGGTACTTGTCTAAAGTTTCGATTTGATTCTTCTATGTATGAAAAAACACTGGATTACCCTATATATATATATATATATATATATATATATATATATATATATATATATACATATATATATATATATATATATAACTGAAACAGTTTAAAATACAGTAAAATTATCATATTACTTATTTAAATTCAAATTTTCGATTCACACATGAATCTTCATCAGGATAATAGAAAATCCTTTTTGTCCTTCCGTTTTTTAAACTACATGGTGTGGTTGGATCGTGTGCGTCAGATGATAACGAAAATCGTTGTGTCATAATGTCAAAAATTGTAATTTAAATAAATATGTTTATTTTAAAAATCCTCTACATTTTGCTAATTTAAAAAAACCTTTCAATCACAATATTGAAATGCATTCTGTGCAGATAAATGCGGGGTGTATGTGTATTCGAGATAACCTATTGTGTTTACACACACACACACACACATATATATATATATATTCATATATATATATATATACATATGTATATATCTGTATACACACATATATATATATGTATATATGTATATATATATATATATATATATATGTATACCTTCATCCTTCTCTTCACATATATATATATATATATATTTATGTATATATATTGTTTTTTATATGTGTGAAAACGGGTTTGTATATATGTGAGCATATAAAAGAAGTATATTTAAAGGTCAGTTTCGGAAGAACTTATCCGCTGACTGTTAAAATATTCAGCCTCCAACGAATACGATCATACCGAGGCAACGTTGACGATACACGTAGGAAATAACATATGTTAAAGGATTTGAAAGCGGTGAAACGTACTCGATAAGATTAAATGATTAAAAGTAAAAGAAGGGGTGCATCACGAATCTGTAATTAGATATAAATCTTACCCGTTTATTTAAACACATACTTTCCAAACCGATGTAATACACACAATAAGGGAGTTGGTGATTAATAATTTTATTTATTCTAAAGGTCTAAGTGTTTCCTCTCGATAAAGGGCGTACCCGAAACATGTATGCACAGAAGTAACCAAACATGTTTGTATGAATACATTTTTACTATATATATATATATATATATATATATATATATATATGTTTATATATATATATATATATATATATATATATATATACATATTTATATATGTATGGGTGTGTGTGTGTGTGCGTGTGTGTTTGTGTCTGTAGGTAATAACTAGTAACCAAACATGTTTGTATAAATAAATGTTTACTATATATATATATATATATATATATGTGTGTGTGTGGGGGGGTGTCTGTAGGTAATACATAATTAATATTTATTTATAAATATTATTATATACCCCCCCTTTACTAAGTCTGGCCACTCTAAGTGAATTTAATAACAAGCAGTACTACTAGCTTTATTGCGAGTTCTAACACAATTTGTTTTTGTTGTTGATCACTCTTCGCCGCTTGCTGTGAATACTCATCGACTTGGTATTTACAAAGTTACATTTCTCCTAAATTCCAAGCTAATTTCTCGTAGTCAACTGGTAACTCTCTTGACTGCAGATCAGTCGCGATTTCTGATCGGAGTTGGCGCCCGTCCACCGTCAGGAATTAGCTTCCCACACTGAATAGTTCGTAAGCCTGACACATCGGTGTATGTAGGTAATAAGTAATAAATATTTATTCATAATTATTATTATATATGTATATATATTTGTTCTTGAGCGAAACGAACAACCCAGGTAACGAGCATTTTTTAATGACAAATTAAGTTTCAAAAAAATAATTTCAAAGAGTAATTAAATTTTTGTCCAACACTTTTTCAAAAAGAGGTGGTATTTGATCAACACTAGTGGAGAGCCATGAAAACGGGTTTGTATATATGTGAGCATATCAAAGAAGTATATTTAAAGATCAGTTTCGGAAGAACTTATCCGCTGACCGTTAAAATATTCAGCCTCGAACAAATACGATCATACCGAGGCAACGTTGACGATACACGTAGGTAATAAAATATATTAAATTATTTGAAAGCGGTGAAACGTACTCGATAAGATTAAATGATGAAAAGTAAAAGAAGGGGTGCATCACGAATCTGTAATTAGATATAAATCTTACACAAGCACAATTATTTTGTTTGGTTTGCTTTTATTTTGTTTTAAAATCCCCGAAAAGGTTTTCGTGGTAAACAAAATCCGATCCCTAGAAAAATATTTACACATATAAAAGTTCTTGGCAACAAACTAATACAGTGATTACACGAAATTGATTGACATATAACCAGACGAATTTGTCAACGTAGGACTAGGCACGAGACGTATTTTTGTGTTGATCTTTTGTTTGTTTGCTTTTCAATATAGTTTCAAAGGTTAAAAATCTGTCAAGAATCTCTCCCCCCTCTCTCTCTCTCTCTCTCTCTCTCTCTCTCTCTCTCTCTATATATATATATATATATATATATATATATAATATATGTATTTACAGAAACATATAATATGTATATATACATAAATATATAATATACATATAAAATATGTACATACGTATAGATAATACAGATTTATAATATATATGTATATATATATAATATATATGATATATATAATATATGTATATATACATATATATAATATACATACATATATATTTATATTATATATAATCTATCTATATAAAACTGTATGTGTGTGTGTGTCTTATAGAAAAAATGTTAGAGAATATACGTACACTATAAAAAGTGTATTCTTATGTAAAATTAACAGAGTAAGTTGATGTGCGTATTCGCTAATCTATAAACCGACCCCTTAGAAGTCCATGTGGCGAATTTCATTTCAGTTATTATTCATTATATTTTATAGTAATTTGAAATTGCTGAGTCATATTGTAATTTTATTACGTAATAATTTGAAATAACTTTTAATTGTATTTAATGTTTCTTAGCGTCAATTCTATTCACATGAGGGGGTTAGAAACTACGCCAAAGTCCGCCACTCTGTACCTACACAAATACATGTAGATTTTAAAATATCTTACATACGAAAACTATTAAGTGTTGTCCTGCAAATAATACCTCAAGTTCATAAAACAATTTATGGTTCGGTCCCTCTCTTTGGATTCACCCTGGTAAGGTTCGGTCCGCCTCTTTGGGTTCGGTCCCCCTAATTCGGTTCGGCCCCCCCTCTTTCGGTTCGGTCTCCCTAATTCGGTTCGTTCCCCCTAATTCGGTTATACCCCCCTCTTTCGGTTCGGGCCCCCTCTTTCGGTTCGGTCCATCTCTTTAGGTTCGGTCCGTTTAATTTGGGTCGGTCCCCCTCTTTGGCTTCAATCCCCCTCTTAAAGTTAGGTCCCCTAAATCGGTACGGTCCCCCTCTTTCGGTTTGTTCACCTTTTTTCGGTTCGGTCCCTCTCTTTGCGTTAGGTCCTCCTAATTCGGTTCGATCCCCCATCTTTCGGTTCGATTCCCCTCTTTAAGTTCGGTCCCTCTCTTTGGGTTCGGTCCCCATCTTTCGGTTAGGTCCCCATCCTTCGGTTCGGTCCCCCTATTTCGGTTCGGTCCCTTTCTTTGGGTTCGGTCACCCTCTTTGGGTTCGGTCCCCCTAATTCGGTTCGGTAGCCCTAATTCGGTTCGACCCCCCCTCTTTCGGTTTGGTCCCTCTTTTTGGGTTTGGTCCTACTCTTTCGGTTCGGTCCCCCTCTTTAGGTTCGGTCCCTTTAATTTAGTTCGGTCCACCTCTTTGGCTTTTATCCCCCTTTTTAAGTTAGATCCTCCTAAATCGGTTCGGTCCCCCTCTTTCGGGTTGTTCACCTTCTTTCGGTTCGGTTCCTCTCTTTGGGTAAGGTCCCCCTAATTCGGTTCGGTCCCCCATCTTTGGGTTCGGTCCCTCTCTTTTTGCTCGGTCTCTCTCTTTCGGTTTGTTCCCTCTCTTTCCGTTGGATCCCCCTCTTTGAGTTTGGTCCCCCTAAATCGGTTCGGTCCCCCTTATTCGGTTCTGTCCCCCTCTTTCGGTTCAGTCTCCCTCTTCGGTTCGGCCTCTCTCTTTGGGTTCTGTTCCCCTCTTTCGGTTTGGTACCCCTAATTTTGTTTGGTCCCTCTCTTTCGGTTCGGTCCATCTCTTACGGTTCGATCCCTCTCTTTGCGTTCGATTCTTCTCTTTGGGTTCGGTCCATCTATTTGGGTTCGGCCCCCTGTTTCGGTTCGTTCTCCCTAATTCGGTTCTGTCCCCCTCTTTCCGTTTAGTCCCTCTCTTTGGGTGCGGTCCCTCTATTTGGGTTCGATCCACCTCTTTGGGTTCAGTCACTCTCTTTGGGTTCGGTCCCTCACTTTAGGTTTGATCCCCCATATTCGGTTCGGTCGCTCTAATTCGGTTTGATGCCCTTTTTTCGGTCTCTCTTTTTGGGTTCGGTCCCCTCTTTGGGTTCGGCCCCTTTGTAACACATTTAAATAATGTTTTCCTACTAATAACTATTACATATTATTATTTTTAAATGTTTATGATGCATTTTTAATATTGCTTTTAACTTGATATTTCTGTACGCCTGAATCCCCCTCTTTTTGAAATCTAGTATTTTCTAACAATGGACAAACATGTTTAAAATGTTAATCAGAAATGTATTTAACAATTTGCTAGTTTATGTAGATGTTTGAATCGTGATTGGAAACACATCCGAGGAGACCTAGTTAAGGTCGAAATAACTTATAATGTGTACAATCCGAATGTATATTTAGTCTTTTTAAACCTCATAACGTATTCATGCTCTGTTTGGACTGACATAGAGCTCTCTGATTCGGAATCCTATCAAAAATAATCAATCCTGAAAACTATATATATATATATATATATATATATATATATATATATATTATTATTATTAAATATAACAGATGGCTTTTATCCTATTATCCGCGTCACCTGAAGATGGACCCGAGTGGGTCTGAAAGTACTTGGGACACAAATAGACACTATTGAAGATTTATCGGCCCCCCCTCCGCGAAACTTAGGTTTTTATTTTGGCAATGGAAAGGATCTACGAAAGGCCATTTAGATATAAGATGATTACCTACATACATACATATAAATATATATATATATATATATATATATATATATATACGTATATATTTATACATATAAATACATCAATATATATAAATATATACATATATATATGTATACTCATATATTTCAATATATACATATACATACATTATATATATATATGTATATATATATATATATATAGAGAGAGAGAGAGAGAGAGACAGAGACAGACAGACAGACATACATACATA
>OY744529.1:83716221-83843721 GCA_963556195.1 Sepiola atlantica | reverse complement strand
GCACGTGTTGTTTGACCCGGATGTCCAATCTCTGTGACGTCATCCCGACGTAGTGCATACAGCAACTACATATAAATAAATAAATAATGGAATTATTATGATGTGGGGGAAGGACATCTTTTCGAATAGAAGTTAAGATTGGACGAGAGGAAAAAACAACACGCGTATTCGCAGCAAAATAACATTGTTGTACAGACAAAGAGATTTGTTTGGCGAATCTATCACTAATATTACCAAGCCAAGGTAGGCGAAGGTAAATAGGGCATCTGTCTACAGAAGCTGGTTTGCTTTTGTAAAAATGTAATATTTTTGTTTTAATCGTAGATTGTACAATGTCTAAAGGGTAGCCATTGTTACAGAGGGTCTTAGTAATAAATTTAATTTCTTCATCCAGCTCGGTCTTCGAACAAATCTTTAAGGCCCTATGGGTAAGGGTCTTAATAAGATTAAATTTTTGTTTTGTGGGACAAAATGAGTCCCAACGAGTATAAAGACCAGTGAAGGTAGGTTTCCGATATACTGATGTTAAGAAACCACAGGAAGCTTTATTAACTAATACATCAAGGAATGGCAGTGAAGAATTAGTTTCCTTATCAATAGTGAATTTAAGAGCTGGATGAATATTGTTAAGGGACGTAAAAAAAACGTCCGCTTCCGTTTCATTGTTGAACAGGCAAAAGGTGTCGTCAACGTAACGAAAGTAGATATCTGGTCTATTTGGACCAGATAGGAGACCTTCTTCATGGAAACCAACAAAAATATTGGCCAATGCTGGTCCTAAGGGAGAGCCCATAGATACACCATCAATTTGCCTGTACATAATGTCGTCAAAACTGAATTCAACAGACATCGTAGCAAATTTCATCAACTCCACGAAAACATTTTCAGGAATAGGAGGAATGGGCAGTTGACCACGATATAAGGCATCAGCACATATATTAATCGTTTCAAGAAGGGGAACACAGGTAAACAGGCTAGATATGTCAAAAGAACACATAAATTTATCAGTATCTGAATAATTTTGCATAAAGTTGGAAAATGAAAAAGAATCTTTAATGCAAAATGAACTATAGTGTTTCAACACTGGTTCCAAAATAGTGGCAAGCCATTTGGCTACCTTGTGTTGGGAAGACCCTATCATCGATAATATTGGTCTTAATGGTACCCCAGTTTTGTGGGTTTTTGGTAAACCATACAAACGGGGTCGAATAGAACCCGTGGGTCTAATCATTTTAGAAATATTAGTGGGAAGAGCTCCACTCTTTACCCACTTAACTAAACGTTTTTGGAATTTAGTCTCGATAGATACAGTGAAGTCATGTGTATCTACCGGACCTAACTGAATAAATTTAGAGGTGTCTTCAAGAATAGTCGCCATTTTATTGACATAATCAGAATGATTAAGTATAACGACTCCTGAACCTTTATCAGGTTTTGTGATGACCAAAGATTTATTATTGCGAAGTGCTTTGATGGTACGGAAATGTTCACTTCACCATTTTGATTCACAAAACGAAATAGGTGTACCCGCATACGAATGTGCGAAGTCATTCAACTTTGCCTTAAGATCACTAACCTTAGAGTCGGATGTAGGTTGAAGTCTTGCTAGTTGAGCAAAAAGGACTTCAAATTCAGAATATATTTCTTCACGTTTAGTATTTGTAGGAGGAATACAGAAGTCTAAACCATGGGAAAGAATGTTAAGTTCAAGTGGGGACAACTGAGTAGAAGAAATATTAATGACGTTTTGACTAAAACTCGGGTTCGTCGAACAGCCAAACTTTCTAAAAATTAAATGTTTCAGTTTATTCTGATGTTTTAACGTTAACCTAGAAAGGCTACGTTCGTGAATAACCGCAACATATCGCATAAATCTGATTTTGTCAAAGAACGACAAAGTGCCTATAGATTCCTTCCATGACTCATGGTATTTTTTAGTGAGTCGTGCAATGTCGCAAGAAAGTTTTGACAAAAAATTGGAAATGAAAGCATTTTCAATTTTCTGTCCAGGATGTAATTTTGCCCTCTTAATTCTAAATGAAATAAAAGGGGGACAAACTTTATTACTCAAGCAAGAATGGAGGAAGGTCTCGTTAGCCCGAGCAGTTCTTAATTTACTTTTAATCTGAAGTAGAGAATTTAATCTACTGATTAATTCGGGTTTGTACCTAGTCTTGAAGTATTTAAATATTTTCTTTGTCGTACAAAACTTTAAAATAGCGTTGAATAGACAATATTTATTATTCATAATGAATTTAAGAAATTAAAAAGATGAAAGGGCAGCTGACCGGTTTCGTACCTCGCTCAACAGAGCCAAATATCGAGGTAATGTATAAAAAATATAAAAAGATGCTATGAGAATTATAGCGAGGTACATTCGTATGCGGGTACACCTATTTCGTTTTGTGAATCAAAATGGCGAAGTGAACATTTCCGTACCATCAAAGCACTTCGCAATAATAAATCTTTGGTCATCACAAAACCTGATAAAGGTTCAGGAGTCGTTATACTTAATCATTCTGATTATGTCAATAAAATGGCGACTATTCTTGAAGACACCTCTAAATTTATTCAGTTAGGTCCGGTAGATACACATGACTTCACTGTATCTATCGAGACTAAATTCCAAAAACGTTTAGTTAAGTGGGTAAAGAGTGGAGCTCTTCCCACTAATATTTCTAAAATGATTAGACCCACGGGTTCTATTCGACCCCGTTTGTATGGTTTACCAAAAACCCACAAAACTGGGGTACCATTAAGACCAATATTATCGATGATAGGGTCTTCCCAACACAAGGTAGCCAAATGGCTTGCCACTATTTTGGAACCAGTGTTGAAACACTATAGTTCATTTTGCATTAAAGATTCTTTTTCATTTTCCAACTTTATGCAAAATTATTCAGATACTGATAAATTTATGTGTTCTTTTGACATATCTAGCCTGTTTACCTGTGTTCCCCTTCTTGAAACGATTAATATATGTGCTGATGCCTTATATCGTGGTCAACTGCCCATTCCTCCTATTCCTGAAAATGTTTTCGTGGAGTTGATGAAATTTGCTACGATGTCTGTTGAATTCAGTTTTGACGACATTATGTACAGGCAAATTGATGGTGTATCTATGGGCTCTCCCTTAGGACCAGCATTGGCCAATATTTTTGTTGGTTTCCATGAAGAAGGTCTCCTATCTGGTCCAAATAGACCAGATATCTACTTTCGTTATGTTGACGACACCTTTTGCCTGTTCAACAATGAAACGGAAGCGGACGTTTTTTTTACGTCCCTTAACAATATTCATCCAGCTCTTAAATTCACTATTGATAAGGAAACTAATTCTTCACTGCCATTCCTTGATGTATTAGTTAATAAAGCTTCCTGTGGTTTCTTAACATCAGTATATCGGAAACCTACCTTCACTGGTCTTTATACTCGTTGGGACTCATTTTGTCCCACAAAACAAAAATTTAATCTTATTAAGACCCTTACCCATAGGGCCTTAAAGATTTGTTCGAAGACCGAGCTGGATGAAGAAATTAAATTTATTACTAAGACCCTCTGTAACAATGGCTACCCTTTAGACATTGTACAATCTACGATTAAAACAAAAATATTACATTTTTACAAAAGCAAACCAGCTTCTGTAGACAGATGCCCTATTTACCTTCGCCTACCTTGGCTTGGTAATATTAGTGATAGATTCGCCAAACAAATCTCTTTGTCTGTACAACAATGTTATTTTGCTGCGAATACGCGTGTTGTTTTTTCCTCTCGTCCAATCTTAACTTCTATTCGAAAAGATGTCCTTCCCCCACATCATAATAATTCCATTATTTATTTATTTAAATGTAGTTGCTGTATGCACTACGTCGGGATGACGTCACAGAGATTGGACATCCGGGTCAAACAACACGTGCCCACAAAAAAAAAAAAAAATTCGCAATGGAAATTATTTACCAACTGATGATTTGAATAATACTTATGGCTCGTCGATAGGTCAACATCTCATAAATAATCGCACCTGTGCCTCGAAATTCAGTGTCGACTTATTCTCCATTCTTAGTAAGTCGCACTCCCCTTATCATCTCAAGATCTTAGAAACAATTTATATTAAGTCCTTGAGACCTTCTCTTTGCAAACAAAGAGAAAATCTCCTCGGGCTTAATGTTGTTTCTATTTGACTGAACTTCTTTTTTTTTTCTTTTTTTTTTTCTTTTTTTTTTTTTTTTTTTTTTACCCCTTTCCCTCGCTATAATTCTCATAGCATCTTTTTATATTTTTTATACATTACCTCGATATTTGGCTCTGTTGAGCGAGGTACGAAACCGGTCAGCTGCCCTTTCATCTTTTTAATTTCTTAAATTCATTATGAATAATAAATATTGTCTATTCAACGCTATTTTAAAGTTTTGTACGACAAAGAAAATATTTAAATATATATATATATATATATATATATATATATATATATATGAAACTAAAAGTATACTTTTAGAAGAAAGAACCTATAGTGAAATGGTTTAAGCTAAATATACGAGATAGAGCAATTATAAATATAAATGAAAGAAGAGGGTTAAACATGTACTAATGACACATGTATTTCAACTTTGAATGTTTAATGCAAGGTGTACTCAGTAAAAAATATGTTTATTATTATTTCCTTAAGCCAAGGCTTTTCAAAGATTAACATCTTTTCATCAGATCCCTCTTCTTTCATTATATATATATATATATATATATATATATATATATATATATATATATAACTACTGTGGTTTTCTTTGTTGGTGACAGTTAGCATTCTCACTGATATGAGTGAGAGCACATCACCAGAAAGGGTAATTATCATCGAGGAAGTATACTAGAAGTATACACGTTATTAGTGAAATATTTCTTATCTACCTGATCATAAAACAGAATTACATGAATAACTTCTAAATAAAATCAATTCTTCTCAAATGTGCGAAATATATTCTACTTCAGTAGCTACCCGGCGTTTCCCGGCGTTGCCCGGCGAAAAAGTGTTATATATTTCTATTAAAACATCAATCTATTTATCTCTCTGTTACTGCCTCTCTATCTTTCTCTCTTTTCTCCTCCACCGTTTTCCCTTTTACCTCTCCCTATCCCCCTCTTTCTCTTCTGTCCAGCTTTTGCTTCTCTCTTAACACACACACACATACACACATGCAACCCCCCATGTATATAGATTCCCCGAGGAATGAGTCGGCATGAGGAAAATAACTCCTTGATAAAAATCAAACTTACATCTCTGAAATAAAAAAAAACCGTCAACAGTAAAAATCGATGATGAAATTTGCGCCAGCTTATTTGCAAATTATAATGTTTGGATATTATTCAGCAGGACAACAACGATCAAGAATATACAAACTTTGTGAGTCTTTGCTTTATAGATTGTTTACTTTTAGCTAAACACACACACGCAGACAACTGTCCTTTATAAAATAGGTTAATATGAGTAGGTAATAGTGGTTGCAAGCGGTAAGTTTATATTAAAACTATATTATTAAATGAGAATACAATTGACCATTTTCATTGCGAAAGAAATGTATTATGTAAACATACATATATTACATATGATGTCCTTTGAATTTCGATTCGTAAATCATCGGGTAATCTTTTGTGTTACTATTAAATCACAAATTCTATCAATATTAATAAATGTACGAATGGAACATATTCAATGCTATTATATTGGAACCATCTAGGCTTGATCGATTTCATGTCTTTGGAATGGGGAAGAAATCGATGAAATAAATGTGCGTAGAAAACAGACAACCGAAGATTTTCTTTGAAGAAAAGAGTGAACATGAAAAACGCACTTGTCCTTTGTCGCTAATGGCGGTTCATCATTGAAATCGGATTCCTTTGTTCAGCGGCCGGACACATGCTTATTATTGTGAAAACAAGTTGAATGGATGGAGCAAAAAAATGAAATGAAAGAGAGAGTTGCTATCACTGAATGAAAGATGGTGAGATGGCAATGTCTTTCAATCATCATGTCTCGAAAAAATAATTATCAGATAGAACAATTAGATACTTTCCTTTTCTGTCTTTTTGGTATTGCTTTATTAACTATAATAAAAATGCAATATTTTTTTGTAAAGGCATATAAAAGAATATATTAATATAAAGTAATAAAGACCTTTCGGTAGTTGATAATGCAAATGTTAACATATATAAGCATAACAGTGTCATTTCGTTATCATTATACATAAAAAACACAAAAAAGAATCAAGGCGACTCGATTTAACATTAATTTTGTAGAAATTCTTTTGATGCTGTATTATTTTATTGTTTTTGTTGTTGTTGTTGTTGTGGTTTTAGCGGTGGTGGTGATCATGTGATGACCCTTGCAGCTTTCAGCAAAAGAAAGCACACACACACACACGAATAAATGCAATTTAAAAATGATATATTTTTGTTTTATTTTAATTGGATATTGTGTTGAAATGTTAATTAGCTAAGCCAACTTGCGACCCGCATGGGCGAAGTGTGTTTTAGTTTGCCTGTGTGTGCATAGGATGTTTGCAGTGAGTCGCGCAAAAGCGTGTGTCTAGTAGTGTCGCGTGGTTGGTTGGTCCTGATCGTGACAAACTAACTATCTGTGTATGTCTCTCAATCCCTTCCCCTTTGTCTCTCTGTATGCATTTATTCCCGTGTTATATACATATTTCGCATCGTTGTTTTGTTTTGTTTGTTTTCTGTGGAACAATTTGGAATCTCTCATACCACTCCTGACTTTGATCTCATTCCTTAAATGTGTTTCGGTGCTAGAAATGTGTTTCATTTTAAATTTCTCTCTTACCTAATTCTTTCTTGTCGATGATTACTTATTTTTAAACATTGAATCTTTATTTCCAGTTAAATTGATTTAATCTAAACATATAAATCCCTTATCTTATATTTAAATGCGTTGTTTGAAACTTCTATGTATCATCATCACAAACGCAATTTGAAACAGTTATGCTCATGTTTCGTGTTTATCCTACCTTATACTGTTACAACTACAAATCGATACTGAAAAGTCCCGGCTACTATAATCTCAGCTGGGTTTCGAATATCGGTTTTAACATCTCACTCGTCTAGCTACACTGATGTGGTGTGATAGCTGCCGGTAGATGACTACATTTGCTCCCAACTTATTAGTTCATCTCCTTAATAAGAGGATGAACAGCCTTTCTTTTGCCTGAGGCATATTTCTTAGCAAACGTAGTGAGCGCTCTTGGCAGTCAATAATGCAAACGTAAAGATGAATAAGCATTGTGATATCCTGATATCATAGTACAGATAATAACGCACGGATAACAATTCTGTATTGCTCACAATGCGGTTGGGTTTCGAATATCGACATAAACTACTGGATTTGAAAGCGGACAAATTATCGACAAGACGACAAATGTAATAGCGTCCTTGTTATTTAACCCATTTAAATAGATTCTACGTAGGGGTTTATTTGAACACCCCCTAAAAAATAGTTCGCCTGTTAAAAATAAATAAATATGAAAAAAAAGCATAAATATGAAAAAATCGTACTAACATACTGAGTATTTGTCAAATAATCTTTTAATGATTTTAATAAACAAAAGGGATTAATGTGCTTTTCTTCAAATGATTCGACGTGAATAGTATTTATTCGCTTGGAAAAGGGAAGAATGTCGGAACGTTGAATTTTAATGTAAACTTTACGTAATTAAAATTTAGATCAACATGTTTTTAAAAGGGCATACTCCCAGCAGTTAGTAAGTTAGTAAGTTTCAATAACATACCATCAGTTAGTAAGTTAGTAAGAATTAGGATAATGCTATCAGTTAGTAAGTTAGTAAGTCTTAGGATAATGCTATCAGTTAGTAAGTTAGTAAGTCTTAGGATAATCCCAGCAGTTTGTAAGTTAGTAAGTCTTAGGATAATCCCAGCAGTTAGTAAGTTAGTAAGTTTCAATAAAATACCATCAGTTAGTAAGTTAGTAAGAATTAGGATAATGCTATCAGTTAGTAAGTTAGTAAGTCTTAGGATAATGCTATCAGTTTGTAAGTTAGTAAGTCTTAGGATAATCCCAGCAGTTAGTAAGTTAGTAAGTTTCAATAAAATACCACCAGTTAGTAAGTTAGTAAGTCTTAGGATAATGGCATCAGTTAGTAAGTCAGTAAGTCTTAGGATAATCCCATAATTTAATAAGTTAGTAAGTCTCAATAACATACCATCAGTTAGTAAGTTAGTAAGTCTTAGGAATATGCTATCAGTTAGTAAGTTAGTAAGTCTTAGGATAATGTTATCAGTTAGTAAGTTAGTAAGTCTCAATATAATACCATCAGTTAGTAAGTTAGTATGTCTCCGGATAATTGCATCAGTTAGTAGGTTAGTAAGTCTTAGGATAATCCCATCAGTTAGTAAGTTAGTAAGTCTCATGATAATGGCATCAGTTAGTAAGTTGGTAAGTCTTAGGATAATGCAATCAGTTAGTAAGTGAGTAAGTCTTAGGATAATGCTATCAGTAAGTAAGTTAGTAAGTCTTAGGATAATGCCATCACCATTCTCTGATAGCAGGTCATATGTATTATTTTAAGGGTACGCAGTAAGATGTTCTTTTTTATTCTTCTATTTGTTTTTTCGCGGTTTCATTCTTTGAAAAAGTGCAAAAGTTATAGCTGAAATGACAGGCATTACCCAGCGCAGTGTTACACAGATTCTTTATCACGAAGGTATGCAACCTTACAACATCCGCCTAGTCCAATCTATAGATAATGAAGACAAACCACGACATCTTGCTTTCACAAATTGAATCATGGAAAATCTGTTTGCGTTGACAGATGTACTGTGGTAAGACGAGACTTATTCCTCGCTTGACGGCTTGGTTAACCGCCACAGCTGTGTAATTTGGAATTTGAAAACTGACCGGGTTAGAGCTTCAGCTGTAAATAGAAAATGACTTGTAAACCCAAAACAGTAATATTCGAAATTTTACACATTCGAATACTCTGAAATTGTCTAAATGTGAGTATGTTGTAGATTAGACCCAACCTAGCACTAAAAGTACAAATAAAATGTGTTGCTGCTTTTTGAGTCGATCGGTATAGTGACTCGTCTATCTATCGTAATTTTCATCGTCGGTATATCGACTAAGCTATAATCCATTGTAATCTTTCTCTGTACAACATTCACAAAAATAACGTGTTTATGTACATTCCCTGTACATTATTGGCCTCACTGTTTATGCGTACCTAGACTTAATATAACTTGCCTGAACAAAGTTTATTTCGAAGAACTACGTGTCTTAAAAACACAATACGATTTGGCTTCTTCAAAGCTGACAGTAACATAATCGTTTAAAATGCAATGTTAACAAATTCTGGTTGAACCGTCCTCTTAAATAATCAAATTCTTCCAAGTTTCAACAGTCGTTTACAATCCCGAATGTGTTATGTTACTGTCCACTTGACAAACCCATTAACCCATATCCTCGAGTAGGCTTTGGGCCTTCATAAGCGGTGATCCGTACATAAACATTTCAAAGAATTTTTCGGTATAAAATCGACGTATTATTGCATAATTCCAAACTTAATTCATTTCTCCTTATGTTAATTGATAATTACACTGATCACTATTTACGAGTTGTGTGTGTGTTCTTTTTGTGATAGTGTATTAAGCGAGCGAACTGATTCAATACCGGCACCAAGGTTGTGAAGACCCTGAGAAACATTAATCTGTTGCAACTCTACAAAATGTCTATTTTAAAGTTTTCTAAGATAGCGGCCACGGAACCCTCAGAGGATAATTGAGGGGAAGGTTATTCCTTTTTTTAAAATTTCCAATTTTGACATTTCACATGAGAATACATTGCCGGCCGACGCCCGAAGAATTTTTTTATAAAGATTGCAATATAAAACCTAAAAATGAATCTTTGACAAACTGAATTTTCTCAAAACTATTTATAAAATAGCAGTGTTAACAAATGGAAGGATTTCATGTATTTATTGAGTTGTTGAACATTTAACGGTAAAATTAAGCCTTTTCCTGGTTACTCGTAGGTTATCTGTTTGACATATCGGCAAACGGCTAACTAATTAAACGATCTCAAATTAATATTTACATTTATACATAATTGATTCGCGTCTTTTATTTTCGTCTTTTATATAATGTTGTCTTATGTTTTTGCACTAGGACACCCAAAATACATATCCCCACATACTCTCCCTATCTAAATAATTATTTAGTAGTTAATGAACTATTTTCATTCGTGTAAATTTACATGACAACGCGGAGTGATTGATCTATTAGCCAATCAGTAAACTTTGCATGGAATCTACTTTCACTGAACTATTTACATTTCTAAGCAGTTTGACTACATACATAAAAGCTAGAGGGTGTGTTGTGTGCCCGTCGAAATCCAGGGGTGCACTGGCACCCTTTTGCTTTCACGTTTAATTTCATACCCGATCCTAACATCTTGCTATTGTTGGTCAGGTGACGATGTGAATAAAACTAATTGTAAAATAATGCAAGGACAGTTTCTATTGCTAATGTCAAGCTACTGGAAATGACAAAACTATTTTCCTTACAAAAGTGTATCAGCGACGTATTCGTAGAGTGTTAGTCAGTACTGTCAGCGGTTCAATCCATATTAACTATTTGCCTACTGTCCGTAGGTTATAAAAAAGGGTCAATTACATTACTCAGTAATAAGTCATAGACAAATAGACAGAGATAGCAGAGACACAAAGAGAGACAGACAACAAGTGTGAACAGGAATGAAATGACTAAAACATTCTGAGAACGATAGACCATTTCGCAGATACACTATGAGAAAGAGAGGGAATGAGCCGATATTTTGTTTGTCTCTTTACAAATTTCAAAAACTGAAGTTGCAAAACTATTGTAGAATCATAGCAATTTTAACAAATTATATTACTATTTATATACGCCTAAAATTATTGATCATGTTTTATTCAAACAATTCAACAATTAGATGTGAAAATAGATGAAGCACAATATGAATAGAAATCCACTACAATGCTTATTGATACTCCGTTAGTTAATTTACTGATAAAAACCAACTGTATCATATTATAGGAAATACTGGCGAGAACCATCGTTAATCATTTTGTTATTTGATGATCACTCAACGTGTGTCTAACGTTATTGTCGTTGGCGTGACAGCTTTTATATAAAAAGACAGTAAATGTGTAGAACGCAATAATTGAATGAATGCTAGATCGATCGATTATAAATCGTTTGCTTTATCAGCAGATTATTGGTTTATTGGTTGAAGTACCGCGCTTTTATGGAATGTGTTCGATGCTTAGAGAAAATGCATCCAGTCTAAGGAATAAGTAAATTGATGTACAGTAGAAATCACTGCTAACTCGGATACCATTCATTGTTTTATTAGTTTAGGTTTGCTTAAAATTGTACGGCACATGCAAAAAACGCCGGTTTAATAAACTATTGTGATGGGATCAGGTTATCCCATTCACATTCACAAAATAGATGGACTCGTCGGACTATAAGTACAACTACAGCGAGCAGTTTAGACATTCGAGTTAAGACAATGCAGTCTTAACATTATGTCTTACGTATTTCCTAGTCGGTCTGCATATTACATATTCTGTATTTTGTTAACATATGGTCAATATACATACACCCAGAAATAAACATATTATTTTAAAAACCTTCCACTCGAGCTATTTGCCATTATATCTTCAACAAGATATATAATAAATAATACCTATTATACAATGCACACGTTACGAGAATTGTTTACTTAAGTATTCAAAAAAATGTAATCTAAAATTAATGTGCAGTTCTTAATTTCCATTATTTATTTCTGATCCTTAATTTGCGTTTAAGAATTGAGAGTAATCTGTTCATCTTATGAGATAGTTAAACAATATGTATGTGAAATAACGGGCATTGCATCGCAAGATTTACACTTCACTGCATTGAAACGAGTATCGAGATTCTTAATAAATCCATACAATTAATCTCACTTAGATAGCTGTTAAAGCATATGTTTAATTGACAAAAATCGGGCCAAATAGGTCAAATAAAAGTTTTTTTAACGAGGAGTTTGTTTGAGGTTTTGGACTTAGTCGCCGGACCCGTATTCTACCTTTAGTCAATATTACATTTTCAACATTTTTCAAGCACTGCTTATATAACAGAATCAATATTATCTACGTGATAATATTGATTAAAACTGCAGGTTCCATCAATATAGACTAATATAATGTCGATGACTTACATTTATAAGGCTAGATTGTGTTTAGCAAAGTATGACTTACCCCAGCCAGGAATGGATTCATAAAGAAACAGAACTTGAGTGAAATGGCTAGTTATAGCAAAGACCTCCCATTACTTCCTGATCTCTCTAGCAGAAGAGCTCACTGCTCATGTGCATGCTAATTTGCATGAGTGCAATGTCATTGGCAATACTAGGGGAATGTTTTGAAGGAAGAGGTTACTTTGAGTTGGTGATTTGAGTTGGTGACTACGTTGGTGTGTGTGCTGGATGAAAGACTGTTCGGAAAAAGAAAAATATAACCACATAGATGTCCTTTTTTTAATTGACACAAAACATAGCACCGTCTTCTGAGATTATGAACACATTTCAAAGAATAATTTCAATTCAAACGTGATGTTACTTCATCTACTGTCATTCTTTTCCTAAAACTTTGTTCGCGTGCTCATAAGGATAACATTAATGTTTTCAAACTGAAAGCACAATTGTTTTACTGCATTGATTCATATTTCCTATATCGTATCACACTGTGCTTTCAAAGAAAACGAAATATACGAAAGTAGAATCTTGTAACAAAACGTCGATGCCCAGAAATCATTCAATTAACGATGAATTGCACAAAATAATGTAATGGAAGCCATTGTTAACTGTAAACTCTTGGACATATTCTGATTTAAGGTGTGTGCATTACACAGCATTAATCAAACTTTTGAAGATAGCTTCAATAATAATTAGTATCGAACTTTGTATTTCTCTGAACTATTTTCGTCGGTATTGTAGCTTTGGGCTCCGACACCGGGAGACTATGATTCAATCTTAGGTAGAGTGCTAATAAACGCTAAAAAATGTGTACTTTGTCCTGACCTTCGTAACAAAGTATTGCATGTTAACTCGAAATATGACACTATGATTTTTTTATAAAGCATGAACAAAATTTAAAGAATTTCAATTGAAAACTAAAAGAGAGGAACACGATTGGCTTTATACTGACACTGACTGAACTATATTCAATACAAATAAAAATTAACCAGAATTCCAAATGAATAGTTTAGTTGGGTGTTATCATTATGTTACATGTTTCATGGATTTTAAAGACTAGAATTCATTTATAATTCCGATTGTAAAAAATCTGTAAAAACAATGTTCTTTACAGAAGTTATTAAAATCACAAACTTGCAAAGTCAATCAATGCCGATTATGATTTTTTTTTGGATTACAATGATATCAATTTTATTATTTGGTGTGTAGAAAATAGTGTTGCTTACAATGTATGAAAACGTACGTATGGGTCTAAGCAGAATACAATCAAATACTGGAAAAACTGAATTATGAATTTATAGAAGTGGCAAACAATAACTTAATTGGAAAACAAATACAAAATAACCGATGCATAATGCATAAATTGCAAACAAACCATACATAAGTTTTAATAAAAGCAAACGATAAATCATTTTAACTAAGACCTAACGATAAATTGAAAAGAAAATAAAACCAGTTAAATTAAAACAAAAGAATCGAATACAAACAAACAGTAAAGTTACTAATGCATAAACATTTTGTTCAGAGAAAAATCTGTTGAATCCGGTTGCAAATAAAGTGCACATACATGAAGAAATAATTTAAAAGACAACAATCGTTACATTTGTTTGGGGGGGACTATGTCGGATAAAGATAGATGAATCAGTGTGGATATTGCCAATGGTCGAGTTTAGTCCAGGTGTAGCTGATATCAAGTCTGAGAACTTCAGCATTGCCCACCAAAGAATAAACAGATAGGATAAACCGTAGTTCAGAAAACAAAGTAAGGGTAAAAAAAAGTTAGAAACAAAGAAGCATTACTCGAGATAACAAGTGAGGCCACGTTTTGTGATGAAAAGTATTTTAGGACAGTTATGTGTGAAAGTAAAGATATGCAGACGTGCAAATAATATGCTGCGAGACTTTTAAAGTGCTATTGTAGCCATTAGGCGAATATGTTCTCTCTCAGGATGTCTGTTCGTTGGGTTACTCATTGATTCTCTAATAAGTTTAGTATATACCCAACCGTTTGAACAAGTGTATAATAGGCAATAATCAAGAAAGATATTGTCACTTTCTGTATAAGTTAATGGTTTATCTCCAGAAAAAATAAATCACTGAGATTTCAAATAAAATTATTTTTTCCGTGCGAAGAAATGTTATTACAGATAAGCAAGTGGGAGGAAAATCACTCCACGAATCATTACGTCTCCGGCCACAATGAGACAAACAAAAAAACATGCACAAGTTAAGACTGTTGTGATAGCAGCGACAGTAAAAGATGGAAAATAACGGCGAGACAAAGGTAAATTCACGCATTGACATTACGATGGAAATTTGGAGCTTGTCGCTTTAAAAGGGAACTAAATGGACCGATGAATTAGTGTAAAATCACATACTTTGGCGTAAAATATATTGGTGTGATCCCATTAAAGAATTAAAAGAGAATAATGATTAATCACGTACTCGCATATAATGAACTCATTCACACACGTTAAAACAGCGGTCCTGAGAAAAGGGACGAGAAAGATAATTTTAAAGAAGTTTTTTAGTATGTTTCAAAAGTCAAAACGTAACACTATACCATAATTTAAACTTTTGTTTAAAACTTAGAAAATTGTTTGTAATTCATGAGAAATTGACAATTTTTATTATTTCATTATTCGGGCTATATCTTTACATGTCCTCCATCGCGATAGGTAAGTTGTGTATAAAAAACTCTATTGAACCTTTGATTTTGGGAAAAGAGAAGTGACATATCTGTTCTTATTCTACACTTCATTTTTATGTCCTCGATCAGTGAAAGAGAAATCGTTCTAAAACGAGACAATTTTTTTTTTATCTAAATTCGGAGAGCCATTGGTTGGGGAGATGGATTTTCTCCACATTAAAATCGAGTCTTAGTCTGCTCTCGTTAAAAGGCAATTAAATGAATATTGTTCCAGCGAACAGTTATTCCTTAGAGAGAGAGAGAGATAGAGAGAGAGAGAAGGAGAGAGAGACATATAGACAGACAGACAGACAGAGACAAAGACAGAGATAGAAACAGAGTCGGATGGAGAGAGAGATAGCATTCTATATTTTACAATTTTGTAATTTTTTTCAATTATATCTTATTTTAGTTTGAATTTTATTTTAGTTTTAATCTAATTTCATTTTAGTTTTAATTATAGTTTTTTTAGAGACAGGCGGACAAAGATAAATATATATTGAAAGAAAGAATCTTCCCACATTTGTAAGAGAGAAATGGGGACCATAGGGACGAATTTATTTATTTTCTCCTTCTTCATTGATAAAGATAGACAGATAGAAGCACAATAGTTTTGAGCTTTTTACTCGTTTGTTTCTGTTCAGCCTCAGTCCCTCTTCTCGTTTCTTTATTAATTTTTCGTACATCTTTCCTGCGTTTCCTGGTCCTGCGCGCGTGGTTAATTTGAACATGCAAGATTCACGCGACTGGAAATATTATTTTTTCGTATGGAAACGATTATTATTATTATTATTATTATTATTATTATTACAATTATTATTATTTGATCGAATTTTGTCTTTTATATCGACAAACTTAGGGACAGCTAATAAAGAAACAGTGTCCTGCATTTACCAATTTTATTTCATAAATACATCCACCGAAGTTGTCCTTGGTAACGATGTAACCCACACGGAGAACAAATAAATAAAACCAGTATACAACAAAAAAACAGACAGAAGGGATGAAATTCGATGGAACAGAATGTTAGCTTGTTATGATCTTTATCTTTTTATGGGTCGATATTTGATATCCAGTGATCATTATAATACATATTTCAATAACTACGCATAATGGTCAGATTGTACGCATGAGAAATATGCCACCAAATGAATGTATATACAGAAAATAACATCTTCTTCATTTATTGCCTTTAATAACTGACTGTGCATATGATATGTTTAGCTTCGTTCTCTGAATGAATATACATACAGACACAATGATAAAGATGGTCTCTGATAATGTAAATAATATGATCTCTACTGGAAATTGTGGTGTGGTATACTCTTCTCACTGTACACTGTAGTCAATGCGAAAACGTGTTAGCCACTTGATCTTCATTGTGTAGTAGACCTTTCACCAAACAACATTGGTTTCCATATATATATCTAGAAATATGTGCTCACAACTGGACTTTTGTTTCGTAGCATGCTTTTTACAAACACCAGATGATTAGCATTTCAATCGCTTAATGATCTTAGCCCTTTAAGTGCTAACCGCATTCAGAAAACTTCTATTTAGCTCGTCTTTTATGGATGGCAAATCATGCCCGTCATACGTGGTCGATACGAATAAATATTCTCGTTCCGCTGTGGAGTGATCTTGGACGGCAATGAAATAAGTTAAGACTATTTCAACTATCGACATAGTCTCACATAAAAAATGCGTCGGTTGCTAAGTTCGTAGCACAGTAACGCTTAAGAAACACGAATTTTATAGGATGAGTGCTCTGACAAACAAGAATGGCTGAGGTCGACTTGGCTGTTTTTAAAAAAAGTAATTAATCAAAGTATATTGAGGAATCTAGTAAAACACTGTATAATTAAGTCACCGGCGATTTTCTTTGCTCTTGCTTTATGCCGCCTGACTTATATGCAATGCATTTTAAAATTACAGGAAGAATTCATGACCCAGTGACTCTTATAAACTGTGTTTGACTCGCCACACACGGATCATCTCAGAAAAGATAATTTAAATAAATGTTCAGTTCTAACTCCAAGACAACATATCTGACAGAAGAGAAATTTGTAGAACGTACATGGGCTTAATACATAAGTGTCTTCGAACAGATTTGTTTCATACACATTTTATTAGCCTTCCAAATATAAACCAATATATTGTTACTTAACACCTCACTCAATAAATTCTGGAGCTTGTATTTAAATGGCATCAATAATGGAAAACTCATATAATATTTTATAGTACTATTCTTAAAGTAGCGCCCGTCAAAATTAGATTCCAATCGTTTAAGTTTACAAAATGCAATCGTTCAAGTTAATCTACTGTTGAAAACCTGAAAAAGAACAATGGGAAATCTTTAATTACCTGTGTTTATAGAGCATTGCTTTCTGATACGAAACCGGCTTTTCAAGCAAACCAATGGCATTATAAGTGTTATTCGGCCCCGTTTCCCTCGGAAACAACAACTAAGAGTTAGGATGCTAACTTTAAACGTTGTCATACATAAACTAATTATGATGAACAACACGGTCGCAGTTACCCCAGGAAACGTCACAAATGTTCACAAACAGGTTTTTTTTCGATCGTAAAATTTAATTTATGTGAGATAAAATAGGAGCTGTAAGTATTCGAAGCCAGTGTATTCATCATATTGCACGAATATTAGTCAATAAGAAAACAGTGTTCAAGCACGTGCCCCACTTACAGTGATCAAAAGCAAAAACACACTAACGATTAAGCGTTGTGTTTGCAAAGAAAGAGTTATACCTAAATATATGACATTGGACGAAACATGGATCAATCAGTCTATTCTGGAGTCAATCTCGCAGTTATCTGGGTGGGCTGCAGAATATCAAATCTGTCTAATGCGACCACAGATACAAAAGTCAGCAGGACAGGTTTGGTTTCTGTATTTTGGGATGCGCAATGTATATTCTTTATCGATTACCTTCAGAAAGAAGTAAGCACCGGTAGCGAATATTATACAGAATTATTGATACCTTCGGAGAAAGCAATCGCCAAAGTACAGACACAAATAAAGAAGAACCAAGTGATCTGTCACCAACTAAATGCACTGTGCCACAAGTCGATCACGACTGATGCAAAACTATATGAATTTGACATCGAATTGTGCTCGCACAAACCATATTCATCGGATCTGGTCTCCAGCGATTTCTGTCTGTTTGCAGACCTAATTAGAATACTCCAGCGAAAAAGATTAAGCTCTAATGACGCAGTGATATCGGAAACTGAGTTGTATTTTGTATTTTGAGGCAATAGAAACATCGTTCTACAAAAAATGCATCACATTGTTAGAAAAACGTTAGAATCAATGTATCACCATAAAAAAGAATGCGTTCTTGAAATTATCCGAAGCTTGCCTCAAAAATTTTATTAGATAGGCCCAGAATTTATTGAGTGACATGTTTTCACTGTGTTGACGGTTTTCTCTATTTTTTTCACTCCTTATTTGTGCCCGGCGGTCGATTGGAGTCAAACTATCTGAGGAAAAACGCCTCATTGAGTGAAGGAATCTGAACTGTCCAACGTCAGTAAACGGACGCAAAAACTGAGTACGAACGACGAATAGCATCGGTAAGGCTTAAAAGCGTACAGCCCCGCTTAACTCTAAATAAAACAAAAATGCATTTATGAGTGTGAGTGAACATGAAATGGAAATATACTGCCTGTAAAGTTCTTGTATACACATCCTCTAGATTATAGAATTTTTTTTTATACACACCTCGATTAAGTCAGCTCTTGCAAAGACTTTTCGTCTCTAAGATATTTAATTTACAAACAATTAATTAATATTATCAGAGTTTGAGTATTATTGTACGGGACAAGTATGCTCTAGTGACATTTTGACATGCTCCATCCACTAATAAAATTATATATTACAATGGTTTGATACCAGTTAGAAATTAAATTGATCATGATGGAAAAAACAAACCGGAAGTAGTCTGGCATTTACACTTTCTAAAGTGTAGTGTATGTCATAATACTACGCTTCATCTTTCTGTCCTCTGTCATTCAAAAAGTAATCCTTCTCGACTGACGTAATTTTTATTAATTTCGCCTTTCTTGGGGCACCTGAGAGACGCAGCGATACATTCAGCAATCTAAAACAGGGGGCGGTAATGTTTGGGAGCATATCACTTTGTAGACAAAGTATACACTAGATTTGTATCACTACTCTGATCTCAAATCTATCAAAAAGCACTGTTCGCCCACTTTACTTCCATTAATTATTTTTCCCTTAACAGCCTAATCGACCAAACCAGTAATGTAATTAAAACTGGTCCTACGTTTTCCATTCCAAGACTGTTTGTGACATTATCAGTACCACTGGCTTATCCAGATCTGAACCTGTAAACCATTTCAAATCACAGAACGGAAAATAAATTTAACAGACGATAATACATCCAATCCTCAAAGAACATAATGTTTTTCTGTAAGTTTCATCACAATGTGTTGATCAGCGCTTGGACAAATACGACATATAACAGTATACAAAGACCGAATGCAGTTTGAGACTATTAGAAAGTATTTGTACATCGTATTTAATAATAATGTGTATACCTGCATTAATAAATAATGTTATGTTCCGGCACACTTAGCAACTAATTGCTAAGATAATAGTATTCAATGACCAGTTGTAGTCATCTACGCATTATAAAAACTGTATGGTGTTTTTGTTTGTCATTTCTTACACACAGAAAAACATATGATTGGTTGACAACATGAAATAAAAAGAGTACACATTACTAAGGCAGCAGTTTTTACGATGTCAATACTCGAGTCTGAATTCCACGTAAGTCTAAAGGATTTAATTACCTATACACGTATTTCATTAATGTAAAAAGCTAATACATAATAATTACATAAAAACACACATTACATAATTATTTTACAAAGTGAACTATTTTTGTTAATCCAAAAAAAAAGCAGAAATAAGAGCGTTTTCAGCATTAGTAAAACGCGAATAAACTTACCTTTAGAACATAATTTCTAATGTTATTTTCAATAACAAAATACGTAAATATATTCATCGTAGTTGCTTACTCATTCATAATATAATTACTTGCGCATTTATTCTTACAATATTTCACAAATATTTGTTGTAACAGAAACAGTAGAATATAAGATAAGATGGAAATAAACCAACCACGGTCTTATACTGACATTGCTCAAGGAGCGAGTATAAACTAGTCTTATATATATATATATATATATATATATATATATATATATATATATATGTGTGTGTGTGTGTGTGTGTGTGTATATATAAATATATGCATATATATATGAATATATATATATATATGAATATATATATATATATATATATATATATATATGAATATATATATATATATATATATATATGAATTTATATATATATATATATATATATATATATATATATATATATATATATATATATATATATATATATATATATATATATATATATAGGGTCGGCCAGCTAAATTGGTATTTATTAAATTTTAAATTCATAATTTAAAGGATTAAATATGGAAAGATATCATGTTAACATTTATTTATTTAATTATTACTGTCTATTGAAGAAAATTATTCAATGTGAGCACCCTTAGCATCAATTATTTTGGAGATTCTTTGACGAAACCGTGAACAGCTCCTCTTTATTTTATTGGGATCGAGATTGCGAAATTCTCGTTGAATGACTGTATTCAGTGAGTTTATATTTGGATGTGGATTGACATTAGTCTGTCCCTCGACGACGCCGAATAGATAATAGTCGCAAACATTGCTGGAGAGCTGCTGGGCCAAATATCTTTCGGAACAAACAAGGGAAGCTGCTCCTTCATGAAATCTTGGACATTCTTTGATCCATGCGCTGGTGCCGATTCTGTGATGAGCATTACTTTCGTAGGGTTGTAGTTTCTACGGATCCAAGGCAATACAATATTATTAAGAATGTTCAAATACTCCGCTGCGTTGATTTTAAGACCCGCTTCGATTAGATGAGGAGGCATCATCTTTCCATCACTTGCCACGGCTGCAATAACCAACACAGAAGCAGGATTGTTGCTCTGCATCACAGAAGGATCTTCCGAAGAGTCACAGGCAATAACTCGAGTGTACTAGCGATTTGGAACCTCATCCACGATTACCTTTTTCTCAAAAAAAGTGCGCACATATCCTCCTTTGTGTTTCAGATGGTTGAAAAGCTTGGGGCATCTTTCAACTCTGATAGCTTTTGAACGGGCAGTGAGGAGATTACGGTGTCTCTTTACGTAAGACTTCATCGTAAGGTCTTCGGTGATTGCTCTGCTGATAGTTCTGCGACTCACATTGCGCTTTTTTGCTAGTTTCGACATCGACTGCCTTTCTCGACCTTTTTAGTCCCACCAGGAAAGTTTTGATGCGCTTTCAATCACTACGAGTACTGTGCCGAGTTCTCCCAACCTTACACTAGGCATTGGAATTAGGCAAAACCCGATAGACAGTCGTTTTTGCATAATCAGTGCTCTTCACAATGTCGGGAGGAGAATTGCCGGCGCGTCTCATTTCGCATATAGTTATTCTTCGTGCTAATTACGCCATATTAAAACAGATGTGAGTAAATATAATTATGCTATCTTGCAATAAATTTTTTAAGGATTTTTAGTAAAAAAAACCGTAACCATATGATCAAAAAAAATTAGCATTTTAAATTGGTTCTTATTTATCTGCCCGACTCTCTCTCTCTCTCTCTTTCTCTCTCTCTCTCTCTCTCTCTCTCTCTCTCTCTCTATATATATATATATATATATATATATATATATATATGAGAATTTATAACTAAAAGGTAAACTTTTAGAGAGTTGGACCTATTGTGAGATAAGGAAAGCTCAATATACTGGATAGAGCAAAAATAAAAAAGTCAATGAATATAATTAGACCTGCATATGGAAGCAAATCCTAATCTTCGGTTGTTCAGAATATATATATATATATATATATATATATATATATATATATACACGTACATATTTAAATATAAATGTTTATTTTAATAATCAACGGACCGGTATTATCAACATTTCTTTAAATTCTATCCTCACTATATGAACATCCAACTTGAGTAAGGCTATTTTATTCTAATGATAAGGGGATGTTTTTAAATACTGTAAATATACAAATCTTAAAACTTACTCAAACAAATGTCGATCTTGTTCATTTGCATATTTACTGTTTTAAAGTCTCTAATAAATTAATATTCCGTAAAATACATTTCTAATTTGTGTTGTCAAATGGTTCTCTATATATTGCATCGTTTTATCGATATTACTTTAATTTTAAGTATTAATACAATTGTATAGATGTTACTTAAAAAAGGGATAACCTTTCAAAAACTTTTATAATTTTATTTTCAAGAAGATAATACACTTAAATTTCTGCCATTCATAAATTGTCAAATGACGTTGAAATATTGAGAACATATACAATACATAGATGTTAGCCATAATTCTAAGGGACATTATGTTTTTATGACTAGACATTTTAAAATTGATAAAATACAACTAGATTTATTCGGAATATCTTTTAATCGGGTAGGTGGTGTAGTATCGGTTCTGGTGTCATAAGTACATTGTTTCCTGAAGAATTAGAAATATTAATATTCTAAAATAAAAAAAATGTTTCACTAAAAATGCAAACCAATAAAATGTTCTGTTAAAATTGTAAGTTTTTTTTTTAGCTTTTTCAAGTTGTATTTCCCTTGAACCGTGCTAGAAACATTGCTCGCCCCCCCCCCAATAAATAAATAATAATAATAAACAGACATGAAATCAATAATTAAAAAAGGTCATGCGTATATTTCTTTTCTTATTAGAGGTTAATTTCTATTTTAGTCACGTAATTTATTTAGAGTGAAATCATATTCAGAATTACTCATAAGCACTATTTTTAAAAAATTTAAACGTGTTTTAGTAAAAAAAAAACTGTTGTTAAACTGAATGAATAACATCCGAAAGTTATTTCCACTTATCATCATTATATTAACATTAACACGGGGTATGTGTATTTAATTCAGTGTATGATATTTTCATTCGTCATCATTCACTCCTCCAAGGCATCACCCTCTCTATATTGGGGGGACTCAGTATAGTATACGTTCGTTCTTTACGATACCATCCTCCTATGATTACATTTTCCTTGTTGTATATGTGAGTGAAGTCGCGAAGGTGTACTATCTATTTTGTTGTCAAGATATACTTCTCCCAAGCATTAAATTGTACTTTTTGGTGGAGGGTGTTCGTATGTAATTATTGTATGATATAATCGTCTCATGTATTACCTTATTTTGGGGGGTCTGTGTATGTGGTTCGTTTTGTAAATCATCATATCATCGTCCCAGCCGAGCAAAAATAGGCGACCGGGAGGGGGGGATATATATATATATATATATATATATATATATATATATGTATACATATATTATATGTATATATAATGTATATATATATATATTATATGCATATATATATTATATGTATATATATATATAATGTATATATATATGATATATGTATATATATATACATAATGCATATATATCATATGTATATATATATGTATATATATATATGTATATATATTTAATAAGAATAGGCAGCATTATTTTAGTGACAAAACATAAAGACATTGAAAAAATGGTATTCAAGAAATGTTCAGGCAACTGCAAGATCAGCAACTGCAATTGCTGAAATGACAAAACAAAATTGTTGCAGAAAAAATAGAATTGCAGAAACAACACGTGGAATATAAAAAATGGAAACGGAAATGATTCGACGAAAAGAAACATTAAAAAAACAACAGAAAAAAAAGAAAAATATCAGAATAAAATGTCAACAGAAAACCTTCGATTAAAACTGAAATTCCAAAGCCAAAAGAGAAAACAGAAAATAATGGAAATAGAAAGACTGGAACAAATTACAAGGTTTTAGTACATGTTTTTTCATAACCAGAATAAAATATACGAATTTTCGAATCGGGGTCTAAATAGTTAAGATGAAAGTGCATTTTCACAAAGCTCTATTTGGAACACTATTGATAATTTTAATTACTATCTTGACAATAAAATTACGTTTGCGTCGTATTTGAGACGATACGGGGATATTTATAACATGAACTGTGTAAATTTGACCGATTTCAAGAAGGTTCGTTTGCTTTATAGGAAAGAGGCAAAGTAAGTAGAATTTGATCAGGTAGTGCAGAGTAACCATGCCAATTAATGTAATACACGATTATTTCGATTTTATTCAGAGTTTTGAGATAGATTTGAGATTGGGGAGAGATGTGAAAGATATTTGGAGAGGTTTCAAGCCTTTTCTCTGCCCAACAAGAATTACCTTACTTAACCCAGAGAAATAGAAGCTTTTAACCCCATCCATCTAAAAACTTTACCACCGACTGTAAAGAACTTACACACAGAGAAACACAATGGCTATTTACTACCAATTGATCAAATGATAGACTTATTTTTTTACGGTCCGTTTCTATCATGGCTTACTGAAACAGAGTATAGAGACATATCTTGCATTTTAAGGAAGAAAACTAACCAGAATGAAAGGAAAAAAACTGTATCAATGATGCCCCAAATTAAAAAATAAATAATGCTTACATTTCTAAACGTTTATAAGGCATATCATTTACTCAACAAGTAAGTTTTTACATTTAGAAAGTAGCGCCATCTTTTATCAAAACAAAGCTTGTCAAACTACATTTATCTTTCCTTAAACATATCTTTCTTAAGATTACAAGAATAGAAGAAATTAAGAGAAGAATAAAAAAAATAACAAGTAAAAAGAACGATAAAAATACGAACGTGATTCAATATTTAGGATTAGTAAAAATACGTCTATCAAAATCCAAGAGAGATAACCTACCACTCATTAAGTCCTTTTTATTTTGATCTCATTAAACATATTTATTATGTATTCATTTTTCCTCTTGATTCTCTATTAATGCAAATTATTTTTCATTTAATTAAAGGATCAAATATCATAATATCAATTTGATAAATCCTCAAAATTCAAATCGATAACAGATAGATAACCCACTAAATAATTACTATAATCTTAAACCTATGGACTATTCATTTTGAACCAAAGTTCTAGACATCCATTTAATTTTTAGTTTCATAGTAACAATTATGTATTTTATGTAGTGTATTATTTATAATGTGAAGCATTCATATAATTTAATAGTTTCCATTTGTATATAAACATATATAGCCCTGTTTTCAGGTTGAGCACTGTCGTTTATGATATCGCCTGCTACTATTAAACACAATTCAAAACACTTTGTTAATATACAAATGGATAATTCTCTAGAATCATTCAATGCTTATCTAAAAAAAAATAGCGACGGTCTTCTAGTCTCGTGGTTTGCGCTGCCGACTATCAACTATGTAGTTGAAGGTTCGATCGTTGGCTTCACATTGGTTCTAGTGTATCCGCACTTAAGAACTATGAAGAAACAATACAGTTAGTCTGAGGATGACTATACTTTTTTTCAAGTGTCATAAAATAATTATTTTATATTGGATCCTAGCGTGATATAAATATGCTAAGTATTGTGTACAGAGACTAATTATGGTTAAGGATCAAATAATAGAACAAATGTAATGTTTAATAATTTACAAGTTTATTATAATTAAATGTTTAAACCAAGAGTAATCAATGAAAACGTACTTGCTCCCATGGATTTTCAAAAGTAAACAGAAAAGACAAAAATATACAATAAATTACTTATTCTTGATAATTGTTAATTTAAAAAATTTACAAAAAATAATTATTTATATATATATATATATATATATATATATATATAATATGCACTAGCTGGTCTAGCCAGACTGAAGAGATGTGATACAGTTTAACAGTATGCATGTGAATGACATATATATATATATATATAAATTGTATAACCAGATACAACATTATATTTCAGTGTAACCGCCATCGGCGGAGACGACAATCATTCGGGGGGGGGGTCGAAATGGTTCAAGCTTTGGTGAGCATGCCATTGTGTATAGCAGTGAACGCCTCGACGATACCACGTTTCTAGAGCGTTTCTCTTGGTCTCGCTCACTGCCCAAAACACATACTCAAAGGTGTTGCAGCCAGGCGATGAGGGCGTCTTAATTCCAGCGACGAGTTGTGGGGTGGTCCTTGCCTTGTGCGCATGTAACAAAATAATTCAATTCATCCGATACATATTTGTTTACCTGATATATATATATATATATATATATATATATATATATATATATATATACATATATGTGTGTGAGCTAAACTAATATCCATCGAATACATTTATATATTTTCTTATATAATGTGAGGTTCGACCATTTGCATACACTTCTAGGATGCACGCTTTGATAATGAAAATAAAACAAATGTATATCCTCCACAAGGCTAGATATTTCAATTTGCTATCCAAAATCGATGTTCGTTCCAGCGAGAATCTGTTGGTTGATTATAACAAGGATATCAACTGAAACCAGTTATTCTTTACAAGGTTTCGCAATCCACATGGCTCTGATTATTCCATTTTCGAGTCGTGTCTTGTTCCAGTCATGTAAATATATCAACTGTCTATTTAATAACGATATTAATCAAGCCATACAAAAACGCAGTCTTATACGTTATAACTGGCCTTATATACTTCATTGCCAATCAACCATATAATCGTCGATTGACACACACACACCAGATAGACATAGTCCTATAATAAAAAATAATGAAAATGTATATCGTTCAAATAAGTAAATATATACAAAATATATATCAATATATTTTACTAATTAAACATATTTCCCTATAGATCCTAATGTCGATTGTAAAAAACTTATTGACTAAATCGGCCTCTCAATGTAGACACATGTTTTGGAATGTGTACGGGTCTCATTTATGTCTTTGTGAATCTTCTATGTTCCCAGACCCGTGGATAAATTAACACTGTAATAAGATTAGTGTCGATGTAAAATGCAATATCTAAAATTGATCAAACAACGACACAATCTAAAGACATCGTGGACACAGGATTGAAACTTGTACGGCTCTCATGCTGACTGTAACGGAGTGGTTGTTATATTAGGGTTACCTCTGTTAAAGTTCAAATCATCGAGAAGCACGTGCAACAAATATTTTGTCTCGATATTTTGAATCATACAAAGTCAAATGTATTATTTTCTTTAGTCTAAGCTTATTTAATATTCTAAATATTGAGCCTAATTATTGGTATTCGGAAACATATTCCTAATCGAATCGGCCTGAACTATATACAACTTGGTTTTTATATCATAACTTCCTATATAATGGCCATCTTTTTGTTACATTACGTCCCGACATATTTGAGGTACAATGTCTTATATGTCAAATTAAAATAAAGTATATGTTTTTTACCAAATGTAAATCTCTTAATCTATATCAGCAGAATTAAATCATACGTCATGTCTCCTCCAATCAACTATGGCGCTCCTCCGCGACTGAGGTTCTTTATTTACGATCGTCTCCATGAGAGTGCATTTTCGCTCTTTAATTGGAATTGGCACACAATCACAAGAAAAGGAGGATATTACAAATTTGAATAAACACTCTACAGTAGGTCGAGCTGACCTCTGATTGCATACGCTGACTTCGACTGAACACAATTTCCTGTTAACATCCCCTTGCGAACATAATCATCCAGTCTGTTCTAGCGAACGTATCCTGATTGTTTAACATGCCCCCTTTTCTAATCTGAACTCATCCCTGGATATGTCTAGCTGTACAGTCCCTGAGCCAAGTATAGGTCATCCCCAAACCACAAAAGGACCAAATAAAGTCCACCTTTTTTTTCTTCTTACCCAAATTACTGTTTTATCCCAGGGTTGGGGCAGCCCTACACTATCTTATGTATCACCCACTCGGGGTGGAAGGCAACATCGCTTACAATCTAAATATGCTTATTTTTAGAAACCCCTTGCGTTTTATCCCTGTTGAGGCGCACGCCGCCACTCTCCTCGGCCTTACGGGAAGCTCAGAATTGTGCTTGCTATTACTGTCTCATTGAAAATATTCCGGCGAACCCTTGGTCAGTTCTAGATCATTTCGATTTTTTTGCGCTAATGCCGGATCTTTATTTTTTAGCTTGACCATTCAGTATCGCAGGGTTCGGATGACCACCATCCTATACCCTGCACTGCTATTTCACACTGTAGCATATTTATCGATATTCAGTAATCAATTGATCAATGAATTCCCTGTGCAATCATCATTACAGTTACGTTTAATGAACCTCAGCTACTTTCGTCAACTATTTTTATAACGCTTTATCTATTTTCACGTCAAACATTTAAGTTATAAAATCCGTAACTGCTCATTACCCTTTTTTTGACATCAATCAGTAGAAAAAACAATCATTAAACAATAAACCAACAATCTTCTAGTGTCACTTCGAAACAGAATACAAAACAATGCAAATAGTTTGTCTATCTTTGTCTATCTTTACAAGCCAATCTTTATTTTTTTATAATGTAAAACTATGTTTTTTTCTAATTAGTAAGATTTTGTGAGTGCGTGTGTGGGTATGCTATATTTAAAAAATAAGATTCGTTACTTTTCTTTCTTTAAACAATAGTGTGTCTGCGTGTATACTTTAAGTCGTTTTTTTTTCTTTTTGCTGTTTTTATATGGGCTAATTTCCCAAATAAAACTATTTCTCTATTGCTTTTTCTATATATAGTCATGCTTTCTCTCTTTTTTCTATGGTATTTCTTTCTGTATTTCTATTTGTCTTCTTTCCGTCACTTTCTTGTCGGTTTTGTCAATATCTTAAAAGCCGATCTCCACGATTTTTAATCTATGTTTTTACTCTTTTACTTACTCTATTTTCCTTCTTCGATGCTGTGTGGACCAACTTCTTTCATTTTTTCTTCGTTCCCTTTTCTACTAAACCATTTTCTGTTTTATGGAATGATATTTGAATAATAATTCTCATTGATGGTAAATCCTGGATCACAAGCACCGGATGAATTACATTACATCCACTACAAAAAAGAAGGCTAATGACTCGTATGCTGCGATCAAATAACGTATGTGTTCGTTACGAATGGAAAACAACCATACAATTTATCTCGTTTCTACCGGGTTCAACTACAGCGGTTCTCCACGATTGATGCACTTCATCCACGATCGTCTTCATGGGGTGATTCTCACTCTGGAATTAAAATTGCCACAACAACACAAATTACAAAAACGAATTTATTAATCTGCTGACATTGCTTTCATTTCTCCTATCGGTGGATGGAAGGCGTACCGGAACCACTGATTTCTGGGCCCTTGGTTATAATCGTTTGTTTTCTATAAATATTTTTTTACTTCAAATTCTATCCCTTTAGAGCTTCAACCCGAACTCAATATTTCTCTCTCTCATTCTCTAATTGAGGTATGCTTCTAGCGTACAGTAGGCCGATGGCAGCCCGAGTTTATAAGCTCCCCTTTACTGAACCAAATTTCGTGTTTATACGCTAGATGTTTCCATAGAAACTATAACAATCCAATATATATATAGTAGAAGGCGTACTTTTACTATCAAACAGTCCATACGGGTAAAATATACATAAAAAACAGAACAGTGTTGCATGAGTTATGACCTTATGCAAAGAATTAAGTAAATATATAATGCTATTAAATCTCATGTCTTCATTACATTTTTTAGAAAAAATTATTAAATTGTCTTCATTATAGTAAATGTCTAAAATTTATAGCTTAGGCATAAAGTGTCGTGAGACCAAATTGGAATTCAAGGAAGGTTACTTAATTGGTGTCTAATAACTACGGATGGAATTAAATGCAAATCCGAAATATTCGAATGTTTGAATGAGTGGTAGTCCTACTATTATCTTCTGCAAAACCTTATAAAATTACTCTTAATAAACTGAACGTTCAAAGTTAGTTATTACTTGATGTCTAATATTTATTTTTATTAAATTTCCGAAAAATCAGAGATATAAGAATTTTTCGGTCTGGCTTTCACCCGGTCTTTCCAGTTTTACATGAAACGAAAAGTCAAGTCAACATTACCAACTCTTACGCAAAAAATCATCATGCTCACATACTTTGTTTATAAATGCATCCTATATATATATATATATATATATATATATATATAGCCTGAAGATTTTAGCCTGAAGATTCCCCCGGGGATTAAACGCGCGAACATCTGTGTAGCTTAATTGCGATAAATATATTTTCATAGCTTGCTATATATATATATATATATATATATATATATATATATATATATATATAAATATATACATATATATATATATATACATATATATATACATATATATATATATATATATAAATATATATATATATATATATATATATATATATATATATATATATATATATATATATACATGCTCACATATTTAATATGGGTAATGACTTAATTTCGAAGAATATTAAATAAGTGACAGGACATTCTATTTAATATACATATATATATATATATTATGATATAAAATGAAATAATAAAATAAGGTGCCAACTAAATTTTATTATAATTAAAGGTTCAAGCAATACATTAATTATAAGATATTAGTTGACACTTATATCTTTTATTGGATTGCTTTATATATATATATATATATATATATATATATATATATATATATATATATATATATATATATATATATATGTATGTAAAGAACGGGAAAATTAAGATATAATATATACTTTTACCTTAGAACCTATCATTAAAGGATTGATTCTCGATATACGAGATAGAGCAATTATATAGACAAGTAAATGATGGGAATAAAGACGTAGACGTACAATATCTCTAACATTATCAGTTGCTCAAAACAATGTGTTTACAATTACAGAAATTTATTTTTCAATTTTTAAGCCATATTAAAAAATGTTTAATTCAAATAGAAGAGGTTGAATATATGGGACAAATTTCACCGCTGAAGGTGTCATTGAAATTGTCGCAGAATGTCCAAAAAATGGTAAATCTCGGAAAAGGTTGGCGTCAAAATTGTAAAATCCTTACATTTTTTTAGATACCAAAACTATTAAAGGGCCAAGTAATACAGCTGGGAAAGGTTCCAATGAAAACGTGTAGGATGTATGTTGTGTATCAAAAGCTGTTTGGGGAAGTCTGGAAATTTTGAAAGCCCATGGAATTTCACCAAATGCCTTTTTATACACAACTTACATCTTAAACTTTTACATTGCTACCCTTCTCACCTGGATTACTATGGGTAGCATATTTTTGCTTGGCTGGGAAGATTATCTAATTGTAAAAGAATTGCATACATACTTAGTTAAAACAAAGTATCTTTTTATGACTATTAAACACATTTCCAACGCTTTTGATAATATTGACAAATTCATGTATTTTTTATTATCGCTTATCTTTTAATTTATGGTTTAAAACATGGCGTAAATCCTGAATCTATTACGTAACACATAAGCTATACTTATTTTGCCACGGTGATGCTTTCCGCTCTATGCATGAGGGAGTCCAAATAAGTCAGTCAGTTGGTAGAACTTCAGACTCAAGATCCTTACTTTATTTGTTGGGAATTTCTAATTTGCTATCAGTGCAATATTCTCCATTTCTAAAAGTAGTTACGACATCTGATATTTTGTAAATGCGACACATTCCGCAATGTATCGATTACGTTTAAAAATATGTGACTGACGGACAGACTGACACCACCTCTATTTATATAAGATCGCTTTGAAATATAACACAGTTCTTGTTCATGTTTTTTACGGATTTCTAATTTACAATTAAACAAATAATACACATTTTAAGTAAATATTATAGCGTAAAAAAGGAATAGATTTTTCGGTAGCAAGTGTTATGCCTGCCACTGCCCGCCACTGATCACAATCTAAGATTTATCTCACGTGATTCAAATAAACAAATCAATTGCAACCATTGCACAGATTAACATTTACTTTTGGTTAACAATACATAAATAAATAAACAAAAAAGTAAAAAAACTTAACTAAACTACACATAAAAACTTAAAAACTAAAACCTAAAATAGAAATACAAAAAAGCACGTGTTAAAATAAGGTCACCAATTATATTGACACAACAAAGAAACAATATATAGGTCCCTCTATATCACCCAGAACAATAGAATAGGAAATAAGAAGAAAAAGTAACCAGAATTTGTTCGTGAAGAGCCCAATGATTGGCTAAGAAGACAACAAAGAATCTTATTGGTAAACTAGCTAGCCGTGTATATAAAAACACCCGGCAAAAATAACTCTATGCATTTAAGCCGGAAGATTCCCCCGGGGATAAAAAAGCGGAAGCGTCTGTGTAACTTAATTTTCGTAAATATATTTTCATAACTTACTATATATATATATATATATATATATATATATATATATATATATATATATATATATATATAACCGAAAACAGAAAACCAAAAATATTATTTATGTACTCATAAACGTTTCGTTTTTATTCTAAAGCTCGTCGGCATTATTGATTTGAAGAAATAACCAACAAGTGTTATCATTTATATCATTCATGAAATGAATCATATCGAGGAAGTCTACAAATATAGAAGAAACGTCGATGAATACATAACTAATATGTGTGGATATCTTTTTTTTTAATTTCCCATTATGTTGGATTAGTATTTCGATTTTGTATCATATATATATATATATATTTATATATATATATATATATATATATATATATATATATATATATATATATATATATATAAGCTTGAAACGCTAGCGTCTGTAGGTATTAATAATTTAATATGTATTCATAACTATTATACTAAGCCTCTTGAAGAAATTAAAGTTGAGCAGTCTCGGCTATGTTAAAAATAGACCGTCCAAAAACTCTAATGCAAAGTTCCGAATACGTTCGTCGAACACTCTCGACTAGTCTTCTATTTGTGCCCGCTTCTAGGTACATCTAGATCTTAATTTCCCTTAATTACGTGACAGTTTCCGTTGACAGAGTGGATATGGCGACTGCTTGCAGATTGTAGGCTGACTCTGTGAATCGGGTTCGCGCCTCCCGACCGTCTGAAATTATTACTTAGCTGCACTGATGAGAGAAATAAGCTTGAAACGCTTGCGTCTGTAGGTATTAATAATTTAATATTTATTTATAAATATGTATATATATGTATATATATATATATATATATATATATATATATATATATATATATATATGGCAGCCTCCTTTTCATCATGAGTTCCAACACATGTAATCTGTATTAAATTTAAATTATCCAACCTAGTCGTATCACCTATATCGTCTTCTAGTTTTCGTTGTCCGCCTCTCTAACCATTCACAATCGAATACCATCTTAGTTTAATAAATTACGGTTATATAACCCTTAAGCTTGTACTGTTCTCGCCTTAAAGACTCTCTTTAAAATTGGCAAGTTTATGTTCATTGTTAAAGGCGCGGCTGTATATTTTCTGTAAGTAATACACTTAAAATTCCATGTAAAGTTTTATTAAATCCATTTTACTTAATAAGGACCGCTTTATAGCCTGCACTAAATAATTGTCTAAGCCTCTGCTAGTGGTTGTTGTCCAAACAGCTTAATACTGTTCTGTATGCTAAATATATTGGGCTTTCCTGTCGGAAACATAGCGTCTGGTATATATTTATGAGTATATGTAATTAGATAATTGCCGTATTTTTACAATTCGGATTGAACCCGAAACTTAGAATGTACAAAACCGGTAATAGATGCTATCTGTGTTTTATTCATTCATGTTATTTAAATTATATTTATAAGGAATTGTAATTAGTGTTTATTTTTTGTTTAGTTTTGTTTTATTAGAATATATTTTAGTAAGCATTGTTTTCATTTTCTCCGATTACGATCTAAGAATGTAGGACGGTTAAATTAGAAGGTCCAGATCGATGACACCAGCGTAAACAAACGAAATGATGTGATGTATAGTTTTGCATAACATTCTTGTATATACGCTTTTGTAAAAGCTAGAAACGCGCACTTCTCTTTTAAAACTAATTTACTTAATTTATTTAATAAATTCCTTTGTTTCATTTTACTTCCGTCGAAGTTCTCAGAAAGCAAGTGACTCTTTCTAGGGCTAACACATGATCCCCATATAAGATACATAGATATTCGAGTGTTCTATTAAAGTTCCCATCAAACTCTCAAATGCCGAGCCATTAAAAAAGTTAAGAACACAAATTATGTCATAATATATTTTTATTGTGGTATCTTTGTCTTCACCAGATTCCAGGACAAGAATGTATCTAGTCTTCTGGACTATCCAACTAAGTATTTGTATATGAGGTAACATGTATGTAGCCGCGTCGAGGGTGGGCTTCGAATACTATCTTATTTTGAATATTTGGTCAGGGATTATTTGTTGGGTGTAGTGTCCTCATGCCAGGATGTCATAACAAACTTTTCAACGGAGAGACCGAACACATTCGAGGATAGTGTCTAGTGGCTAAGTAAACACTTTCCCAACCATTGTGTTTATATATATATATATATATATATATATATATATATATATATATATATATGTGTGTGTGTGTGTGTGTGTGTGTGTGTGTGTATTAACCCCACACTGTGCCGATCGTCGTTGCCATAAAAAAATATAGATCCAAATTCCTCTAGGCCGGGATGGCGACGATAATGATGATGACGTCGTCGATCTGGATATTACGTCCAGCTACAAACACACTCCCACTTTGAAACTGTTTATATCACGAGCGATCACTGGGCGAATAGCGACTGGTTGGCTTTGCGGATGCGAAAGATAATTCTAAGCAGAACAAAAGGAAAAGAACAATGTTCAACAACTTCGTCTGCTTTTTTTATATAGAAGAGTAATTATTAATAAACTAAAATAATTGATTTTACATTAATCACTGGTAGGATAAACATCTACCGTGCTCGTAAATGTCTTTAGCAAAGGTTGTTCTATTTATCTGAGTTATTTCGCTAGTTCCCTGTGTATGCGAATTTTTTACACAAGTGGTTGTTTAGCCACAAATTAACGGGCGAAGGCGGTAGCTAGAATTTCGTCCACTTTGGCGCACACCCAGGCGTAAACTCTCACGGGCGTCAGTCCGACTCTATATGTCGTCAATCCAACTCTGTCTCTCGCGTGAAAAAAACACATCCTTTTATTGATCATGTCTATAGTCGTACACACCCCTTCTCCGCCATCTTACTTCCTGCGTGGCTTCCTCTCTCAAGGTGGGTGGGGACGGACGCCTCACTCCGCCTTCTTTAAAATAACTATAATTTTCTGTCTAGCCGATCGTTATCGCCAAAAAACAAATGATCTCTCTTTCTGTCACATAGCTGTGGGCGCTCCGTACCGGGCTTGTACTTAACGATGACAGGTCCAAATAATTCTCCGTCAAATAATTCTCCCACGTGGTGGCGTCTTCAAAACAACCGTCACAAAATCGCTTTATTAATATTCCAGAATTAAATTTGCGATATGTAATTCTTAAATTTAAACCTTCTATCTGGCAACTGTTTCCTTGCCTCTGTGGTAATTGATTTTGAAATCTTACACAATTCCGCGAGACGAGCTGGAGTCGTGTTCTGTCGTTCGGAGTAATTCGTTTCTATGTCAAATATATACTAGTTTTATATCTCCACTTCGTCTCGACGCAGGGACCTCAGTCGGCGTAGCATCAACACCAAGATGCATACAAGCGCGTCACAAAGGTACCCGATCTCCATGGGGCCCCGGATACCTTGTCACATATATAATATGGATCCTTATTTTATTCAGGGAACAATTTTATATATATTTATCAAAGAACACTTTTATTCAGAAAATAATTGTTGCTGCTATTTTTAACGTAAACTTTTGTGATATACAAAATATAATCGAGTTTTTCTTGAAGAGGCTTCCCCAGTGCATAGAAGGTAACTCGTACGATTTTATTGTAAATGGTTAAGGTTGATCAACATATTAACTACTTCATCTAGTTATCGATGCTTATTAATTGACATATGTTTTCATCAATACTTATAGAATATACAAAAACACTGTAGAAAAAGATAAACGCACATGGTGTGGTAATATAACTATATTTATATTAACATTTCAGATCAGAATTTAATCAAATATTGTATTAAGAATAATAATGGCAGACAAATAAAATATATTAAAAAATAAATGAATATTAGATACACTTCAGTTTCTTTAAGCCTGCCGGGTTAATGCAATGAAGAAGCTGTCTGACGAAAAAAAACGATATTTTGTATATCCTTAAATGTATGTTATTGAGAAAGATAGAAACAATCATTTGCAAATGAAAATCTTTTTTTCATAAATATATTGAAAATAGTTCCCTGAAGTATCTCCATATTCATATGATATTAAATTAAAATCACTTGCTGTACACTATATTTAGCTATAAGTTAAACTTAAGTGTTAACGAAATTTATATATAATATATATACAAACTATGAAAAATACACATACGCATACGTGGGATAGATGCATTAAAAACCAAAAAAAACTTTAAAAACCGTGAAGCCAGGATGTGTCAAAAAGACAAAAGGGAAAACAAATCATTTTTTGATGAATGTTCCTGTATTTAATTTGTTTTTTCTTTGTCGTTTTCAGAAATATATTTAAAAAGAAAACAAAATATGAACTCTCCTATTTTATACAAATATCGCGTGCATGCGCGTTTCTTCATATTTTAACAAGTGAGTTAAGTGTTATAACAACAACACGTCCATTTTCCATTCTTACGGACTGCTACAAACATACTGAACTGTTACAATCTCTCCTATCTATGAAGATGCTAGGTATCTATCGAAAGTATTAGTCAAAAGATCAAAGTAAAAAAAGGAAAAGAAAAAAAGGTGTCTTGTTTTGATTTTATTAATAAATATTGCATCTAAACCGGTTTTAACGGATTTTAGCCTCATTTATCATTAACGTTTGAAAAAGATGTTTCAAAAGAACAAAAATATGTAAACTCTCTTATTTTAATACACATATTGCGAACATGCGCGTTTCCTCATATTTAAAAAGTAAGTGTACCATCATAACTACACCTCGTCCATTTTCCATTCTTACGGACTGCTACAGACATAAGAAATTGTTACAAACTCCCATCATACTCTGACGATGCTAAGCATTTAACGAAATTATTAGTCAAAAGATCAAGGTAAAAAAATCTGAATTGATTTTATTAATAAATATTGCATATATATATATATATATATATATATATATATATATATATATATATATATATATATAATTTCACTCTGCTTATAATAATAGTGTGAATTGCCTTTTATTTATATATCCAGTGCCATGTATTTAAATTATTGAAGTATATATGTGGAAGTACCTGTAAATAATTGGGCTTTATTTTGAGAAAATGCTTGCCTTTGCAATCAATTCATGTTGGCTAACATGATTACCCAGATAATGGCTTACTGATCAGAACATCGGAAATTGGCTGTCTGTTAAACCATACAGTAACGAGGGAATACAATTTATGTTTATTGTCATTACTGATTTGGAGTTTTCACACATTCGTTCGAAGTTATTTCTCACAAATTGAATTCGCTTTCTTTCTCCACACCTATTCCCGTAAACTATGTTCTATTCATTTATTATTGCAATTTACCTGGTGTTGTCGCATCATCTGTTACCTGTGTGTTTCCATCGGTTAGAGCCCGGCTGCTCACCCCATAAGTCAGACCGACTACAAGTCTCCTCAATATTCGAGTGCATTCTGTTCCCTCCTGATCAGGGTTTTTGTGATGCTATTTCTAATCGAGCTATCTATTCTATCCGACCTTACACGTCTCATAGTGGTACTAATCGAGGCTTTTATTGAGCGAGGGGCTTAATTTATATTGTTTTTATATATCGTCAAGCATTACCTAGGGGTGTGTTTAATTGTTTCTCCACGAGGGCACAGTTAGACACGGCGTCGGGTTTTAATGCATGGAAAATTCACCCCCCCCCCCCCAAAAGAAAATGAATCACTCTAGAGTGGGGCACAAATGAAAATTACCTCAGTTTATAAGGATTTCCCCTTCACTAACCGAAGACAGAAAAGATGAAGGTACTACAACGCTTCACCGTGATGTGTTCTCCTTTCAGCTATTTTTTTTATAAATAAGGCGCACTTTTTTATCGGGTTAGACATTGAGTATGTTTAATTCGTCAGCAATTTAGATATTACTTCAAAATTCTACGTTCCAATATATAATCCGACATTACAACGAGTTTAGTCTGGAACAAGACAGTATAATCGGCTACACATATACACACACGAACGTTATATTATAAGGAATGTGTGCAAATCAATATTGTCTAATCTTAGTGATATATAGACACATTCTAAGTAATCTGAGTTTAGAAATATAGAGACACATACCAAACAAAGTATACTAAGCTTAGTAATATGGACACACATACTAACATATTATAGTATTCCAAATTAAAATGAGTTCTGTCCGGAACAAGGGAATTGTATCGCCTACACAGATACGCAGATGAAAAGTACATAATAGGATTCTGTTCTTATGCAAGCGATCTAATTTTAGTAAATTATAAGGAAACAAAAGATTTAGCTTTCTTTTTTTTTCTTCTGTTATTATGAAGTTATTTTAGATAAAAGACAACATCAATTTAAAACAGTTTTTTTGACAAAAAAAAACTCGTTGTATTAATATATAAGGTTTATATACAAACATACCCGTGGCAAATAAATAAGCCATTGAAAAGCAACACTTTTTTTCTAAATGGATGAAATATACAAAAAAACGTTTCTTTTCAAAGCTGATAACAAATGATGAAAAAAAAACGATTCTTTCCTAGACAATGCTCTAGTACGTATGTGCTTATTACTCGATAGGATGGGCACGACTCTCCTCATAGGAAAACGACTTCGACTATCGAATCAGCCCGATCAAGTTCCAATCAAATTGACTCTAATGACTATTTATAAATAGTACAGTGACATGTTTGATTGAAATGTGTACAATGGTTTCAGCATTGTTACGCCGTAAAACATATTTCTACTTGATACAAAGAAACCAAAATCGATGTTGAAGGATATATATATATATATATATATATATATATATATATATATATATATATATATATATATATATATATATATATATATATATATATATATATATATATATATATATATGTGTGTGTGTGTGTGTGTGTGTGTGTGTGTGCGTGTGTGTGTGTATATATATAGAGAGAGAGAGAGAGTGAGAGAGAGAGAAAGAGAGAGAGAGTGAGAGAGCAAGATTATACTTTAAAGATACAAATAAAATCTTTAACCAGTAGACTATCAGGATAAAAACAAAGCTCACTATAGTGTATAGAGCAATAATATTAATTGAATGCCATAATCAAATGATAAATTAATCAGATTATTAAAGTTTTAAAATGTATAACAATATATAAAAATGCATAGAAATATATAAAACATCAAATATATTAGCCGAATGCACACTTTTTATTACACCTATACAGTTCATCTAAGTCATAAAGTTTAAAATAATTTCAAGAAATAATGACTTAGATTAACTGTAATAGTTTAACAAAAAAGTGCGTTTAATATTTTACATATTTTTATGAATTTTTTTATATATTCTTTTATATTTTCAAAGCTTAATTTTTATTACCTGCAGTAATGCCATTGCAGTAATGGTCTTCTGAGGAAAAGATCTTCTTTGAAATGAGTTCATCAGTTAAAGACGCAGTATCACTCTTTGTTTTTGAACTTTAATACAATCTGATTAATTTCTAATTTCGTTATGTTATTAAATTTATATGCGCGTGATATATATATATATATATATATATATATATATATATATATATATATATATATATATACATATATATACATATATATATATAAATATATGTATATATATATATATATATATATATATATATATATATATATATATATGTATATATATTACGCGCACGTGTTCGGTGTTACTGCGGCACATCATTATATACAAGTAAATAAATAATTTATTTAAAAAAAAACATAAATAAATTGCGTTGTCCAGGTTTTCAAGATATTTTTTTTAAATATTCTCCTTATTATTGCTATTTCAGCACCGTTTCATTGTGTGACTTTTCAAACTACCTTATTCACGTAACCGCGTGCTACACAAAGTGGCATATACACATCAATCGTCGATAACATACATAAACATTTCAACTTGACTACGATAAATATGTCTCAATCAAGGAGGATTAAACGAAAAAAGAAGAGAAAAATGTGCTTATAATTCTGACGAAGGTTTTTTTCACCGAGAGTACTCAAGTTTTTTTAAGTAAACAAATAATTGATTTTAGAAAACATTATTAAACTGCGTTGCCCAGGTTTTAAAAAATATTTTTTAAATATTATCCTTATTACTGCCATATCAGCAACGTTTCTATGTGTGACGTTTCAATATATATATATATATATATATATATATATATATATATATCATTATGAATGGTATTTTTATGTAACTACGTATACGTTTCATCCTTTCTAGAATCGTCAGTTTAATAATGATTTTTCATACTGGTCGCCGGACTCGAACCCTGGAACACGAAGCGTGTTTCAAATACAAATTCTGAAGTGATACGCCGCGCGGCTACTATCAACATCCTAGTCAATCAGAAGGTAGGAACATGCATGTATACATATATATATATATATATATATATATATATATATATATATATATATATATATATATAATGTAGTACATGTATTTATTAGTGTCTGTAGATGTTAATCCAGTTACACTCCAGTGTTTATAAAAAAAATCCCAATAACAATTAGAGTTGTTCTTTAGTATGACATTTTATTTATACAACCCGGATAGACATTGGAACGATCAGTTACACACTTCTAGAAAGGATCCATTGTAAGATACAGCATGAATACAACCCAAACAAATGGATTAACACCATGGCTACTATTAATTTGTTTTAAGAGATAAAGGCAAGAGTAGATGTACCTAAATCTAATTTTACATCATGGAATACTACCTGCCAATTACTAAAATCTTCTTCGAACATGCAATTGAGATTGCGAAGGATTTCACAGATATCGCGGAAAATATATCAATATTATACAAAGCTGCCTTACAACAGTTACGATTATTGACGGTGAGCAATTGACTAAAAACAGAGAAAGCGTATCTTTTGATGGTTCTATGGGCTCGCTAGACTCCGCAGATGCATCTAAACTAGTAGGTCTATCTATATTAAGAAATATTACCATACATGATAACTTAGATGTAAGAGACATAGGTGTATATAGACATGACATTATGATGGTACAACACTGCCTTAAAGTATAGCGGGTACATAGAGTCTAATATAAAATATAAGAATATAACAGCAAATGCGAACAACACTAGAAGTTGAGGCCGGAAAATAATCTGGTGTATAACCCCCTTTAATATGATGTTAAAAACACAAATTGATACCAAATTTCTACAACTTATAAACAATTACTTCCAACCTGGTAACACACTGCATAAGCTATTTAATAAGAATACATTAAACCTAAGTTATATTTGCACAGTAAACCTAGACAGAATAGCTAAAATACACAACAATAACATAATGAATGATACAAATAGTGACATTGAGAGTAATTCAATGACTAACAATTGTAATTGTCAGAGACAGAATAAATGTCCCCTGCAAATAAATTGCTTTACCGCATCAGCAATATATATGATAAATCTACACTGCTAAAACTCCAGACCATAATAGGTTATATATAAGATACACGTCAAAGAGACTTAAAGATAGATATTACATGCACAACTTATCGTTTCGAAAAATAATAATAATACAGTAACACTTTTATGTCCCGATATTTTTGAAAATTGATAGATGAGAATAAAACAATATTTTAATGGATCATAATAAGAAAAATTAAAACATGTAGATTATGCCTAAGTGAGAAACCTGACATTGTAAAGTTTAAGAGAAACCTTAAATTGTAAACTTTAAAGACAAGGGAAAAATTACTCAACGTCAGACAAGAAATAAGTTTAAACTGCAAATATTTCAAGGAACACACACTTAGAAGACTTTAGATTACGAATAACTAATATTACATCACATTGTAATCTAATTATTATTTTGACTTCACTGTTCATATAAATGAACAGTGAAATCAAAATAATAACTAGATTACAATGTGATGTAATATTAGGCTACTAAATTTGTATTTTTATTCATCTAATCGTTTTTATTTTATTTTATTTTTGAATTTTGTTTATTTCTATTTTTTATTTTTTTTTATTTTTTACTTTTTATTTTGTAATTCCTATTTTTTAATGTTCATTTATTTATATTTTAATTTTGATGTTTTTATAGTGTTGCAGTAATCTATATTATTCAAAATCACTACACCTTACCCTATAACGATATGCTTTGGTACTTCCTGGTAGTTATCACTTTTTTATATATAGAATTAACTATTGTAATTACATACGCTGTATTTAAATTGGTTTCCTTTTCTTTTATGGTACTTATCCTGTAAGTTCCTTGTATTAATACTAGAGCAAGTATAAATGTAAGCAAATTGAACTGAGATAGATAGGAAAAATACTGAATGATATGAGCAGTTTATTTTTTATTATAGAAATATCGATATTTGTGTACATATGTATGTGTGTGCATGTATACAAAAGATTGTATACACATGTGTATGTGTGTGTATATGTCTGCGTGCATATATAATGATTTTGTGTATATTCATGTTAGGTGTGTATATATGCCATGGTGTATATGTATATACATGTATGTGTCTGTATGTGTATGTGTGTATGTGTATAAATTGTATATAACGGTATGTGTATATACACATATGTAGTGGTGTATATGTATGTATATGTGTGTATGTGTGTATGTATGTATACGTGTATGTGTGTATGTATGGGTATATGTATGTGTATATGTATGTGCATATGTATGTATATATTTAAATGTATATGTATATGTATACATATATATATATATATATATATATATAATGTATATATATATAATGTATGTACGCGTGTATGTGTATTATGGTGAATAGGTATAAGTAAATAAGGTTTAAATTGTCCAGATGTACGCGTGCGTATGTATATGGATACTTGAACTAATATCTTATGTATGTATGGGTACGTTTATACAAGTGTAAATATAGTATATTTTTATGTTCATATTTATTTCTAGTGTACGTATGCGTAGGTTGTGTGTAGTTATGTATGTGCGGTATGTACATATCCATATATAGGAGGATGTATTTATATGTATATACATATGTATATGGTGTATCAGTATATGAGAGTGTAAGCACAATATTCGTATTAGAAGCATTTACACATGTATGTATATATGCGAGTTGGTATGGATAGAAGTACATTCTATAGTGATGCATATAGATTAATGTAAGTCTGCGCACATGTTTACAACATATTAATTTTAAAAAGTTAGGATAATGACAAAGGCAGTGCATATATGTATATATATATATATTTATATATATATATATATATTCATATATATATATATATATATATATGTATATATATTGTAACATATGATGCTGAACTAATTAGTAGAAAAACAGATGTATGCATGGGCTGTGTGTGTATATATGTGTGTATATGTGTGAGTTGATGCATATTTCTAAATCTATATGTATGCATGCATCTATGTATGTATGTATGTGCATGTGTTAACGTGTATATGTTTATATATATATATATATATATATATATATATATGAATATGTGTGTATATATGTGTATATATGTGTATGGATATATGCGTATATATATTTTTTTATATATGTATATATATATATATATATATATATATATATATATATGTCTATGTGTGTACATATGTAGATGTTAAGTACATATATATATGTGCCACCCTGTATCTCATCAACTATTTGATGGATTCAGATATTTATAAAAAGATAGAGGTGTTAGGGTCTAGTTGATGGCATTTTAATTTTAGTTAACAATATACCTTATTTTTCCAGAAAATGTATTAAAGACTCAAAAATGTACTAGTCTACATACAGTTTATTCTGTATCTCATTAACTTTTTGATAAATTCAGCTTATTTTGGCAGAGATAGAGGCTCTGGACTCTGGTTGATGGCTTCCCAATTTCAGCTTACCAATATACCGTAGTTTCTCAGAAATGTTCAACAAACCTTAAAATATGACTAGTTTACATACACTTTCTTCTATATCTCATCCGCTATTTGATAAATTCAGCTGTGTTATGCCACATATAAGGTTGTATTTTGTTTTCCTGCATATTTTATTGTTTAGTGTTGTGAATAACTTTATTATATTTCTCCCTGCTCCAAAAATGTTTGATTGATTTATTACTTTCATTCTAATTAAATATTTTTGCATTGTGTACTTGTCAATTATCAAACACACTGACTGTAAAATGATTGAATCACCATTTATTGTTTGCAATGAATACATGGTAAAGTTTGAAAAAAATTTTCTAGTTTGAATTGTATCATGAGTAAATATACACTGATCATAATTAAAAATAAATAATTACCTGTTAATATTGGTAGCAACATTGATAAGTCAAACTTCCAACTATATCAGTTATGAGAAAGCTTGTATTGAGGCATAGACTTTACAAAAGTAGTGACATTCCATGAAAAATGCCAGTATACTGAAATCATATAACCTTAATAGGGTTAAGATGAAAATTCATATACACTAAATGTACAAAAGCAAGGAAATTCCAAAATGTTTACACTTTTATTGGCATGAAGGGTATGCGAGCACAACAGGGCTATGTATTTTACTGGTAAGAATTTTTCTTCAATGCACCTCACACACTTCATCCACTCATACATAGAGAGTTATACTGTAGTGATGTGATAATGAAATGGGTTGGTTGATATGTAGTCATACCCTTAATGACAATAAAAGTGTAAAACATTTTTAATTTCCTTGCTCTTGTACATTGAGTATATATGAATTGTCATCTTAACCTTATTAAAAGCATATGATTTCAGTATACTGGCATTTTTTATGGAATATATATATATATATATATATATATATATATATATATATATATATATATATATATATATATTTATGGAATGTCACTACTTTCGTAAAGGCTATACCTCAATAGAAGCCTTCTCATAACTGATATAGTTGGTAGTTTGACTTATCAATGTTTCTTCCAATATTAACAGGAAATTATTTATTTTTAATTATGATGAGTGTATATATACTCATGATACAATTCAAACTAGAACGATTTTTTTCAAACTTTACCATGTATTCATTGCAAACAATAAATGGTGATTCAATCATTTTTCATGGAATACATTTTAAGATACTGCAAAAGAACTGAAATTTGAGGGATATGTTTTTTTAAAAAATGTCCTAATACCTATCGGTACAATTTTACAAACATCGAAGTTATTTGAATTTTGACAAAGCGTGTCCGCCCACTTCATACAACGTTTCATAACACCAAACTAAACTAAGTATAACCCATATTTTGATTCCTTTACGCTTAGGAGCCGTATTCTCAGAGTCATAAATGCTCTAATAATTGTAGGTGTTATCACGCAACTATAGCTGTGATCTAGTATCATATAAAGCACACTTCCACACTGTATTATTATTATTATTATTATTATTATTATTATTATTATTATTATTATTATTATTATTATTATTATTATTATTATTATTATTATTATTATTATTATTATTACAATTATTTCTGCTCACTAGTAATTATCACCCAACTCATCGTTAGTGATTGGTCACCGACAACAACCAGTCGTGTTCCCTGCAGTCTGAGCGACAACAAGACTCTGCAGATGTCTAGTATTCTCCATCTTTTTTCGATCACCACCGCAAATAACCTTGCGGTATCGCAACAGCCACATGCCATTGATTTATTGCTGGCAATGACCATTGGGCTCTTCTGGGATTCGGGTGGCAATAAGCTTCTTCAAGATCCCAGCACTTTCTGCACTCTTTCACAGGAGGTCTGCTTAGTGCTGTCCTTCTTCGGTCTTCCCATCCTCCTTGCCCCCCTACGATTACTTTGTGTGGTGTCAGCTGAGGCCGGTGCCATCATTGTTTTTGTTTGGGCAGAAGGATGCTGCTTATGATATATCTGACAGTTTTTGTTCCTTGGTTTGTGCGGTGGTGTTCTTCCTATGGTTGTGTTTGTAACTTCCATGTGACTGGTTACCATTTGTAGCTAATTAGGGTAAATTTTCGCATTCGAATATCGTCCTTAAGACTGCAGCTGTTTTGATCATTGTCGTCCTTGTAAGGTCTCAGTTATTCCTTTTGATTTGCATTTCTCCCAGTTTTTTCCCCGTTTTTTTTGCACTGTTCTTAGTGGTGTTACAATTATTGGTATTATATTTACTGTTATCATGCTCCATATTCCTTTCAGTTCTCAGGCAATTTCCGTACATTTAATTCGTTTTCACATCTCCTTGATCTTTATTCTGGTCTTTTTGAACAGTAAAGTCAACGATTTTGCAGGAGTTTTCCTTCTTATCGATTATTATGACATCCGGTATCTTTGCTTGTATGAGTTTATCTTTTTGTACATGCATACCCCAGATAATGTTTTTTCCATTACTGCCTCTGATGTATGTTTGTACAATCTGTCTGTTTGCTCGAAATGCAATCGATTACACAGTTTTTTGTGTACTGCTTTCCACACACTGTCATGTCGGTTTTGCTTTTGGTTGAGGGCGAAGGCTATTTTGCTGCATTCACTAATTACATAATTTACTTATCGTCTCTATGTCGACATAGTATGCATTTATTGTTTACCTGGGTGTTATCTATTTTATCTTTAATGTCGTTTGTCCTAATCACATTTTGCTATCAGTAAAAATTCCGTTTCTCTATTCAACTCTCTATATCTTATCAATGTCCAGCTATGTTCGTTGGTTTCTTGTCCGTCTGATGAAGCATCCATGTAGTGTTTTTCTTCCTATTCTTCATTTATTGTCTTTACTTTTGGTGCTTCTCGAGTGCTTCTCGATTCGTTCGTTGGGATGTTGTCTCTTGCTGAGGTGATGAGCTTGTCTGTGGTCTTGGTTATGCATTTCTATAGCTCTATGTCGTGTCCTCCAAATAGTATCTTTTAATTATTAGGCCTTTTCCCACTTCATATCTTTTAATGTAGAATATGGATGTATTGCTTGTTGGGTGAAATGCGTTGTGCATTCTGGACAATGTGGTTGAGTTCTTCTTCAGTCAAGCCTATGAATGGTCCAGAGTATCGTATTTTGGATGCTGCCTAGTTTTTATTCATTTTACTAGATTTATGCCACATAATTTCGTGTTCTTAGCGTGTTATTGTTCTTTGGCAATACTCTTTTCCATCCTCTCGTTTATTTCTGTAGATGTTATAGCGTCTGCTTTCAGGACTCCCATATATATATATATATATATATATATATATATATATATATATATATATATATATATATATATATCCTGTTAGCCTAGCGAGTTATCTTGTTTTGGTTGGCTAGTGCAATGCTTTTTGTCGTCTCCACTTTTCCATTTTCATTTTTATCAGTGCACCATTTTCAATTCTGAATCTATTTTAATTTCATGGTTGAAGATTATTGTCGTATGTATCAGCTCTTCCAGTTCCGTTTTTGCTTTTTGAAAATAGTTTTAATTCTTTCATGTACATGACGAAATTTTGTCTTTTGTGCATGTATACTTTTATCCGGCATCATATTTCCTAGGTATTTAGTTCTGTATCATCATGGTGAGGATAAACAATAGTGGTTATAAGGAATCTCCTTGGAAAATGCCACTCTGTATTTTATCTCAATCAGGTGTTGTCTTTCAGCTATCAGTTCTAGTCTCTATGTAAGATAAATTATTTTGTCAGATATCTAGTATATTTTAAGCATTAAATTATCCATGCTTGAAGAATACTGTTGTAAGTTTCCTTGGCTATGGCTATGTTCTGACCTCTGTTTTTACCTCCTTCAGGATATTCTGATCTATGTACAGCAAATCATGCGCCCCTCTTTTCTCTTTTCCGGCACTATTTTTCTTCCTCGGAGAGCAGTCCACGATTGTTCAATGATATGTAGATTTGTTCTCTCAGTTCTGCCATTAAGATTTTCCACATTTTTTGTAAACAGGTTATTGGTTTGTAGTAACTTTGCAGTTTGCCATTTGTCTTAAGGTTGTCTTAATCGTTTCTTCATAAATGTCTGTTGTGTTTTTTTTTCAATTTCCTCTAGTTCATATTCATGTTTTTAAGACATTTAGCATAGTTTGTGTATTTTGAGGTTGTTCCCTTATCTTGCTTCAGAAGTGGTTTGTCTCTGTCGGGTCCGGTGATTCTGTTGATCTTTCCACGTTTACGTTTTTTTGTTAAACTGGCTTCCGTTGTTGTCAAAGATCCTGTTCTGTTTGTGCTGTTCCGCTTTGTATATATATATATAGTCTCAGTCATAGTTCTATTTCTGCTACCTTTTGTTTTAGTTATTCATGTTTCTTATTAAGTTTTTCCATATGATTCTGATTTCTGCTCTTACATTGTTTTATGTTCTGTTACATGATGATTACTGTTTTAGCTTCTTTTAGAAGTTTGGTTATTTGGGCTTCCAGTTTGATTTCCTATCCGTCCATTCTACTGACCGGTCTTCTTTTCTATTTTTAATTTCAAACGTATTGATGTGCACCCGCATATATAAAGTTACTTAGCTCTTTTATAGTATAAGTTAAGATATACGTGAGTAGTTTGTTTAATTTCTCTGTTTCTACTCTTAACTTCTTCTAATCTTCGTGCCTTAGGAATAGGAGATTTGTTTTGTTCTTGAACATGAACCGTTTGATGTTTTGTACTTGTCTTGGTTCTTCCCTAGCAAGTTCTCTTGTTTCGTAGTATTCGACTTCTTCAGTTTCAGTGTTTATATTTTGCCAGTCTTCTACATTGATATGTTTCACCATTTATCTTTTGTTTGATTTCCGTTAATTTCAACTCCGAGAACCCCCCTCTCTTGAGAAGCGCTCTTGCTAGAAATGCTATCCGTTACTAAGTGGTCAGTAGAAATTCTCATAGATTTTCTCATTCTTTTTGTGGAGTAGCGGGTTTTGTAGTATCATTCCATTACCAGTCTGTTCTCTTTTGTGATCCATTTCTTTTCTATGTTTTCTTTCTGGTTTGTACTTTCAATTCCTGCTTGCTTGTGTTTGGTATGTGTCCTTGTCGTGCCTCCAATGAAATATGTCACTTACATGTTTTTTGTTTCGTGATGTTGTTATATTATTTGGTTATATGTTATTATTATTATTATTATTATTATTATTATTATTATTATTATTATTATAATTATTATTATTATTATTTTCTGTGTGCAGTGCGAAAGTCATGAACTTGTTTTCTTTCAATCTTTTTCCCGATTCTCTTTACTTATTTATTTCTTATACTTAAAGTTGTCCAATATCACTTTTTCTTTATGTTTTATTCTGCTGAGCTCCGTTAGTTTTTCCTTTAGACAATCTGATTTTCGAAGAAAGAAACATGTCTTACGTAAAACCTAGAGTAAAACAGAACTTTCGATACAAAGTCCAATTAAAATGAGAGTGAAGTACAAACACAAGAATGATATTACTAAAAGAAGGCAAAATATAAAAGAACATCCAAACAATGCACAAACGAGATCTCGCGTGATGGTCAGTTTATTGTAATAAGTACACAAGATGGCCGTCGATGTAAAAATATATCATGTACGTCGTGTGTTTTTATCATTGGCAGAACTGCAAGTGAGAGGCAATCACTATATGTTGTTAGATATATAAAAAGATTATATATATTATAATATTAATAAATGTTCCCTTGTAATATTTCAGCTGGAAGATATATTGATTTGCTATCGTTGCATATTTCTTGAACGATAGGGTCCGTCAATAACTTTACTATACATTCAGCAATTTTAATGAGAAGTAAAAATACAAGATATAAGTATAAACATCAGCCAAACTAGGTTATAAACGTAAGACTTGTTAAGATGTAAATTAATTCCAGTAGACACACAGACCATTGAAAAAAAGATTCTCACAATGCGTCAACTTCGTTTTATTTCTTTAGTTTCATTGATGATGCGGCAGCCAACGTTTCCATGTTCCTCTCATGTCATTCGCGATGTCTTCTTATTCTTCCTCTAATTATCATTCTACTTTTTCTAATTATTCTACTTATTATTACTATTATTATCAATATTATTTTAAGTAGTAGTAGTTGTAGTAGTAGTAGTAGTAGTAGAAGTAGTAGTAGGAGTAGAAGTAGTAGTAGTAGTAGTAGTAGTAGTAGCAGTAGTAGTATTCTTTAGAAGACCTCTCGTAAACGTGATTAATAAAGGTACATCACATATGAACTTGGGTTTAACAAATCTTTCTGTGTTTTTTATTTATACTATTCTTTTAAATTACCCATACAGACTTCAACTTTGCAGTAGAGATAATTCATCAAAAACTGTCTGCTGATGCAGGCAAACGAGAAAGTTCTTTCACTACGTGACATCAGCGGCCACCTGCTGTGTTTGGCGAAATTACCTGGACAGGTAGCTCAAACATTAGTTCTAATTGGAAACTTCAACTCCAACGTGGTTTCTAAGATTAAAATAAATATCTAAATAAGTGTATCAGATACGTAGCACATGTAAACCTTAATACTGTATGTAGCAGTTGGTACACTTAATGCAATTAAGGATGACTAGAATACGATGATTAATATCATTGGAAGCCTATGTCTTAGAGAATTACGATATCTATGTATTAGAGAATATAGTTTAATATCATTGGAAGCCTATGTCTTAGAGAATTACGAAAAAATGGTTCTACAAAAACATCTCTCATACTATGAAAGACAACACCAAAAAGTACTTTAATGTGCTCAGAATTGATTGCGTAATTTACATACGACTTCTGACTTATTATCTTTTGAGAGATACTACGTTTCTTCATTTTTTGTAAATCCAACACTATCGTTATTTGTGATAGTTTAGTGTGTTATGCAGATTGTGTTTTGCTATTTTTTGGAGCGTTATACACATTAAATACTTAATTTCACTTATTATTTTTACTTAGTCTCACATAACACAATACAGGCTTTTAACCCGGCGTGTAGTGGTTTCATAATCTTATTGGATATCTCCATACGTCACCTCAACTTCAGAGTAGAACACTGCGTGGGCACCTTTAAGGCTTAATCTCATTACCAACTGTATATCTAATATGCTCACGCATCAACTGCAGAAGATGGGTTGATTAGCTTAATGGATACTGTCGTGGATTCTACAAACATGCATTTCAACTCCGGATACTCTCCGAATAGGGCTAGGTATCTAAACACACGTACCGCATATATGTAAAATGAAATTAAAAATTGTCATGTGAAATAGGCATATTGATATCATCATACACAAAATATATAACGTATGGCATGGAAATAAACATCAACAGCAAAAACATCGTGAGCAACATAATATCATAGCAACTTAACAAAACTTCTTATCTGAAGATAACACAAGTGTTTTAACGGACGGATCATAGAGGATCATCTGCTGGGCTTATTAATTCGATCAATGACGAAGTTCGACGTAACTTTATGTAAAATAAGGTTCGAGTTCTTTACGAGTATTCTAGGCCATAAAATCTGGTCTGAAGAGAAGTTGCTGCTGAAGTGCCAGATGCTTCTATGAATCTTAGTGAGATTGTCGAACCGGCTGATCTGTATAAACTTCGACGACACGATAAGCAAGACAGTTCTGCTCGAACTAATGGCGTATCCCATGAACCTGTTCCCTTGCAACATTGTGATTGTTCTACATCGACGTCCTCTCCACAACTGAATCCCTGAAGCAAATTCTTGAGAATAGAGAAAATCGCTTCAGCTCAATTGCCAACAAATCAAATAAAATGATAGTAATTGTGGCGTCGTTGTAAACGATATGACAGTTGAACAGACTGAAATGTTGTAGAGAAACATAAGACCAATGTACAACAGTATTACGACGGTATGAATGCAGCGATAAATAGAATGACCTAGCCACAATCATACCAACGCTAGCGAAGAAAAAAGGATTTACGGAGACCGTAGAGAAAAGTTGAACCAGCTTTCTAAAAAGTCTCTTACGATAAATCAACAAGTCACTATAAGAAGTAGTAATCATTAAGACCTCAAATATTGACAGGGACAGATGAGGCGAGCGTGGAATTGAAATGATGACTGCTGAGCACGTTGTCTAAGATTGTCCGCAGCTCCATCGATAATTGTAACAACCAGTCGCGACACACATTAAAGGACGACCTTTTTCTCTTGATCCGGATTTGGGAAAAGGAAATCGCCATCTCAGATTGACCAGACGTCAGCCAGTTTAATTAAAGGTATTAATAGGTCTACACATCGTATTACACATCATCATTGTTACACCGGCCGTTCTAACAGAAGAAAAACTACACCGGTTCTCACTATAAATAGTGAGAGTCACCAGAGTCACGCGAGAGAGAAAAAGGACAGACAAAGGTTGTTTCTGATTCTTCTTTGCGATTTACGATTTTTTGGGCAAGTTTGAAGGTGTGTGTTTTTTTTGTTTTTTGTTCCCTTCGCGTGTTTTTTTCCTCTGGTTGGACTATTGTTGTTAATTCCCGTTATTTGTTCCTGTTGTTGTTATTGACTTTTATTGTTACACGTTAGTTGTTTATTTTTGGGGTTTTTTTTTTCCCCTGTTTTTTTTTATCATGGCAGCAGCTACGAGCTCTAAGCCAAATGATACAATGGAGACGGAAGTAAACACGGAATGGATTAGACCCCCCAAAATAGTGATTGATATTGTACAATTCATTGAAAAAGCAAAATAGTGTGCACACTTGGTGACAAATGACGGCCTTCTCGTGGATTTATCCAAACTGGTAGAAATAAAAAAGAGAAGTGGGATTATGTTTGTGTTTGACAAAGAATCAAGAAAACCATAAGAGCGACGGCGGATTTAATCTACAAGTTATTAGCAACAGCCGGGTTTAAACCCTAAAGAATTATTCGCTGTAAAGGTTATAACAACTGGAATACTTTATTTCTCAATGAGGAGACATGCCAAAAATTATCCCAGACGGAAATAATCACACAGAAATATATATAAAGAACTGAATATATGGGGAGACGAAGAACAGCGGTAACGATCTTGAATGTGCCATTCCACGTGGATGGGGAGCACTTTGGAGCATTTCTACTACAATTTGGAGACATTACCTCAGTAAATTGGGACGAGTACGCCGGGGTTTGGAACTTCGAAATTTATCTTAATAAGTCTGGATTTGACACCATGCCCATTTTATTCATATCGGTAAAGACAGGCTTCCGATAATTGTGGCAGGTAGGAAGCCTGTTTGTTGGACTTACGAAGAGGTAGGGCACCTCACTTTTGACTTTCCCCTAAGAAAACCAACAAAACCAACAGTAATAAAAACTAGAGTGGGCCAACATTTAGGGGTTCCTCTGACCCAAAGAGTGGGGTTGCCGTTAAATTCCCCCCCCCCGAAGTCAACAACAGAAGACTACCCTGTACTCCCAGATCTTTCCAAACCCGACGAAAGAGAGGAAAATGAATGGATCTTTGTGCCCGGGAAATACACGCCCGGTCGTGAATCCTTGGATAAAATGAGAGAGGAAGCCATGTTATCCAATGATCCGGGCAGGAACAAATATATTGAGGTAAAGGAACTCAAAAATAAACTAGACCAAAAAAAAACCCCTTCGAACCCGCAGTCTCCCACCAAAACTCCCGCTCCGAAAGCAAGTCCAAGTCACCATCCCTCCCCTAAAGAACAAAAAAGAACCCCATTAACTCTCCCTCTCAAACAAAAAATCGCCCGACCCCAAATAAAATACCCCCTCCAGTTTCTGGTCCAATAAAGGACAGAGCATACAAACTAATTCCGCTAAGCTCTGTTAAAAAACCTACGTCACCTCCCAAACCTTCCCTGTTTGTTTCTCAACAGAACACCCTTAAAAATACTCCCCCTACATCCCCTATGAAAACATATTCTCCCGCCTCACCCTCGGCTCAAGAAAGAAGTGATAGTACCCCTTCCCATACGCCAATGGAAGATATACCACTTCCACCAACCCCTACTCCTCAGAAAAGATCGAGAAGTCCATCCCTTGATAAAAGTAGGAAAAAGCGGCGCTCTTACCTAATACTGAACTATGCGTAAAAACCGAAGTTCAGAAAAGCGCCGCCAAAAATCATAGAATTCCGGAGATGAAAAAGTTACTGGATTTCAAAGAAGTAGGTGGCAAGTCTATTAAGGATCCCCGAAATTTCCCAAACGCGGTGAGAGTGCTCACAGTCATCCGGAAAAAGTTGGAGGCCAAGGCACTTTGGCAGTTGCTGGGAGAGGCAAACAAGACTTTTAAATTAGACAAACCCATGGCTATTCTTAAAAGCGGATTATTAAACTGTTTATGCAAAGAGTGTTGGGATGGTCCCCGTTAGGTTACACCCATCCCTTTACCGTATAGCTAAACTAACATTTCCTTGGATGTTGGCGGAATCTCCCATACCGGAGAGATTAATGAACAAATCCGCATGTATTCTTTTCGGGGAGCCGTCGGCATCCTGACCTCGTCAATGTTCCTATCTGGAACCCAACCCTAAGATATTCTCAATGGCTCTCTTTCTAGCAAGTGTGAATGTCCGGGGGCTGAGGGCCCACTTACGTAAATTTCGTATTGCACTGGATCTTCAGCAACTTGGAGTGAATGTATGTTGTATTCAAGAAACCCATTTGGTTTAAGTCGACCATTTGGCTGCGTTGACTAAGAATTTTCACGTCTATTCAGAGTACTAATATTCTCGCTCAAGAGGTGTATCCTGGCTGGTAACTAAATCATTAGATGCGTCGTGCGACCCTTGCTTCATGGATCCGGAAGAAAGGATATGTGTTTTGGATGTTTCCATAAAGGATAAGGCATTTCGATTCATCGGGGTTCATGCGCCCAATCGCCGCATTGAGCGTGCTCCTTTTCTTCGACGGATAGATCAATTCATGAATACATCTTTGATGGTTATTTTAGCAGGGGACTGGAACGCGGTCTTGGACCCTGATTTAGATCGTAACACGGATAGAGGAACTAACGATGATGGGGATGCTAAAGTATTTCGCGACTTCCTCGATAGGCTCGATCTTACTGATAAATTCCGGAATGAGAAGCCTCACGATAGAGTATGGATTTGGACAGCTAGGCGCGGCTCCGGTTCTGGACAGCTCTCGAGTTATCTCGACCGGTTCTTAATTAGGAGAATCGACGTAGAATTATTACAATGCCCAAGTTTTCATAATATAGTTTACTCGGATCACAGACACGTTCGGGTACGAGTAAACTTAGATCGACCTAAGCCTTAATCAGCGGGTTACTGGAAGCTCAACACTTCGTTGTTCGAGGTGAAGGGGTTCTAGGAACAATTAGAACTTACCCTACAGCGGGAATTGACGGGGGCTATCATTGGGAATAGGAGGTGGAATAGTCTTAAGAATTTAATTAGGTTCTTTACTGCCGATTTTAGTCGACGACTCAATCTAACAACTAGAGCAGTTAAAGTGGCACTAGAATCTAGATTAGATCGGGCGGTGGATGTGGGTGATAACGTTAAAGTTACTATAATTAAGGCAAAGCTGGCGTCCTTGACTACTCAAGAAGACCAAGCTTTAGTAATTACGGCTAGGTTAAAAAGATTACCGATGGAAGCAACAAATATGGCCGCTTAACTGCGTGCAGAATGACGTAAACAAGCTACCGATCGACATATCGCCCGTGTCTCATTGTCGGATGGGCGTCTCGTGACTATACACGAAGGTATTCTGGAGGCGTTTCGTTCTCATTTCCAGGATCTCTTTACCAGGGAGCCCGGTTTGTCATTCGCGCAATTTGACACCTATTTAGATGACTTTTCTCGTCTCGAGTGCGAAAGTTGCATAACAGTGGATGAAGTTCGGGAAGCATTAATGCGGGTTGCTCTACGATGTGTATTTGAGGTTGTCGCCCTTTTTTGTTCCCTTACTGACTGCTTTATTTAACTCGTGGTTTAGGAATGGGACTATCCCCCAGCACTTGAACATGGGTATTGTGAAGTTGTTACGTAAAAGCAAAACTGGTGGGGATGGGTTAGCTAATTTTCGGCCCTTTACGATGCTAAATGCAGAGTTAAAGATTTTGCCAAGATCTTAGCCAATCGACTGCAGCTAGTCCTGGCTCGTCTTAGAAGCCCTGAACAGACTTGTGCTGTAAAAGGCTTAACGCTGATCAATTTAGATTAGTCAAAGCATTCGATAGGGTTGACCATCGTAATTTGGAGGCTGTTTTTTCTGCAGCCGGTTTTGGCCCGCAATTTCGCTCCTGGATTCGCCTCTTGTATGCGAACCTCGTGGTACTGGTAGAGGTGAATGGTATGAGGTCTGGGCCTTTCAGTTTATCAAGATCTCTTCGTCAGGGATGTCCACTATCACCGACACTCTATGTGCTTGTGTTAGAGCCCTTCCTTCACAGGCTAAGGGTGACTCCGGCCCTTAATGGAATTACTTTGCCTGGTGCTTGTACCAGGTTAAAGTACTCTGCCTTTGCCGACGATTTGAATGTGCTTGTAACGAGCAGTGCCGAGATAAGCGTCGTCGACAGAGAAGTCAGATTGTATGAAACGATAACAGAAGCCAAAATTAACTGCGAGAAATCTATTACCTTGCGCATCGGCGCCTGGAATGGTGTTCCCTTGCAGGGGCCCTTCAGCTGGACAGACGGGCCTTGCAAGCTACTCGGCGTCTACTTCGGTCCCGATCTTCAGCTGAAGAAAAATTGGTCTGAAGTATTGAAAGCGATTCGGGGCGCAGCTAGTCTGTGGACCCGTAGACATCTTTCATTAAAGGGCAGATCGGAATTGTGTTGCTCACACATCTACCCAATCATCCTATATCGTCTATCAAGCCTTCCACTCCTGTCGGATACGCTGCTGGAAATGCAGCGGGCTCTTTTCAAGTTCTTATGGCATGGTAAGGCCCCTATGGTTCGTCGGGAGACTTGTTATCTGCATCCTTCTCAAGGCGGTCTTGGTATGCCATCTATAGAAATCCGTCGACACACTTTGAGATTATTCTACCTAGATCGAATGAGGTCACAAACTAACGGAAGCGGTGTCTTCTGGAGGGAAGACACCAAGAAAGCATTCCCTGCTTTTAAAAGCGTGCACTTGGACGAGGGGAAGGCACACAGGTTGCCCCGATGTGAGTGTTCATTTTTTCGCGAATGTAGAAGCGCTTTGAGTTTTTCTCAAGGGTGAAAGAAAGCCTCTCTTACACCCTGCTGTTGTCCTGGAAGGCATTATATCGGGTCATGGTGAGAGGAACCTTTCGAGATGTTAGGATTGAGGGGCTCGGTTTGTTGAGGAGGAAGCTACGCTCAATCTGTCCTTGGGCGCCTAGGTTAATGTGCTTTGATAATGACGAGGCATCGTTTAGCTGGCTGATGATAAGAAATGCCCTATGGCTCCAGAAGAGGCTTCATTCAGCTCGCTTGGCAAATTCGCCGAATGTCTTAGATGCGCTGACGAGGATAAGACCTTGGTTAACGCTTTCGTTAATTGCCGCATAATCTTGCCGCTGATTTGGCTGGTTTCTGGATTCATGGTTCGCATTCTTGACGTATCTTCTTTCAACCTATTAATGTATGTATCAATTAGGCTCCGAAAAAGATAGGATGAAACGATTTTTATTTTTAAGCTTACTAGCCGTCATGAGAGATACGATATGCAGACAGTCTACGGAGCAGAGACCTACGCTCCTCTCGACCTTATTGCAATTTTCAAATATTACCTGAAAGCTCGCATTAGGGCCGAAAGAGTGAGACTCTCTTCGGCAGATTTTGGTGAAATGTGGGTGCGAGGTGCACGACTGTGTAGAGTGAGTGGTACTATAATAGAGTGGTATTCAGACGTACCTGAAGTAGAGGATTTTGGGTTGCAAAACCGAACATTGACTTTTGTTAGATAAGTACCGACTAGGACATCTTTTGAGTTTAATAACTTAGCTAGTGTGTGAATGATTTAATTATGGCCCTTTATTCAAACCCGTCCACACCTACGTGACAGAGCACTAGATTTGTCAGGATGCAGGTCACTATTCGGGATATTCGAAGGTGGTGTTGTTAATACAGCGTTAGGGCCTGCATCAAACCTTTTTTTTCGAGTTTTCGTTTTGAATGGCAAATCTGCGCATCTGCCACAGCTTAGTTATAGGGGGTCTTTTACTAACTTCTTTTTTAATTGTATAGTTTCTAATTTATTGTTTTTGTACATAGTGTTTTATCATACCTCCTCCTCCACCGTTGCATATTTGTAAATATAGGTTTTAAATTGGTTATTCATGGAGTGATTACTTTTGATGATTGGAGAAGGATGTACAGTATAAATGTGGTAATTTGGTGAATGATGGCCCCGCATGGAACTAGCTAGGTTAAAAAGTTAGAATCGGACCGATCGCTTTCCCTCCACTTTCTTTGGCCGTGTGCCGCATTTTGTATGATTTTTTAAATTTTACAAATAAATATTGAGAGAAAAAGGACAGACTTGTAACTGTCTAGGCAAGTGCCAGTCAATTTCCTTACCTTGTACATTTTATGTTAATACACTTGTTATCTAAACCCAACCTCGACTTGACTTCTTTTTACTATTGGACTACTTCACAACAGATTGGCGACGAGAAATCGAAACGATATCACTGCAGAAAATCACCCAAAGTGATTGATATAACAGGATTCGCAAGATAATCACGGAAAAAAACATCTTCGTTTTTTCAAACAGATATTTGGATTCGCAAGGATTAACAGCAAATGAACAACTACAAGAGTAGTTAAGCGACGAAAAAAAAAACACAAACTCAAAACTTGCTACCAAAATCGAAAACTAGAAAACGCGAAAGACATTTTCAATTATTAAAATAATTGAATACACTGACACCTTTATTTTTTTCTCTTCAAGTTCACTGACTCGTTAAGATAAATGCTATCCGCGTCACCTATTACATATATTGTGTCAGTTTGTCGTTATTATTAGGACAACATCTGATATTTGAGCAAGATCCGGATTGATTATTTATTAAAACGGTCTATCACAGAATTGTCGAAGGCAAAGAAGGACGCGCAGTGAAAAATATATATTCGCGTAAGTCATTTGTGCTTCTAACAAAGAGCTGTAAAATAAGCAAGTCGTATTTTTGCAAAATGTAAAGGGTCTAAAAGATTTCCCATAGAACAAGTCTCATTAGGCTTATAGCGACGGACTTGGTTTTGTATAACTACGTACACATATAAAAAAAGGATTTTTTTCCCTCAGTTTTGTTTTTCAAACAAAAGAACTGGGATTGATTTTTTTTGCTAAGAAATAATATATTTCTTGCTTTGTGTGTTAGTTGAGCAAACTAATTATATTAACCACGTTGTGGGGAAAACTGATTTTTTTACAAGTGTAAATTGTGTGGTGCATAATTTGAATTCGTGAATGATGGACGCTGAATTCAAAGATTCTCTTTTTCAATTAGTTAAATTCCAAACGGAACAACATGTGACGTTACAAAGACAGCAAGTTGAACAACAAATGGAACTTCAAAGAAAACGTTGCAATTGAGGAGAAATTTAAAAGAGAGTTGTTGGAACAGCAAAAAGCCCAACGAAAAATGCATGCTGAACAAAATAAGCTGGCGATCACGCGATAAGAAAGATTCCAAGAAAGACTGCTACAACAGCAGAAACACTTCGAGGAACTCTTGATAAAAACACAGGAGGAACAGAGGAAATTTCTGGAGGCAACGCAGTTAACGAAAGCAAACGAGAATCATAATGCATTCTCCCAGACGGCTGTGTGGAGCACTATCGAAATTTCCAATTATAATCCAGAAGAGGATGTCACGTTTTGTATCGGACTGCAGTACATGGACAGACTCTGAAAAAAGTTATATTTTTGCTAAGAAAATTAGGAGCTGCCGAGCATACAAAGTTTGTGAATGTTATCCTTCCAAAAAAGACCCGTGAGTTGTAACTTCCAGGAGGCAGTTACTTTACTGACAGAACTGTTTTCTGCAAAATCTTCTCTTTTCCACAGGAGATATAAGTGTGTAAATTTCACTAAAAGAGAAGAAGATGACTACATTACGCATGCAAGTATAGTAAATAAACTTTGCGACGATTTTTAATAAGAGGAATTATCATCGGATAATTTTAAATGTTTTATATTCATGCAAGGTCTGGTCTTAAATAAAGACTTCGAAATCAGACGTCGTGTTTTAAATAAACTCGAAAATAGGCCATTTCTTACAATACAAAACTTAGCGGAAGACTGTGAGCGTGTTGTTGCGTTGAAACAGGACAGTCCTGACAAAGAGGAAAACGGAGTGTCGCACATTAAAAAGATCCATCAGAAGAAAAAATTGACTTCAATGAATAACCAGAGAAAAAAACATGGGAAAGATCCACCTGGACCGTGTTGGGGGTGTGGAGATAACCATTGGTACAATGAGTGTCCCTACATATTCAAACAATGTGACAACTGCCACCAGAAAGGACATAAGGCATCACGTTGTAGGAAAAATCTGGTAGAAAGACAGCCATTAAACTTACAAAAATTGAACCTGACACACCAAATGACCTTTTTGGAACTGATCTAATTGATAAGTTTAGACTATGGGATCTACCTTTAAGCTTCTTTTGCCAAAAGGTTGAGGATTCGTATGTGAACGTTCACAGTTTCAGCGGAAACAAACACATTACACAAATCCAACACTTTTTTACCAGAAACTACTTGTGACTCCATGAACTTTCGTGTTGTACGAACTCTTTATGTTTCGTTGTCGTGAGTTGTCAATACGAATTAATTACTCTGTGTGGATATATTTTGCTGTTATTTCTTTTCAATATTACCATTTTATAATCACCTCTTATGATGCGTGGCGATATTTTCTCTTCTACTATAGAAAGGCACTTGAGGCTTTGCGGTAAAAACAATGTGGTTTGTCAGCTGTCATTGAGCTAATCTTATATTACTCACTTGATTGACTACATAAGCCTAAAGAAAACACCGGCAATCGAAAACAAAAATACGCAAACAAAGCAACGATTATGGTGTCCATGAAAAAAAATACTATGGACTTAGAATTACGCTCAAGGGTCAGTATTTGTTCGTTGCGTGAGAAATGCCAAGATTATAGATTACGGGTGTAAAACTGAAAGTCAAAGGATTACGAAACAAAAGTATGGAGACCATTATTGTGGAAATCAGCGAACGATTAAAAAAGTAAGACATTATTTCACACAGAATACGGGATATTGTTGTAAGTTCTTACTTACTTGACTTCCCGCCACGTTAGATACAAGGAAGAGTGTTAATGTGAAAACAATCAATTTCCTCCTGAAAAAAAGCGTTCTGGATTGGGAAAAACTTTTTAAAAATGCTTTATCATATTTAAAGTAGCAGCGGCAATGGATCTAATTATTACGCATCGACTGTTGATTATACACATACTTTAGTCAGGTTTTTTCTTTTAACAACGAAAACACTGGAGATATCTATTCCGGATTTTAGTGCGCAGTATAAACACCTCACAGCTCCATTTGTCTTGTTCTTCCCCCCCCCCCCCGGCGACATCAGACGTGAGCACGACATAGAACTTCCTTAATGCTTTACGCCAAAGGGTATCTCGGCAAGCGGCATACACATGCCGAATACCTTTATAGACTACTAATGACAACGACAGTATATATACACTATATTCCCAACATTCTTGAAGACGTGAGTATATACACTTCTTCACAAACGAAACATGTAAGCTAACATATATGTATAAAGAAACATATTTCTGCTTAATCCATGTATACACCTCGTAAATGTAAACGATCACGATGCTAGCTGAAACAAACAATTATTTTACACAAAACAAACTCTTGTTCATCAGAAACTACTTGTGACTCCATGAACTTTCGTGTTCTACGAACTCTTTAGGTTTTGTTGTCGTGAGTTGTCTATACAAATACATTACTCTGTATGGATATATGTTGTCATTATTTCTTTTCAATATTGGCTTTCCCTTTAAACTTACACTTTTTCTTTGCTGAAGACAGAACATAGTAATTAGTCTTCTTGTTGTAAGTCTGTTGAAGAATAACGTAGTACTTATTAAATGTGGTTTACATAATTATGCCGTGATTACATTATTAATAGCACTTCAATTGTTTAATTAGTTTTTTCAAACTTTTTGATATGTCTAAACATTTATATCTATAGTTAGTTTGTCACGCACTGATCTCAAGTCACATTTCCTTGATATACGTGTACATTGAATGGACAATTGATAATGTATTGTTAGATAACGAGGGTACCGACGGATGGAGAATGCCCTAAGTATATACTATTGTCAGGGCCAGGGCAGCGAGCACGTAAGAATGATAATCAAAAAAATTAAAAGTGTTCTGAAAATAGCTCGCAGATGCCTATGTTTCGATATTCAAGACGTACCATAGACAACAAATAATCACAACGAGAATATAAGAGATGACGAAAAAACCAAGTGAAGATACAAACGATCTTTATTTAGAAAATAATCGGGAAGATATAATCATACCTAAAACAATTTACAAAAAAAGGCAAATATTATCTTAAGGTAGAAAGAGACTGTTTACATAACTATGACGAGCAAAGTCCATGACTAAGATAAGTCCGAAGCAACTCAGGGAAGGGAGAAAATGGCGGTTTACGCACTCGTGGAAATGCGTCTCCCCGACGGAGTTTTAAAAAGTACGATAGTTATTTGACGGAAAGGTCGTTGGTAGCTAGCGCCGGCGACCGCATGTTAATATGCGGCTTTTGTGTTTCGTCTGGACGCTATCCAGTCGTCGTAGGAAGGTATACTTGTCTCTCCGTGAAGTTTATACTCAGCAGCAGTGTTCTAGAAAATAAATAACTTCGAAGCATTTCGTTTCATCGGTGTGGTTTTAAGAATTCTCTTCGGCTGCCTGTTCCTAGCTCTATAGTAGTAGACGACACAAGTTATACGTTACTCGCGGCTGTTTTTCGCTGAGTGTCTTCGTTTCCAATCCCTCCGCTGCTGCTGCGCCTTGACGACGTGTGTGGTGTGTGGGTGTCAGATTCTTCCGAGTTGGCGACCATAAGTCAGGACATCACGTGCTAATTTTGTCTCCTCGGGCCAAGACGCATGGCCCTTTTATGTGGGGTCACATGCGTGACGTTAGGTGCAGGGCGGGGCTGGGTATTTCCGGTTAGACGTTGAATCTCTTTTTAGTGAGTGTTGGAGTAGGGGTCAGCCGTGGTGTTAGTTCAACGTGTCAAGAACGCCTCCTTCGCTCGTACAGATCAGCCCTTATTGATCTTCTCTACTCTGTTCGCGTTAATAAAATGTTTATTAAATACATTCGACTTCTCTAATGCAGGTTGGATCAGCCTACATTTGTAACAGTATGAATAGGAAATACCTTGAATGCATCACCCATAAGAGATGAGCAGCTGATACAAAGACGACCGCGATCTCTCTCTCTCTCTCTCTCGCTCTTTCGCTCTCTCTCTCTCGCTCTCTCTCTCGTGATTCAGAAAAAAAGACAGATGTTTTTTAAATTAACCTCTACGATTATCTGGAGACCTGCTGTATATTAATAGCTAGTTTGACTAAATTCGCTGTTCTGATACCTCATTTTAATACAGCTTCATATTCCAATAGCTTCTGTCTAAGAACTGCAGGCTAATGGAACCCCCTTCTTGCTGACTGGGTATATCATTAGGTCTTATTAAGAGTAAGGTCAATAAGCATCTTTGTCTTTTTTTATAATAAGCATCTTTAGTTTTTGTTAGCTCCTTACATCAAATGGCAGCATGCCTTGTCTGGAGCGATTTCCATTAAAGAAAAAACTGTCGCAATAGGTTTGATTATAACCCTAATTCTAATGTATTAATTTATAAGGAATTCCACCGCTTTCTCCTTACTGTAGCTTAGTTTGCAAAATTCCGTTATGTACATGATATTTATACATCCACATTTTAATATTGCCACATAGATTGTGAGTCAACCCCTGCAGAAAGAATTTCAGAAACGTCAACTGATACGATACATAAAATGTATTTTCCGCAATTGCGCAATGAAAGATTCACTTTAAAATCTCTGGTTTGTCTCTGACCGACAAAATGTTCCTGATAAAAACGATACATCAACATGAACATGCAACGCATTTAAGATAAGGATAACAGTCTGAAACATGTAAACACTGTAATACTCAAAAGGCATTTCATATTCTGGCGTACGTTATAACCTTTGTCATGCATTATAGAAATTGGTTCGTCCGAATTGCAAAGATTGGTTACTAATGTAATGTCGCTAAGGTGCAAAATTCAAACTTTATGCATTTATAATTAATTGTTCAACAAATCGAATAATAGTGTCACGTCGACTAAAACAGTAACATTTTAAATAAATGCATTTAAAAGTAACAATTGTTTTCATTTATTTGAAGAATATTGAACTGACAATTATTGTATGCTTAGAATACATTTGTTATCATTTGTTTTAAAATAAATTGAAACGCTACAATTTTGAATAAATAAATAAGAGACATTTTCGTTCTAATTTTTAAAAAAGTTTATTTAGCTGTAAATACACATTATCATTACAGAAAAAGAAAGAGTCAGTTTCGTCTTAAGATGTCCCTGCCAGACATGTATGTTTTCAAAAGGAATAATATCATTTACAGACAATTATACTAACAGATGTATGCAGCACCGTTAAATTACACAGGTTCTGCTATAATATGCGTGTGTCTTTGTGTGTACACATTTTATCAACTTGCATATCAACCAGGACAATTATGTCGTCCGATTATGAAATAAGGAATGCGAAAAAGGTATTATAAATTATAATGCGTATCTGAGAAACAAATATTTTACCTGTTTTACAACGAATTGTTCCGACATTGATTATGATATCATAAATAAAGAATATTTAGTTGAGAGTTATTCTTTCACGATTACAACAATACAGAAGATACTATAGAATCTATATTTATAACACTACCTGACCTGTGCACCGACGTTTCCCGGGAAAGTAAATGAACTATAGAAATAGCATGGTTTACCTTGAACTATTGAATTTCTTTTTGTTCATGATTATCCTGCTAAAACATACCCACAATGTTAAAATAAGATCTCCAAAATTTAATGTACTTTTGCGTCGTTATTAACTATTATTAATAGTAGATTTACAAAAACATGGCTATTAAGCAGTAGAAACTATTATCCTCATAAATACAATTTGCAGGCTTTTAAGCAGTTGTTTTGTTTTTCTTTCGCAAATATTTTAAAACAAATTTTTGAATCGTACCAAGTTTCCGAATAAAACAATCTTCACTTTTGGTTACATCGCTTCTTTCTACTTCTTTTCTGGGGTAGGTAAAGGTAAGTTTTTAGTTAGTTAGTTAAAAAAGAGTAATGTTGTTTAGTTAGTTAGTTCAAGGTTAATGTTAGTTTAAGGATTATAGTTAGGCAGATAGTCCTGTGTATCTATGTCGCCCTTACTAGAATATAAAAATGGTAAGTTTTCCCACTGCTTAACAAAAAAAGAAAACGTGTTCCATTCCATTTGTATGTATTTACAGTTTTAATTATTTTTAAAGCAGTAAGATAAACTAAATTCGAGAAGAAAAGCAACTCTAAATAGTTTCAAAACTGTTTCTTTTATTTTAGGGTAAAATATTACATAGTTTCTGCTTTTTAATTTATTGGAAAAACAACTTCCCCACCCCACAACGATAGGTGTGATAGAAAGCATCTCGCAAACGTATAGAGTAGGTGACATATAAGTTTGTTCAAAAAGGCGATATGACATGCTGACTATATTGGCTTAAAATTGGGTGGTATATTTATGCGCGCCACTTCCCGCCACCAATCACAATCAAAGATTTGTCTCAAAAGAGTCAAATTTTCCAGTCAACTGCAGCCATTTGAAATTGAAGAAAATGGTCCGCCTTGAATATATAAAAAAATAAAACGGTGCTTATATGTTTACGTCTACTTTGAATATTTGCCGAATTTACAATAATGTTTCTTTTCGGTTTAATTTTCTTTTAAGTGTAACTTTTCAAAAATGAATTAACGTTAATGTATAGTATTTTCTTTGAGACTTTACCTATTCATGTTTTTCTTTCTTCGGTTAATGAAGGAGATCTCAACAAGTAATTGATTAATACTAAATTAACACATATAATGTTTAAGTCACGTAAGGGTTGAGCAACGCACACATTATTAGACATAAGAGAATTTGTTTCATAATGTATTAATATACCGATGAGGCTTGTAATTTTATTGTGAAATAGAACTATAATAGAAAATTCTTACTGTTCATATTATTCTGACCTTCCCAAAAATGTGATGTCAGAGAAAGAAAGGAACTGGTGCATTTACACTGATGTATCATAGCCACTTAATGTCTTGAGCAGCTTTACAGCCCCAAGAAATCGTCCGAAACACAATGAACGAATGTTAGTCAAGTAAACATATACGACTGGAGGGATGTGACGTTTTCTGTTCATCGTAGTAGAAGTTATATCGTAGGGTCTCACTCGCAGTCGCCAATAATGTTTAATAAGAAAAACCTATAATCTATTGGGTTTCATATTAAAGCATTCCATTGTATTAGTCTTCCCTTGACCTTCACATGCAAGTATAAACTGCACACCTTCCGTATAAACTCAGACATTGTTTTATGCCCGTTCAGGCTTCCGCTATGTCTGTGTGTTTATATGCTGCCATCAGTTTTGTGTAGTCGGCCGTAGGGGGACAGACTCTCGATGCGCGTCATCGTCTATATTAGTTGGGATACACATCACCTCAAGCTGTTATTTATCTAGTATATAAATATGTATCACATGCTTTCCGAGAAGACATCGGTTGTAATAAGGTTGCTATATATGGAATTCAATATATAATTAATAAATACAAGTGAAATCAATTGACCGTCTGTAGAATATAAAAAAAACACACAGCACGTCTTAGATTTATCTTTCTTATAAAAGATATTCTTTCGTATTTACAGGATTTACATTTTCTTAGTAGATACAAACAAGGTTTGGATTTCTGCATCATGTACGCTAAATATATTATTACTTATGTAACATCTGCCATCGGCTACAGTGGGCTATATATATATATATATATATATATATATATATATATATATATATATATATATATATATATATATATAAAGTAAAGTAATCCAACACAAGATATGAGCGTCAACTAATATCTTATAATTAGTGAAACATCCGGATAAAAACTGAAGCTCAATATACTGGATAGAGAATTAATATCATAATATACAATGAAATAATAAAATAAGGTGCCAATTAAATTTTATTAGAATTCAAAGTTCAACCAAAGTATCTTAACGTCTTTAGCTCATGAGTTTTCAAAGATAATTCTTCTCCTCAGAGGACCATTACCGCAGTTATACTACTACAGGTAATAACATTACACTTTGAAAAAATAGAAAAAATATATACAAAAATACATAAACATATATAACATCAAATATATCAACCCAAAAACATACTTTTTTGTTAAATCTATACAATCCATCCAAGTCATACAATTTGTAAAACATAACCAGGAAAGATATCCAGAAGGTTGACTGAAGATTGATCCAGGTGATGAGTGACAGTCCAAATACGAGAAATTGAAAAAATTGAAAAAAATGTGTCCAGTCGTGAGATGCGTCAGCAATCGATGAAGTGAAAAGTATATATATACATATAAATTAATTAAGTTCAAATATTAACTAAATGAACAAAAACATTATTTTTCAAAAGTGCTCAATATATATTAGAGCTTTTATATTAAAATAAACATAGTTGGAGTATCCGACAATTGTTTCAGAACCTTGTTAGCTCCTCCTCAGAGATGTTAGAGAGAGAGAGAGAGAGGGAGGGGGAGAGAGAGAGCAGCCTCTTATCCTAGGCTTAGATTTCTGACGCGATAAGTAGGAAGGAGCGGCGGTCCTCTACACAGTCTCAATTGATGTTTTCTAAACTCACTAATGTCTACTGCTCTAAATGTTTAACTAAATGAAAGATTCGCTTGGTGCCACACTTTTCAATATTAAGTGTGTTTACTGGCTCGACCCGGAGGAATCTTTTCGTCATGGCCAATACACGTTTTGAGTAGCTGCTGGCTTTTTTTAGCCTTGGCTTCGTTTACCTTAGAATCATCTAACTAACTAATTAGCTCATATTGGCAGATATCCTTTTACTCTAACTCAACCTTACTCGGGAAACAGCTGCGATTTCTGCTTTCGTTGCCTTTTTCGTAGATATAAGAATATATATTATATTTCTCCAATCCTTTCCAACTCGTGTGAACTATAATATATGATTCTCTGAGTACATTTACCAAAGTATATACTAGTACATATACTACCTCACATTTAGTCCGTAAGGTCCCCAGCATATTGTCATATACGGTGTAGGGAAAATATGTCTTCCAAGACACGCCTGTATTATCTGGTAGGCAGAACCAAAGAGATATAGTTTATTGTTTTTAAACGTCTCACTATACTATTTCAATTCAGTAACACGAATTCTTGCTCGTTATTTTACTTTACTTTCTCGTCAGCTAATCCCTCATTTGCTTACCTATAATTTTCATACCCTACTCACTCTAAATATTGTTAATAGCTGGCACGCCATAGTAGATAATTTTAGTAATATACACGGTTCAAAATCGCGAATCAATAACATTGCCAACTACATCCTCATTATCATCATTGAGTATTAGTTTAAATTATTTTCCTGATGGTGTGGATGCCTTCATTGCACACGTTCTGTCTGAGAATATTCGGTAACGTCTGTATAAATTCGCTGTTATTCTTACAGTAAGATCAATTCTGTATTTTAGCTGACATAGTACACCAGTAACATTTCAACGGGGTTGAAGTCATGTTACAGATTAGAATTCATTATTTGTTATGAGTCTGGGCGCAACGGATATAAGTGCTAAGTATATTCAGTTCTAAGTGACAGTTTTCTGGAGGTTGAACATTCAATCCTCGGTGTGCGCGCGATACTAAGAAAACAATTAATATTTACTTAAGACTTCCACCATCCTATGCTTGATGGAATTAAAACAAGTTTCCCCAGTTTAATAAATTAAGAGCTCCGTTCGAAATTTCGTACAGATTCGAGAGTTCGAATATGAAGAATGCCGATAACGTTGTGATCCGTACCTCGGATAATCTAAATTATAGTTTGGAGTCGTTTCTATGTCTTGTTTCACGAGTGTGTATGATATAAGCCTACGCGAACGAGGATATACTTATGATATTGATGACTAAGTCCTACAGAATCGCACCAAAACAATTCCTAAATAATATATTTTATAGATGTAAAGCTTGTCATCAATACTGTTTTAAAATCTCATAAATAAACCAACAGTTATTTTTGAATACCATTGTCTTAACATGCATTCAACACGAATTACAAACACTACTAAATACAAAATAGCATTCATATTGTACTTAGACATTGTCTGTCTGTCTATTTTGGCATTCCACTTAATAACTACTTGAGAGTTGCGGGCATTTTGGAATGAATAATTTGTTTCATTCCGGTGCGTTATATTAAGATACACATCCTAATATTAAATGTTACTGCACCTACTTCTACTTTCGTTATGGCTACTATCAGGAATGCCATATTCAATAAACACTTAGAGGTATTGGAATTATTATTAAGTGCAGTGAAGTTTGAGTGCCCGGTGATTGGATGAAAATCAGCCAACCACAGACCACTGCTTCAATCTCCGCAGAAAACCCAGGAGAGCGCCTTTTTTTGAAAATACCCGCCTCTTCACTCCAGCCGTGCAGCCGTCAATATTGTTCTTCCTTGCTGCGTCAGGTGTGAGCGGGCACATGCTTTTTTAGCGTATATAATACGCGCGAAGCCCTCTGTTCGACTACTCTTTACAGCATCCTGTTACAAGACAACTGGCATTTATAGTGAGTCCGCAAAGGCACTTCTTTTTCAAGCAACATTCTATTTCTGTCTTCTCTTTTTTCATCTATATAAATACCATTTCTTTATCTATCCAAGTTGTTTGGTGTCTCTGTTCTTGTATAGTCACGTTTTTATGCCATCAACCTTTCTTCCAGCGGACTACAGTCTTCGTCCTTCATTTTAACGAGAAAAATCCCAACAGAGGTTGCAGGTTTAATACAAAGCATCCTTGGTATATCGCATGTCATACAGGATAATTAAAATTACACTTTTACAACTACTAAACCAGAGAAAATACTCTACAAATACATCTTGGTATTGCGGATATAATACAATTAAGTCATCCTGATGCCCAAGTAAATCTCAAACAACCCTACACAAGAGCTAGATTAAGAAACGCATTTTAAGCCACTCTGTAGTTTGGGGATTACATTAAGAAACAATAACCTTTTTTAATAATGTATAAACTTAAACAGTGACGCCCTCCCCTATAGCTTCGTCTAGTAGCTAATGAGTAAGGTGTTTTTCTAAGCGCATTCGATTGCGATCGATTACTTCACATTGTTGAGATAAGCGATACTATTACTGGCTGGGTAATATCGTTGCTGAATCCAAATAAAATCATTTTAGTCTTATATTTATGTTAATATGTTCGCCCCATAAAATATTAGTTAAACATATAAAATATTTTACAAATAAAAAATAGTTTTCGATTTCAACTAAAAATCGAATAGGATTCTCAAGAATAGCTTGTAACGTCCATTCAGAGGTAAACTCATTATGATCATTATTTGCTCTCTAAGGGTGTTAACACATGTCATCAACGGTGATTGCTTAAAGTCAATAACAAATGACGTTCTCTGGATCCTAAGTAACAACATGTATCTGACAATGCTCAATCACCTTCCACCTCTTTCAATAAACATTGCAAATCATTGTGCCTTATCGTAACAGCCGGTAACTATCGATTTCTCGCTGACGCTGACCTTTGGTCTCTGGAATTTGAGTGCCAATACCCCTGCCTAAGGTTCGAGTAATGTTCGCACCTTTGAAGTTCCTGGTTTTTCACCTGACTTTTTGCATCTTCATTGTTTAGTTCAGGACAGTTGTCTGTAGTACTAGCCTAGACTGGTATTTCTGTATAGTCGTTTTTGGGGTAGATGAACATAAATATATATCAGTTATATAAGTTTCATTTCCTGTCGGCTCATGTGGTGTTCTTTTTATATGTATGTTTTCTTTTTATTTAAATTTATTTTCGGCTGGTAAGCTTCGTTGATTATGTAAGGTAGTTTTCTGAATTCAGGGATATACCATTAGAATTTGGCTGTGTTCCTGATTCCCGGGAGTTGTATAGTCTCAATCTTAATTTATATGTTAATTTATATTTGTCTTTTATCCCAGTGTTTTCAGGACTATTTCTAATGCTCAAACAATAACAAATATAAGGTGATCTTAATGTTCTATATTTCCTTTGGTTCTATGGCACGTTCCATGTATTAGGCATTTGTTCCGCCTCTTTTATGTTTACCCGTTGAACAACTGGAACAGCAACATTTACCATTTTGCGGTTTTAACCTTCTTATAGAATATTATCATATTTTAAAAAACTTTTATTCATCACAAGCAAAGCCCATTGCAATTGAGAAGTAAAGTGTAACTGTGAATAAGGTGGCATACCTATAGGTGCATCCTAGTTGGGGGATTGATTAGCGAGATGTTTGTTTACATTACATTTATATTTCTACACGTTGTTATGATCTGATAAGCAGGAGGGAGGGGGGGAATTCTAATGGCGTTCATAGAAAACAACTATTGGAGTAAAAAGCTTTCCGGCATATGGAGACGTCTATATTGAAGGTGTGGGGTGTTGCTGTTTGTCGGGTTGGTGGGGGTTATTAAGGTTTAGAGGCAGCACTTCAGCAAATTCGTCAGAGCACATTCCGTAGAAGCACTTGTAATACTAGGACAGGGATGCAATATTACAGCGATAGGAGACGAACTGAGACTTGGTAGACAGTATATGACTTATTAGTTTAGAGGCCCCTTTTTTGACTCTGTCAAAGAGGAGCAGACAATAGGTTGGTGCACCATCCCAGATGCGTCAACACTACACTATGTATGGGGGATGGTTGGTTTTGTACTGATATAAAATACTTGCTAATGTTAGTAATTTTCTAACTCGTTAGAAGGGGACCTACCTTGTTTGCAGCAGAATTGGCAGTGTATTATATGTATTTATCCGAATTCACGTTGCCCTGTGAATATAATCTAGGGAGTTTGAATGATGGATTTTGAGTCCCGTGGAGCCCTAACAGCTATTTTTGGCCTACACCTTCTGAATTTGGCAAACTTTTCCAAATGTTTGAATGTTTAGTGTTATTTATGTATAAATGAACACAAAAAAATACTACTCGCATGAATCTGAAATTTTCACCCATTATGTCCAACCCCTAATATTATGATTTTTTATAGCATTATAATTATATATAGAAGTATTATTATTAGTATTATTATAATTTTATGTAATACACAAGTGCTTAAGATTTATTACCAATTTTAAATATAACAAGATGATGGACGCTCATCTTTAATTCATAACCTCTCCGTTTGGTGATGACATTGGGTCAGCGAATACAAACTATTAATTATGTATCATATAATGATGACCTCTTAGCTTCACTAATAGGCTATGAAAGCTGTATGACCCGACCGCGTCTGCTGTCGTGATGTATTTAACAAGTGCTTATAGGACGTTGTGTGGTGTCTGGTTGGTCATTCGGCGTAGCGAATCTTCTAACTGCTCAGTGTACGAAGAGTGACTGCTGACTCTCAGAATATGTGTCTGCATTAATTTCACACTTTCACTATCTCTACTGACTCTCTTCGTATATCTCTTCTGTATATATATATATATATTTACATACAATATAGATTACATATATATAACTTATATATATATACATATATATATATATATTATATACATAGGATTATTTTTATTTACACAGACATGTACAAAATCTGCGACACTAGCATGTGGATATTATCGATCTACAGCTATTATTAACTGAGATCTAATCAGGCAGAGTTAGAATCCGATCTTTACCTTAGATCACATTTGGAAATAACCAATTATGATATAAAGTTAAGATCGGATTCTAACTCTGCCTGATGAGATCTCAGTTTATAATAGATGTTCATCGATAACATCGACATGCCAGTGTCACAGATTTTGTACATGTCTGTGTAAATAAAAATGATCATATATGTCAAGTATATGTCAATTAAATAGCAAGACAAGAATAATAATTATAAACAGTGTATGAAATAAAATAAAGTAGAACAAGTAATAAACTATGGGTAGTCTAGCATGGTATATATATATATATATATATATATATATATATATATATATATATATATATATATATATATATAGGCAGCATCTTCTCTTGCAGGCAATATTGTTGAATATAAGAGACAACTCACATCTAGATATCCTTTGGTAGATCATTTCAATAGTCGGACTCAGGATTTTAGTTTCGGATATCTAGACATGAGTGGTCTCTTATATTCAACCATATATATATATATATATATATATATATATATATATATATATATATATATATATATATATATATTGTAAGTAAAATAAATATGCATCGTATGACTTTTAAATATAAGCTATAACGAAATGCTGAATGTCGATATACGAGTAGAGCAATAATATAAATGAGTATGCGATGAGAAAAACTACTGTGTCGAATACAGTATCTATTAAATCATAGTTTTTAAAAATCAAGGGATGTATATTAAAAATTGTTATTATATTATTTTATTATTCCTTTTTCATAATAACATCATTTTCTAATATGAATTCCTTGTTTTGAACAATTGATGATTTTATAGAAAATACTCTTCACCATTTTTTTTTATCACTTGCTAATTCCTAACGGTCGACGGTCGCGAACCCCGAACACAAATCGCCACTGATTTGTAGTCAATACTCTTAACCCCTCGGCCATAGTAGAACTAGTTATTAATTAGGGAGGAATTTAAATTTGTAAATAGCGAATCGGCGGCTAAATTTACTCAAGCAGTTTAGAGTGATCAACGAATGTATTCGGATCGTGCATTTAACTATTAGTACTGCCTGTTATTAAAGTCACGCAGAGTGTCCGGCCTTTGGTGGAGGGGGCTTATAATAATATTTATTAGTAAATATTAATTATCTATTACTTACAGACATCGATGTTTTATGCTAACGCAATCTTTAGTGCAGGAAGCTAATTCTCAACGGTCGGCGGGCGCGAACCCCGAACACAAATCTCCACTGATTTGTAGTCAAGACTATTAACCCCTCGGCCTTAGTCGAACATGTTATTAATTAGGGAGGAATTTAACTTTGTAAATAGCGAATCGGCGGCTAAATTTACCCAATCAGTTGAGAGTGATCAACGAATGTATTCTGATCGTGCATTTTACTATTAGTACTGCTTATTATTAAAGTCACTCAGAGTGCCCAGCTATTGGTGGAGGAGACTAATAATATATATATATATATATATATATATATATATATATATATATATATATATATATATATATATATATAGCACTAGATAAAGTGAAAAAACAAAATACAGTGCGAATAAATTCTATTACAATTCAAAGTTCAAGCAAAGTACTTTAAAGTTCTTAACTCATGATGAGTTTTCAAAGAAAATCTTCTCCTCAGAGGGTCATTACTGCAATGACATTACTGCAGGTAATAAAATTACACTTTGAAAATATAGAAACATATATAAAATACATAAAAGTATATAAAACATCAAATATATCGACCCAAAACACACTATTTTCTTAAACTTATACAGTTCATCCAAGTCATGAAGTTTGAAACAGCTTCAACAGAGATGTCAAAGAGGTCGATTAAAAAACATTCCAGGTGGTGAATGGTAGTTCAAAAACGAAAACGTTATCCAGGCGGGAAATTTGTGTGCTATCGATGCAGTAGATGACAGTGCAAAGTATATTCAAGGGGTATGCAAATTAATAAAACGATAGAAAAACAAATCATTTGAAAAGTTCAGAAACGCACTTGGTGTTGAATATTATAATGTCCAATTATACGTTCTTATGAGCTGATAGGAGTTGTGCAAACCATAACTTCCTGGTTAGATGCAAGCGTCACTAAAGCCAATTGACTAAAGTTAAGCTGACCTTATATTTTCGCCCATTATTTTCCTCCGGGTCCGATGAAGTTACTTTAGTGCAAAATAATATTCGAAGTTAATCCTCTACGACACAAGCCCCGCAAGCCCAGCAAGCCCAGCAGACAACGCAACAAATCCAAAAAAACATATATATATATATATATATATATATATATATATATTAATTATAAAAATTACTTGGCTGCATATTTGTAGACATATTACGGCGAGATACATAGATAATACGCTACTTCTAACCAACACCTTTTTTACAGCTCAATTAGATAGAAAGAGATCAGATTAGCTCCTTAAAGTGAGCATGTGGGCAACTTATAAAAACAATTAAAACTACTTAAGATTCTATCATTACATTATTTTTTAATTTTAATTTATTTTTATTTTTCAATTTTAATAGAAAATCAGCCAGTCGTTATGACCTCAAATAGCGTATCAAATTTAAGACAATGCACATACGCGTGCGAATATTTATATCAGATATGCTGTAACGTTTTACGCCCATAAAACACGCAACATGTAAGCACACACATAAAGCAGATGTTTCCTACACACATTATTACACAGAAGCGCGAAGACGGCATATTTACCAGACATAATAAAATAAATAAAAAGACGAAGAATAAAATAAACTAGAATATGTTTTTTTTTTGTTTTGTATAACATATCGAAATTACTTTTAGGGCTTCACGTATATAAATGTATATTAGCACTCGAAGAAAATATAATGAATTCCAAATAAAATAGAAAATATATGAAATATAAATAAACAAAACAGAATGTAAGATTAAAACCTGAAATAAAATATACATTTAAAGAAAAGTTAACATATTTTAATAATTTTTAGAGTTCACAAATACACACACATATATATTATTGCGAGATGAAAATACATGTTCTTTGCTTCTTCACGAACCTAACGTTTGGCAGTTTCAAGAGAAGTTTACTGGAATATCTATGTAACTCATACATATATATATATATATATATATATATATATATATATATATATATAATAATAATAATAATAATAATAATAATAATAATAATAATAATAATAATAATGCAGGTAAAACATCCACAGGGTAGTAACCCAAAGAATTTTAAATGGGTTTATAAAAAGTGCTCAATATCTAATAGAGCTTTTATATATGATTATTTTTATTTACACAAACATGTACATAATCTGCGACACTGGTTCTTTCCAAATATGATCTCGGGTTAAGATCGGATTATAACTCTGCCTGATGAGATCTCAGTGTGTAATAGCTGTGTATCGATAACATCGACGTGTCAGTGTCGCAGATTTTGTACATGTTTGTGTAAATAAAAATAAAAATAATCATATATATATATATATATATATATATATATTATGGAGAAAGCAGCAACCCTAGTTTAAGTCAATGCCACTAATGATGCTATCTTAAACAGAGCTGAGAGTGAGAATATAACGAAATACCAAGGTTGTATGTACGACATGAACATATACTACAACTTGCGAAGATCTCTATCATTCTAGTAAACGTAGGAGCAACCTGGCTCATGAAAAAGAATGTTTAAAACTACCTGGTGAATACACACAACTTCAAAAGAAATAGAAAAACAATTACGTCTAAATAGACAGTTAGAATTTAAAATATCTCTTACGGTTGGAGTTTATGAAATAGCGGGTGAATGTCTGGCATCCAGTCGAGTGACCCATCCCCAGTAAAAAAAACAAACAAATGATGAGTAAATTGAAAGAAAAAATAAAACAGTAATGTAGGACGCTTGGTATGGCGAATATAATTAGATGAGCTTACTGATTATGCTGTTGAACTAAACACACACGAGTCATCGCTAGACATAAGCTGCATTCTATTTGTTTAGATGATATTTGGCTTGTTAAATTTTGAAAATACTTTTGCTTCGGCCATACAGTTATGCTATATTATGTTTTCGAAATTGTTATGATTCTTTACCGATCACATCTTTAAAAAAATTATGATTTTGTTGCGTGTTTTCATTATTCTCCTATACAATGCGTGTCCATTACTCGGGTAGAATGTGTTGAAAGCTATAGGAAGCACAATAACATATTGGTGTATATTATCAGACTATGTAAGCAGTCATCACAAAAGTAGTATTAAGTGCATCCCATAAGCCATACAAGCAAGATTCACTAAAAATATGTGCAACGCACAGATCTCTGAAGAATGGAAATATGGAAATTAAAATACCCTGGAGTTGCTACTCCGTAAAAAAAACTAATATGCAAGACCTGTGGAAACAGCAATGAGAAGATGAAGATGAGAGACGTGAACGGAAAGAGAAGGAAAGAGAGGATTCTTACATTTCGGAGACCCATTCACTATATCCTTTAGAAAAACTAAAAGCAAGACCGGAATATATATATATATATATATATATATATATATATATATATATATATATATATATATATATATATATATATTTATATATTTATATATATTTATATATATATATATATGATTATTTTTATTTACACAGACATGTACAAAATCTGCGACACTGGCATGTCGATGTTATAGATCAACAGTTATTATAAACTGAGACCTCATCAGGCAGAGTTAGAATCCGATCTTAACCGTAGCTCATATTTGGAAAGAATGAAAGTGGGGGAAAAAGAAGAAGAAGAAAAAAAAAATTAAATTTCAAAGTTTGGGAAGCTCTATTTGATATTGAGCACTTTTACAAACCCGGTTTAAATTCTTTGGATTACTACCCTGTGGATGTGTTACCTGGATTATATATATATATATATATATATATATATATATATATATAATCAAATATAAACCAAACGTAAACTTTTAGTAGATAGACCCTATAGTGAAAAGGTTAAGCTCGATATACGAGATAGAGCAATTATAAAGATAGAAGAAATAAGAGTGATAAACATGTACGAATGTCCAAATTTATTGCAAATTTCGATTGTTTAATGCCAGGTGTATTCTGTAATAGACTAGTGTTTATTATTCTTTCCTTAAGACAAGGCTTTTCAAAGATCGAACTCTTATCATCAGATGAGAAATACAGATAGATACGTTGGCTGTGGAAAAGCCAAAGTTCAAATATTTTAAAAATATTATTAAAAATGGAGTGAAAAAATGTTCGGTAAACAAGATATGTGGTTTGTCCAGATGGTAATTGTCCGTTGAAAAGGTGTCCAATGAAAAGGAGATTGTGGAGAAGACGAAAAAGGTTTTTCAAAGGGACAGTATGGAAAATGTGTTCAAAATGAAGTAGATCCAAAAGTAAAATGTTGAAATCAAATCGTAGATGGAGCGCACTTAAATGGAAATTATGTGAGAAAGTTGACTATTTTTGATAACTTCCCGGGCCTTAGTAGAAACGTGAATGGTATTATTGGTTAGATGTTCGAGCAAGCGAATCCAAGAAAAAGACTTAAGTGAAAAAGCTATGCTAAATTAGGAGCTGAGTTGGAAGGGAGAGTGAAATATGAGGCAATAAACTGGTCGGGTTAGTTGGGAAAGCCGCGGTTTCAGCTGGGAGGGAAAAGGAGGAGTGATTGGGGAGGATGTGTTCAAGTGATAAGGGATCGGCTGGTAGGAATACGGGCGGAGATTGGTCAAAGGTTAAGAAATAAGTCATTGACTGTAAATATTATTTGAAGAGAAAAGAAAGGGAAAAGGGATCGTAGATAAAAAACTGGATTTAGGGTGGGAACAAAATATTTCGAAAGTTTAAGATGGTTACCAATGCTGAGAATAGAATTCCAATGAATGGAAGGCTGTAGTTTAAGTGTAATAAGCATGCATTAGGCTACGACTAGCGTTTACTAGCTAAAATATCTTGAAATTTTAAAGGGCTACTTAATTGGTTAAAAAGTATAGTAGAATAAGTAAAAGTATAAGTATATAAATAAATAAATAAATAAATAATTAAAATAATTAAATAATTTATTAAATAAAGCCCAACTGAACAATTAGATGAATAATTAAAAGATTAAGAAATTAACTAATTAAAGAATAAATAAGAAAGATTAGCTCGATGTATAGTTATATATCTAGCCTGTCATACTTAGCCTATTAAAGTTTAGGGTAGGGGAACAGTTCAGGGCATAAGGTTAGATTGGTTTCTATTATAAGTAATATGGGGTGGGGTTAGGTTGATTCAAGTGAAACTTAAGTGTAGTGCCAGTACTTTGAAGTGATAAAGGCTTCATAAGGGGAAAAGAAGGACTAATTAAAAAGTAACCAATGAGCGTAGCTAAATGCGAGATAAGTGGAATCTACGAAGGTGATATTGTCGGTAGAAAGAGACATATACAAGGTCGGTTGAATAGATACAATTAACCGGCAGACCTAATGTACATAGCAATAACTGTTTTAAATGAATTAGATCAACTCATTTTTGCAATTGTCGTTGGTTTTGTTTTAGTAGTTGTTGTTGTTGTTTTTGTTGTAAAGTAGGGAGGACTTTTGCATAAAACTCACTAAGTTCGTACTCATGTATTGTCTGGCATGTATAAAGTCTTCATCATAGATCGCAGCTATTTGTAACACTGTAAGATTTAAGACTTTTACCCCGTTATTTTTATGACAGTAAGGAAGGTTTTTATATTAGGCGTGAGCAAATTGTAGGTTTCTACGGTATGTTGACCATCGTTAGGGCATTTTATGATGAACTATTACATGTTTTAATACACGATTAGTTTTGTAATTTGAACCTGGCACCTGGTGTTGCAGAATCGTTATAATTTAGTATTAGCATGCTTTAACGTTGATTAACGTTTGTTATTTTATAAGAACCATACTAGTGTTATGTGAATGTGTTCAGTAGTTAGACAGCTGGTATCATACTCGGGGTCTACACACAGTTGGTGGGGCGAGAACCCCTTACGTGTTCTGTTCTGAGAGACCACATTCATTTGTAATTGACTCAACTTCCAGCCGCGAATTCAGATATGATTTGAAGAAAATCATTTCCCTGTTCTGATGTCATTCCCTGCATGGTTTTCGTTTCCTACCTGTTTTTCCACATTTATCATTTATCTGATATCTACACCTCCTAGAAGCGTTTCCCTCATTGAAGATTACAACTTGACCTCAAAATAAGCATCATTTAAAACCTGCACGACACTCAATATATCTGATATATTAAGTAAAGTCTATATATTATCTAAGAAAATATATGTAAATCTAATATATAAAGTAAAGTCAGCCTAGTTATCGTTTCTTTGTCATCAATAGGTTTCTTCTTACAAAATCAATAGTTAATTTTAGTCAGTCATGTTTTCTTGTGGATCGTTGTCGCATGCTTTTAAAAATAAAATTGAATTCGCCTTAATTCTTTCCAGAAAATAATTTGATACGGTCAGAATTATTTTTGAATAGCTGCCATATTAAAAGACCAAAATAACTGTGTGTTAATTCATACATCGTATCTTCCCATTTTTATTTAACGAAAAATACATTGCGAAAAAGAGATCATAGTTTGTAAAATGCAAAGTAAAACAAAGTTAAAGTGAATACATCCTCGGGCAACGCCGCCTAGGTAGAATGTGTTACATATAAACTCGCGAAACGAATTAAAATGTAATCGTATCAAAAACGGAAATTAATTGACATTTTGGGGGAAAAATAATTGTAGGTCTTTAATAGAATTCGATTTGTGTATTATTCTCTCATGTTATGTGTGTTTAGTTTAAGGCTTACGTTGAAAAAGAGTTTTTTAAAAGATAGTCGAAAGCGCGTGATAAAATAATAATTTTGCTGGTCGGAAAAGCCTAATCTGCAAAACAACCATTAAATTGTTTACACTTATCCAAAATGCTCGATCGTAAATCTTATAAGAATTAATATTAATCAATTATTTATAATACTATAAATTATTGTGTAAGCTGAGGAGTCTACGTTTATTTTGTCTATCTTGTAACCTTGGAAATAAGAAAATTTCCGACTAGTTTTATTCAAGAAATATTCATCAGTCCAGTTCGGAGCAAAAATAAGTACATAGCAAAAAGATATCATTGGTTTTGAGCTGTAGCAGCTTAAGGAAACGAAACGTAATGTAACGTAAACACACCTACCGTTAGCCATGTTTAAAATTGGGGCCACGTGACCATGGTATCATGTTGACATGTTCTGAAATTCTGTAGCACTATTCATAAATTAATATCATGCTCGTACTCTTTGATAATTTATCATTCTGTTGTTTTTTTCTACCAAACCAAATTATATATATATATATATATATATATATATATATATATATATATATATATATACAGGGTGGGCCAAAATAAGGGTCCTATCTTTAAATTTGAATAACTTGAATTTGAATAACTTCCACAAAATAAAAGTTAAACTCACCAAACTTTATGTGTGTGTAGACTGACCCTTCCGAGATTTTTTGAAATAAACAAAACAAATTTTAGCCGAAAAACACTTCTTAAAACTTACAAAAACTAAAGTATTGTTTTTTACACTGTTTTGAGTTTTTTAAGCAAAAATAATGTTTTCTAAATGAGGGTACGTTCCTTAGGGCTAATACGGCTCATGCTTGCTTCTGAAGGGGTCCTTTACTTATTCTAAAAAAAAAAAAAAAATCAATAAATAAAAAAGTTATGAATTTTTAAAAATAGGACCCTTATTTTTGCCCACCCTGTATATATATATATATATATATATATATATATATATATATATATATATATATATATATATATATATATATATATATATTGTCGGTCGTCGGTTGATACGTCAGCCGTTTTTTTAATAAATATCCTCATACGGATCTTATTTTTGATGAGTTAAATCATATCTCTAAGATACTAAGTTCAACGATAGATATGTCACGCTTTATTTTGAAATAGCATTTTCGTTAAGGCTTAAATAAGAAATATAAATATGGAAGCTAAAATCTGAATTAATTTCAGATTGACTTCAATATAATATTAAAGTTAGTCTGTCACACTGAAGTTTAAAATATTAAATCACATTTAAACAGTCAAACCAAATTAAATATAGCATACTAGTGAATCGCATTAAAAGGATTTTTTCTCTGTCTGTCCCGCTTCATAACATTTTCGTCGACTTGTAACGTTTAGTTTGAAATAACATTTCCGTCGATCTGCAACAGAAGATAAGTTCAACATACCATTTTGATTGGTAAGTTATGAAATTAATTTGCTTTTTTTTCTGTCACGCTTAAGTTTGAAATAACATTTTTTGTCAGTTTATCACTATAACTATCGTTCGAAATACTATTTTTAGTCTTTCTCACTTTCATTTGAAATAGCATTTGGGCTTTGTCTGTCACGTTTCAGGTTTAAATAGCATTTTCGTCAGATTGTTATGTAAGTTTAAGTTTAAAATAACATTTTCTTCGGTCTTTCACGCTTAATTTTAAAATAGAATTTCTCTTTGTCTGTCACTCTTCAGTTTCTGATATAATTGTCTTCGACTTGTCACGCGTAAATTTGAAATACTATTTTTAATGAATAAGGCAGTTCGTAGAATTTGGTATATTCGAACTACTCTTTGCATCATGGGTGTTTATACCCCAACGTTTCAGCCTCATCTAAAAAATTCCGAAGCAGAATAAGGCAGTGTTTGGTCTTATATATAACCGACACATTAATAAAATATTGAACCTCATAGATCCATTCACCACGTGCTTACAATAGAGATGTGTAACTTGTATTGTTTTTGCTGAATGATTTTACGATGCGTTTTTGTCATGCATCAGTAAATCCCTCTGCCAAAAATAAGAGATCCCTCCTACTGATTTACGAACTCTGGGATCGCCTCTTCAATTTCACACTTGGGAGCCATCAATCAAAAATCACTAACTCAAGCGATTCGAGTTCGCTTCTTGAGCATGAATAACTAGAAAAGGAAAAGAGAGATATTGAGAGTAAGTTGAGAGAAGGACAAGGAGAGACGGAGAGTTGTGTGGGGAAGACAGAAAATAAAAAAAAATTCTTTGCGACGGGTCACGTTATAACCATGGCATAAATCTTAAAGACGGACTGACATGACAACCAAAATGGAAGTCATAATTAACATTCATAGTTGAAAATGAAACACAAGACACAAGAAAAGATAATACAGAACGGTGCCTTGCATACATTAATTAAATGCTGATAATTTAACATTTAATAAATTTATGGCGAATATGTCGACTAGTTTTAAATATGTTCGTTACCCTTTTGTAATACATTGGGTGGGATTCAAGGCGGATCCAATGAACACATGGCCATGGGAGGTTGAGCGTTATAAAGTCTAAATATGAAAGACATAATGTCAGTGTCTGCACGTATGAGAAAATGCACCATGAAGAACAATGATTTTCATTGTGATTTTCCACCAATGATAGGTATTAAGTGAAAAGACGGGAGTATGATAAAAACTATGTCCTTAAGGTAATCATATTCCTAACCAAGACTGACAACCTTGTTAGATATTGCGTTGAGAGATTTTTCTTCACCCATTTAAAAAATGACTGTCACAACCCTGTTTGATATTGCGCCGAGGACATCTTTTCCTTCGAACTCACCACAAAGATAACAAACCGTGAAATAATTCGTATTTTCGAACATATCAAACAACGAATACAAACACTGTGTAAATTGGAGTCTGTCTTGCAAACAACCTGCCTATGCATAACATAGACATCCATGTGAGCCAATGTTATTATTGAAATGTTTTTCTTCGGATTGTTGTCTTGAACAAGATATATATATATATATATATATATATATATATATATATATATATATATATATATATATATATATATGTGTGTGTGTGTGTGTGGGGGGGGTGTATGGGTGGGGTGTGTACAATTACAGCTTGCGTGATCCGCTCTATTAAAAAATCATGATTCATTAATGTAACGTGATATTTTAATTTGGATGTCTGATAGTTGAAGAAAATAGAATGTTAATAATGCTGCTATTATTACTACTATTTGTTATTATACTAAAAAAAAACTATGAATAGTTATAATCATAAGTTTTTCTAGGCCAAGATTGCACTAGATATGACAAAATGCAGTCGTGCTAGGTCGGGTGTTTCACATGAGAATTACAAATTATATCACAAATATATTTCTAAACTTCTGTTACTACTACTACTCTTTTTACTACTGTTATTGAAACTGTTACCATTACTTATCATATTTTAATTGCATAATGGCATTGAAATACAAACAATGAATGAGATAAAGCTAATAAAAGATTAAAACATATTATTTATAGACATAATGTTCGTTTCTTTGTTACAAAAAATGTATTAACTAATATGTTGAATTCATTTATAATGTATATTTTACAAATTTATTTATGTATTTAAAAACAATAATTTTACTGTAATAGAGTTTTTGTGTTTACATATTTGTAAGCAAAACTCGGGATACTAGTACGAAAGAAACCTGGTTTCAAAAACGAGCATTTACTCCATTCACGCATCGGTGTAGCAACACGTAACGACCGGTGCCATCTATTATACTAAATATATATCTTATTCATTCGTATGTGCTGCAGTTTATGTATAGATGGACCCGGAACTGAGAAGCGTGTGGTCTAATTTAAAATTGGGACGCACAGTGTCGGCCTACACGTAATAAACTTGTGGTTCTATGCCTGTCGGCACATATAACGGCCGATTCTCATTTGTTGTATATTGTTCATCGTTCGTTCGAGATGTTCTCGTTCAATATTTGTTAGAGACACAATTGCCGCTTACAGCATGTCTGCCTTACTTATTTAGTCGACAACTACGCTAATCATGGACGCGGAGACCATTGCAGTCTGGCGGCCATTGACGGAATACTGTCCATCCAATATTAACGCTTTTAGACATTGATACATTTCGATTCTACATTAATCTAAAAAAAGAACAAAAAATGTAAACCTTGAGGAAAATCAACTTGTAAAGCACATAATTATCTCATATAGTTGATGTTAGTTACGTATATGCGTCTATATGAGTTTGTGTTGGTGTGCGCGTTGAACGCGTTTATACTCCTCAGAACAAGTGCGTATTTTGTCAGTGTACATATATATATATATATATATATATATATATATATATTTATATATATATATAAATATATATATATATATATGTGTGGAAGAAGGTATACATGTATATGCATGTAGTGTGTGTGAAGCTATAGTATATATATATATATATATATATATATATATATATATATATATATATATATATATATATATATATATTAGGGTAAAATGCACGATATATCATAAAAATGAAATGCTGTGAAAGACAAGATGTGTGAATAACAAAAGAAAGAAAAATCAAATAAATTTTACATACAGGAAAATATCATCTAAGAACAATAATAGATTGAACCGGTTTCGTTCGTATCAACGGACGTCTTCAGAAAAAGTAAAAATATTTAATATATATATATGCACACACACATATATGTATATGTATATATCTCTCTCTCTCTATATATATGCATATATATATATATATATATGTATATATATATATATATATTAAAGAGAAACACATTTTCTCTTTTCGTTACCATCTTCGAGTTTGTTTTCTCGTCTTTAGAATGTATTTAATTCCGCCAAACTATAGAACAATACACAAGGTCCAGTAATAGAACGATAGCCAAGAAAAGGACCTAAAGACAAACGAGAAGATCAACATTTTTTTATATCGATGCGAACCCACTCTAAAGTGCATACTCCACAGATTAAACCAGCGACCCATAAACAAGCTCGCCGAGCCGGGAAACTTATTGAGAAAATAACGACAAGAAAACATTCCGTGGTCTCAATGTGGGCATGAATTGATAACGATTTGCTTCAGTTACAAGTTTAGGAACTTTATTGGGAGGGAGTCACTATTTTTTATTTGAATTTGTTTTCACGTTTCTTTACTTGTTCAATAAATATTTCCATCTTTATTTTTTACGTCTTTAGAAGAATGTGTTTTTTCATACTGCTATTGAATAAACAATTTTCTTTGTGTATGAACGATTTATTGATTTAATGGTGAAACGCGCATAAGAGGTATAACAAGTATTAAATATGGGACAAACATAAATAAATAAATAAAATATAAATAAATTAATAACATTTTTCTTTGCAGAGACGAAATAAAATTACAGATATTCGCTGATATATGAACATAAAAAATGTGAATCATCGTATGAACATAATGTTATAGTTATTCAACGAAGAAGTAAGATACAGAAATTGAAAGATTAAAGTGGTATTTATGCATTGATTGTTCGTTTGGTCAGTAGAATGCAACTATACAATATATATATATATATATATATATATATATATATATATGCAATAATATTTTTTAAATAAATATTAAATATTTAAAATATACCTAGAGACATCGATGTGTCATGCTAACGCAATCTTCAGTCTAGGAACTAATTCTCAACGGTCGGTGGGCGCGAACCCTGAGCACAAATCGCCACTGATTCGTAGTCGGAGATCCTACCCTCAGGCCATTGCCAACCAGTTTGTAAATAGAGAGGAATTTTAACTGTAAATAGCAGAATTACTACTACTCACCAAGTAGATAAGAGTGATCTACGAAACGTCGGACCATGCATATAGCTATTTGTACTGCTTGTTATTAAAGCTCCTCGAAAAGTGCCCAGCCTCCATGGGAGGGGGCTGATAAACAATAATATTTTTTAAATAAATATTAAATATTTAAAATATACCTAGAGACATCGATGTTTCATGCTAACGCTATCTTCAGTATATATATATATATATCGGCGAGGAATAAAGACATTTGGGACATTTTTTTTTGGGGGGGGGGTAAAATGAAATTGAACAAGTATAAAAACGAGAGGAAATTTAAAAAATTAATGAATGTACATTCATTAATAAAAAAATTTTTTTTTTAATTTCCTCTCGTTTTTATACTTGTTCAATTTCATTCAACCCCCCCCCCCAAAAAAAAAAATGTCCCAAACGTCTGCATTCCTCGCCGTTATTAAATTTTGTACCACGAAAAATGTATTTAAATATATATATATATATATATATATATATATATATATATATATATATATACGGTTAATACAACAAAATATATAAGAGGCAACTAATATATTTAATTAGTGAACATTCGGATAAAAATGAAGCTCAATATACTGGATAGAGAATTAATAGCATTAAATAAAATGAAAGAATAAAATAAGGTGCGAGTCAAATGTTATTACAATTCAAAGTTCAAGAAAAGTAATTGAAAGTCCTTAATCCATGCGTTTTCAAAGAAAATTCTTCTCTTGAACTTTGAATTGTATTAACATTTGATTCGAACCTTATTTTATTCTTTCATTTCATCATTTTATCTAATGTTATATATATATATATATATATATATATATAGATATATACATGTAAATATATGTGTATATGACTATATATTTCTAGCGCTTAATCTACAGAGGGACGTCTATATTTCATTTGCGAGACAAATAGGCTAATTGCGAGAGTGTAATTTACGGTTTTGTGTATAGCTTACTCTTACTTACTGCAGCTACTTACCAATGAGATGTGTTGCTTTTATGATGCCGTCCAAAATTATCTATATCCATCAAGAAACGGTTGCCAACCATTTGTTTGATAAGGGTATTGACGCGCTCAACTTTAATATAGCTTTAAATGACAACAGATGTAAATACTAAAATGTTTCATTTCTCCTACATATTTTACTAGCATTGTTACTCGGCGTTACTCAGGGTTATAAAAAACAAAAATATATGAGAAAAATCGCGTGTGTAAAAACTTTATATTGAAACTTCTATTTCTCTCCCTATCTCTATAGCCGTCACTTTATCTTTCTAACTTTCTCTTCCTTGGTCGCACCATTTCAGCGCTACTTTCTCCTGTTTCCTTTTGCGAAAGCTGTTTCGTCCCCATCGTTATTCTTCCGTTGCCCAGAGCAAAAGTATGACATATTTCTATAAAAGCAACACTTCTGTCTGCGGATTCTATATAGGTATTTATCTCTGTTCATGTGCACATACTATATACGTACCTGTCTCCACTCTGATGAGCATACTATATAGTACTTATCGCTGCCTAATTGTGCATACTATATACATGCCTATCGCCGCCCCGGTGTGCACACTATATACTTACCTATCGCCACCCTGGTGTACATATTATATACGTACCCATCGCCACCCTGGTGTGGATACTATATACGTACCTATCGCCGCCCCGGGGCAATACTATATACGTACCTAGCGCCGCCCCTGTCCGCATACTATATACGAATCCATCGTCTCTCCGCTGCACATACTATATACGTACCTATTGTTGCCTCAGTGTGCATACTATATACGTATGTATCGTCTCCTCAGTGCGCATAATATATATGCAGCTACTATATACGTACCTATCTTCGCCCAGGTCCGTATACTATATACATACCTATTGCAACCCCTGTCCGGATACTATATACGTATCTATCTTCGCCCAGGTCCGTATACTATATACATACCTATTGCAACCCCTGTTCGGATACTATATACGTACCTATAACCGCCCCAATGCGCATACTAAATAAGTACCTATCGAAACTCCGATGCACATAATATATAAATACCTTTTGCCACCCCGGTGCGCATACTATATACATACCTATCGCTGCCCCAGTGAGCATACTATATACGTACCTAACGCAGCCTCAGTAGGCATACTATATACGTCCATATCTCCGCCTGGTGTGCATACTATATACATACCTATCACTGCCCCAGTGCGCATACTATATATGTACCTATCTACACTCCGGTGTGCATACTATATACATACCTATCGCCGCCCAGGTGCGCACACTATATACGAACTTATCTCCGCCCAAGTGCGCATACTATATAAGAACCTTGCACTACCAATATGCGCATACTATATACGTACCAATCGCTGCACCAGTGCGCATAATATATAAGTATATATCGCCGCCCCGGTGCGCATACTATATACGTACCTATTGCTGCCCCGGTGCACGTACTATATACGTACCTATCGCCGCCCTGGTGCACATACTATATACGTACCTATCACTGCGCCGGTGCGTATACTATATAAGTGCACATCGATGCCCTGGTGCGCAACCTATATATGTACTTACTGCCGCTCTGGTTCACATACTATATACCTACCTATCACCGCCCCGGTGCACATACTATAAACATGTCCATCGCCGCCTCGGTGCATATACTATATACGTACATATATTATATACGTATGTATCGCATACTATATGTACCTATTGCTACCCCAGTGCGCATACTACATAAGTACCTGACGCCGCCCCGGTGCACATACTATAAACATGTCTATCGCTGCCTCGGTTCACATACTATATACGTACATATATTATATACGTATGTATCGCATACTATATGTACCTATTACTGCTCCAGTGCGCATACTACATAAGTACCTATCGCCGTCCCGGTGCACATACTATAAACATGTATATCGCCGCCTCGGTTCACATACTATATACGTACATATATTATATACGTATGTATCGCATACTATAAGTACCTATTGCTGGTCCAGTGCGCATACTACATAAGTACCTATCGCCGCCCTATTACGCATACTATATACATATCTATCGCCGCCCCGGTACTAATACTGTATCCGTACCTATCTCTGCCCTGGTGCACATACTATATAAATAACTATCTCCGTCCCTGTGCGAATACAATATACGTACTTATCTCTGCCCCATTGAGCATACTATATACGTTCCTATCACCGCCCCGGTGCAAATACTATATACGTACTCATTGCCGCCCTGGTTCGCATACTATATACGTACCTATCGCCGCTTCAGTGTTCATACTAGATACGTACCTATCACTGCCCTGGTGCAGATACTATATACGTACCTATCGCTTATCCGGTGCGCATACTACATAGTTACCTATCGCCGCCCCGTTCTGCATACTGAAATGAACGCTCACTTGTAAACCCAGTTATATCTCTTGGGTGGTTAGACATTGATTTTCTTTGTTTCGGTCACTATAACATTTATAGTTAAAAATTAAAAAAAATATCTTTCACAACCCTAAAAAAAAAGCCCACGCCAACCTTCCTAAAAATATTTATTTTTTGTAAGAAAACAAAATTTTCACAAAAAAACAAACATTTTTTTTACCTTCCCCCACCAAAGAAATATAGTTAGTTTAAAAAAATTCCCCCAAATATTTTTTAATCCCCCCCACAAAATATTTCCTCCCCAATTTGTGTTTTATCCTACCACACGTTAATAAATAATTTTAGTTAAAATAATAAAAAAATTGCCCCTTCCCAAAAAACGATTGTTTACTTCCCCCCCCCACCAGTTAATAAGTTAAAAAGAAGAAAATAAAATTTCCCTCCTCCCTCCCCCCCCCCAAAAAAAAATGTTTACTCTCCCTCCAAAGAAATATTCTTAGTTTAATAAAAAAAAAACTTCCCACCCTCCAAAGTGTTTTGTTACCTTCCCTCACCCAAAGAAATATTTTTGTTAGAAAAAAAAAATTACCCCCTTTTCCCCAATTTTTTTTTTACTCTCTCCCACCGAAAGAAATATTTTTAGTTAAAACAAAAAAACAAAAACAAAAAATCTATCTCATCTGTTCGACGTTTGTTGTCGGCTCTGTGTTCTTTTTTTCTTTTGAGAACACATTCCATTTGTGTAGTTCTACTTGAAGATCCGTAACACTGTACTTTAAGTGCTTATGGAAGTTCTAAAATGACCCCAAATTCACAAAAAAAGTGTTGGTGTTGTCGATTTTTTCAACTTCATGCATTTTATAATTTCCTTTGGATTTAACAGCATTCAACCTGCTGCTGTTCTAGTCCATTAGCGCTCTTTACGGTTAGCTGTTTTTCATATACATTCAATTCATTTATATTGAATTTGACACTCTCCACTTATTTTTGCCTTTAACATTTTTCTCAAATAATATTTTATCTTTTTAATCTTTTTAAACTTTGATTTTTATTATTCTCTAACCAACTTATCTATATGTATTTCTCTGATGATAAGAATGCAATTCTTTGAAAAAATATGTTTTAAAATAATTGAATATTTGCTTTGAACAACTGAAGTGTAATACATTTTGTATTTTTACAAATGTTATTCTTATCATTTAATTTGCCTATACACTTTCTCTATCTCGTATATTGAACCTCAAATATGTTTCATGATAGGTTCTATTTTAAACATATACATTCTATCTTCATTATATTGTTCTCTTACAGACACACACATACACGCATATATATATATATACAGGGTGTTTCAAAAGTCTTGGGAACATTACAAATGCGTATATCTAATGAACTATTCTAGGTAGAAAAATGAAACTGGTGCCATTTTAAAGCTTGCTTAATCAAGTTTTTGGTCATACTAATGATTTTCGTGTTATCTTTCCAGGTGCAGTAATGGCGTTCTCTAAACAAGACAAGGCATTTTGCGTCCTCCAATTTGCAAAGACTGAATCGTGGACATGTGTTCAGCGTGCATTTCGCAGGAAATTTAAAAAAGAAGCCCCTGAAAGGAAATCCATTGTAAGATGGCATGCTAAATTTGTGAAAGATGGGTGTTTGTGCCCAAGTAAGCGAACAGGTCGCCCTTCAACTTCAGAAGATGCAGTTGAGCAAGTTCGGACAGCCTTTCAGCGGAGCCCCCGTAAATCAGTGAGAAGAGCCAGCAGGGAACTTCAGCTTGCTCCAGCAACTGTCTGGCGTGTCTTAAGGAAACGACTGCAAATGATACCTTACAAGCTCAAGTTGGTCCAAAAGTTGAAGGACACTGATAAGCCACTTCGCCGTGACTTTTGCATTGCAATGCAAGAGAAGTTGGAAGATAACAGCTTTGATGACCGGCTTGTTTTTAGCGATGAGGCGACCTTCCATCTGAATGGCAAAGTTAACAAGCATAACACTCGCATATGGGGTACTGAGAATCCTCATGAACTTCTTGAGCACGAGCGAGATTCACCAAAAGTGAACGTGTTTTGTGCAATTTCCAAGAAAGGTGTCTATGGACCGTTCTTCTTTGAAGAGGCAACTATCACTGGTGAATCATATCTCAACATGCTTGAAGACTGGTTAATGGCTCAGTTGGAACAAGCAGAATCTGTTGACTTCATTTTTCAACAGGATGGTGCACCACCACACTGGAGTCTTAGAGTAAGGCAGTTTCTTAACACAAGGCTGCCTGGTAGATGGATTGGGAGATCTGGGCGAGGTGATGACGTTCTCATGCCCTGGCCTCCTAGGTCTCCAGATCATACCCCGTGTGACTTTTTCCTTTGGGGCTTTGTCAAGCAACAAGTCTATGTGCCGCCCCTTCCAAGAGATATTGACGAACTAAAGGCTCGAGTAACGGCAGTTGTGGGAACCATTGACGTCAAGATGCTGGAACGCGTTTGGCAGGAAATGGACTATCGACTAGATGTCTGCCGTGTGACGAATGGTGCTCATATTGAGCAACTTTGAAGATTCCCCACAAAACTTGAAACTTTAACCTTTCCAACGGGACCAATTTTATTTTTCAACTCCTAATAGTTTTTGAGTTATTAAAAATCGTTATGTTCCCAAGACTTTTGAAACACCCTGTATATATATATATATATATATATATATATATATATATATATATATATATATATATAAAAATATGTATATATACATATATAATTATTTTTATTTACACAGACATCTACAAAATTTGTGACACTGGCATGTCGATGATATCGATCAACAGCTATGATAAACTGAGATCTCATCAGGTGGAGTTAGAATCCGATCTTAAACTTAGATCATATTTTCTTTCCAAATAATATCTAAGGTGAAGATCGGATTCTAACTCTGCCTGATAAAATCACAGTTTATCATAGCTGTTGTATCGATAACATCGACATGCCAGTGTCGCAGATTTTTTACATGTCTGTGTAAATAAAAAGATTATATATATATATATATATATATATATATATGTGTGTGTGTGTGTGTGTGTGTGAATACTACTCGATCTAGGACAGGTAAAATTATAGTTACACACATCTGTACAACATTGGTGCAGCTTTCAATCTACCATTATTCGAAGAATATGTGAAACAAATAATAGATTAACACAATGTAGATTGCAAAATTGCCGAATTTCGTAGTAAACAAAAAAAAGAATTAATACAAACAATTCGGATGATGGATCGGTTTATTAATACATTATCGAAACACATGTTTTTGTTACGTTTATTGAATTTGTCTGCAAGGCTTTCCACACTAGATGCAGTTCTATATGTTTATTACGTGAACGCAATATTTCCACTATTTACTAGTGTATGTGTTGGAAAGTGGCTAATTTATTCTAGGTCCATATACACGTGACAGTGTAAACCAAGATCCAGCCCCTATCCCATCGTCGCGATAGTGCACCCTTGTTCTTATTTTACAAAAACTTCAATGGATTGTGCTCAGATGAACTGGCTACTCTGGTGCCCCTTCGACGTAAATTCACTAGGCTAACTCGACAATCATCTAAACCCCATCCATTCACTGTGGAGGACCCCAGATGCCGGAGAGCCTTCTATTCTTATAACATCTTTCCTCGTGCTGCCGGCCTCCGGAACTCTCTTCCTGTTCCCTGTTTCCCTGACAGTACCGACATTCAGAGGTTTAAAACTAATGTTAACCGACATCTCGCTACACTGCTCTCAACTTGTGGGGACACCCAAAACCCACGCCCGAATTCTAAAGTAAGCCTTTACGTCTACAATGGCGGCATGTCTTGTTTGAGGGTGAAATATGGTAAAAAAGTACATATTAACAAGAGGATGAAAACTCCCCCCCCCCTAAAAATTAAAATATCGATAGAATGTTCTAATAACACAAGTTTTCTCTAACTAAAGCAATTGTTTTGTTATCAAAAGTAGATAAAAGCATTCGCTGTGAATAAACGTCGTTATTGTTTAAACGACTGTTCATAATTTTCTTACAATAGTGATATTGAACAAAAAGCAAACTAACATCCTAAGAATGCACCTAAAATATTATTTCAGCAAATATTTTTTGCATTTTAGAGCTACATTATAAAAATATTCTAGGTATATTCGAAGTACAGTGATAAGATATAAAATAAAAGAGGCCCCCAAGCGCCGTGTAACCCATATTTTCCGTGGAAACCCGTGGAAATAGCCTGTAGCTATTAAAGTCTACCATATATATTTTCTTGCACTATTTTTACTAAAGAGACACCAAATTAAATGCTAAACCAATCTTAAAATGCATGTTATAATTTTAGAAAAAATGAAAGATTATTACACGAATGCGCAATCGCATGTGTTACAATCGTTGTAGAAAAAAGTTATGTTTAAACATGTTCTTATTAATAACGTAATATCTGGAAATAATGTCCTAAAATATATTTCAGCCTTTCCTCTTTTTCATTAAAGACGTAAGTATTTAAAAATATCTCCTGACAGCGATGTTATTAAGAAGTTTTTTATAAAGAAAGTATGTATATCAAGCTGGGAATGTGATTAGTGAAACATGATGTAAGTAAAAAAGTACCAAGCCGGGATAATTATTATTTTAAAGGTAACGAAATAATAAAAGAATATTGATCTATCAGATTATTTGCTATCGATTACCAAGTTTAAAAATCCAACAACGTCAATTTATATATTATATTTATGAAAACGTGTTATACTACGGAATTACACTACATTATCCCAATACGTATACGTTTCATAATAACTGTTGTGACCTTGATGGACCGATCATAATTAAAACAACACGGTTGTACAGGGTGATTGATAAGTCACTTCACTTAGCTATTTAAAATGATTACCATATGAAGCACAAACATACTATGAACTTTCGATAATTGCCATCTGACTCTCTAATTACTGTTATTTGTTACTTTAAATTCGTTCGTTTATATATTTGTTTCTATATATATTTATTTCATAATCAATCGAATATACTACAAAGTGTCGTAAATTCCTTGCAAAAAAGAATGGAGCTCTGCATGCAGAACGAAGGGGGAAATTTTGAGAATCTGCTGTAATTTAAAACCCCCATAAATGAATTTGTTGAATAAACTTTCTGTTTTGTATTACCGCATTTTTTAACTTCAGAATATCAAAAATAAATAGCTAAGTGACTTATGAATCACGCTGTATATTTACAAGAGTGTATTTACAACAGTACAAGAGTGTATGCTACAGAAAGTATGCGCCTGATACTGTTGCCATGACTGTCACGAATGACTGCCACAACACATCGTCTTGACTCTATATATAGTGTCTGGACTAGTTCATTTATTCCCGAAACAGGATAGATCAACATCAGACCATAACAACCCCATGTTGTAGCCTTGCTCTTTATGAAGCTAATACATTTTTCATATCGGGTTCATTTCAATGACGTCCGTACTCTAACGCTTTCTATTTTGATGTGCGTTTGGCAGAAATTGTTTTCAGGATTGGTAATTACAACGTGTCGAACACGGCGTTAATTGGTACTCTGGATTATTGTTATCAAAAATATCTGAATATATTTTCTCTGTTTTATTAAAGTTATTTGGTAGCTAAATATGGGTCACTTCACCGTGTAAATCGTGTACCAAATCCTTTTATCTGCCATCCCTTTTTCCCAGTGCTGAAAATTCGAAAAAAAGTTTGTTTCGCCAATTGTAAACGTCCCTACGTGATATTTATTCACGTCCTGGTTTCGTATGTGTAGGTAATAATCTATAAAACACCGTTATTATTTTCCATGCAAACATTGCTTTTGCTGACGTCACTGAAGATGGAACATTATTGTTCAAAGTAATCCTATATACATTTTTTAAATTCTTAAATGACATTTTCAATAGGCCCAGTCTTTTAAACGTAACTCGGAACCCTTTTTCCTGGCCGTTGTTTCTCGCATAGTACGGCACGACTGGGATAAGTTCCACGACAAACGTCTGACAGAATATTTTTAATTCACTAGGCATGAATTGTGTACCGTTGTCCGATACAATGTTGTCAACGACCCCGAAACGTGCGAAAAATACATGCAAATATCAATTGTTCCTTTCGGAGTTGGTGTTTTACATTTGAATATTTATGTCCATTTAGTGAATTAAGTAATATAAACCATCCAATGGCCCAGAAAAATCTATGTAGATCGTAGACCACTGTTTTTGACAAGGGTCTACACCTATAGCAGGTGTATTTGATGCTAAAGCACAATATATTCATAATTTCATGAGACATTTCATTCTTAGAATGTCCGGGTGACCGAAATCAAATTATCTTAGAGTTATTTCCATTTCAGGAACCCGGGTTCAATTTTGTGGAGTCGCATTAATATAAACACATGATAGATGATATCATTTACCAACAACGTCTTCTTTTTACTATTTTAATGACCTTGTAAAACGCTGGCATCGTGAATTGAATCATGGCCGGAAGGAAGTCTGTGGAAACAGCTCCCAGACCTGATCGTCTCTATCTTCTGCCATTGATCAGGCATCTGTCCGTCAAGTTGAGGCTGCCATTTTTTGGAAGATCGACGACGGATTACTATTGGCCAAAATAGCCCAAGAAGTCAAGATTTTAGTACAGGGTGCTGTGGAAACTATCATTCATCACCATTTGCATATGCATGAGGTGTCTGCTAGACGGATTCCCAGGTTGTTCGCACCTTTTCCAGAAGAGCAAGAACGCGCGTCGAGTGATCGAGGATGAAGTTGGGGAGATGTGTGAGGAAGATGAGTCAAAGTTTTTGCAAAAGACTGATTACACAGGATAGAAACTTGGGGGCTATCACAGAGCAAAGTCCAGTCAAAGCAGTGGAAGAAGCACTTGGACTCACCACCTCGAAAGGAGGTCAAGGGTGCACAACCCTAACCCTCCGCTGGCAATGTCATGCTAACACGGTCTTCTGGGACCAGGACGACGGGGGAGTAGTGATGACAGATTTCCTGGCAAAGGGTACGTACCACAATGACAGGAGTCTATTACGCCGCTTCACTTTTGATGAAATTAAGAGAAGCTATCAAAATCAAGAGGCGGGAGGCAGGAATAACCACATCATCACCCTACATATGACCGATTGAATACACTTTAAAAAATTGGTCGGTGTTTTCCTTTATATTTTTTTATGTTTTTTAAGATATCGTCGTTTATTGTCGTTTTCTTTTATTTTTCCGAATGTAACCGGAAACTCTCTAATAGGTTACACAATATATTTTTACCTGAACTTGAGGTGTTCAGAGATAATAACTGTGTCTTCAAGGAGTTCAGCATATTTATGCATCACTCTAGATAATCCGACAGCATGGCAGATTTTTGCCAATCGAAGATACTCCATCTTGCAATGATAATTTTATAAAATTATTCTCTATCTTTGTAGTCTGTTCGCTGTATGCTTTAGTAAACCTGTTTTATATCCATAAACAGTAGCTCATGGTCATTTCTAATACAACTGATAACATTTGGTGACTGCAAACATAATACCCACTGGATCCTTCTCGATTTGTGAGTAACTCTTTACTCAAGATAATAATGCCAGAGACTCGTGAGCGATCGGTTTCAGTGAACCGTCACCCATTTTCTGTAAAATGCAAACTTTAATGCCGTGTGACTGGCATCAATAGCTACAACGATTTAGATATCTAGAGTATAATGCGTTAAAAATAATTGAGATCTACGAATGTTCTGTCTATTTCCTCGTATATCTCCTGACATTCTGTCGTCTGAACCAAATATTCTTCGTTCTTCACTAGCTTGCTAAGAGGCGCTCACAAACTGTACATGTTACGAATAGAATACATTGTAACAATTTTCTAATCGAGGTAAACATTGCAATGACCATACCTTTCTAGGAGCTGACATATTTCCGATTGCACGTGCTCGCTCTGGGACTGATCTATTACAATATTTATCTATAATTTGACCAATATGTTTTGTTATTTTCCATAAAAATTCGCATTTTTTGCCCTCAGTTAAAATCTATAAACTTGTATTATTTTAAATACTTTATTTATGTGTGATTTTCGTTACTCGGTGCTTTTACTAATGTAATCTATGTAACAAACAACCTGTAGTCCGTTAAGTGATGCTGTCATTATTTATTGAATTATAGCTGGTGCAACTTTACCCCAAACTGTGATCTTTTAAATTTATACAAAACCCTAATAACACTACCTTTTAAAAGTAGTCGTCCACAGTAAGTTATAGATACGCGTCATTTATATAAAGTTTTGAAAAATGTTTACCTCCGTTGTATTTAACGAATATTTCTTCTGCACTAGGTAGTGATAATATAGTGATAAGTTGTAGTGCCTTGTTTAAACTTGTGTTAAAATCTACACAACTTCCATTACTTTTTTTTTGACGTAAACTGCAGGCGAGGCCTTTTCGCTGTATTTAACTTTCGATAACACTCTCAATCTTTTTTCGAATTAATCTACGCCCATGTCACTGTTATTTAATTGTTGTGGACCTGAGTAAAGCTGAATTAATGACACAGGAACACATGGTTTAAATGAACAAAGGTATATATTATATAATAGAAAGAAAGATATTACAAGGAGATGTTGTTCTCAACCGCCATTGCTGGTTTGCCTGGGAAGAAGAGAACAAGTGTCACGTGCTTCCCGTATTTATAAGGTGGACGAGTCCATTAGTTCTTTGTAGGTAGGTACGGCACCATAACACCCCCTTCCAAGCCTTACCTCCTCAGGAGTCTTAATAACGTTTCCTTTTCGAATCTATCTCTAGGTAGTCCGGAGCCATTCGTTTTCTTTTTGGTTGTTGTTTACGTGTGACTACCTGAGGTGCTGGTAAGTTGAAGGTGTCATATATCACGTCCATCACGTCTTCTCCTTGTGGGGCGCTGTCAGTGTCATCTGACAGTCTTTTTTTGATCTGATTTAGATGTCTCTTATGCGAGAACCGTGGTCCTTTTATGATATAGACCATCGATCCGATCCTCTTTTCAATTGTACCGGGTTCCCAAAATGATGTATTGTTTTTTAACATCTTAAAATATACACTATCTCCTGGGTTGTGTTTTTTCTTCGGTACCGTAGAGATTCGGTCATAATTATTATGTTTAGGTAATAATTTATCAAACACGGACTTCACATTCCGCGCAAACATCATCTCTGCGGGGGATAATGATGATGCTATGTTCATGTTTTTTGTAATTCTATATACCTGTAAGAATTGTTGTAAAGCCTTCTCCTTAGGAGTATCACCGGCCTTTTTTAATGCTCTTTTTAATGTGTCTACGAAGCGTTCCGCCTGGCCGTTTGACCTAGGATGATACGGGGGCGTCGTTATATGTCTGATTTGAAACGTCGCGCAGAACTCCTCAAAATCTGATGACGTGAACTGTGTTCCATTATCACTCACCAAACAATCCACTACACCAAAACGGGCAAATAGTTCATGTAGGAATCTTATCGTAACCTCTGACGTGGGACTCTTGCAACGTAGTACCTCGGGCCACTTTGAAAAACTGTCGACTACGATTAAGTAGTAAAATCCTTCCAATGGTCCCGCGAAATCCACGTGAATTCTTTCCCACGGACGGTCGGTCTTTGGCTATGGGCTATGCTTTATATGCGGTGCTTTTCCCGCTAAGGCACAGCCTTTACAAAGCTTTACTGCTTTTTCAATGTCATTGTCCATACCTGGCCAGTACATAAAACTCCTCATTAACCCCTTTCATCCTGGTTATCCCTGGATGGCCAACATGAAATTCTTTCTAGAATTTGCTTTCGTAGTTTTTCTGGGATGACCACCCTTTCGTTATGCATAAGTACGTCATCACAGAGTAAGAAACTCTTTGCCGCATGTAAATCCTTATCTACCAATTTCATTTTTGTTCTGGTGATAAATTCATCCTCTTGAGCTTCTTTTTTTTATCTCGTATAGTGTCACCGGGAGCTCTCACACTGCGTTGCACAAAATCTCTTTAAAATCTCCTTCTGTTTGAAGAGACGCAATCACTGTGTCTTCTAGAGTCTCTCTCTGTTTTGGCACTAATCTCGACAATCCATCTGCATGATAGATTTTATTTAAATGCAAATGTTGCATTTTAAAGTTGTAGTTTAATAAGATAGTTCCCCATCTTTGTAGTCTATTAGCTGTATATACAGGTAGGCCTTTTTTAGATCCATAAATTGTAATTAGCGGCTTATGGTCTGTCTGTAAGGTAAATTGTCTACCATGTATGTATCGGTGAAACTTTGTTACTGCAAATATTATTGCTAGGGCTTCTTTCTCGATTTGAGAATACTGTTTTTCCGCTGGGAGCAAGGTCCTTGATTCATGTGCAATGGGTTTATGGGTTCCGTCAGGCATTTTGTGTAGGATACATGCTCCTAAACCATATGAACTAGCGTCGCTAGCTACGATTATGTCCAATTCTGGGTTGTAATGTGTTAGAAATAACTCTGACGTAAGTCTTTCTATGATTTTATAAAATGCATCCTGACATTCAGGTGTCCATACCCAGGCTTTACCTTTTTTTAATAGCTCATTTAATGGAGCACGCAAATTATGCATTTCTGGGATAAAAGCCTGGTAGTAATTTGCTAGGCCAAGAAAACTCTGTAATGTCATGACGTTTTCTGGCGCCGGCATGTTTTTTATTGCGGTAGCCCTTTCTGGGTCTGGTCTTCTGCCGTCCTTGTCGATCACATGACCCAGATATTTTATTTCCTCCAGGAAAAAATCACATTTTTCTTCTTTTACTTTGAACCCATAATCTTGGATTCTCGCAAACACTTGATTTACATGTTTTTGGTGTTGTTCGATATCTTTGCTGTTAATCAAGATGTCATCGAGATACGCTATTGCGAAATCGAGTCCGCTCAGCATTGTGTCCATTACTTGTTGGAAAATGGCTGGCGCGACCTTAACTCCGAACGCTAATCTTTCGAATTTATATAAACCACGATGTGTGTTTATACATAACAGCTTAGAACAATCTTTATCCACCGGTATTTGTAGGTATGCCTCACTTAGGTCTATTTTTGAAAAAAATCTTCCTCGATTTAAGCTTGTAAACACTTCTTCCGGGGTATGGAGTGGGTAGTGATAGTCCGCGAGGGCAGTATTCAGTCCTGTTGAAAAATCTGCACATACACGAATCTCATTAGATTTTTTCTTTACATAAACCGTGGGTGCTGCCCACTGGCTGTGTTGTACTTTTGATAAAATACCCATCTTTACCAGTCGGTCTAATTCAGCGTTTATTTTTTCAATCGAGGCGAAGGGTACTTTCCTTTCTTTCCTAAATACCGGCAGTACATTTTCTTTTAGACGGAATTTTGCAGTCATTTTAGTGCAGCATCCCAGACCGCCAGAAAAAACCTCTGGAAACGAGTTTTTCGATTCTGTTGCGCGACTATGTATTTTTTTACAAAATGTATTTATCGGCAACTTCCATAAATCAAATGCCTGCATAAAATCTGAACCAAAAAGATTATTCGAATCCTTCAGTACCAGTAGTTTGAGTTTTTTAGTATTTCCCATTAGGCACACATTTGTGATTAATTCTCCTTCAAATGTAATTCTTTCACCAGTAACTGTGCTTGCCAGCCTGCTTGTTCTTGATAGAGTAGGTTTATTTAATCTCCTCCATGTATGTAAATTTATAATGGAAACGTCTGAACCAGAATCCAATTGCAATTTTATATTTTTATCCAGGATTTTCACCTGTACATATTTTCTTATGTTCATGCCAATTTCCTTCTTTGTCCTAGTGGCTTGAATCCGCATTTTATTTCCTCTGCCCGTTCTGCAGTGCGAACTTTTATGTCCAACTTTTTTGCATTTCATACAGGTTTTAAAACGGAATGGGCAATCATTGTACCAATGTGGATTACCACAGCGTGAACAAGGGCTTGGTGGCAATTTATTTATTTTTTTACTGGTTTGGTTTGTCTTTGTTACATCAAAATTATTATTTCTTATTTTTCTATAAGGTTGAGCTTTTGTTTTTTGATGTACCTTTTTTATGTGCGCAATGCCGGACAATTCAATGTCTTTTGAGACCTGTTTTACATTTACAAATCTTTGACAGTCCTCAGCCAACTTTTGCAGCGTAAGGCTTGGTTCATTCTCTAATTTATTTAGAACTCTACGCCTTATCTCCGTGTCATTTCCTGAGATTAAACCTTGTACAAAAATTAGACACTTGAAATTATCTGCACTTAATTCAGCTAGTCTAAAATCGTCACAATGCTTGTTCACTATCGATGCAAAAGTAGCGTAATCTTCCTCATCTTTCTTTACCAGGTTCATGCACTTCCATCGTTTGTGGAATAGTGTAGTTCTTGGACTAAACAGTTCTGTCAATAAACCAACCGCTTCTATGAAAGTTAGCTCGCTAGTTTTCCGAGGCAAAATGAAATCCACGAATTTGGTATGTTCTGTGGTATTTAATTTTCTAAGAAGGAGGCGTAGCTTCTTCGCATCACTCCAACCACCGCAGTCAATTTTATATAGGTCTTCATATCTTCGGAAATATTCTTCAAATGTATTATTTTCCGTGTATGAGTAATTATCAATACTGTTCCAAATTTCGTTCTGCGAAAACGTGTCGTCTTTTTCATTTTGTTGGTCACTGCGCGATATTGTTTGTATCAGAAATTCCAATCTTTCATCATACTCCTTTTTGTGTAATAAAATATTTTGGTTCTGTTGTAATAAAAGCTTTTGAAATCTTTCCTCAGTTTGTTGTTGCTGGGAGATTTGGAATTTCGTTAGTTCGGCGATTATAGACTTAATATCTTCCATATTCAACCATTTAGTTTCTGATTTTATTTAGAAAATTAATATTTTCTCATTATCATATGATTTTATAAGAGTTCTTTTCTTTAAATTAGCGTTTGCTAGGCGCCGTTTTAATTATGAAAAGATTATGAAACTTTTCCTTTTCTCTATATACGCGTATATTCACTTATTTTTTTATTTTTTTATTTTGAAAATGAATATTTTCTCGTTATTTAATGAATTTATAAGAAGTTCTTTTCTTTAAATTAGCGTTTGCAAGACGCTGAGTTTTAGTTATGAAAAGATTATGTAATGTTTTTTTTCTTATACACGTTTTTAATTTTAACGAAGAGAAAAAAAAATCTGTTTCACAATTAATTCTTTCTGCATTTTAAAATATTTCAGTACAAGTCGGAAAAGAGAGAGAGAAAATAAAACTGACCTTTTTTTTATCGTGCGTCTTTTTTTTATAGAGTAACGCACGTGTGTTCATTTCATGTTTTTGTTTCATATCTGTTCTTAAAATGAAGCACGTGGTGTCGGTTTCATTTTTTTTGTGTGTGTGTTCGTCAAAAAAAACTCGCTGTGACGTTCGTCTAAAAAAAACAATACTCGCTTAAGCTTGGTGTTCGGTATTTCTTTTGTTTGTTTTTTTTTTAGTTTTCCAACCCAGAGAAAAAAACGCGCATTCAATTTCAGTTGTTTTTTTTTGTTTTTTTTTTTTTTAACTAGTTTTCCCAAACTAGAGGAACGCGCACCCAATTTCAAGCTGTTTTTTTTTTCGATAAGCAGTTTTAAAACTTAGAACACAACAGGTCTATTTCAGTTTTCTTTTTCTTAAAAGAAAACAATTTTCTCGCACTTAAGAATTCAACGTGTTTTTTTTTTTCAGTTGAGTTCTCTTTTCTTCTCTCGACCGTACGGCAAATTCCATTTGTTGTTTTTTTTTGTTTTGTTTTTTTGCGTGCGGCTTCCTGCATTAACTTTGTGAGGGCATTTTCACGTGGTATTTTCAGTTTTTTGACCCAAGAGTTCGAATTGCCTCGTCGCCATTTGTTGTGGACCTGGGTAAAGCTGAATGAATGACACAGGAACACATGGTTTAAATGAACAAAGGTATATATTATATAATAGAAAGAAAGATATTACAAGGAGATGTTGCTCTCAACCGCCATTGCTGGTTTGCCTGGGAAGAAGAGAACAAGTGTCACGTGCTTCCCGTATTTATAAGGTGGACGAGTCCATTAGTTCTTTGTAGGTAGGTACGGCACCATAACACTAATTAACGCTGATACGATTTTGAGTCAAACTTTTGGGTAACGTTTTAATATCTTCCAGTCCCCCTGAAAAAAAAATCTCCCGAAATATTTCTATTAATTCTTTCCACAGACTCTCTGCTTCAGCATTCAAACTCTTTGTATTTTTACAGAATGGATTTATAGGATTATACTTTAACTGAAACTGTTCAATCCAATCCATGTAAAGATTGCTTGAATTTTTCCTAAGAAACATTTCCAATTTTAAAGTTATTAATTCGCCCTCAATGTTTATGTGTTCTAAAATTACGCGGTTTGGTACTTGTTTTAGTTCTCATCCTTTAGGATTAATGACCGACAAATCAGAGCCTGAGTAAAATCGCCTTTTAAAATTCTTATTTAATATTGTTTATTGTACAAACATCTAATATGTTACACTTCCTTAAATTAAGCGATTCCAATAAAGCATTTTTATTTTATTTTTGACATTGCAGTGTGTACTATGTCCCATGCGATTGCACTTAAATACTTTTTTCATTTTATATGGATGAGGTTGTGTACCAATGCAAATGAAATTCGGTTTAAGACGCACGCTCATTATTATGTTGTTGATCACATTTATTTAGTGACTTATTTTTAGTTACTTATTTTTCTAATATATCACACTTCACTTTGTGCAGTGTCTTTTGAATGTTTACGAACGCTAATAAACCATGTGCATTCTCTAGTTTATTAAAATCCTTTTTTATGTTCTCTTCAGACTTTGATACTAATACTAGCGCAAATATAAGAAATTTAAAATGGTTAGCAGTCAACTCTAACAACTTGAAATCATTACAGTGTTCGTTAAGTACGCTTTAAAAATTCGTGTAGTCTTCGTCGTCTTCACTTGTTAAATTCATGCATTTTCATCTTTCGCGGATAAAAAAACGTGTTAGGGCTAAATAAGATTTTCAATAATTGTATCGCTTCAACAAATGTAAGCAATAAGCAAATGTTGCAATATATAATTGACGAATTTCGTAAGTGAGACCATTCTAAATATATGTCCAATTCTCACAATTTGTATTATAAATGTCCTCCTACCGTCTGAACTACGAAGCTAACGTGATCTAGCTGTAAGGAGTGTAGTCAAAATAATCAATAGTGTTCTAAATAGTACTTTGTGAAAATGCACATTCATCTTTACCATTTAATCCCTCATTCGATAATATGTATACATTTTTCCGTCCCCCTAGTGTAAAAAGAAACATTTCCTTACTATTTTTACAGTCGTTACAGCTATTATGTTTCCATTTTTTTCTCATATTTCATTTGTTCTTACTGATATTCTATTATTTCTGTTTCCATTTTCTTTTGATATTTCACGTAGTCTTTTTGTTTTTCTTGGAATTTTTCTTTTAGTCGAAGTATTTCAGTGTTCATGTTGCTTATTATATTAGTTATTTATCTGTTTTCCTTTGATATTTCCCTTGGTTTTCTACAATAGCAGTCGATGTGCTTGTAAGCATACCTTTCTAAAATAAAAGTTTTAAATTCCTCTATTTTTTGTCACTTCAAATAGGCTGACTTTCATATATATATATATATATATATATATATATATATATATATATATATATTCACACGGTTGTAGTCGTTCTTACTGGGAGATACATGCTTAATATGTCAGGGAAAGTGAAAATAAGCTCGTTCACACTTATTTTCGCCTTTTTAGTAAACAAAAGAGATTGATAGACATTTTGTTGCGTGCTCTCCTTTTTCATTCGCAGTCGAATGAGTTAAATTTCGAAACCTTCATTTGAAAACCGTTTCGTCGTACTTAGAAAACAATTGTTCTTCAATCCTCCTTCCGAGGTGTGTTTGTCTTTTGCAGATTTGAAACAGTTTGCTTCTTAAAAATCCCGTTTCATTTCAACTGTTTGCTTTATTGCGAAAATTCACAATTATACAGAACATCACACCAAAGAATGTTTCTGATAATACAACATTCCATTTGTAGTAATAGGTATGTTATCCGACAAAAATCCAAGTGTGTGTCCCCAGTGTTTTGAGTATATAAGTCCAGTTTTGTGTCCAAATAATTCCGAATTGTGTGTCGCAAAGGTTATGCAATTGACGCTCAGGTTGTGTTAGTCTGTATAATTCCGAATACTTAGTAACAAGTGTTTTGCAACATAGGTTCGAATCCTCGTCGCCAGTGTTGTTGCCTATAATACTTAAGACAACACGGCAGTATATTTACAAGAGTGTATTAACAGAAGTACCGAATAGTATGTTACAGAAATTCTCTGTCCGATAACGTGGCTATGACTCCCACCAATGACTGCCACAACACTTCGTCGTGACTCAATATATACCCACGTAAAAGGTGAATCTGTTTCCCGAATAGAGTAGATCTTCAGATCTTCATCACAGCGGGAATAAATATAAACAAGTATCTGTTTGATTATAATGGTGAGCAGGGCGGAGGAAGCCAAGTTACTATGTGTTGCCCAGTAATTAGTCAAAATAAATGTACGTTTAATTATATTATTGAGGAGAAGGCGGAGAAGAGAAGCAAATCGGCGTCGCTCGGGCATAATTAAAAATTGGTATCTGTTGTATTCTAATGTTTAGCGGAAGAGGGGAGACAAGGAACTTGGCGTTGCACGCGGCCAATAATTTTAAAACTAAAAGCTCAAATACAATTATGATATTGTTATAATTATGTTAATACATTAACACAAGAGAGAGTATTGGACAGGGTAGAGGAGGAACATATGATTGCGAGAGTGGGGGGGGTTAAATGATGGAGAGGAAATATAAAAAGAGGGATAGAGAGAACTTTATAAATACAAATAGTACACACACTTTAACTGTTTCTAGTGTGTTGTCTATGGCCTCGGAAACTACGGCTAGTAAAGAATATTAGATAGTGCCTGAATTAACACAGAGTATGAGTAAATGCATAGATAGCTAAGAGACAGAGACATAGAGACAGACAGACAGACATACAGAGACAGAGAGAGACAGAGTGAGTAAGGGGGAGAAAGTACACTAGTGACTTGTTCACTTAATTTTAAATTGCGGCTTATTAAAAGAATTACATTTGATTGATTTTCATGCACAAATCACTCTCAGAACTAAGGTATGTTGTACCTTGTATTCTGTGTTTTGGAGGTAAAATTAAAGAAACAAACATTGATGAAAGCATATGTAGTATACTATTAGATAAATGTGTGTTTTTAAGTATTATTATGTGGGCAATTCAATTGGTAGATACATTCAATATATCGCATTATTAAAGACATTCATTTGAGAATAATTTAAACTTAATTGCAATTAAAATTTTCAGGCTTGAGTGATTGGCAATCAAAAGACCAGATAAGAGCAGACATTCAGAGAAACTAATGAGTAAAAACAAAGTCAACTATAAAAATCAATATTTAGCCGGAGACACATTTATTTGGTCATGTGTAAAGACAACAGCAAGAAGATATAACACATTTACACCAGACTAAACATAATTATATTTGAAAAATTGCCGTTGCATTGTGTAAAGAAAACGTTATTCACAAAATATGATCACGAATGCAAGTGTTTTCTTTAAGAACTACTCACTACAAGATCACCTAGAAATGTTAGTGTCAGTCTGCGGAAAGCTATATTATCCTTTTTTTATAAATTACACATTGCGTTTTGCATATTTACATCTAAATTGACATGATTATAAATTCCAGATTCTGCATCTGTATTGCTTTCATAATAGTATTTATTATTAATTGTAGGAATAGTATTTTGAATGGCTACAATCTATCAAAATTTAGCGTCTCAAGAAGATAAATGCATTTAACTTATGTTTAACGTTGGCGAAGGCTAGATATGCATAATGCTATTCATTATTTATGATTTGCTAAGTATCGGATTTTATATTAGACACTACCAGTGGTCACTTGTCGGTAAAAAAAACATGCAGCGTTCAGGTAATTTGCGAGATTAATTACCCGAATATGTCCAGTGCTCTCCCCTGCATTGAATCGCCATTGTAACACAATTCGGGACATGCACTAGATATTTACAGATGCTTTCAAGCTAATAGCAGCCATTTGTGACCTGTTGAATTTTTGTGACAATCAACTTACTAAATGTTCTAGTCCATCTCTGGCTTTGTCTATCTGATCTCGGTTGTTTCATCATGTCAGACTATCCTCGGACACATATCGTGGGCGAAGCCGACATTGGCACACTCCAGTATTTATTTATTTAGATGATTCGAACTACTATTTTCACCTTTGATATTATTGTTAATACAATTCTGTTGATATCAACTCCTACCTTTTTAAGGTGCCTCTTTTCGCACTCGGTTAATTTTAGGTCAATCTCTGGAAACAATACGGAATTTAAAACTAAAATCTTTATAAAAACGAGTAAAAAGTGCGCTTTCGGTTTACTTTCGACAGCCCCATACCTCCCGCTTCTCTTATTTTGTCTTTTAGCCTTCACATTAAAATAACGATATTCCTGGCAAAGAAGGAATGATTGCTGTTTTCAGGGTCAGAATTTATTCAGATAACACTTATGTTGGGCTATCTTTTAAAATTTGAAGTGATCTTTTTAGCTCCTTAAATCGAGTGGCTGCATGCCTTGTCTGGAGCGATTTCTATAAACAAAGGTCTACGCGAATTTATGATTAGCGGTTCGCCAGCGATGGCGAGGTAGAAGAATTAAATAATTGTCTAATATGATTTCTAGTTTTCATCGGCTGTCGTTTATAACGAAAATTAAATCTTACAGAAGATTGCCACTTGCAACTAATGTTAAGTCGGTGATTTTAACAGTTGCGTCACGGGTACATGAAGACAATTTTGGAAGCTTGAACAAACTCTAGTTTTAGTTATGCAATATTACAATTTATTACAATATATATATATATATATATATATATATATATATATATATATTACAATGATGCTAACATCATTCAACTGCTATAGAAAAAGCATGAAATTCATCAAAGGTGGATTGATAGCGGCTTGCCACCTCAAGATCTGAAGCCTGTCGAACAGTAATACTTAGTTGTTAAATTAAAGTTGCAGAAAACACTTAGATAAATGAAGTATGAATGGTGGCGAAAGAAAGCTTGTGATATTCAGCATGGCACTGATATTACAGAATCTGTTGACTAATCAATAGATTGTCACTACTGATGTGATAGATAGCTTCCCTCAGTGAGTTATAATTGCCGAAATGGATTTTGTTCATTCCCTTAAGGAGGCTGTGGAGGTTATATGGCAGTTTAGATGCGGAGCACCTGGTGGATATAGTCTACGAGTGTTAGTTCTTCGCTGTGGTGGAATACCATTGGTAGTTCGAATTAAAGTGTTGATTGACAATATCTGGTTTAACGGGCATATTTATCAATATTGGCGTGACTCGATTCTGGTCTATTTGTGCAAGGGCAGGGGGGGGGGAGATGAGTACGGCAATTATCGAGACATTACTCTTTTGAATGTGACAAAAAAGGTATTTACCAGAATCATATTGAATGGCCTGAATGCCTACATCTGCCCGTTTATCTTTCTGGAGAGTCAGTGTGGTGTTAGAAGACATAGGGGTACATTTGCTATGATCTATACGGCGAAAAAGTGTATTGAACATCGTCTAGACCTATATTAGGTCTTTGTTGATATTAAAGAAGCGTTCAATACAGTTAATTGAGATGCGATGTGTAAGGTATTGGGTAAGTTAGGATGTACTTCTAAATGTGTTAGACTCCTTCGTTAGCTGCACAACATGAAAGCACGTGTCAACTGCAATGGTTGTCCTTCTGGACCCGTTGCAGTTGGCTAATTTCGTATTCGTGTATTTGTGTATACATTTTACTGTCCCTGTTTTTACAACAAATTTTAAAATATATCAATTAGGTTATTTCTGGATTTAGTATTTTAATAGCATTCTAAAGTTAAAATTAATACTTGTTTTTGTGAATCAAAAATTACAGACAATAATCCTTTTTTATGGTTAAACTTGCTATGAGAGGATTTGACATGTCTATTTATATGTTTGCCATTGCGTGCTGATAGCCTTAGAAAATGACGAATAATGCACGAAACTCAGAAATAAATACGAAGTTCTTTTCGTTGTGTAATGAGATGATATGACCCATAACTTCTATTTTCTGTGGCAAACTTCTGTGGAAAGGTAGTATTTAGCGCTCTTTAAATAGATGGCAAAACATAACGGATCTCAAGTTTAACGATGAACAATATTGCAATTGTCTGATTAGAACACATAGGCAATTTGCAAAGTAAACTCTATTTAATTGTCCGAATAAAAGTAATAATACTTTTGTTCTAAGTCTCTACAAACACAAAATAAGATATTTTTTATGTTAAAGGTCACCGCTTATCAAGGCCAAAGGCAACTCATAGATAAAGGTTAACGAGTTTGACTCGTTGATAGGTGTTAAAAGGTTTGACCGGTGTTTTGTGAGACAACATCGCGTTCACCGACACAATGGTTGTACCAGGGAGTGTATTGATTTTTTACGGGGACAGTTCAACAAGAACTTGTTTGCATTGAACTTGAATACGACCATATTGTAGTCGGCTGTGAATCACGTTCGCGGCACTGTGTTCCACAGACCAGCAGTTCTATGAAAGAAGCCTTGCCCAATCAAGTTTCGTGTCGTCTTGGGCATGCAGAGAGATAAAATAATAACATTTACAATGCGAGTAGCTAGGCGGGTTCTTATTGTGAATTTTTTACAATGGGGAAACATAGATTTGAGCTCAATCGACCTAACGGTGAGGCAAAGAAAGACTAGCAACATCTCTTTTGTGAGAGAATGACAGCTTTTATGCACGGCACAGGCTATTTTTGTCGTTTATGTTGGAGGCATTGGTTCTGTTCATTGCACTCGGTCCTGTTCTCATCATCACCCACGCCGTGGCTTCTTCGGAGACGTTGCACAGCTGAATCGCTCGCTTCTTGGGGTGGTGCTACCGACACCTGTTGATATTCGGTATTGTCGTTGTCGTAACTGACGTTATTGTATATGTCGCTCAACCGACCCAGGATATCATTGACTGAGCTACCCGTCTTGTCATTCATCACCGGCACACACAATTTGCCATCGCTATACGCTGCACTTCCACTCTCTTTAGAACTGCTCATCGTCCGAGGATACGGGCGAATATCTCTTACATAGCGATCAACTGCGTCCACCGACACCGTTCGGGGAGTCACTACTTACATCAAAGTTTTTGTCCTCTATTCATTCATGCACCTGTTTGACCGGGCTTCCACAAGCATTACGTCCCCCTGTTAATAAACCTCATTCTTCTGTTCTTATTGCAATTAAAGTGCTTTATCAATGTATTTCAGCCGGATATCATACTTGTACAGTACATTCGGCGGATCTGCCACACTGTGGACATCGTCTGTCGGCGGGATATTGCACCAATAACCCGGCTTATGAGCAGTGCATTTATTCTTAGCGGAAATCGGTGTCATAGACCTATTGGACCCTTCGACAATACACTTTCCAGACAGTGCATAAGCACAGCAGAAACGCAATCGGACACCCCAGCTTTCAGTAAACATTCTGAAACTATAGCTGCTCAAAGCTTAACCGTTTTTGGTAAAAAAATTATTGGGGTAGATCCCTTTCAAAGTAAACAACACTGATACACTATATCACAGCAGAAGACTCCTCCCGCCGCAAGAGTCGCCATATGGCAAACCGGGAGACCCGCAATCGATGCGGGTTTAGTATAGAATGCCTCATAATGTGTACATCCATACATAATCTTTTCTATACGCTTGATGATTCATGCTTCTCATGTCGCCATCGTTTCTGTGCGAAATATATAGACAGATATTCACGACAGGATGATTGCAGATTTTACAAATCTCCAGGTGCGATTCTCTTGACGAAGTCCGTATTTGTTTCACTCGAAGATGACCGCTGTTCAAATTCATGTGTCGTATTTTTCTCGGCTGCATGCTGTTTTTTAGCGGCGGCACGTATCTGCGATAAGGGCTCTGCTTTGCTTCCTAATTGATTCGTGATTGCTTCCAGCCACCTCTGCGCGATTCTAGTTATCTTATCAACTTTATTCTGACCTGACCGGATGAGCATAACGTCTCTCACCAGCGCGTACTCTTTGATCAGTTCTGAAAAGTTGTGCAACCATCTTTTGATTAGCATTGCAGTAGCAGCCTAAGTAACTCACTTTGGGATTGTTAGTCAACATGTAATAAGCTACGATGAACACATAATGAGTCGGTATTAAAGTGTAAAGATGTGGCCTTCCAGTGTAATTGACATATTTATTTCTTTTTAGAACAGCATCCAACGCCACGAGGTGTATATGTCGTGTGTCTGATTCTGGCCGCATCGAACAAGCATTTTCAATTGCGATGCCATCCGATTCAATCATGACGCCTGTGGCGAAAGAACTTGCGTCAACCAACACGACACGTTCGTTGCCACTGACGCACCATTTACCTTTTCATTGGTCGGTCTGATCCACTCTATTAACAGTCTTGCTAAGTATACGTCTTAATGGGACATTGTTCGCTTAACTATCCAATCCTTCTATCTCGGCGCTTTCCCTTTGCTTGATGATATTAGTCGCTACTCGCAGCCAGCCGCACACTGGGCGATGCCCAACAAGCTTTCCGCAGGGAGAGAACACTGTTTTTTCGGTAGTAGTCGGCAGCTCCTTCCCACGTCACCAAAACACGGCATCGTCTACTCCCTAGACCGTCAAACCGAGCACCCTTGCCCTATCTTTCGGTCGCTCCGATGTTTTGGTGACACACGAAACAAGGCTACCAAAACAAACTGTATAAAAGTAAAGATGTAACATGTAAAGGATATTCGAAAGGTAATACGAATTAAGAATATGTAGGCAGATTTGGACAATGGAACTTCACACTACATATGTTTTGTGGACCTTGCATATTCTATATTGCACCTGCTTTCAATGCGTCAGGTTTTCTCCTATTCTCGTTTTTAATTTGTCGATGTTTATGTTTTCTATTAAATATTCACATTTATCTTCCTTTAATTGGAAACTGTAGTCGTGAATTATGTGTCGCTTAATTCTTTTCTTTAACTGTTTTGCTTTTTATTTTCTGACAGAAAGAATTTATAGAAAATCCTAAGGTTGGAAAGTTGTCATGCTATCTGTGCGCAGAAAGTTACTTAAATTGTTTATCACAAACATTTTCAATCTGAGAGTTTTTTCTTGTTATGTAATAGTACTATTAGTTCGGTCTCAAATTTGATTTGTCCTTCAGTGACGCTTTTGGCTACTAATAAATTCGGCTTGTCAATGTACATCCATATCTGAGGATTTTTAACTGACATCTATTGTAAACTTAAACTTCAGCGACCACGCAAATTTCTACTTCAAACTTATGCTTGACAGGCAACCGAATATGTTATTTTGATGCGTCTAATGACAGAGAAACATGTGTTATTTCAGACTTAAGCATATATGTTATTTAAAACGTATTTGCAACAGATCAACGGGAATGCTATTTCAAAATAAGTATAAATAATCAATGATTATAATATTTACAACAGACGATTTGGAAGGAGCATACTATGTTAATCTTAAGTATAAGAGATTAAGGAATATGTGTTTTTGGCAGACCGACATGCATGCTTTTTACAAAGTAAACTTGATAGACAAACGTGCATGCTATTTCAAAGAAAAAATAGCAGAGTAGCTAACATGTTATCTAAAAATAAAGCTGACGGGAATATTATTGCAAACTTAAGCGTAGCAGACCGACCTGTTTACAAAGTGGTTATAGATATCATCTTGCGATGACAATTGTTACTTCAAATTCATATATGCCTAACAGATCGATTACCTGAACGGCTGTGTCTAAAAATATGTAGGAAAAACAATGTCATTATTGTGAGTACCGGCAACCTATTCGCTCCCTTTTCAAACTTTCTCTGTCGATTTCTATAGTTCGAACTTTATACTTTTAAGTTTTCAATAGTTTTAATGACGGCGTTTCTTTTAGTGGGTACAGACATGTCGAAGAGCAAGCAAATCCTTTCTTTCTCGGCATGTCTTTCGAATATAATATCGGATTGAACAGAAAATCCCGTCTATTTTTAATTCGCAAGAAACCATAAAATCAGAATATCAGATGTGTGAAATATCTAATGTAGTCACGCTACTTTCTTTATGCCCTCTTTCTATCTATCAATACGCGTTTCGTTTTATTGACTAAGTTTATCGAGTGTGTTACCGATGCGTCATCACTTACCAAGGCTTACAACCAATCCAGCAAAAAGATAAATTAGTTATGAAGACGGTGTATGGCAAGTGTTTATTGATATTAGAATTGAAGAGGAAAATTGTTATAGTACAGGGTGTTTCAAAAGTCTTGGGAACATAACGATTTTTAATGACTCAAAAACTATTAGGATGTTGAAAAATGAAATTAGTACCGTTGGAAAGGTTAAAGTTTCAAGTTTTGTGGGGAATCTTCAAAGTTGCTCAATATGAGCACCATTCGTCACACGGCAGACATCTAGTTGATAGTCCATTTCCTGCCAAACGCGTTCCAGCATCTTGACGTCAATGGTTCCCACAACTGCCGTTACTCGAGCCTTTAGTTCGTCAATATCTCTTGGAAGGGGCGGAACATAGACTTGATGCTTGACAAAGCCCCAAAGGGGCAAGATCTGGAGACCTAGGAGGCCAGGGCATGAGAACGTCATCACCTCGCCCAGATCTCCCAATCCATCTACCAGGCAGCCTTGTGTTAAGAAACTGCCTTACTCTAAGACTCCAGTGTGGTGGTGCACCATCTTGTTGAAAAATGAAGTCATCAGATTCTGCTCGTTCCAACTGAGCCAATAACCAGTCTTCCAGCATGTTGAGATAGGATTCACCAGTGATAGTTGCCTCTTCAAAGAAGAACGGTCCATAGACACCTTTCTTGGAAATTGCACAAAACACGTTCACTTTTGGTGAATCTCGCTCGTGCTCAAGAAGTTCATAAGGATTCTCAGTACCCCATATGCGAGTGTTATGCTTGTTAACTTTGCCATTCAGATGGAAGGTCGCCTCATCGCTAAAAACAAGCCGGTCATCAAAGCCGTTATCTTCCAACTTCTCTTGCATTGCAATGCAAAAGTCACGGCGAAGTGGCTTATCAGTGTCCTTCAACTTTTGGACCAACTTGAGCTTGTAAGGTACCATTTGCAGTCGTTTCCTTAAGACACGCCAGACAGTTGCTGGAGCAAGCTGAAGTTCCCTGCTGGCTCTTCTCACTGATTTACGGGGACTCCGCTGAAAGGCTGTCCGAACTTGCTCAACTGCATCTTCTGAAGTTGAAGGGCGACCTGTTCGCTTACTTGGGCACAAACACCCATCTTTCACAAATTTAGCATGCCATCTGACAATGGATTTCCTTTCAGGGGCTTCTTTTTTAAATTTCCTGCGAAATGCACGCTGAACACATGTCCACGATTCAGTCTTTGCAAATTGGAGGACGCAAAATGCCTTGTCTTGTTTAGAGAACGCCATTACCTGGAAAGATAACACGAAAATCATTAGTATGACCAAAAACTTGATTAAGCAAGCTTTAAAATGGCACCAGTTTCATTTTTCTACCTGGAATAGTTCATGAGATATACGCATTTGTAATGTTCCCAAGACTTTTGAAACGCCCTGTATTATAACAGCAACCTTGTTGCAAAGTATTCAACAGAAGGGAAGTCCTTGAGGTAAGAATATATAATGTGATATAATGTCCTGTATTGTGTTTATATATTACCCGACAAATTCTGGATTGTTTCTAAGGAACCTTGGATTATGAGGTTAGGGTTAGTGTTAGGGTTAGAGTTAGCTTTCTGGATCAAGAGTTTCCCTTTACCCCTATGATAGATTGGGAGTAGGATTTTCATTACATGATTATGAAGAATAGTTATAGACACATGCATTATAAATGGCTTGGCTGGTGTCAAATTTAATCAACATGTGCATTGTAAAACACACAATTTTTGTCTTTTAATTTTAATGTCTATACTTATTTTTTCATTTTTTCCGTAAACTTTGAATATTTACCCCATGGGAAGATGTAAAACACAAGTTTTGTTTCTTTTTCGAAGACTGTTCTTTTGAAGTAAATCTTAAACTTACTCAAATGTTTTTTTTTCTTTCTTGCAAATTAAACAATTATATGATAAACGTTATCGGAAACGATACGAGAGATTCTCCGAATCAACTCTCCAAGATTTTGGAATTTACTTTTTTTTTTCAATAGACAATAAACGGTGGAATCTCTGGCATTGACATTCGTTATTTGTTACAGAATTATAGTCTTCAGATAGTCATCAACACTGGCCACTTATGTAGCATAGTTATACACATACAGGCGTCTCACTTTGAATCATTCTGCATATTGCACTCCCCGTACACACTATCTCCTTTTGTGTTCTTGGTTAGTACGCTAACATCATGAGTGTTTTACATTATTGTTACTATTTTCTCTCGTACTAGTTGGTTTTCGATATCCATAATTAGGAACATGTTATTCGATTGTGTTCAACACGATGTTAATAGAACAGTTTCAATTAAAGTAAGATTGACAAAGAGATTTATTTCCGCACATTTCAAATATAATTTAAAAGTAAGACACTCTAGAGATAAACTTGAAGAAATTATGAAAACACTGTTGTTTCAACAGTATAGCTGCCTCATCACTTTTTTGTTGCAATTTGTGATTCTTCTTAATGATACATAACTTTCCTTTTCATTGCATTTCTGTTAAAGATTGCCAAATTGAGTAACGCGGTCTTTCTAATGTGTCTTTTTATGCATTGCTTTTATTTACTAATTGTGAGCATATCTATTCTTATTAGTCTTTGATATAACGAGGGTCGTGACTGAATGAACAATTTTGAGTCAGACTTTGAAGGGTCAGATGTGACCCCAGCAGGAAATAGCGAAACCACGTTATTTTCCGGCTGAGCTTTTCTGTATCTTTGTCTGACGATAGCTCAAAAAGGAAATACGTATCTAAGGCGCTGACCTAAATTGACGACAGCGCGTACAGTCCGACTTGATGTTAAGACGATTTTCCCCCAGTACATTTGTCAAGAAAAGAAAAATAACCACATGCACCATAGGCTACTAAACTCACCACTATATTACGCTCATTCGCTCGATCGTGTTATAGTAAATTTGTGAATATTTTCTCAAGCTCACAGTAAATATTACTTTTGACCTACTAGTTTCGACTGTCCCCAAAACATACTCCATAGAGGTTGTAGCAAATACTGTTCACACAATAACTTTACTACAAACACTCTCTTCATCGACATGTAGGTGCGTATGTCTGGGAAAAGCTCTCAAGATACTGGGCAGATCACTTCAAATATGCTATTTCTGTAATCCACCACTTGTCCGACGCATAATATCCAAAGATTATAAAACTCATCGATTTCTTCTTATAGAAATGATCCAAAATGTGTGACGGGTAGACACCAAATTCGCTCACCTTCTGTCGGATCGTACAATCTGTGCATGCGTGCGTGCATAAAACACATGCCAGCCTGATTTTAGTCAACTACTAATCAGGAAATGTAATACTCACTCCTATGGTCCGGAGGGTATCGATGGACATCCATGACCGAAAGTTTAGGATTCGATCCCAGTCTACTCACAGATTTAAAAAAAAATAAAAGTTACATAATCATACATTGAAAGCGGGACGAGGGAGGCGGCGGTTGAAAAAGACAGCTTTTGCCCCGAGCAACCAAAGAAGATCTACATTGTTAGGGAGGCAAATAGGTTGTGGTTTTTAAATTCAACGTAATTATTTATTAATTTGAAAACAATCAATGTAATATGTAGTAATTTTTTAAAATCATTCCTGCACACATCCCGTCACAGTGGCGTCTTCTTATTATTATTCTTAACTAATGTGAATATCTTCATTTTTCTTCCAACACACATGGTTAATTAGTACTCTACACGCCTCTTTAATCATATTTGTGTTTTTCAGCAGTATACTATTTTTTCGTGTTTCTATCCTCACACACAAAAAAGAATTTCTATACAAATATACCGGGGGATTGGTTTTAATACTGCTATGTAGTCCTTTTTAATTTAAAAAGTGCTAATTATAATAAATAGAGCGGGCATTTAATTAAAAGGAAACATTCTTAAGAGTCACCGCTATCGTGTATAGACAGGAAGACTCCTATACCCGCAAAATTAATTTCATTTTTTTTTCTTATGAAACAATATATATTCCTTTTACGTGTCTAAACTAAAATGTACGTGTATTACAGATGGTCCAATTCTACTTACATCAAACTACCCAGGAAGGCAGAGTAAGACACACTGTAAGTTCTTACTGTGTCAAAAATCCACCAACATAAAAAACATTTACGAATTCTACAAGAGTGTGTTTTAAATGACGGACGAGAAAATAGCAAACAGCCCGGCCCTAAACAAGTCACGTTTTCCAGAATCTGTCAGTGAAGGAGATATCCTTCTACACTGTGACAATTTATATTTGTGTTCAACTTATTAAGTAATCTTTTTCGTAGGTAAATATTGTCCGATGTTTGCGTTCTATCGGATAGTGACACATTTAATTTCATTCTTTTATTTTTCTGTTGGTCAAAGCCGGGCGCCTGGCGCCGGGACTAGCTAGTAGATACACATTATATAAACACGCACACACACACACACACACACAAATATATATATATATATATATATATATATATATATATATATATATATATATATATATAAGTGTAAATTAGTCGTCCAAGGCTATAGCAATGCGATGTGGTTGCCGTGAGATGGAAAAGTGAAAAGAAATAAACGCAGGGAGAGAGTGAAACTCAAAACGATTTATTAATAATTTCACGAAAACTGATTAAATACCAAATAGTATTTTTTTTTTTTTTTTGGTAAGTAACAGATCGGCAAAAGGTAATCTTAAATTTTCGAAAGAACAACTTTCATTATCAGAAGACAACAATAGAAGACCGAGAGGGTCGGAAAAACGTGGAAAAACCGGTGTCAGATCATCGTATTACAGGGGAAAACAATTGGGAGTAGGAACGCAGAAAACGTCAAAATTCAATTAAGCAATCATATAACTAAGGTTAAAACATATATATATATTTGTTTGTGTCTCTCTTTCACACGTACGAAAGTTACCCGCCCCTCTTATGTGTTTTCTGACGTTTCTTCTCTTAAGAAATGTTTTGTAAATAAACCTCGATGTTCGAGTACTTTCATATACACAGATATTAGATCCAAACGAGCAAGTACTTTGGTTCGATGACAACACTTGTGTATGTCTATAAAATACGGAACGCATACGTGCAAGGCAGAAATTATTAGTTGAAAGATTGAAATACAAAACTGTGACAATAGAGACGAAAACGATAAAGTATCGACTGAATAGCGAATACCATGTGTTGCATGTCGTTCGTGCACATCTACCAGAGTAAAATAGACTTCTATTCATGATTTAAGAATTTCATAGTTCGAAATGGTTTGCATAACTGAATAACTAATTTGCATGTGTGAAGACACATTGACTTTAATAAAAGGACTGATTGAAAGGAGTATTGCGTTTTTGGAGAGCAGAGTGAACGTTTTAGTGTCGGAAAGTGTCATGTCAGCATTTGAAGAACAGAGCATCTGTATTTAGTTTCGTATGAGATTGTAAACTTGTTTACATTCAGTTTCAAGCTGTGTCGATTTAAAGACCATTCTTGAGCTTTAGGACTGGAACCGTACTAACCATATACCAGAATATCAAAGTCTATGATGCATACTACCATCATCTAAGTTTCAAAAGTGCGAGCGACAAAGTCACTAATAATATACAAATTTACATTTCTTTGCACACGGACACGAAAGTAAACGCGAAACAAAAATATTCGGGAGAAAAATGTAAGTGCACGACATCAGTGCGATCCATGTACAAGCCTCTGTTGCTCACTACCTTTTCACTCAATTTTATCTTTCAGACATTTTAGCAACGGAATAATATTAAAAATACGCTATTTAGCGTACAAGAAGTAGTGTAAGTCGACTTTAAACAGTGTTTGAATGTATAATATGTCCATACAAATATAGCTCAATTTCGAAAATCGACAACAAATACTCGAATTTTTATTTGCACCTATTTAAAAAGTTATAGTTTCATGAATTATCCACTAAGAATCACTATAATATTTTCGTCTTTTTAAGAATGTTTGTATAAATATTAGGATGTTCCTTACTACGTTAACTGTATTTCTGATAATTGTTATGTAGATTGCAACATTAATCTTTGATATCTACCAACCATTTACTGCAATATACCATAAAATGTTATCTAAAGAAGTATGTTTCATTTTTATTTTGCATACGTTTACTAAGTATATATATATATATATATATATATATATATATATATATATATATATATATATATATATATATATATATATATACATATATACATATATATATATATATATATATATATATATATATATATCGAAACTTCCTTTTCTTAGAACATACGTTATTTTTAGTCACAGCTCACGTATTAAACATATTCTGAAAATACTTACTTTTAAAATGAAAGTATTTAAAGTGATAAACACATTTATTATCGTTAACAATCGTGACAGACAAGCAAAGTACATTATGCACAACTATCAAAAATAGTAAGTTTGTACGCTACCTTTCAGATAAAAAAAACATCGATTACCAGGATCATTTAGATTATTTATGTTGTGAGAGTCCCGACGGGAAAGTTCCGACAACGGTGATTACCTAACCCTATCTTGTATCTTTCGGTAACAATAATGGGAAATAATCACCGGTTAACAGAACTGACGCACCACTAGAATTGGTTCGATACATTACACTCTGTGATTGTATGCGAATTAGTGTATCAAATAATACTCTAGATCTGGCTCATGCTCAAAATCTTTATCGAGAATAATAAAAAATGTTTTTGAAGTTATTTAAAAACAAACGATTCTGACCACCAATTCATTAGACAAGCAAATTGCTAAACAACTTGTTGCAATACTGGAGCACAGTTTTTGTGTCAGTAATCACCGTACCAATATACACGATTGTTCCACAGTAATGCAAATATAGAGTCATTTACATTTTTCACGATACTCAAAGTATTGAATTAGTTATTTGCCATATATATATGCATATACATATATATATATATGCATACATATATATATATATATATATATATATATATATATATATATATATATATAAATAGATAAAAAGATACAATAATCCGACGGAATGAAAGTAAAATGGAACAAGTGGAAGACCTAAAAAGCTCAACGTTTAACCCAAATGGGCTTTGTCAAGAGCGAACGAAATAATCCCAAAAATGACGTATTTTGTCATTTTTTGCATTTTTTCGTTCGCTCTTGACAACGCCCATTTGGTCGAAACGTTGAGCTTTTTTAGGTCTTCCACTTGTTTCATTTTAATTGCATACATATATATATATATTGTGTGTGTAATAGTGAAATAAATTCCCGAAGGAAATCCGGGTATGAGAGCTCAATGTTTAAAACAAATCAAGAATAAAACAAAATAAAGTAACACAGAATCACTTAATAACAAGTGCAATAATTTATTTTAACCTTCCGGCATTGTAAAACATTCAAGTGAGGTGATTACATTTTTGACAATGAGAAGAAAATTCTACACTCACTTATATAGAGTTACAGTGGTGGGTCTGACTAGATTGTTCTTTTAATCCCCTTCATGATTCTTTATCTATGTATCTCTTTATTGCAATATGACTATATACTATTATAATTATTAGTATTTGAATCTACACTATTATATATACTAGCAAATATATGCTCTCTCCGGTCGCATATTTTTGCTAGGCTTCCGCGTCAGAAATTAACTCTCACCCGTAAACCGATGGAGCCCCAGTCATATTTCTTGGGTGGTTAGACATTAGATTTCTTTGTTTCCGTCGAAGAATATTTTTATTTAAAAGTAAAGAAAAAAAAATTTCGACCCCACCCCAATTTTCTTTCACCTTCCCCTATAAATAGAAATATTTTTAGTTAAAAAAAATAAACTAAAAACTTTTTTTGCCCTGAATTTTTTGTACCCTCCACCATACATATAAATATTTTTAGTTAAGAAAATAAATTAGTTTTGATCCCCCCTCCGATTTTTTTTTCATTCTCCCCCATACATATAAATATTTTTAATTAAAAAGAAAAAAAAATATTGACCCCCCAATTTGTTTTCTGTATGGGGAATACATAGTAATATTATCAGTTTAAAAAAAAATTACGCCCCCCCCCCCCAATTTTTTGTTACCCTCACCATATATATCAATATTTTCAGTTAATAAAAGAAAAAAAGTTACCATCCACCCCAAACAAATTGTTTTACCCACCCCTATACATAAGAATATTTTTAGTTTAAAAGAAAAAAAACGAAAAATGTGACCGCCCCCCCCATAATTCTTTTTCAACCTCCCCCATACATAGTTAAAATTAGAAGAAAAAAATTGAGGAGGCGCCTCGGTCATATCAAATAACTTATGCTTAAATATGCTATTGAAGGAGCCTACATCATATCAAAGAACCAGTTTTGTTATTCTTCGAAAATGGTCACCCATTTAGTAATGGCCGAAATATTTGTTGCTTAACTTCAATTTACAACAAAACACCTTGCCTTAACAATGTAATGAAAATAAAGTATGATTATGTGAAAAAATCCGCTCACAATGACGTCACTCTCGAAAGGATGAGTCAGCAATTAATTATTCCAAAATAGTCACCCATTTAGTAATGGCCGGCATATGTATTGCTTAACTTTAATTTGCAACAAAACATAATGTATTAACAAGGTAATGAACATAAAGAATGATAATGTGAAAAATCCTCTCACAATGACGTCACTTCCGGAAGGACCGGAAGGATGAGTAAGCAATTTATTTTTCCAAAATGGTAACCCATTTACTAATGTCTGGGATATGCCTTGATTTACTGCAATTTACAACAAAACACCGTGGCTTAACAACGTAATGAAAATAAAGAAGTACAATGTTAAACAACAGAACAGATACTACACTACCTCCACACCTCTCAAAAAAGAACGAGGGCATGCCTGGGAGGATCGTATCATGACAACAGTACATATACAACACTAACTCTACACCTCACAAAAAGAAGGAGGTAATGTCTGGGAGGATAGTATCATGAATTAAAACAGATACTACACTACCTCAACACCTTTCAAAAAAGGAGGGAGTAATTCCTGGGAGAATTGTATCATGACAGCAGAACATATACTACCCTACCTCCACACCTATCAAAATAGAAGGAGGAAATGGTTGGGAACCTTGTCTTAACAACGTAAAGAATTATAATATGAAACAACAGAACAAATACTACACTACCTCCACACCTAAAAAAAGGAGGAGAAAATGCCTGGGAGGATGGTATCATGACAACAGAACTTATACACTACACTATGCGCCTGCATTGAACATTTAAAGATAAGTTTGTATGAAGGTATGTGTGTATGTATGTTTATGTGCATGTGTGTGTATATGTGTATGTACATGCACATGTTTTTGTATATGTATGCATGGATTTGTATCTAATATATATATATATATATATATATATATATATATATATATATTATATATGTGTGTGTGGGGGGGTGTGTGTATGTATGTATTTATGTATGTATGTATATGTACGGGTGTATATGTGTGTATATGTATGTATATATATATATGTATATATATATATATATATTTATATGTATGTATGGGGATATATGTGTGTATGTGCGTATATATGTGTATATATGTAAAGATCTATAATAATTTTTTATTCAATATTCTATATTTTATATATTTTATATATATTTTATAGCTGATATATGTTATATATATGTGTATATTTTTGTATCTATTGATAATTTTGTCAATATTTTCTGAAATCTTATTATGATTATTATTAATATTACATTATTTGTACTATCATCAAATAATATAATGATTTATTGTAATTAATCAAATAAGCTAGTATTAATGATATTACCAATTCATTAAAAAAATTATTATTATCATATAGTCAAATAATTTCTTTAAAATGATATGGATAAAAGATCGTTTTCACCAGAAAGCACATTAATTTTTAGGAATAAATAAATAAAATTGTTTGATTTTCGGATTGGTGTGGACTGGATATATATATATATATATATATATATATATATATATATATATATATATATATATATATATATATATATATATATATATATCACATGGACTGTGACCTTGCTTGTCAATTGTCTATTTTCAAATCTTGACTTTCCTATATCTTCGCAACCCCGAACGGTTTTTTCGGTCGCCAGACAGTTGACTCTGAATTCTATCTTTAAGTGGCTGATTTGGGATTGGGCGCTTAGTTGGTGGTCTACTTAGACAGTTTGACCAATTTTTGGAGATACCTTCATAACCTTCCCTGCCTTCTATACACTGTCATTGGTAACATTTCCTCTTCTCTCTATATATATGTTGCTCTCTTTATTCTCCCTGTATTGCTTTTGTAATAAACCGTGCAACTATTCCACTTCTAAAATGATATGGTAAATATATTTCCAATCTCCTCCTCCTCAATTTATGTCTTAAATAACTCATTTCCCCACTCGCAAAGTATGTATTAGATATATTGTCGCTCTCTCTATATGTATATTACATTGGTGAGTGTGAATTTCTCTTTTCGAAAAAGGCAGTCACTTCACCTGGATGCTTGCCAATGCCGGAAGGTTTAAATAAATTATCGCACCGGTAATTATGTGATTCGATATAACTTTTATTTATATATATATATATATATATATATATATATATACATATTAATAATGGAGATTATGTATCTGTGTGTCTGAAGCCGAAACTCCATCCGAGTCATATTACTATCTACTTAGTCTGCCAGCTTCTAAATATAATACTACAACAACCGCCATGAACATATAAATAAAGTAGAAAGAAATTTCAAGACGAGACTGCGATTAGTACAGAAAACGTGTCAAGAATCTTACTAAAACTAATACTTTTTCAACTTCCTTATATACTGGTACAAAAAGTGGCTCAGACACTAGATGGGTTTTGCCATTTACATTTTCATTCCCTTTAAACTTCAATTAAATTCATATTTACAAATATACACGTATAACTGCTATTATCAAATTTACATATGTATTTACAATATTTTCCGATAAGGTGATATTAATAAAAATTATTCATACAATTAATTAAAAGCATTTCATTAAGAAACCGGCGTGTTAAAATTTCCAAGTCATCCATTTGGAAGTGACGTCATTTTGAGAGGATTTTTTTTTCACATTACAATTCTTCATTTTCATTACGTTGTTAAGACAACGTGTTTTGTTGTGAATTGAAGTTAAGCAAGGCATATCCCAGCCATTAGTAAATGGGTGACCATTTTGGAAAAATAAATTGCTGACTCCTTCCGGAAATGAAGTTATTGTGAGAAGAGTTTTTTCACATTATCATTCTTTATGTTCATTACGTTGTTGAGACAAGGTGTTTTGTTGTAAATTGAAGTTAAGAAACAAATATCTCGGCCATTACTAAATGGGTAACCATTTTGGAAGAATAACTAAACTGGTTCTTTGATATGACGTAGGCGACTTCAATAGCATATTTAAACATGAGTTCCTTGATATGACCGAGGCGCCTCCTAAACTTTTTTCTTTTCTGAACAATGTATGGGGGAGGGTAAAAAAACATTTTCATGGGGGGGATCACATTTTTTATTTAATTTAACTAAAAATATTCGTATGTATTGGGAGAGTAAAACAAAATATTCTTGGGGGGCGGGTAAATTTTTTTTTAACTAAAAATATTCCTATGTATGGGGGAGAATAAAAAATAATTGGGGAGTAAAAAAAATGTGTTTCTTCTTTTTCTTTTTTTAACTGAAACTATAACTATGGTTGGGGAGGGTAAAACAATTTTTTCTTTTCTTAACTGAAAATATTACTATGTATTGGGCAGGTAAAAAAAATATGGGGGGGAGGTAAACATTTTCTTTTTTTTAACTGAAAATATTACGGGGACCAAAACAGATTATTATTTTTTTTTTTAATTAAAAATATTCTTGGTCGGAAACAAAGAAAACCAATGTATAACCACCCAATAAATATGGCTGGGGCTCCATCAGTTTACAGGTGAGCGTTCATTTCTGACGCGGCATATATTTGCTAGTATATATGATAAAATAAAATAAGTAAATTATTTTATTTAAAATACCTTGTTTTGAGCAACTGATGACTTGATAGATATTGTATGTTTGCCATGTTATTCTCATCTTATACATGTCTAAATAATTGCTCTTTCTCGTATACTGCGCATCAATTATTTAATGATAGGTTCTAATTTAAAACTATATATTATATCTTTAGTTGTCTGTTCTTTGTATATATATATGTATATATCATATACATATATATATATATATATATATTATATAATTGCGTTGATGCTCTATCCTAATGCCTCACTACATGAACTCTGTTCTATAGAGATAATAGTGATAAAGAAAGAGAGAAAGAGTGTGAGAGAGAGAGAGAGAGAGAGAATCGCGATATTCAAACCAGGAGCAGTCTCTGACAACCCATTATTTTGCACGTTTTTTTTTAATTTTGAGGCATGTCCGTCCGTCCGTCCGTCCGGATTTTTCTCCGACACCATCCATTGAATTTCTCTAAGATTTTGCATGAAGTTGTAACTTTGGTCAGGTTAGAAATCGACATTCTCCGATTTTTGAAAGAAAATCTGGTTAGGCACCCAAGGGGTCAAAGAGCCCTGAAATGGCAAACATTGACATTTTTTGCCCCATAACT
>OY744529.1:83691221-83711221 GCA_963556195.1 Sepiola atlantica | reverse complement strand
CCACACATATATATATATATATCTATATTATATATATGATATAATATTTATTTGTATATATATATATATATATATATATATATATATATATATATATATATATATATATATATATATATATATATATATTAACTTACAACTAATATTACATCATTCCTACCTACGCCGGCGTTTCGAGTTTACGCTCTCATCAGTGTAGGAAGTGCCAATCTCAGACTGTCACAAAGCGCGAACCCGGTTCACAGAGTCTACCAAGACTATGCAGGTGTTCGATCTATCCTCGCAGCCATCGGACATTATCAGGTGATACAAAGGCAATTACGTTGTTTATGCCTAAAAACAGCAGGTAGTAAACTTCAGAATTTCGAATGTTTTCAGAACCTTGTTTCTTGCGAAGTGACAGTCTGTTTTTAATATTTCTTAACAGTGCTAAACTCTGATTAAAAGAACTTCATAACAATATTCACAACGAGATATTCAATTATGTATACCGACATACGCCGGTGTTTTTTAATTGATAAATAGACACACACACACACATAAATATATTTATATATATATATATATATATATATATATATATATATATATTTATATATATATATATATATATATTTATATAACACAACAGAATATAAAATGTATGACATAATCAATATTTTTAAATCATGCTCCAACGATTAAACATCAACAAATGTTATTGTGTAGATATGTTTCAGAAGAAGGTTAGTACTTTATCTAAACACACACGTGACATATGGGAGTTATAAATTATATAACAGTGAAACCAGGAAATACTTAGTTATTATTGAAAAATACAGTAAAATTTTAATAAAAACTAAAATAAAATAATCTCTAAGATTAGCGAGTTTACGCGGTATAACGCCAAGGAGAGACAATAAGTGAGTCAGTTACATTAAATAAGACGAACATCTTTGATAAGTGATTAACATTGCGGACTTCGAATCGTAAACATATACAATTTATTCCGTAAATGCCGGTGTACTCTTTTCAAAAAATAATAAGTGCCTCTAAAGGTTTCCTGTTATTTCATTTATAACGATCATATTTCACGTGTATTTTTACATAAAAAGAACCATTTTTTTAAAAATCACATCTTAAACACCAACCAAATATTTATCAATTCGTAACAGGCAGAATTACCAATAGAATAGTTAAATTATCACAAACAAATAAAACAAAAATAACCTTAAAAATCTGTTTCGTAAATAAACTGTTTTAATCATTTTACAATTCCATTGTAAGTTTTACCTGCAACGAATTGCTAAAAATATTTTTTGTGCTGCAGTTGTAATGATTTAAAGAAAAATCTAAAATAATTATTTATTTTCTACTTTAGGCAAATATTTTTAGATTTGTTACTCGTAATCGTCTAAAAAAGTAGAATCTCCTCTTCGAGGGCAGCGGAGAGTGTTCATCTAAAAAATTACAAAACAAAAATCACAAAAATAATATGCAAAGAGATTTATAAATAGTTTAATCGTACACTTAAATGCCGAAATAAAAACTCCAACTTGAGTTACAATTTAATATGTAAACTTTTAAATATATGTAATATTTACGTCTTTGGGGTTTTGACAAAAAATGCTGGAAATGATAATACCATGAAAACAATTTGGAAAACAATTTGTAAGAAAAAGAAATAGAGGAATTTTGAATCGTAGCTGCATCAAAACAACTGTTAAATTTGGTGGAGATAGCATGATAGTTTTCGGCATGATATCATGGCAGGGTACATAACCACACGTACGCTTACACACTAGAGTAAATGCCACTGTATACAAGAATGTTTTAAAACAGTATGTTTTGCAAGTGTTGAACAATTCTGGTATCGAAAAGCCTGTTTTTATGCAAGATAATGATCCCTGCCATAAGGTAAAGCTGGTCATGAATTATCTGGCTGATCAAGAAGCAAGGGTAATGGACTGGCCTGCTCAGTATATTGAATTGAACACTATAGAACACTTAGTGAAGACACTAGGACAAAATGTTATGGCAAAGAATGCGGAAAACATCGAAGACTTGTTGCTGAAACTGGAAGATGAATGGGCCAAGATAACTGTGGCCTAATGTCAGGATTTAGTGACATTCTGCAGTCGTAGAGGCGCAGCAGTCATTGGAAACAAAGGTGGTAGTGTCAAATATTAACTCTCTTTTGCTTTTTTAATGTGATTTAGTAAAAACGATATTTTTTCCTTTATGTTGGGCACTTGAAATCTGTAAAATAGTGAATAACTTTACAAATATTATTTTAATTCATTCAAAAATCTCAGTACACGTCCAACTATATCATGTGTATATTCAGTAGAAATTTTCACAAAAATTAATATATAATTTTGTTTAGATTACGAAGATTTAATCTGTGTTCCTTAATTGTGGACGATACTGTACATATATATATATATATATATATATATATATATATATATATATATATATGCATATGCATATGTATATATATATATTATATATATATATATATATTATATATGTATATATGTATATATATGTTAAATATATATATATATATATTATATATGTATATATATATATGCATATATTTATGTATATGTAATATATAAATATATAATATATGTATATATATATATATATATATATATATATATATATTTTAAAGGTTCATACTTTTTTTATAAGCATCCGTTTGAAATTTAGTAAAAAAAGAAGTGTGGTAAATTAAATACCATCAAAGCTTGTTATAGATGCAATATGTATTTTATAAAAAAGAAAAGACAAAATCGAAAACGATTTTTTTTTCCTTTTTTTATAAACTAACATTATGTATGTAGTTTATAGTTATACAGATATTTCGCTAATAAAATTAGCCTCATCAGTGTGGTTGAAATTCCGATGTAATTGGAAAGCCAGCTTCTGTTGGTGTGAGCCGGCGAATGAGATGTTGTTTTTTTTCTCTCTCGTATGAAATCACGCAAGCACGTGGAAAATTTCAACCACACTGATGAGGCTAATTTTATTAGCGAAATATCTGTATAACTATAAACTACATACATAATGTTAGTTTATAAAAAAAGGAAAAAAAAATCGTTTTCGATTTTGTCTTTTCTTTTTTATAAAATGCATATTGCATCTATAACAAGCTTTGATGGTATTTAATTTACCACATTTCTTTTTTTTTAATATATATATATATATATATATAACTGGGCATAAAATGATCCGACGTGATGGAAATATTCGCGTCCTTTGAATGAGACAGCCTGATGGTAATAGCCCATATCCAACATCATAATTTTCATTGTCTGCTTATTTGCATCTGCAGTAATGCCCAAATCTGGACACTTTCTGGCAAGTCAAAATTAATTTTCTGTAGGATTTCTCTACATTGTTTTCTTTATCTTATAAAGACGAAACGTTGATGAACACATAAATAACATAGTTCTTACTTTTTCTCTTTCATTTTCCATATATAGAACCATCGCAAGGTTCCCGTCTATAACTACTAATAGCTGAACACTTGAAAGTGGATACAGACACAGATTGATCTGAAAGTACTTGCGCTCAAAACGGGAACGGCAAATCTATAGGCCATTTCAGCTTGACACCCTGAGCCTTATAAGGAACAGTGTACGGATCAAAGCAAAATAATTCAGACATACATTTACCATGATATTTATAAGTATGTATATATATATATATATATATATATATATATATATATATATACATATATATATTAGTATTTCATGTATCCACATAACATTTTATAACGAGATATATTTTTTTATATATCAATTTGCAGTATTTTCTTCAACAGTGCTCGATACGTAAGTAGAGCTTGATTGTAAGCTATGAACATATATTCATGGCAATTAAGCTACACAGAGGCTCCCGCGTTTCATCCCCGGGGGGAGGGGGAATCTTCAGGCTTAAATGATTCCCCCGGGGATGACACACAGGAGCCTCTGTGTAGCTTAATTGCCATAAATATATATATATATATATATATATATATATATATATAAATATATATATATATATATATATATATATATATATATATAAAGAGAGAGAGAGAGAGAGAACAAATAAAGAGAGAGAGAAAGAGAAAGAGAAAGTGAGATTGAGAAATGAGAGGGGCGTGAAGGACAATGGAAAGAAAGGGAAGAGATGGAAAACGCGTCTGAACAATATTTACAAAACGTCTATTTAAATAAAATATGTTTATCATAATTGTAGCAACGATCCCGTAATGTATTGTTCAAAAAGCAAACAGAGGAAACGTTATTACTTGGCGCATGTGAAGTCATTAGTAACGATATCAATCGATTTGACTTCTCAGCTCGAACGCAATCTAACGAAAATAGACTGGAAGCAGGCAAGACAGTAATTCTGTTTTTAACTGCGACTTTTGAGTAATGTTTTACTCGTACAGAAATAGAGGCACGAATTACTTAATTCTACTACTGTTATAGCTGTTGGTTAGGTCAGCTAGTACTATATCGGATATCTAAATTCGCAGAGAATAGGTTTGTTCATAGGTAAGAAGTAACGTCAAAACGTACTAGCTAACTGGTCTATGAAGACCATCGGCTGAATAGGTAGAGCAAATGAGAGAGGGCGCGTGCGTGAGAAAGAGAGAGAGAGACAGAAGCGTAAAGCAAGGAGTCTGGTTTGGGGCACTGACGCGATCAGACGTGAGCAAAACCACTACATAATCAAAGTAAGTAAACAAACGGTTCTTAACCTGCAGACCATATCTTCCTTCTCTCCGCCGCTAGCAAGATGTAAAAAAATATCAACAGTCCAAATAAAAACAATCCTTCATCTGCATTAATTGTCTCGTCTGCTCTTGCTGTAGCCCGTCTTTGATTCAAGAGCGAAAAGACGTTAGTCCAGGTGGACCACTGCAGACGAACGTTAAAATATATGTGTTATTGTTTTATTTTAATCATAATTCCATGATAGATGCCAGTATACTGAAATCATATGCCCTTAATAGGGTTAAGATGAACATTCATATACACTAAATTTACAAAAGCAAGGAAATTGCCAACTTTTACACTTTTATTGTCATAATTAAGGGTATGACTACATATCAATTAAACCATTTCATTATCACATCACTATAGTATAAATCTTTATGCATCAGTGGATGAAGTGTGTGAGGTACGTTGAAGAAAAATTGCTACCAATAAAATACATAGCTCTGTTGTGCTCGCATACCCTTAATGACAATAAAAGTGTAAACATTTGGGAATTTCCTTGATTTTGTACATTTAGTGTATATGAATTTTAATTTTAAACATATTAAGGGCATATGATTTCAGTATACTGGCATTTCTCATGGAATGTGACTACTTTTGTAAAGGCAATACCTCAATACAATGAGCATTTAAAAGTTATTTTTTAAATTTTCTGGAAAACTGAGGCATATGGTAAACTGAAATTAAAATACCATCAACTAGACCCTAGAACCTTTATCACTTCAAAAAATCAGCGTAATCCATCAAATAGTTTATGAGATATAAAGTGGCACATACGTACGTACGTACGTACGTACACGCAGATAACATGATTTCATGATTGAACTTTCTGGATCTCTTGGTTGCCTTGACTAATGATGCTGAAATTCTACACACTTATAGAACCTATCAAAAAAATGGTGCAAAGTTTTAACTAATTTGCTATATTGGTTTTTGAGTTATTATTGATCAAAGAAATGAGATTTCTAGCATAGACCGTTTTTTAAGTCTATTAAGGGATAGAGCGCTCTCGCGCCTCCCTTGATTATTTTACTGTATGTGTAATGCCGTTGTCTGACGCCCTTGAATCAGGGGATAATAACACAGCATATATTAATATAGATAAATTATTAGCAATAAATAAAAAAAAGGATGTATGATTTGGATGATTCGGAACACTGTTGTTATCTTAGATGTAATTCTTACAATATGTTGGTGGGTGTAACTTCCAACCTCTTCAGGTGCGTCTTTTTGAACTCTGGAATATTTATGTCGAACTGGGTAATCTGTATGAAATTTCAAAAACACCCTTTTTTAATCGACGGGGATAGATTGCTCTCGTTCTATCACCCATGATCGAGTAGAAGTCTTAAGTAATTCGTAATTGAGGATTGAACCTTGAACCTCAAGAATACAATAACTTATAACTGAGTATTACTTACCGCTTTTATCGGTTGCATCCTGCGTAGTTGGGGGAAATTCTAGTATGGCTATTAAACCTATTTTTTGTTTTAGATGTGTCGCTATATATTACGAAATTCCACTATACTGTTATATATATATATTAATATATATATGATGAAGGTTTGATCTTATATATATATATATATATATATATATATATATATATATATATATATATATATATATATATACGTTTAGTAAATAGGACCTATAGTGAAAAGGTTAAGCTCAATATACGAGATAGAGCAACTATGAATATAGAAGAAATAAGAGTGATGAACATGTTCGAATGTCCAAATTTATTTCAAATTTCGAGTGTTCAATGCAAGGTGTATTCTGTAATAGACCAGTGTTTATTGTTCTTTCCTTAAGCCAAGGCTTTTCAAAGATCGAAACCTTATTATCAAAGGAGAAATACAGATAGATAAGTTGTTGAAATATTTGAAAAATATTAAAATAATATTTTTTTAAAAGTATACTGCTCCTACGGAAATTTTGTTTTTTCGTCTTCTAAAATATCTTCTCAACGGACACTCCTTCAACGGACAATTACCATCTGGACAAACCACATATCCTTTTTCACACGTACTTTTTTCACCCCATTTTTAATAACATTTTAATATTTTTCAAATATTTCAACTTTGGCTTTTTCTACAGCCAACTTATCTATCTGTATTTCTCTTCTGATGATAAGATTTCGATCTGTGAAAAGCCTTTGCTTAAGGAAAGAACAGTAAACACTGGTTCATTACAGAATACACCTTGCATTGAACAATCAGAATTTGAAATAAATTTGGACATCTGAACATGTTTATCACTCTTATTTCTTATCTCTCTCTCTCTCTTTCTCTCTCTCTCTCTGTCTCACTCTCTCTCTATATATATATAATTGGTGTTAATCTTTTATATATAATTAACTGTTCCCTTATTGTATTAAATGTTATTCTATGTCTACTTAGATGATCATTAACACTGGGTTTGAGTCATATATTTTAAGTCGAGTCATGTATAAATATTTATATACACATGTATATATATATATATATATATATACAAGCACCCCTACAACACCCACACACACACACACACACACATATATATATATGTATATATATAGTAAGCTATGAACATATATTTGTGGCAAACCATATATGTATAAATATATATAGAGAGAAGTTGAATGCCTGTATGTCTCGCCGCCTTAAATGTGTTAAAATTATCATTGTGTATAAGCTGTTCAGAATTGGCCTATAGGTTAGCGACGTTGGATTAGTGTTGAAAAATACGTGTACTCCAGGGGTTCGAATCGTGTGACCGGTAGTGAATAGTCATACTTCTATGCTGATGAGTCTTGATTGAAAAGAGACGAAACGTATACGTCCATAGATAAAATAAACAATAACAAATATTTATATTTGAATCTCCTCGTTAAAAAGTAGAGCACTGTAAATGCATTATTCCTTCACTTATAGAAGTGGAATGCCTGTATGTCTCGCCGCCTTAAATGTGTTAAAATTATCATTTTTTATGAGCTGTTCAGAATTGGCCTATCGGTTAGCGACGTAGGATTGGGGTTGAAAAATACTTGTAATCCAGGGTATCGAATCGTGTAACCGGTAGTGAATAGTCATACTTCTATGTTGATGAGTTCATAGATAAACAAACAATAACATATATATATATATATATATATATATATATATATATATATATATATATATATATATATATATATATATATATATATATATATATAAGCTAAAATATGTTTCTTTCCAGTCGCATAATTCCGCTCGGCTGGGAGGAAGAGGTAATGCCAGATAGGATAATATAATTACAACATAACACATTAAAAGGAACAATAGGGAAATAATACTTCCCCTTACTCCCACTAGCCCAAAAATGGGAGAGTGGTACCTGGGAAGATTGTTTCATGACCACAGAACAGATACTAAAATATTAAAATGAGGATGTAATACCTGGAAGGATTAACACCAACGCCTTAAAACGGAGGATGGTCTTATGATACCAGAACGTAATACACTATTAGATTAAACCAGTTTTTTTTATATTAATTTAAAAATGCAGTCATAAAACATTTTTTAGATAGTTCCTGTGCTTTTTTCCCCAAAAATCGATGTGTAGTATTCGTTCTCAACATTAAAGCGACATCAGGAGTGAATTGAAAAATAATACGACATCGTTAACGGAAGAAAAGAAAGGGACACAGGGTAACAGGAGGCGCATATCGACAGCCAATCAGTAGCTCGTTTGCTAGCTAGCAACACTTATTCTCATTTGTTTCCGGTCGGTAAGAAATCCTGCGAAAAATGTTGATAGTTTTTCTTAAGTTTATCTTTTTTTTTTTAAATCAAGTAAATTAGAAATAAATTGCAAGAAATATTGTGTTTACAAAAGATATGCAAATTAGCCTATCGAATATCTGTACTTAGACCGTCTTCTCTAGTGTATAGAGTATTTAAAATGTCTCTTTTATATTATGGATTTAAATGACAGTACCACGTTGTTATCTTTATATAGAAGGGATGAATCCAAATAACTTTCGCATTTATTAATTTATATATATATATATATATATATATATATATATATATATATATATAACAAGTTTAAGCAGATGAGTTCTGTTAGAAAACAGGCTATAGGAGAAGAATACCTGTTATCGTTTACTGAACAAAACAATACGGATATCATTTCGACTTCGTTTCAGGAATTAAAACCACGAGATGTTGGAAGCCGGACAAAGACTAATTGAATATTCATCGACTCTACGAAAGGCTGGAGATAAAACTATAAGCCGTAGCATACATGGTAAGCGAAACTCTCTGAGTGGTCGGTATTGATTGGATAACGTATGTCTTTCTAACCGATACCAATTTGAAAAATAATTTAGCAGGCTATCTTCATCTACTCCGTACCAGACAAGATATAAGATGAACTGTTCGCTTTCTCCTTCCATCGAAAGTTCCTGATACACAATTAATTTGACTGATCTCAACACTTGTTCGATGACGTCTAATTAATTCTGTTTTACAGTTAGCAAACTATATCTGAAAAGATATTGAGCATTTCATGTATATCGACCAAATTGATATAGTGACGGTCATTAAGAGAACTTAATTGTTTATATATATATATATATATATATATATATATATATATATATATATATATATATAAAGAGGTGTACTAAAAGCGAACTTTTAGGAGAGGTAAAACCTATTGTGAAGAGTATACAGCTCAATATCCAGGATAGAGCAGGTAGATATGAAGAAGAATGGAAAGGAATTAGAGAAGCAAAAGCCAAATCAAAATTACCATAGTACTCCCCCTGACACCCCTCCCCCATTTGATTAAATACCCTCCCTTCATCTCGGATCTTCCCTCCCTACATCTCGAATTTTATTTCCGATAGTTCTAATTCCTGTTGTTCTATAATCTCTGCTTATATTTCCCTCATCCCTTTATCCTTCTCTTAACATAAAAAAAATCACCCATAAACTCCGTTAGCTTCACAATTCCCTTAGTTCTAACACCTTTCTTCCACTACCCCCAAAATCATTCCACTTAACCTCCTTAACCGTATATCTTTTATATGGCTTTCCATCTTCTTCCTCGTTTAACTTCTTTTAATACATTCGTCCGCTCCCTATCAACACTTCCAAACTCCATTCCTTTCCCTCTCAACTTGATAACTAACCCACCTTATTCACATTATACCTTAGCCCTCTTATTTACTTGCTGACTCGCCTTATCTACCCCTAATCCCCTTTGCACACTTCGATATCGAACTCCTTACTGTTTTCTCTGTGCAATCTAATTATTCTTCCCCTCCTGTTTTTACTTCTAAATAATTCTTCTCACTCTTATAATAGCCTCGATTATTCCCCCCTTGTTTTACCTCGCCCTTCGCACACTTCTCTCAGACCATACTCAACCCTCAACCCGCCCTCGCTCTACATCTTTTAACCCCCATAATATTTACTTTTAACTGCGATCTCCACTCTCCCTCTGGCTTAATCTATTGTCACTTCTTTAACCTTGTATGCCTCTTACTTCTTTATACTATCATTAACCTTTTTAATAATTATATTAATTAACCTCCATATAACTTTTTGTAAAAAAATTTCAAAGTTTAATTTCCCATCTCCATAAGAACTAGCGTCCCGTAACAGCATATTTTATTTCAACCCATATCTCTAACCACCTTGGAGATTCCCATTCCGGATTTCCTTTCGAGGTCTATTTTACTTTTTACTTTTTCTTTATTCTAATTCTCACTCTTGAGCTCCAATTTTTTCTACTTTCCCCTCATTCTATTATTATTAATTTATTATTTTATTATTTTTTATTATTTTTTATTTTTTATCGGTCAATCCTTAATTTTCCTTGCGAGCCTAAGACTAATCTTATTATCTCTTTTTCATTTTTTATTTTCTTATTTCTACTTTTAATACTATTTTTATCTTTACTTTTTATCTTTACTTTTTTAATGTTTAATTCATTTTTCTAGTTCTACCCTTCAAATATATTTTGCCTCATTGTTTATATCTTAGGTCATCTGATTAAGCATCTAAACCCCGAACTCTGTTCATAAACATATTCTGTTATTTTAACTCCCTCTCCGAACATTCGTTAACTCACCCCCACTCCTTTCTTCCCCTTTTCTAGTTGAATCCTAATCCGCGCTGACATCCAATTTCAACTTTATGCGACTCACCCCCCACATTCACACTCTTAGTTTTAACCGCACTCTTTCACCGCTTCCGCTCCCTTTCTCCTCCCCCGCACCCCTTACCCGTTCCTTCCTTGCCTACTGGTCGCATATTAGTTTTTGCTTTTTTATTTTAAGCCAGCCTTCTCAACGGGCTAGCTTTAAACATTTTCGCTGCCTTTTTTTCCCACTTTAAAACACTTTCCCTTGTTATCTCTGCCTAGGAAATATTTTTAATGGCGAATATTTTCCACCTCAATCTTCTCTGAGCCTACCTGCTTCCACGAACGTACCTCTTATTGGACTTTTTACCCTTTTGGATTTTCTATTTTCGCCGTACCTGAAATTGTGGCATCTTGGATTTTAACTTTGAATCCTCTCTCATTACATATCGTGCCGTTAATGACCCACCTATCTACATCTTATTCTCTCCGCTGGACTTTTCGATACCGGACTTTTTAGCAATCGGACATTTGCTTGCATTCGGGCAGAGTTTTGCCCAGCGTTTTCTTTCCCTACAACTTTTATTTCATTTTTTCAAATTTTAAATCTTGGCCATTGCAAACTTATCCATCCCAGCGACTTCCTCTGATGATAAGATTTTGATCTTTGAAAAGCCTGGCTTAAGGAAAATTTAACTTGAATAAATTGCCTTTTTGCGGAATATACCTTGCTCTGAGCAATTGAATTGAATTTTGATTTGGCTTTTGCTTCTCTAATTCCTTTCCATTCTTCTTCATATATATATATATATATATATATATATATATATATATATATATATATATATATAATTATAATTAACTTGTTACAAATATCCAGGGGGTATGAATCCGAAGGAAGTTGAAACCGGGTTTATGAGAGTGCTCAATGAAAATTCAGAGCAAAATATATATTTTTTGATTTTATTCCATTAGTTGCGACAAAACAGGTTTTGTTTCATTGGTGCGGATAGCTATCAATTCATCGGGCCGGCGAAAGGAATTCAAATGGCATAAAATTTTAAGTTCACTTTAACGGGAGATTGAAAATTGAAAATACATTGGAGGGGGAGGGGGATAGAGTTAGGGCTTTGTCTATAACGGCGACATGGGACATGAGAGGGGAGGGGGGAGGACCCCAACAAGTCGTGTTTCAAATTATTACGTGGGAGGTTTTGCACGTGTCAGTGCTGCGACGATCTCAATCTCGGCCGGGGCGGGAGGAGGGAGATGGGGCGACGGCCAGAGTGAGTCAAATTCAAAATGAGAATAAAAAGATGATTACAACCGTCATTCTTATTTTATTTTAATTCTAATAAGTAATTATCATGTGGATAAAAATGTTTGATAATTTTAATTTAGGGTATTAATTGCTACTTTTGCATTTTATTTATTTTATTTTAATGTTTTGTTTATTATTTGTAGTGAATTTTGTTGTGATTATATTTTTTTAAATTGTGATTATATTATACCGAGATCAATACTAGTGGAATCTTTTATAAAAGAAGTTTTCTGGTGTTACCAGTCATATCACCAACAAAACCGATTATGACAATGGCAATGCCCGCCAACCATACCCACGACAGTCGCAGCGACAACAGCCTTATGTAAAAGCCTTAATAAAAATAAAAATAAAAATAAAATCATGGTTTTATTCTCATTTTGAATTTGACTCACTCTGGCCGTCGCCCCATCTCCCTCCTCCCGCCCCGGCCGAGATTGAGATCGTCGCAGCACTGACACGTGCAAAACCTCCCACGTAATAATTTGAAACACGACTTGTTGGGGTCCTCCCCCCTCCCCTCTCATGTCCCATGTCGCCGTTATAGACAAAGCCCTAACTCTATCCCCCTCCCCCTCCAATGTATTTTCAATTTTAAATCTCCCGTTAAAGTGAACTTAAAATTTTATGCCATTTGAATTCCTTTCGCCGGCCCGCTGAATTGGTAGCTATCCGCACCAATGAAACAAAACCTGTTTTGTCGCAACTAATGGAATAAAATCAAAAAAAAAATATATATATATATATATATATATATATATATATATATATATATATATATATATATATATATATATATATATATAAACTCACTAGCCGACGGAATGTTTCGCTGTATCACAACTCTTTAGTGTAGCAAGACTAGCATACCATTATGGTCAGGATTTTAGCTATTAGTATCTATTTGAGAATCAGCGATATTAACAACTCAACTAGGGGTGGGGTCTGTTAGCAAGTGACATATTTTTTCTTTATATAAACACTGGCAAAGTGTAACAAGTGCTCACAAAAAGCTATATATATATAGAGAGAAAGAGATGTGCGTAGGTGTTAGTCTGTATATTTATGTGTGTGCAGGTGTGTTCGTATATATATATATATATATATATATATATATATATATATATATATATGTATATATATATATATGTAATAAAATCAAGCCGATGTTTGCAATATTGTATTCATTAGCATATCTCAGTAAGCACAAACGATATATAGAATTCCGCTATATGCCAAGTATTTTTGCATGTTTTCAGGAAAATATGCGTCTGTTTTGATTGATTTCAATAATTTCTACATATGTTCGGCTTGTCTGCCACGCTTAAAATAGTCATATACACCTCAAGTCGAGGTAATTTCTTACACGATTACATCTACTAACATTGCCACCAGTTTACGCTTTGAAGTATTTTTCATATGATAGTTTCACCACCATTATTTCATTTTTCCAGTTTACCTATTGTCGTTTAACCTATTATACTTTTACTCACAAAATACGGGTCGTTCTCTACAACATACGCTTTCTGCTTTAAGGGAGATTTTATTTGCTATTTCAGATATTTTTGATTTACATTCTAGTTCGACTGAATAAAAGATTTGTAGAATGTTTTTGTTATACATCACCGATCAGTGTCCTTAATCTAACTTGTTACTGTTTTTTTTTATTTCTCATGGATCCTCTTACTGCATTGCACACATGTTTTCTCATATGCTTAAATTTAACAAAAAAACGTTTCTTCTGCCTCGCGTTCCGGCGCGTAATTCACTTACTTATTTACGTTTGTTTTTTCAGTTTTCATTTCTCCATTACAAAATCTTACAGTCATGAGTCTAATCCTATTATCGAATAATCGATCATTTTTTCGTTTCACTAACCGAGGACAGCATACAATAAAATGTATTATTAAAAGATATACTAAAAACTATTGTAAAACTGGCACACATTTAAATCGTAAAAAGTTTAAATATTAAGAACAGACATAGAAAAACACTGACTGAAATATTCAGAGCAAACGATGTTACTAAAAGTTCGAATGAGTGCCCTTGATTGGTTGGTTTGCGTCACGTGAGACAAATTCTTGATTATGATTGGTGGAGAGCATACAACGTGTTAAAACTATTAAACATGAGTTTACAAAAAAAGAATACGATTTTAGGACATTTTTAATATGAGGCTAAATAATTGTTTATTCTTATTCCTGTTTTTTTTATCTTAATATTAAAACAATTGTAAAGAGTAGTAGTTGTAGCAGTAGTTGTAGTAGTAAGATCAGAAGTTGTAATAGTAATAGCATTACAACTATGCAACGGCGCTAATTTATGAATCATCAATTTACTAACTGTCGAAAAAGCTCACATTTTATCGGGGCTTAATAATTATTATTTAAAAATACATATTGGTAAACATGTGTCGTGTTTTTCTTTTATGCCTGTCAGTATCGAATTACATAACCGTATTGCCGTGAGAAGAATTCGAACCCGAATCCACGTATCATGACCCCTTGTTTCGTAACCATTCAACCACTGCTACGATCACGCATTAAATGAAATACGCCTCATATTTGTTGTCATATAAACACAAGTTCTATGATTCTAAATAGAGTTCGATCACACTAGGGAAAGAACTATGCCACATGACTAACATGATTTATCAAATCATCATCATTTTAAAAGGCCTAATAATGGAAACTCTTCCGACGTAATGGAAAATGAAATAAGGAAAACAAAAGTATTAATTAAAAGATGAAGAAACCGTGGACTTGTGAACGCTTACTTTTCAAACTTGAATTCGGCTGTTCTGCCGCAGCGCATTTCTCAGCGTTCTAACTGCTGAGCGCTTCCTCACATTTATTTTACAGATTTTGGTAGTTGTTGCTATATATTTATTTCATTTTTCTTCAATCTCCTGTCCTGAGAAGACCTTCTAATAAAGGTGAAACGTAGATAGATATTAAATTAACATTTTGGTTTTCTTTATTTCATATCCCCTCTCTCTCTCTATCTATCTATCTATCTATCTATCTATATATATATATATATATATATATATATATATATATATATATATATATATCTATATATATATATATATCTATATATATATATATATATATATATATATATATATATATATATATATATATATATATATATATATATATCTATATATATATATATATATATATATATATATATATATATATATATATATAGGCACACACTAGTCTTATATCTGTGCCCGCTTCTAGGTGGATATAGATCTTAATTACCCCGTATTACGTGAGAGATTCCGTTGGCCAAGTGGATATGGCGACTGCTTGCAGATTGTAGGCTGACTCTGTGAACCACGTTCGCGCCTACCGACCGTCTGAAAATGTTACTTTCCTGCACTTATGAGAGCAATAAGCTTGAAATTCTAGCGTCTGTAAGGATTACTAATTTAATATTTATTCATAAATATTATATATATATTCTCTTTTTTTTATTTTTCTTATCTTTCTGTTTTTGCTGGACATTCACCGGCTATTTCAGACACTCTAGCCTAGATATATTTTTTAGATTATAACCATCCCTTTAAGTGCAATTGTTTGTATTTCCCTTGCACTCAGTTCACCGAGTATACTCGCCAGATAGATTTGTAAATTATTTATGTGTGTGTGTGTGTGGTAATTGATTTCCATTACGTCTCAACGCTTTTTTCATTCTTTATCATATATATATATATATATATATATATATAACTATTTATATATATATATATATATATATATATATATATATAATTAACTTGTTACAAATATCCAGGGGGTATGAATCCGAAGGAAGTTGAAACCGGGTTTATGAGAGTGCTCAATGAAAATTCAGAGCAAAATATATATTTTTTGATTTTATTCCATTAGTTGCGACAAAACAAGTTTTGTTTCATTGGTGCTAATAGCGACCAACTCATCGGGCCGGCGAAAGGAATTCAAATGGCATAAAATTTTAACTTTACTTTAACGGGAGATTGAAAATTGAAAATACATTGGAGGGGGAGGGGGACAGAGTTGGGGTTTTGTCTATAACGGCGACATGGGACATGAGAGGGGAGGGGGGAGGACCCCAACAAGTCGTGTTTCAAATTATTAAGTGGGAGGTTTTTCACGTGTCTGTGCTGTCATGATCTCAATCTCGGCCGGGGTGGGAGGAGGGAGATGGAGCGACGGCCAGAGTGAGTTAAATTTAAAATGAGAATAAAATTATGATTACAACCGTCATTTTTATTTTATTTTAATTCTAATAAGTAATTATCATGTGGATAAAAATGTTTGATAATTTTAATTTAGGGTATTAATTGCTACTTTTACATTTTATTTTAATGTTTTGTTTATTATTTGTAGTGAATTTTGTTGTGATTATATTTTTTAAATTGTGATTATATTATACCGAGATCAATACTAGTGGAATCATTTTATAAGAGAAGTTTTCTGGTGTTACCAGTTTTATCATTAACAAAACCTATTATGACAATGGTAACGCCTGCCAATCATACCTACGATAGTCGCAGTGATAACAGCCTTATATAAAAGCCTTAATAAAAATAAAAATAAATATAAATATAAATAAAATTAGAATAAAAATAAAAATAGAAATAGAAATAACAAGTTTGTAAGAATATTAATGATAATAACAATAATAATAATAATAATAGTATTAAAAAGTAATAATAATAATAATAATAATAATAATAATAATAATACTAATAATAATAATAATAATAGTAATACTGATAAATATCACCATCATTACCATCTTGCTACTTGTGAAGTCATTGGCCGAAATAAGTCGACAAGTGATGGTAGGCTTTTTTAATTCTACTACCAATGACAAGGACTAAGTACCAGTTAATAATTAAGTGTTCAAGGTAGAGATCGAGGGGTTAAGTAATTGAGATTAGATTAGTCTAAGTAATATCAGTGTTAATAGCTGTCCTAGTTATGGGTTTATGTTAGAATTGGTAGTATGGCTGAGAGGCTATTGAGGCTGTGCATTATGGGTAGTACGTAGAGATTTGATATTATTGGTAGTTTAGAGGGGTGGTTATATATTTATAGATTCATCATGACTTGTTGGGGTGGGATTGGGTTGTAAATTTGGGTGGGTGGGTAGGGGGTTATAGTGTGTTTTGGGGTAGTGTATAGTGGGGGTTTAATGTTATCATTCATTTTTGTAAAAAAAACCAAAAAAAACTGTTTTTTATTTTAAAGTTAAGTAGGGTTGGTGTGGGGTTAAGGTGGGGTATGTGGGTTGCTAAGGAGGTAGAGTCTACTATGTTTACAGTTGATAGATGTCTCTTGTTTTCTATTTAAGAGTTTGTTTTTGTCCTTAAAGCGGATAATTTCCAGTTTTTCATTTAAGCATAATCTACATGGAGAGTTTATTGATTTGCAGGTGCTGGATTTTTTCAAGATTTTCCACTTTATTATGGGAGTTTCTTTTTTGGTTTTTATTTTGTGGTAGTGTAGTGAAAGTCCAGTTTGGCCAGGATGGTCTGGGTTGTTGAAGGAGAGTTTATGGTTGTAGAATCTTTCCTTGAAGTTGTTGCCTGCCAGACCAATGTAATAGTTAGTCTGGGATGGGTTTTCAGTTGAGGAGATAGATGCCTCATAGACCACTTGGGTTGATAGGCACTTTTGATTTAGGGGGCAGTTTGATTTGTTATTACAGTTGCATGTTCTTTTAGAATTTGAGGTTACTGGGGTGTTTAGTATTTTCATGTTGTGCTTTTTTATGATTTATGATTTGATTATTTTATATATATATATATATATATATATATATATATATATATATATATATATATATATATATATATATATATATAAGATAAGATAAGTCGATTAAAAATAATTAGATTCGCAGATGGATGCAGATCAAAATCATTCGTAGTTCCAAGCAAGACAAAATAATGAATACTAATAATTTATTTTCCTCTATTTCGTTCCTTAAGCCGGCTTTTCAAAGAATTAACATTCTTATCATCAGACGAAGTTAGTGATTGATAAGTTAACATATAAAGATAGTCAATTTTGAAATTTTTGAAAAAATTAAAAAAAAAGGTTCATAAAAATTCTAAAAAAATTGTTTAACTTCAAATGAGCATGTTCCAGTTTGAAATAAATGTCACTAAAAAGGAATCCAAACGGTATGAAATTCGAATATTGGCAAGTCAAGAAGAATCCATGCAGAGACCCCAAGACGACGTTTCCACCCAAGTTTGTAGTCTGTAGATGGAGGATAAAGTTAGATTGGCCATGTTAAGAAAATGTATTCTTCTTGTTTTCCACGAAAACGTATTCTATATGAATGTACTCGGCTTTGTTTTGCATTACATTCGTACCCATACACAGAGACGGCATATGTCCAAACCTTACACTTATATTTCGATACGTATATACATGTGAATATTACCTGTTCGGATTTTCCATGTTAAATCTAAATAATGTCCGTCCTAAAATACCAGCACTCCATTTTGAATAACCATTTTCTTTTTGTTGCTTTGCTTAGAAATTTTTTTTTTTAATTCCTTTGCTCATACACTCTACCATGTAAGACTCTTGTACCGTCGCATATTTGAACTGACATAGCTGTTATCCTTGCTGCCGGCAACAAATTACACTACCGATACATATTAGTGATAATAATGTATTATTGTCTTTCATCATTTATTAATAATTACAGATACACAAACAATATCCATACAATATAATATTATTGTCGCCATAGAAACAGAGCTTCGAGAAATATGTAAATCTCGTAAAACATACGTCTTAGAAAACTATTATTTACTTCGTGAACATGTACAATTAACAACGGGAGGTTGTATCATTTATGATTTACATTGCATTTGCACCAGAACGTACTTGACTTTTAATGTATATAACTGTTGAACATATAATTTTCCTTGAATACAACGAAACATATGAATTCAAACTGACAAAAGAACGCTGATGATTGGATACGTATAAATGATATTTTAGTAAAACGCATCTCCGTTTTCCGAATGACGTCTTTTCTCAACATTGCTCTTAATGTCTATTAAATTCCTCTAACTAACTAACTCTTCCACTCTGAACAATCCTTGGACGCTTTTAAGTCTAATAACTTTACTATAATTTGTCAAAAGATGTGTCTATACTAAATTAACATGTATTCGTTTAACGAGTACGCACACTACTCTCATACATATTTTCTACATTATTCATGGTTATATGGCATTTGCGGAAAACATGTTTTAGTGCAAACACAAGTACTTCACTGTCTATCTTACTCTTAACTAGACACATTCTGGACCATTCGTCTAAGGCTACTATACAATGCGACACAACGGAGTGTGCGAATATCTTCACTGGACCATCTGTAAACAGTTGAATATCCAGTGAAGCAGCAAGTTCTGGGAGCATATACCAGAAAGAACAGTTGGAAATAATTAATATACCATCCACTTTGACTATGCAATCCCTACAGCTACATATCTAGAAAACAGAGCTGTTAAACCTGACATCGTAATATGGGACAAAAGGGAGAAAGTAGCACCCCTAGTTGAAGTTAGTGCCCCTAATGATGCAGGATTAAACAGAGCTGAAAGGGGAAAGATTACGAAATACCAAAATCTTACGACATGAAAAAAAACTGGAATCTTAAGAAAATCTCAATCCTACCAGTAATTATAAGAACAACAGGACTAATGAAAAATAAATTCAATAGCTATCTGGCGAGTATACCCGGTGAACCGAGTGCAAGAGAAATAC
>OY744529.1:83666221-83686221 GCA_963556195.1 Sepiola atlantica | reverse complement strand
CTTACTATTTTTCTCTGGTTAAATAAAATAAATAAATCCACTCGTGGTTTTGAAAAAACAATCTATCTAAAGTAATGCTTCTTAAGTAAGATTTCGATTTATTTAATACTGTTCTTATCAAAGAAACTTCAAGATATGCATATAACATCTAGATTGTCTTGATTAAACCAAGAAACGGTGATTCCTTTACTGGAATAAAATATAGTCGTTGCAATCTGCTTTTTTCTATTGTTTATTTATAAATGCTCTGGAATTATAAATTATTATATATTGTTATTTAACACAACACATTTGACAACAAAGTATAAATATATAAATATATATGCGTACATATATGCATATATATTTACATATATAGAAAATCCGACAGAAGGACTGACTTCATACACATACACATACACATACACAGCCCCCCCCCCACACACATATATATATATATAATAAAATGCTTTATTTATACATACATGTGGCTACACATATAGCCATGTATCAACGCAATCTTCGATAAACTACATTTTTAGCCAGAATGATTAGTGGCCGATCTTTACGTTTTCATATTGAAGAATGGAGCAAATTTTCAATCCGACGAGTCAGTTGACTAAATTGAAATCATCACCTGTTAACATGCAAACGTAAAGTTTTTTTTATAATCAGACGTCAACCAATTAACCTTATTTCCTTGATAGTTTCAACGTTTTAAGTATCAAGATCTAAATTGAGTCAGCAATGAACAGTTTAAATAGTGGCATATTGTAGAGAAGAAGCAAGGAATATATATTTAATTGTGACGTGTTACTGTCAACTGAAATGCATATTCGTCTATTACAATCGAAAATGGAAACATGCCCACCATTATCTCGCCACACATGAATTCACATAATATTTACACACATACGTACACAACTTATACGTCTGGAAAAGGGTTTATAAAAGAAATTACAAATTAGGATTTAAGAAAAACTGTATAGGTTTAGCCGATTACACAGTAAGATTTGTATTTTAATAATAATAATAATAATAATAATAATAATAAATTACAATAACTAAATAGTAAGGATAATAATTGATAGACGAAAATACATTTCACTACACATAATTATTTCTGATTTTAACATATATTCACTAATATTTTCAAATGAATAAATGCGAATCTTTTCAACCTACACTAACTATATGAAGATCAAAACGACTTACACTTATTTAATTCTAAGTACTGAAATAACGTATTTATATTAATCTGTAAACGCCCACAAACAACTAAAAGTTATTTATAATGAACATAGTTATTTTATAAACAGTTTATATGCATTAATTTTCTTAAATATACGTTTGTAATTTGCATTGTGATATGTTATTATATATGCGCAATAGTTTTATCGATAGTAAAATTAGGGTGGCGCTTAAATGCTGAAATATTGAATCAAAAGGCCAAGGAACTATAAAAATGTGTTTGTATGACTAAGCATTTTTAAATGAATGTAAATAATGTTTAGATATACCTGAAAATATTACTTAAAACTTATTATAAAATAGCACATATATACTAATTAATACTGTATAAGGTTAAATGTGGCTTAATTAAGAGAAATTGGCATACCAGTTCCAGTGTTTGTGTATAGACACAATTATTTAGAATTCCTAAACACCCGAAGATTTAAAATAACATAATCGATCCCGCGCACTTAGATTACTACGAGAGCCCTTTTTTGCTACTTATACGAACGTTTAAATGCCCGATGTTATTTACGATTCTAATAATTATAGAACACAATAATACATAGGTATAGACAGTTAATTTTTGATCTACGCTACTTATATGTGGTTCAGAGGTGGAAATAAGATGTTATCGGATTCTTCAATTTTCCATGACGATGCCGTTACAAGAGCTACTAGTAACTAAAAATTAAATAAATTTGTATTTATCCAAATAATAGTTTGTCCAGCACCATACATAAACACAGGATATATTTTCTTATAGTTTTATTATACAGCGATTGCTGACGTTCAGAAGAAATATAAAGGGAGAAAGATAGGGAAAGGGGCTGGCGAATACAAAGTAAATAAATGAAGATTGATAGATCAACTGACAAACAGATATAAAAGAGTGACTGATTATACAATCCAGCGACACCAACCAGGCTTAGGTCTATAGTCTCAAGAGACAAGCGACTAAAATCAATAATCATTCGGGAAAATGTAGTTCAAAGAAGGAATGACGGCTGGTAACTAAAAGTATCTCTTTCCTAGCAAGTTACTTATTGAGAAATAACTTGACTACTCGTCTTAGACTCACCTTGGATTATTAATCCTTGGATTGTGCTTCTTATAAAAACAAGCATTACTTATTCATATTACGTACGATATTCCAGATAGAATCTCATGGTCACAAACCACGAATAGGTGAACACTGTTAATCACTATTTACCAAATATCTGATCTAATATCGGCTTTACGAGTTTGTACATACGAATAAGCGTGCTTTTTAAAATAAAAAATAAAATCAATTACTTAATCAATAATTTGTTCAAATACATTTTCAAAACACTTACCAAACCTTTTTTTTTGATCAGCATGCACATCAGGCTCTCAGCTTCTTTTTAATACATTTAGGAATACAAAATAATGAAAGTTCTTACGCGATGTAAATGTCGAAATTTCGTACGATTTGAGATAGATTTTATTTAAAAATATTTTTTGTAAATAACATAATCCTATATATCCAAAATATAATGATAAGAAGCTAAATAAAGAAACATTTATTTTTAAAATATGCAGGCTTATGGATTTCAATAATACACACACTATATATATATATATATATATATATATATATATATATATATATATATATATATATATATATATATATATATATGAACATTTATAACTAAAAGGTAAACTTTTAGGGAGTTTGGACCTATTGTGAGGTAAGGAAAGCTCAATATACTGGATAGAGCAAAAATATTATAAGTCGATGAAAAATAATTAGACCTGCAAATGGAAGCAAATCATAATCCTCGGTTGTTCAGAATAAAGACATTTAGTGAATAATACTATTCATTTTCCTTCTCTTTCATTCCTTAAGCCAGGTTTTTCAAATATAAAAATCGTTTCATCACAGGAAGTTAATTATGGATATGTTGACAGATGAAGGCAGTCAATATTCGAAATTTAAAAAAGTTCTTTAAAAATGTTAAAACACATTTAAAAACATCTTAATTTTTTTTTTTTAAACTGTTTCGCATTTTTCATTAACTTCCTCTGATGATAAGATTTTAATCTTTGAGAAGCCTGCCTAAAGGAATGAAAGAGAAGAAAAAGAAATTATATTATTCACTAAATGCCCTTGTTCTTCGATTTGCAGGTCTAATTGAGTATGTTTTTGGGTTGATATATTTGATGTTATATATTTTATGTATTTTTATATATATTTTTATATATTTTCAAAGTTTAATTTTATTACCTGTAGTAGTATAACTGCGGTAATGGTCCTCTGAAAAGAAGAATTATCTTTGAACACTCATGAGCTAAGGACTTTAAGATACTTTGCTTGAACTTTGAATTCTAATAAAATTTGATTGACACCTTATTTTATTACTTCATTTCATATTATAATCTATTATATAAAGGGCACTTGTCTGTATGTCTGTCTGTCTGTCTGTCTGTTTGTTTGTTTGTATGTCCAGATACTCCTCCGAGAGGACCCAACAAACAGTCACACGGTTGACGTCATTATGACCGGCCAGCCTCGGGACGTATATTATCTCAGAACCGGAAAAAAAAATGGACTCTTTGGCGGTCGACTGAGCACTTTTCTCCAATGGGGGGGTGCCTTTTTCCTCGATTTTCAACGTTGTTTAGTACTAATTTGAGAAAAAAACAATGACATCATGTAGAATTTGAGAAATAATGCACCGTCATGATTTTAACAGGAAATGACGTCAGAGGAAATCCCTAACGGCTCTTTTTTGAACATGAGTTTATAGTGAAGCAAGTGTTGCTTAATCACAAACGGCACTTTTTTTGAACACGAGTCCATAGTCAAGCATGGGTTGCTTACTTACTAACGGCACTTTTTTGAACATGAGTCCATAAAGATGCAAGGGTTGCTTAACTACTAACGGCACTTTTTGATACATGCGTTTATAGTGACGCAAGTGTTGTTTAATCAATAACGGCACTTTTTTAAACATGAGTTCATAGTGAAGCAAGGGTTGCTTACTCCTAACCGCATTTTTTTCTGTTGACATGAAAACATCCTCCTAGGTATTACCTCCTCCTCATTTTTGAGTATTGTGAAGTTAGTGTAGTATCAGTAAAATTAAAGTAATAAATAATTATGCTCCCCCACTGTTTTCACTAATATTTGTATACATATTAAATAACGTAGTATCAGTTTTTGGGGGAACATTTTAAGGGTTAGGCCGAACTTTTTAGGGGTCAGGCCAAGTTTTTTTGTTTTTTTTTTGTTTTGAAGTCAAAATATTTCTCAGGGTTGGGGGAGAGTGACCAATTAGGGGGCTGGAGAGGTTGAGGGGTCGGGGAAAATTTTAGGGGTCAGGCGGAACTTTTTAGGGGTCAGGACAAATTTTTTTCTTTTTTTTGGTTTTGAACTCAAAATATTTCTCAGGGTTGGGGGAGAGTGAAAAATTAGGGGGCTGGAGAGATTTAGGGGTCGGGGAAAATTTTAGGGGTCAGGACGAACTTTTTAGGGGTCAGGCCAAATTTTTTTGTTTTTTTTTGTTTTGAAGTCAAAATATATCTAATGGTTTTAAGAGAGTGAAAAATTAGGGGGCTTGAGAGATTTAGGGGTCGGGGAAAATTTTAGGGGTCAGTACGAACTTTTTAGGGGTCAGGCCAAATTTTTTTGTTTTTTTTTGTTTTTTTTTGTTTGGAGTCAAAATATTTCCCAGGGTTGGGGGAGAGTGAAAAATTAGGGGGCTGGAGAGATTTAGGGGTCGGGGAAAATTTTAGGGGTCACGACGAACTTTTTAGGGGTCAGGCCAAATTTTTTTGTTTTTTTTTGTTTTGAAGTCAAAATATATCTAATGGTTTTAAGAGAGTAAAAAATTAGGGGGCTGGAGAGATTTAGGGGTCGGGGAAAATTTTAGGGGTCAGGACGAACTTTTTAGGGGTCAGGCCAAATTTTTTTGTTTTTTTTTGTTTTGAAGTCAAAATATTTCTCAGGGTTGGGGGAGAGTGAAAAATTAGGGGGCTGGAGAGATTTAGGGGTCGGGGAAAATTTTAGGGGTCAGGACGAACTTTTTAGGGGTCAGGCCAAATTTTTTTGTTTTTTTTAGTTTTGAACTCAAAATATTTCTCAGGGTTGGGGGAGAGTGAACAATTAGGGGGCTGGAGAGATTTAGGGGTCGGGGAAAATTTTAGGGGTCATGACGAACTTTTTAGGGGTCAGGCCCAATTTTTTTGTTTTTTTTTGTTTCGAAGTCAAAATATATCTAATGGTTTGAAGAGAGTGAAAAATTAGGGGCTGGAGAGATTTAGGGGTCGGGGAAAATTTTAGGGGTCAGGACGAACTTTTTAGGGGTCAGGCCAAATTTTTTTGTTTTTTTTTGTTTTGAAGTCAAAATATATCTCATGGTTGGAGGAGAGTGAAAAATTAAGGGGCTGGAGAGATTTAGGGGTCGGGGAAAATTTTAGGGGTCAGGACGAACTTTTTAGGGGTCAGGCCAAATTTTTTTCTTTTTTTTGGTTTTGAACTCAAAATATTTCTCAGGGTTGGGGGAGAGTGAAAAATTAGGGGGCTGGAGAGATTTAGGGGTCGGGGAAAATTTTAGGGGTCAGGACGCACTCTTTAGGGGTCAGGCCAAATTTTTTTGTTTTTTTTTGTTTTGAAGTCAAAATATATCTCATTGTTGGGGGAGAGTGAAAAATTAGGGGGCTGGAGAGATTTAGGGGTCGGGGAAAATTTTAGGGGTCAGGACGAACTTTTTAGGGGTCAGGCCAAATTTTTTTCTTTTTTTTGGTTTTGAACTCAAAATATTTCTCAGGGTTGGGGGAGAGTGAAAAATTAGGGGGCTGGAGAGATTTAGGGGTCGGGGAAAATTTTAAGGGTCAGGACGAACTTTTTAGGGGTCAAGCCAAAATTTTTTGTTTTTTTTTGTTTTGAAGTCAAAATATTTCTCATGGTTGGGGGAGAGTGAAAAATTAGGGGGCTGGAGAGATTTAGGGGTCGGGGAAAATTTTAGGGTTCAGGACTAACTTTTTAAGGGTCAGGCCAAATTTTTTTGTTTTATTTTTGTTGTGAAGTCAAAATATATCTCATGGTTGGGGGAGAGTGAAAAATTAGGGGGGTGGAGTGATTTAGGGGTCGGGGAAAATTTTAGGGGTTGGACGAAGTTTTTAGGGGTCATGCCAAATTTTTTTCTCTTTTTTGGTTTTGAACTCAAAATATTTCTCAGGGTTGGGGGAGAGTGAAAAATTAGGCGGCTGGAGAGATTGAGGGGTCGGGGAAAATTTAAGGGGTCAGGCCTTTTTTTTTTTTTTTTTTGGTTTTGAACTGAAAATATTTCTCAGGGTTGGGCGAGAATGAAAAATTAGGGGGTCTGGAGAAATTAAGGGGTCGGGGAAAATTTTAGGGGTCAGGCGGAACTTTTTAGGGGTCAGGCCAAATTTTTTTCTTTTTTTTTGTTTTGAAGTCAAAATATTTCTCATGGTTGGGGGAGAGTCAAAAATTAGGGGGCTGGAGAGATTTAGGGGTCGGGAAAAATTTTAGGAGTCAGGACGAACTTTTTAGGGGTTAGGCCAAATTTCTTTCTTTGTTTTGGTTTTGAACTCAAAATATTTCTCAGGGTTGGGGGAGACTGAAAAATTAGGGGGCTGGAGAGATTTAGGGGTCGGGGAAAATTTTAGGGGTCACGACGAACTTTTTAGGGGTGAGGCCAAATTTTTTTGTTTTTTTTTGTTTTGAAGTCAAAATATATCTTATGGTTGGGGGAGAGTGAAAAATTAGGGGGCCAGAGAGATTTAGGAGTCAGAGAAAATTTTAGGGGTCAGGCCAAATTTTTTAGGGGTCCGCCCAAATGTTCAAGGCTGCAATATGTACGTATTTAGCTTCCACACCGGGGCGGCGATAGGTAATTATTTAGCATTCAGCGGTGGTGATAGGTACTTATATAGCATGTGCACATAGGCGGTAATAAGTACGTATATAGTATGCGCACCGGGGCAGTGATAGGTATGTATTTAGCATGCGCACTGAGGCAGCGATCAATTCATATATAGCATGCGCACCGGGGCGGCGATAGGTACGTATATAGCACGCGCACAGGGGCGGCGAAAGGTACATATTTAAAATTTACACGACAGGTATGTATTTAGCATTGGCACCGAGGCGGCGATAGGTATGTATTTAGCATTCGCACCGGGGTGGCGATATGTACGTATTTAGCTTCCACACCGGGGCGGCGATCGGTACGTATTTAGAATTCACACCAGGGCGGCGATAGGTACGTATTTAGAATTCAATTTGGGGCGGCGATAGGTATGTATTTAGCATTCGCACCGGGGCAGCGATATGTACGTATTTAGCTTCCACACCAGGGCGGCGATAGGTACGTATTCAGAATTCAGGGGTGGCGATAGCTACGTATATAGCATGTACACATGGGCAGCAATAAGTACGTACATAGCATGCGCTCTGCAGCGGCGATCAGTACATATATAGCACGCGCACCGGGGCGGCGAAAGGTATGTATTTCGCATTCGCACCGTGGTGGTGATAGGTACGTATTTAGCATTCGCACCGGGGCGGCTGTAGGTACGTATTTAGCATTCGCACCAGGGCGACTATAGGTACGTATTTAGCATTCGCACTGGGCCGGCGATAGGTAAGTATTTAGCATTCACACCAAAGCGGCAATATGTACATATTAATTATTCGCACTAAGGCAGCGATAGGTACTTATGTAGCATGCACACCGGGGCGCAATTAGTATGTCTTTAGTATTCGCACTAGGGCAGCGATAGGTACTTATGTAGCATGCACACCGGGGCACAATAGGTATGTATTTAGCATTCACACCGGGGCAACGATAGGTACTATTTAGCATTCGCAACGGGGCGGCGATAGGTACTTAAATAGTATCTGCACTGGGGCGGCGATAGGTACGTATATAGTATGTGCACTGGGGCGGCGATAGGTACGTATATAGTATGCGCACCGGGGTGATGATAGATACGTATATAGTATGAACACCGGGGTGGAGATAAGTACCTATATAGAAGGCGCAGATAGAGGTGTTACTTTTTATAGAAATATGTCATACTATTACCCTGGGCAATAGGAGAAATGGTGGGGAAGAAACAGCTTTTGCAAAAGGCAAAATTAGAAAGTAGCGGCGAAATAGGGCGACCAGGGAAGAGTAAGGTAGCAGATAAAGAAACGGCTATTGAGAGAGGGGGCGGACATAGAAGTTTGAATATAAAGATGTTACACACACGATCTTTCTTCAAATATATGTTTTTATGACCCCGAGCAACGCCGGGTAGCCCCGCTAGTCTATTATATAAAGGGCAGTTGTCTGTATGTCTGTTTGTCTGTTTGTCTGTTTGTTTGTATGTCCAGAAACTCCTCCGAGAGGACCCAACAAACAGTCACACGGTTGACATCATTATGACCGGCCAGCCCCGGGTCGTATAATATCTCAGAACCGGAAAAAAAAATGGACTCTTCGGGGTTCGACTGAGCACTTTTCTCCAATGGGGGGGTGCCTTTTTCCTCGATTTTCAACGTTGTTTAGTACTAATTTGAGAAAAAAACAATGAAATAATGCACCGTCATGATTTTAACAGGAAATGACGTCAGAGGAAATCCCTAACGGCTCTTTTTTTAACATGAGTTTATAGTGAAGCAAGTGTTGCTTAATCACAAACGGCACTTTTTTTGAACACGAGTCCATAGTCAAGCATGGGTTGCTTACTTACTAACGGCACTTTTTGATACATGCGTTTATAGTGACGCAAGTGTTGTTTAATCAATAACGGCACTTTTTTTAACATGAGTTCATAGTGAAGCAAGGGTTGCTTAATCCTAACCACATTTTTTCTGTTGACATGATAACATCCTCCTAGGTATTACCTCCTCCTTTTTGAGAGGTGTGAAGTTAGTGTAGTATCAGTAAAATTAAAGTAATAAATAATTATGCTCCCCCACTGTTTTCACTAATATTTGTATGCTCCCCCATTGTTTTCACTAATATTTGTATACATATTGTATACATATTGAAAAATTGGGGTGGGGGTGGGGGGTGTCGGCATTCGCCGGTGTGAGCGCCTCAGGAGAAATTTGGGGGAGGGGGGGTATCGACATTCGGCGGTGGGGCGCATCAGGCGAAATTTGGGGGAGGGTCAGCATTTGCCGGTGGGGCGCCTCAGGCAAAATTCGGGGAGGAGTTACGCAAGTATGGTCGCCTCAGGCGAAATTTGGGGAGGAGTGTCGGCATTCGTCAGTATGAGCGCCTCAGGTCGAATTTGGGGAGGAGTGTCGGCACTTTTTTTGAACACGAGTCCATAGCAAGGGTTTAATCAATAACGGCACTTTTTTTAACATGAGTTTTTTTCTGTTGACATGATAACATCCTCCTAGGTATTACCTCCTCCTTTTTGTATACATATTTAAAAATTGGGGTGGGTGTGGAGGGTGTCGGCATTCGCCGGTGTTAGCGGCTCAGGCGAAATTTGAGGGGAGGGTCGGCATTCGGCGGTGGGGCGCCTCAGGCCATATTTGGGGAGGGGGAATGTCGGCATTCGCCGGTATTAGCGCCTCAGGCGAAATTTGGGGAAGTGGGGCGCAGAATTTTGGAAGGAGTGTCGGCATTCGCCAGTATGAGCGCCTCAGGCGAAATTTGGGAAGGCCGAATTTGGTGGAGGGGGAGTTGCGGCATTCGCCGGTATGAGCGCTCCTCAGGCCGAATTTGGGGAGTAGTGTCGGCATGGGAAGGCCGAATTTGGGGGAGGGGGAGTTGCGGCATTAGCCGGTGTGAGCGGCTCAGGCCAAATATGGGGAGAGTCAGTCGGCATTCTGCGGTGGTGCGCCTCAGGCAAAATTTGGGGAGGGGAGCGCCTAAGGCGAACTTTGGAGGAGTGACGCCCGTACTTTAGGGGAGAGGAAGTGAACAAAAGGAAAAGGGATTCAAAAATAAAATGATAATCTGATTTTTGTGTAAGATCGACACCTATCGGATAGGACTAGACAATACACTTTATCTCAAGGCAAAAATGCCGAGAACAGATACTACACTTTGATCTTAGCCAAAAGACCAAGTAAAGCAAATTGAGCGCTTCTGAGGTTATTTACTGGGGTATTTATAACCAAACTACACCTGAACAGCGATCTATCCACTAGAGACTGTTCAAATGACATTATTAAATTAGTAAGTAACAATAACTATGATTTTCTTTGAACAAACATTGTATAATACTATTTAACAAATTCTTATATAACGTTTGAATATCAAGAATTAATTTTAGACTCCCTTAGGCTGTTTTTCTCTAATTCAACATAGCTTTCATACGCATTACCGAAAATGACATTAATTCACTTCTTTTGGCTAAGATCAAAGTGTAGTTTCGATGGATACTGCACCCCATAGACTGGTATCGTCTTGGCCTTCGGGGCTTCATTCCGCCGGTCTATGGGTTTGTCCTGTGCAGTTCTAGGAGGTCAAATTCGATAGTAAATTCGAAATAATCTAATGTATTTATGTACTAATCCGATAAAACCACAGAGTCACTGTAAACATCCCATAATCCCTTGCCGGATGTACCCGGTCTTGCCCTAAATTCTGTCCGGTTGTATCAGATCATCCAATAACTTCTGTCCGGATGCATCAATAACAACATAGGAATCCTACGTTAAGAGTGTGTAGTGAAACAAGGGTTGCTCAATCACATCCGCACCTGTCCCATAATCCCTTGCCGGATGTACCCGGTCTGGCTCTAAATTGTGTCCGGTTATATCATGACGTCAGAGAGTGGCAGATAATTTGAAAAATAATGCAAAGTGGCGGGAAGAAATTCACTAACACTACAACCTTTTAATAGACGCTAATATTCCTCCCCCCTCCCTTCCGTTATCATGATAGGCATTACCTCCTCCTTTCATGTCAAATTGGGGGGGGGGGGGGTGACGGCATTAGCCGGTGTGAGTCCCTCAGGCCAAATTTGGGGAGGGGGAGTGTCGGCATTCACCGGCGCTCACACCTTTTTGAGAGGGTGGAGATAGTGTAGTATCTGTTGCGAGGAGAGAGTGTCAGCATTCGCCGGTGTGAGCGCCTCAGGCCAAATCTTTTCGGGGTGGGGGGGTATTAAGCAAATCTATAATAAAGACCAATGTGCATTTATTTGTATCTATAATAAAGACCAATGTGCATTTATTTGTATCTATAATAAAGGCCAATGTGCATTTATTTGCATCTATAATAAAGACCAATGTGCATTTATTTGTATCTATAATAAAGACCAATGTGCATTTATTTGCATTTATTTGCATTTATTTGCATCTATAATAAAGGCCAATGTGCATTTATTTGTATCTATAATAAAGACCAATGTGCATTTATTTGTATCTATAATAAAGATCAATGTGCATTTATTTGCATCTATAATAAACGCAATGTGCATTTATTTGTATCTATAATAAAGAGATTATTTTTAGGGGTCATGCCAAATTTTTTAGGGGTCCGGTCAAATTTTTTTTTTCTTTTTTTGAACTTAAAATAATTCTCAGGGTTGTGGAACAATGAAAAAAAAAGTTGGGGGGGGGGGCTGGAGAGATTAGGGGGTAGGGGAAAATTTTAGGCGTCAGGCCAAATTTTTTAGGGGTCCGCCCAAATTTTTTTGTTTTTTTTTGTTTTGAAGTCAAAATATATCTCATGGTTGGGGGAGAGTGAAAAATTAGGGGGCTGGAGAGATTTAGGGGTCGGGGAAAATTTTAGGGGTCAGGACGAACTTTTTAGGGGTCAGGCCAAATTTTGTTTTTTTTTTTTGTTTTGAAGTCAAAATATATCTAATGGTTGTAAGAGAGTGAAAAATTAGGGGGCTGGAGAGATTTAGGGGTCGGGGAAAATTTTAGGGGTCAAGACGAACTTTTTAGGGGTCAGGCCAAATTCTTTTGTTTTTTTTGTTTTTTTTTGTTTTGAAGTCAAAATATATCTCATGGTTGGGGGAGAGTGAAAAATTAGGGGGCTGGAGAGATTTAGGGGTCGGGGAAAATTTTAGGGGTCAGGACGAACTTTTTAGGGGTAAGGCCAAATTTTTTTGTTTTTTTTTGTTTTGAAGTCAAAATATATCTCATGGTTGGGGGAGAGTGAAAAATTAGGGGGCTGGAGAGATTTAGGGGTCGGGGAAAATTTTAGGGGTCAGGACGAACTTTTTAGGGGTCAGGCCAAATTTTTTTGTTTTTTTTGTTTTTTTTTTTGTTTTGAAGTCAAAATATTTCTCAAGGTTGGGGGAGAGTGAAAAATTAGGGGGCTGGAGAGATTTAGGGGTCGGGGAAAATTTTAGGGGTCAGGACGAACTTTTTAGGGGTCAGGCCAAATTTTTTTCTTTTTTTTTGTTTTGAAGTCAAAATATTTCTCAGGGTTGGAGGAGAGTGAAAAATTAGGGGGCTGGAGAGATTTAGGAGTCGGGGAAAATTTTAGGGGTCAGGACGAACTTTTTAGGGGTCAGGCCAAATTTTTTTGTTTTTTTTTGTTTTTAAGTCAAAATATTTCTCAGGGTTGGAGGAGAGTGAAAAATTAGGGGGCTGGAGAGATTTAGGGGTCGGGGAAAATTTTAGGGGTCAGGACGAACTTTTTAGGGGTCAGGCAAAATATTTTTCTTTTTTTTTTGTTTTTTTTTTGTTTTGAAGTCAAAATATTTCTCAGTGTTGGGGGAGAGTGAAAAATTAGCGGTCTGGAGAGATTTAGGGGTCGGGGAAAATTTTAGGGGTCAGGACGAACTTTTTAGGGGTCAGGCCAAATTTTTTTGTTTTTTTTGTTTTGAAGTCAAAATATTTTTCATGGTTGGAGGAGAGTGAAAAATTATGGGCCTGGAGAGATTTAGGGGTCGGGGAAAATTTTAGGGGTCAGGACGAACTTTTTAGGGGTTGGGCCAAATTTTTTTGTTTTTTTTTTTATTTGAAGTCAAAATATATCTCATGGTTGGGGGAGAGTGAAAATTAGGGGGCTGGAGAGATTTAGGGGTCGGGGAAAATTTTAGGGGTCAGGACGAACTTTTTAGGGGTCAGGCCAAATTTTTTGTTTTTTTTTGTTTTGAAGCTAAAATATATCTAATGGTTGTAAGAGAGTGAAAAATTAGGGGGCTGGAGAGATTTAGGGGTCGGGGAAAATTTTAGGGGTCAGGACGAACTTTTTAGGGGTCAGGCAAAATATTTTTCTTTTTTTTTTGTTTTTTTTTTGTTTTGAAGTCAAAATATTTCTCAGTGTTGGGGGAGAGTGAAAAATTAGCGGTCTGGAGAGATTTAGGGGTCGGGGAAAATTTTAGGGGTCAGGACGAACTTTTTAGGGGTCAGGCCAAATTTTTTTGTTTTTTTTGTTTTGAAGTCAAAATATTTTTCATGGTTGGAGGAGAGTGAAAAATTATGGGCCTGGAGAGATTTAGGGGTCGGGGAAAATTTTAGGGGTCAGGACGAACTTTTTAGGGGTTGGGCCAAATTTTTTTGTTTTTTTTTTTATTTGAAGTCAAAATATATCTCATGGTTGGGGGAGAGTGAAAATTAGGGGGCTGGAGAGATTTAGGGGTCGGGGAAAATTTTAGGGGTCAGGACGAACTTTTTAGGGGTCAGGCCAAATTTTTTGTTTTTTTTTGTTTTGAAGCTAAAATATATCTAATGGTTGTAAGAGAGTGAAAAATTAGGGGGCTGGAGAGATTTAGGGGTCGGGGAAAATTTTAGGGGTCAGGCGGAACTTTTATGGGGTCAGGCCAAAATTTTTTGTTTTTTTTGGTTTTGAACTCAAAATATTTCTCAGGGATGGGGGAGAGTGAACAATTAGGGGGCTGGAGAGATAGGGGTCGGGGAAAATTTTAGGGGTCAGGACGAACTTTTTAGGGGTCAGGCCAAATTTTTTTGTTTTTTTTTGTTTTGAAGTCAAAATATTTCTCATGGTTGGGGGAGAGTGAAAAATTAGGGGGCTGGAGAGATTCAGGGGTCGAAGAAAATTTTAGGGGTCAGGACGAACTTTTTAGGGTTCAGGCCAAATCTTTTTCTTTTTTTTTTGGTTTTGAACTCAAAATATTTCTCATGGTTGGGGGAGAGTGAACAATTAGGGGGCTGGAGAGATTTAGGGGTCGGGGAAAATTTTAGGGGTCAGGACGAACTTTTTAGGGGTCAGGCCAAATTTTTTTGTTTATTTTTGTTTTGAAGTCAAAATATTTCTCATGGTTGGGGGAGAGTGAAAAATTAGGGGGCTGGAGACATTTAGGGTCGGGAAAATTTTAGGGGTCAGGCGGAACTTTTTAGGGGTCAGGCCAAATTTTTTTGTTTTTTTTTGTTTTGAAGTCAAAATATTTCTCATGTTTGGGGGAGAGTGAAAAATTAGAGGCTGGAGAGATTTAGGGGACGGGGAAAATTTTAGGGGTCAGGCCAAATTGTTTAGTGGTTGCCCAAATTTAGGGGCGGCGATATGTACGTATTTAGCTTCCACACCGGGGCGGCGATAGGTACTTATTTAGCATTCAGCGGTGGTGATAGGTACTTATATAGCATGTGCACATGGGCGGTAATAAGTACGTATATAGTATGCACACCGGGGCAGTGATAGGTATGTATTTAGCATACGCACTGAGGCAGCGATCGGTTCATGTATAGCATGCGCACCGGGGCGGCGATAGGTACGTATATAGCACGCGCACAGGGGCGGCGAAAGGTACATATTTAAAATTCACACCGGGCGGCGAAAGGTACATATTTAAAATTCACACCGAAGCGGCGATAGGTACGTATTTAGCATTCACACCGGGGCGGCGATAGGTACGTATTTAGCATTCACACCAAAGCGGCAATATGTACATATTAATTATTCGCACTAGGGCAGCGATAGGTACTTATGTAGCATGCACACTGGGGCGCAATTGGTATGTCTTTAGTATTCGCACTAGGGCAGCGATAGGTACTTATGTAGCATGCCCACCGGGGCGCAATAGGTATGTATTTATCATTCACACCGGGGCAACGATAGGTACTATTTAGCATTCGCAACGGGGCGACGATAGGTACTTACATAGTATCTGCACCGGGGCGGCGATAGGTACGTATATAGTATGTGCACTGGGGCGGCGATAGGTACGTATATAGTATGCGCACCGGGGTGATGATAGATACGTATATAGTATGAACACCGGGGTGGAGATAAGTACCTATATAGAAGGCGCAGATAGAGGTGTCACTTTTTATAGAAATATGTCATACTATTACCCTGGGCAATAGGAGAAATGGTGGGGAAGAAACAGCTTTTGCAAAAGGCAAAATTAGAAAGTAGCGGCGAAATGGGGCGACCAGGAAAGAGAAAGGTAGCAGATAAAGAGACGGCTATAGAGAGAGGGGGCGGACATAGAAGTTTGAATATAAAGATGTTACACACACGATCTTTCTTCAAATATATGTTTTTATGACCCCGAGCAACGCCGGGTAGCCCCGCTAGTCTCTTATATAAAGGGCAGTTGTCTGTTTGTATGTTTGTTTGTTTGTTTGTTTGTTTGTTTGTATGTCCAGTATCTCCTCAAAAACTACCCGACGACATGTCAAAAAGTTGACATCTACAGGACCGCACAAATCCCGGATGTAAAATATCTAAAAACCGCGAAAATCGATTCACTCGCTGACAGTCAACCGGACCACTTTCCGACAAAAGGTAGCAGTTTTTTTCGTATTTTTCACGAAATTTCAACGTTAATATGTAGTAAATTCGAAATAATCTAATGTATTTATGTACTAATCCGATAAAAATGCAGAGTCATTGTAAACATCCCATAATCCCTTGCCGGATGTACCCGGTCTTGCCCTAAATTGTGTCCGGTTGTATCAGATCATCCAATAACTTCTGTCCGGTTGCATCAATAACAACATAGGAATCCTACGTTAAGAGTGTGTAGTGAAACAAGGGTTGCTCAATCACATCCGCACCTGTCCCATAATCCTTTGCCGGATGTACCCGGTCTTGCTCTAAATTGTGTCCGGTTATATCAGGTCATCATGACGTCAGAGAGTGGCAGATAATTTGAAAAATAATGCAAAGTGGCGGGAATAAATTCACTCACACTACAACCTTTTAATAGACGCTAATATTCCTCTCACTCCCTTCCGTTATCATGATAGGCATTACCTCCTCCTTTAATGCCAAATGGGGGGGGGGGTTGACGGCATTCGCCGGTGTGAGCGCCTCAGGCCAAACTTTTTCTTTGGGGGGGGGGGGGGTATTAAGCAAATCTATAATAAAGACCAATGTGCATTTATTTGTATCTATAATAAAGACCAATGTGCATTTATTTGTATCTATAATAAAGGCCAATGTGCATTTATTTGCATCTATAATAAAGACCAATGTGCATTTATTTGTATCTATAATAAAGACCAATGTGCATTTATTTGCATTTATTTGCATCTATAATAAAGGCCAATGTGCATTTATTTGTATCTATAATAAAGACCAATGTGCATTTATTTGCATCTATAATAAAGACCAATGTGCATTTATTTGTATCTATAATAAAGACCAATGTGCATTTATTTGCATCTATAATAAAGGCCAATGTGCATTTATTTGTATCTATAATAAAGAGATTATTTTTAGGGGTCATGCCAAATTTTTTAGGGGTCCGGTCAAATTTTTTTTCTTCTTTTTTTGAACTTAAAATAATTCTCAGGGTTGTGGGACAATGAAAAAAAAAATTGGGGGGGGGGGGCTGGAGAGATTAGGGGGTAGGGGAAAATTTTAGGGGTCAGGCCAAATTTTTTAGGGGTCCGGCCAAATTTTTTTGTTTTTTTTTGTTTCGAAGTCAAAATATATCTCATGGTTGGGGGAGAGTGAAAAATTAGGGGGCTGGAGAGATTTAGGAGTCGGGGAAAATTTTAGGGGTCAGGACGAACTTTTTAGGGGTCAGGCCAAATTTTTTTTTTTTTTTTTTTTTTTTTTTTTTTTGAAGCCAAAATATTTCTCAGGGTTGGGGGAGAGTGAAATATTAGGGGGTTGGAGAGATTTAGGGGTCGGGGAAAATTTTAGGGGTCAGGACGAACTTTTTAGGGGTCAGGCCAAATTTTTTTGTTTTTTTTTGTTTTGAAGTCAAAATATATCTCATGGTTGGGGGAGAGTGAAAAATTAGGGGGCTGGAGAGATTTAGGGGTCGGGGACAATTTTAGGGGTCAGGACGAACTTTTTAGGGGTCAGGCCAAATTTTTTTTTTTTTTGTTGTTTTTTTTTGTTTTGATGTCAAAATATTTCTCAGGGTTGGGGGAGAGTGAAAAATTAGGGGGCTGGAGAGATTTAGGGGTCGGGGAAAATTTTAGGGGTCAGGACGAACTTTTTAGGGGTCAGGCCAAATTTTTTTGTTTTTTTTTTGTTTTGAAGTCAAAATATTTCTAATGGTGGGAGGAGAGTGAAAAATTAGGGGGCTGGAGAGATTTAGGGGTCGGGGACAATTTTAGGGGTCAGGACGAACTTTTTAAGGGTCAGGCCAAATTTTTTTGTTTTTTTTTTGTTTTGAAGTCAAAATATTTCTCAGGTTTGGGGGAGAGTGAAAAATAAGGGGGCTGGAGAGATTTAGGGGTCGGGGAAAATTTTAGGGGTCAGGACGAACTTTTTAGGGGTCAGGCCAAATTTTTTTGTTTTTTTTTGTTTTGAAGTCAAAATATATCTCATGGTTGGAGGAGAAAGAAAAATTAGGGGGCTGGAGAGATTTAGGGGTCGGGGAAAATTTTAGGGGTCAGGACGAACTTTTTAGGGGTCAGGCCAAATTTTTTTGTTTTTTTTTTGTTTTGAAGTCAAAATATTTCTCATGGTTGGAGGAGAGTGAAAAATTAGGGGGCTGGAGAGATTTAGGGGTCGGGGACAATTTTAGGGGTCAGGACGAACTTTTTAGGGGTCAGGCCAAATTTTTTTTTTTGTTTTTGTTTTTTTTTGTTTTGAAGTCAAAATATTTCTCAGGGTTGGGGGAGAGTGAAAAATTAGGGGGCTAGAGAGATTTAGGGGTCGGGGAAAATTTTAGGGGTCAGGACGAACTTTTTAAGGGTCAGGCCAAATTTTTTTGTTTTTTTTGGTTTTTTTGTTTTGAAGTCAAAATATTTCTCAGGGTTGGGGGAGAGTGAAAAATAAGGGGTCTGGAGAAATTTAGGGGTCGGGGAAAATTTTAGGGGTCAGGACGAACTTTTTAGGGGTCAGGCCAAATTTTTTTTTTTTTTTTATTTTTGAAGTCAAATTATTTCTCATGGTTGGAGGAGAGTGAAAAATTAGGGGGCTGGAGAGATTTAGGGGTCGGGGAAAATTTTAGGGGTCAGGACGCACTTTTTAGGGGTCAGGCCAAATTTTTTTCTTTTTTTTTGTTTTGAAGTCAAAATATATCTCATGGTTGGGGGAGAGTGAAAAATTAGGGCGCTAGAGAGATGTAGGGGTCGGGGAAAATTTTAGGGGTCAGGACGAACTTTTTAGGGGTCAGGCCAAATTTTTTTTTTTTTTTTTCTTTGAAGTCAAAATATTTCTCAGGGTTGGGGGAGAGTGAACAATTAGGGGGCTGGAGAGATTGAGTGGTCGGGGAAAATTTTAGGGGTCAGGACGAACTTTTTAGGGGTCAGGCCAAATTTTTTTCTTTTTTTTGGTTTTGAACTGAAAATATTTCTCAGGGTTGGGGGAGAGTGAAAAATTAGGGGGCTGGAGAGATTTAGGGGTCGGGGAAAATTTTAGGGGTCAGGACGAACTTTTTAGGGTTCAGGCCAAATTTTTTTCTTTTTTTTTGGTTTTGAAGTCAAAATATTTCTCAGGGTTGGGGGAGAGTGAACAATTAGGGGGCTGGAGAGATTTAGGGGTCGGGGAAAATTTTAGGGGTCAGGCCGAACTTTTTAGGGTCTGCCCAAATTTAGGGGCGGCGATATGTACGTATTTAGCTTCCACACCGGGGCGGCGATAGGTACTTATTTAGCATTCAGTGGTGGTGATAGGTACTTATATAGCATGTGCACATGGGCGGTAATAAGTACGTATATAGTATGCACACCGGGGCAGTGATAGGTATGTATTTAGCATGCGCACTGAGGCAGCGATCGGTTCATATGTAGCACGCGCACCGGGGCGGCGATAGGTACGTATATAGCACGCGCACAGGGGCGGCGAAAGGTACATATTTAAAATTCACACTGGGCGGCGAAAGGTACATATTTAAAATTCACACCGGGGCGGCGATAGGTACGTATTTAGCATTCACGCCGGGGCGGCGATAGGTATGTATTTAGCATTCACACCGGGGCAGCGATAGGTATGTATTTAGCATTCACACCGGGGCAGCGATAGGTACGTATTTAGCTTCCGCACCGGGGCGGCGAAAGGTATGTATTTCGCATTCGCACCGTAGTGGTGATAGGTACGTATTTAGCATTCGCACTGGGGCGGCTATAGGTACGTATTTAGCATTCGCACCAGGGCGGCTATAGGTACGTATTTAGCATTCGCACTGGGCCGGCGATAGGTACGTATTTAGCATTCACACCAAAGCGGCAATATGTACATATTAATTATTCGCACTAGGGCAGCGATAGGTACTTATGTAGCATGCACACCGGGGCGCAATAGGTATGTATTTAGCATTCACACCGGGGCAACAATAGGTACTATTTAGCATTCGCAACGGGGCGGCGATAGGTACTTAAATAGTATCTGCACCGGGGCGGCGATAGGTACGTATATAGTATGTGCACTGGGGCGGCGATAGGTACATATATAGTATGCGCACCGGGGTGATGATAGATACGTATATAGTATGAACACCGGGGTGGAGAT
>OY744529.1:83651221-83661221 GCA_963556195.1 Sepiola atlantica | reverse complement strand
AACAAAGCCTAACATTACAAAGCCGCTTTTCGTATAACTATACGACTGTGATCGACTGGTTTTGTAATTTTACACATGAACAAACTCTCAGTTGTATAAATCTCTATATTGACTCATACTACCAAACACAATAACCAATTGTCTTATATTGATACTTCAATAATGTCTAGAAATCGTACAGGCATTGTTCCTACATGAATTAGTTTAATCCTCTGAGAAGGAAACTCTGTAATACCTGCCGCTTAGCGAATACCGGATCAGGTGTTATAAACAGGATAATTTTTACATTATTGTGCGTGCTTCGAATTTAGCACAAGTCACAGACCCGATGGGATTATTATTGTTCAAATAGATTGATTTCACGTTACCAGACTTACAGGGAGGTTTTTATCAAGACGATCCCTCCTTTACCACATAATCACACGGCCGATAATATAAACATTAATTACACTTTATTTTCAAGGAACACGAATGAATGATGAACTAATTCCGCAGATTTCACACTTGATATCAGCATTAATACATTTTTTTCTGTATCTAAAACACAACTTATAATGTTACTATGTTCATGTAAACCGTAATCACCCTAATCACCCATTTCTACAATCAAATCTATTCTCCCAGTGGTATTAGATAAGCTTTTAAAAGGTTCAATAAAATATCATATAATTCACTGACTTAAATGCAATATTTTACTACACTGTCCTGTATAACTCTGGTTACGTTTATACATTGTTGGATAAAAGATTCTCATTTACTAAAAAACAAATTTAACAACCCATAAAATGGCATTGCACGATAATGGAATAAGGCCATTACCCAATAATAATACTCATCGAAATATCTAGCCTTATAATAACAACCTTTGTAATAATAAACGACGTCGTATTATGTGGTGTATTCTTCTATTTTCGTATAATATCAAAGATATATATCTATGGAATTTGTCAAACTTATTTAGAAAGATTTCTGTTTCTCACATTAATACAGTAAACGAAATCAAAAATACCTTATAAGAACCCATACCAACAAGAAAATAAACAAAATATAATCGAATATTATCTCACTATAACTAGCTAACCTCTCCAATTGTGTAGGAAGAAATTATTTACATAAATACTTAACATACAAGTGTACAGTTACACCAGTAAATACTGACTCTTATTAACAAGATAGTATAAAACATGATAATGTAGGCAATCATGATAATAATAACGAGGCTTCGAAATGTAATAAGACAATTCTTAATAACCATGCTGTATAATACATCATGATTATGAAACTGACAATACTGATAAAAAATGTATTCATCTAACTTACTTTCATCTCCTTACTGGTTAGTAATAATTCTAAACGCATAATAATTTATTTACAAATACAAAACACATTAATGCTACCTCACTCTCTAAGTATATTTTAGACCTAGAACGCAGACAATTACCGTACGCGATTCAATTTGACGGAATTCTCAAGAAGGTTCTAATCATATAAACAAGGACTTTGCAAATATGAAACTTTAACCATTCTAGATTCCGATTCAAACATATCAAATAGAAAATTCAAATTATTCTCCTCGTGAATGCATACGAAAATATTCAAGATTGTATACTATAAGGTGATATTACAAATAGTATATCATGTTTTTTAAACCATAAAATTGATAATAAAAATGTTGTATATTTATAAATAGATAACACTCTGATTCCATATACTCAATCTATATTATTTCGCGTTTACACCCCCTTATACTATTTTATATACTGTACCCTTAATTATAAACACACACTTTATGAAGCCCGTTCTACATATGCTTTTTAAATATTCATCGTAGTATGTATTGTCACAACATGTTCTTTTGTTTATGTGTATATACTTATGTATATGTATAGGTGTATGAGTATTTGTATAATATTGGGGGTCAAGAATGTATATTAGTTGTGTATGTGTGTAATGTCCACGTCTGTGTGTATGCACATATAGATTTGCGTCTGTGTGTGTATTCTATTAGTGTATATATATATGTATGTATATATATATATATATATATATATGTATATATGTATATTTATAGGGTTATATATATATATATATATATATGTATATATATATATATGTATATATTATTTAAATGTGTATGAGTATTTTTATGAAATTGGGGTGCTAGAATCTATATTAGGTGTGTATGGAATGTTTGCATCTATGTGTATGCACATATAGATTTGCCCGTGTGTGTGTATTCTATTAGTATATATATATATATATATATATATATATATATATATATATATATATATATATATATATATATATATATATATAATACTAAAAGTCTATTGTTCTTGTATGTTTGCAATCAGCTTTCAGCTTTCCGGTTTTCAACATCCGGTTGCGCATACGTAAATAGCATCGTCTTCAATCTGTTATTCCAATTCCGTTATTCTCTATTATGATTAACGAACGCATGAAATTTTTCATTCTGGAAATTTTTAAACAATTTCATTTAATTTCATCAAATAGTTTATTTGTTTTCTTCACGGCTAAAAACATTCAACGGGAGGACTTCATAAAGTCTGTCGCAGTTTCAAAAACACTCCTCCCTTTTAAAAAACAAAAACAAACAAACAAAAAAACAACACTCATTATTAATATCAGCCATACTAGCGGTCGGTGAACGAAACCACTTCCCACTTTCCCTCTCATAAATTTCACCACTCCTACTCCCTCTGTTTTCGTTACGTACGCGAGAAAGCCTGCTGTACCCCCTTCCTTTCTCAAATCGCCCCAACCAACCACTTATAATTCAGTAACTGTAATTAAAAAAAAACAATTATAATAAACAGAACGACTCATAGAAATCTATCTATATTCTTTTTTCATTTTAATATACTTTCATAGAAATGTTTCTGTTATGTAAAAAAAAACCTATTTTTTTTATGCCACAAGTGTCACGCTCATACATGAATTCCATAGCTAATATAACAAACTGACCCAACGGGTCACAGGTGGTCTAGTATATATATATATATATATATATATATATATATACATATATAAATATATATATATATACATATATAAATATATATATATATATAGTTATAGGGGTATATATATATATATAGTTTTTAAATGTGAATATATATATATGTATATATATATATATATATATATATATATATATATATATATACGTATATGCATATATTGTATATATATTGGTGCGTATATTTTTGTCTCTGTAAAATTATGTTTTTCCTGTCTCTATATATATGTATACATATATCTATCTATCTATATATATAGGTATATATATATATATATATATATATATATATATATATATATATGTATACACACACACACATATATATATATATATATATATATATATATATATATATATATATATATATATATATATATATATATATGAAATAAAAGCCAAGAGATAAAGATGTTCTAATCTATTTCATCTTTGGTCGTTCAATGTAAAATGTACTCGGTAAAAACATGTCCATGTCTTCTTTCCTTCAGCCAAACTTTTCAAACGTTATAATATTATCATTAGAAGAATTATATAGATGGATAAGTTTGCAGGAGAATAACTAAAAGTTCAAAATTCATGAAAATTTAAAGAAACAATATACAGTAATTGAAAGTAAATGTGCGTGACTTAAAAGGTTACTTAAATATACAGCCTGTCCAGTTGGGAATATGTCCGTTGACAAAGTGCCCGGTGAGGAAAGATTTATAGATTAAAACAGTTCAGCGTAGAGATTTCGTAGTGACTGCGTCATATATTCTGAAAACGTTGAAAATGCAACAGAATGATGTTCAATTTGCTGATTAGGATGTAATTTGGAAAAATAGGGCAATTAAAAAATATTCCATGTACCACGAATAATAAACATATATAATTCAGAGGTTTAAAAAGGGTTCAAATTAGGAATTAGGGGCTAGACGGTTGGAGATCTGGAATTTACGTGTTTTAGATGTACTTATCCATACATTCATAGAATGTAAATTTTCATGTGTAAATTTGTTTTTATAGATTTCACAGTTAGTAGATTTAATAGGCGTTGCGTATTAAGATACTGTAATATATTACTCATGTTAGGATTCGGAGCGGTGTTAATATGTGTGAATTAAGGGGGTTCTAGTATAAGGATTATGGGGTGGGATTATATTGATTATGCAACCAAAGTGATAAGATGCACTATCGGAATTACATATAGATTTAAGGGGAAATGGGCTATTATAGAGGTAATCTGGGACCGCAATTTAGAGCTAAGAGTTATGGAATCTATGGCAAGAGGATTGTTGCTGAGGCGCTGCGTCCACAGACTCAATGAATTGTGTGCACAGGGAGATACGATATACAATGGATAAGTTCGTAAGAGAGGTTAGCTAATAATTGAAATAGAGGATTGGAATTAGAATATTTGAGAAGAGGAGATTTCGGATTAGTACAGTTCTGAAGTCTAATGTTAGTTTTCGATGTATATTAAAGATTATGAGTTAAAGTTAGTTGGTGTACAGGGAAATGCACGCTATGTTATTAGGAGGATTAGTTTTAAAGTTGGAAAGGTGAGCAGTTAAAAAATAAACGAATTATTAAATTAAAACATTAAAAAAACTCAATGTTAAAGGGGGTGTTGTTGGCTGGATAAGGGTGTCAGAGAGAATTATGAAATTGATGTATATACATTTTCGTTTGTGCCTGCAATTTGAGTAAAGTTCGTTTTAAGAGTTAATAATATTTTTGCTTTAAGATGATGTAGCTATCATAAATGGTTATAGTGTACATAGTTGGCAGAAAGCGGATCCTAGAGTGTACGATTTATAATTTATTTTAATATTGACCAATGTAGGAAGTAGGGAGTGTTTTTACGGTTAAAGTTTTTGATTATATTCGGAGAGTTAGGTACCAGTGGTATTGTCGTTATTGTGTTTGAAAGAGTAGATATGGTTTGAGATTCGGGTCTTCATTGGAAAGGAACACGCCCCAATGTAAATGTGTACTTTGTATGGGGTTGTTATTGTTGTATCTGTGTTATTTGTAGAATCGGGAGTAATTTAGGTTTGCTCTGGGCCAAAGTTAAGTTGGAGTTGTTAGGTTAAAGAAATAAGAGCGTTTGATGGGTATGATCAAGGTGATGGTTAGTTAGCGAGAGTTGTTGGTTAGTGTTGGTAATATTATTTAGAGTGTCGTGTAGTAAAGAGAGTTGGAGATGTAGAGGGCTATATTCTTACATTTTGTAAAATTGGAAGCGTCAAAGAGGGTTTTAGCGACATTTAGAACAATGATCCACTGAAAAACGTGATATCTTATTTAAATCATACAAACTTTATATTTCATTCTAATTTAAACATTAACACGAAAAGTTCGAAGATAGAAATGGAAAAATATTATATAATTAACAATTGATAAGAATTGAACAACACCACATACATGCAATGGTATTACTTATGTATGTGCAGTAAGTACAACTTTGTTATGCTTAGTTAATTGAAATCAACACTGACAGATGTAACTTGTATAAGCGATGTGTTTCTAGATTAGTTAATTGCAAATACCGGCTAATTAGAAGAATAAAAATGGATATTTAAATATAAAAATAAATCTTAAAACTGATGACAATTTTAGTGTGCACTTTCTGTGATTAAAATATATAACAAAATCATGGAAACAATAGTTCTCTCTCTCTCTCTCTCTCTCTCTCTCTCTCTTTATATATATATATATATATATATATATAATGTTAGGCATTTTTTATATATTTATCCATGCATATGTACCAGAAACACTTCTGAACTTATGAACGAATCATTATAAATATTGAAATATATATTCTAGGAAACACTGTGGGTAACATTGACATATTACATTTTTTTAGTTAAAGGGGCGAATGTATATAAAGTTACGTATGTATAGATATTTATACCGATTTTTTATATTTGCATTCTATTTACAGTGAGGACTTACTACAAAACCATAATTGGTCCCCCGATTTATAAAATTGGGGACCTATGTTTTGAGGCATTTCCGTCCGTCCGGATTTTCCTCCACAACCATCCATTGAATTTCTCTGAAATTATGCATGAAGTTATAACTTTGGTCAGGTTAGAAAGTGACATCCTCCGATTTTTGAAAATAAATCTGGTTTGCTCCCAGGGGGTCAAAAGGCCCCGAAATGGCAAAAAATGACATGTTTTGCCCCATAAATGTTCATCCATCCATTCAATTTCTCCGAAACTTGGCCAAAATGTGGAGGCAATTGTTTCTAATAGGAAATAAGTATCGCTGACCTTGGAAAATATAAGTTTCGAGCACCCTTTTCTCCCATAACGTTTGATCCATGTATTCAATTTTTCTGAAACTTGGCCAAAATGTAGAGGTAATTGTGCTGGATATAAAATGAGCATCCTTGACCTCAGAAAAATTCTGGTTCGCCCCCGCAGGGGATCAAAGGTGGGTCAAAAATGCCGCAAATTGCCCAAATGTATTGCATTTTCGCACTCGCCACATCGAATCGTATACAAAGGGGGGCCACGCACACGCGGCTTGTTTTCATTGGTTTTGACAACTTCTTTATTTAACACATTTTTCTTAGTTAGTTGTTAAAACTAACGAGTATTATGGTTGTGGATTAATTTGCCACGGTCAATGATATGCAAATATAAGAAATGTATGCTTTGAATCATGTAACACAGCTACACTGAACTTACAATTAGTAAAAATGTCATATATTATAATACTATACGTCTTTTTATATGTATTATTTGTATAAAAGCACACACACATACACCCACATACACACACACACACACACACACACACATATATATATATATATATATATATATATATATATATATTAAACTAATTAAGCGATCATTATAGACTTTAGAATATATATTCTATGCAACCCAATGAGTAACATGGCGACATTGTTTTGGCAAAATTTAAACATTTAGTGGGTGGGGGTAGTGTATATAAATTTAGCATGTGTATATGTTACATATATCTATGCATATGATTCACTCTTTAATTTACTAAACCGATCATTATTCATTTTGGAACACAGTATCCATGTGTGAGTGTAGGCAATGTAGACTATATTTAGATAAATGTGTTTCTTTTTTTGCAAAAGAAGCAAAGAGGAATAGAAGCCTTTTGTGAAAATGCAGATACATACGATACCAAGTAGTTGTTTTTTTTTATTCTTCGGTGTAATCATCGTGAAAGGTATCCGTTTTACATTTACTGTTCCTCTAAAAATAACTACAACAACTAATTGCTTCTCTCATAACGTCTACTACCGATGTTCAAAATTTTATAAAAAACTGCTAAGTACTTTTAGGGAGCCCTGGCTAAAAAAACCTTCAGCAAATGTTTTCTCTCCCATGTCTCTGCTAAACAAATAAATCAAGCATAACACATACCACTGTATATAACAGCCACACTATATTGTCTGAATTTCATAAAAATATGTTAACTAGCTTTCGAATACAGTTGTACATTTATTTTGAAGATGCGTCGTTCCGCCTGTGATCCCAGAATACTAAATTAAACGTCAGCTCATTACAATTAGTATTTACTGTTGATATTCTAAATTGTATTAGAATAAGTTCAGGTTTTTTAGTCCAAGTTTACTCAATAGTATTGTTTTTTAACCTAAAAACATAAAACGCACATAGATCAGTAAACAATCTATGTTCGGAATTTAATTTAAATATTGTCCCTAGTTGTGTTTTCGTTTATGTAAAAAGAATCACACACACACAGCTTTTCATCTTTATTATTACAACAAAGAAGGTGATGGTAGTTAGGTGGATTTCAAAATGTTTAAGTCGGCGTAGATGATACGTTCTCGACAATTAGTCGGGGAGAAACTGGCCATTCGGTGGCTTTTACGGTGTACACGTCTTAAGTAGTTCCAAGAGGTTCATTCTCCCAGGCCTTGCCTTTCTTTCTTTGAGAAGTAGTTGGTTTATTGTCAATTAGCCGAGGTGCACATACCAGGGATCCCGATAGAGCTGCTTAAGTTATTTTAGAGGTCAGTCTGGTCATTCTGCTGGTCTTTTCTCCCACCTTTCGGCCTTGTGCCACATCATACTTACGTGGGAAGTATGTTAATACTAATTGGATAACCACACGAATTAAAGAGCTGGGTGTGCAAAGTTCCAATCCAGTTCGTTCCATACTTTCACTTACGGATATTAACAACTTTTACGTGGTCTCTGTGGTAAGTACCCAATTTCTTCTAAAAAGATGGTGGAAACTAATGTCTACAACAGACTCATTCTGATCCATACGAATATAATTTACTATTATTATTACTGTCATCATTATTATTTTTCATTAAGAGTTCTCACACGAGTGCAAGTCGTTTTTCCTAGAGATATGATGACAAAAAGTCTGTCTTGATTTCCAGAACTCTAAAATTCTTTGGATAACCGTTGCAAATCACTTTGTTCTCGTAGTAATTGTTGATTTCTCACTAATAATGAGCGTCGGCCTTCTCTGAAATTTGAGTGAAAATAAGCGTCCTCGTGATCTTGTACTCTCCGTAATATCCCAGTGGATATCTGGATGGTTCTCTCTCGTGTGAGTGTTGTATTCCTTTTTGACTCTTAACTACCATTTTGTCTGAACATATCCGATACTGATACCATCACATTTTCTTGAAATGTTTTCTCCTGTAATTTCAGTCTCCTTTGATCCTTATGATACCCTTTCTCTAAATTTTGTGGGTATATTATCGCATTGATCTATTCAAATATATCTGGTTATGTGGAAAGTGTAGTTTTTTTAATATTTGAGTTTTATTAATCATCGCCGTGTGTGGTATGGTTTCGACCCTTCTTTAGATTCAAATGTATTCTAATCGTTTTACGCTTTTTTAACTCTTCGTAGTGCTCCTACACTTATTGATATTACTCCAGCATTCTTCATGATTACTTCTCTTCGACCCTTTGGCAAACGCCATATACATGTATTTTTTGTAATTCGTTGATTATTATCCTGTGATTTGTTAGGACAGTGTGATCTACTATGTGACATGTGTTTTCCTTCGTTACGATTATTATCTAGCGCTTAGATGAATTACTATTTCCATGTTCAAGTGGATTCTTCATTTGTTTCATCTCCAAGTACGCACCCCGGTTTACAGTTTTATTATTTGTTTGTTCCAAATGCTGTTATTGAAACCGTTCACAGTTGATAATTATCCCGACAGAGCTATGTATTTCTTTAACTTCCGTTGCCTAAAAACGTTTAACTGGAAAATACTAGTCGAGTATCTGTTCTCGACAATCAGCAACTGGTCAGTGTAAGTTCCCTGTTATCTATCGGGCCATGCTATTGGTCCTAAGTAGTCCGAAGAGGATCGACCGTCCGAGGGCTTGCCCCCTTTAGCATTCAGCCGATTACCATTGACTTCTGGCTGGGAACAACCGTTAATCCTCTCAAAGATTCGGGTGGCAATAAGTTTTTCTAAGTTACGAGTACTCACTGTACCCTTCAAGTGAAGTCTGGTGGGTGCTCACCTTCTTCGCTCTGTCTATGTATCACGATGATGATGATGATGATGATGATGATGATGATGATGATGATTACCCAATAAAAGTACATTTTACTCAATTATTCTAAACATAAAACCACTCAGCTATTCTAATAACATATTTTATGTACAATGCCTAAAATCAATCGATTAAATAATAATAACAATTGATTGGATTCTTCCCGCATTATAATAGTCTTAATAATAACTAAAAATGAAACTAAATAAACCTTATATGTGCTACTGGTCAACGATGATCTCGTCTCTTCCCTACAAACGATTTTTCTCAGAGAAATAGTGTTGCTATCTCCTCTCTGCTCTATCGTTATTTCCATGTAAGGTGGTTGACTAAGCTCCAGCCCTTCGTCAGTCCTTGTTAGCCATTTACAGCAAAAACCTATCTAACCACCACCACGAGGAAACACGCTTTCTTT
>OY744529.1:83626221-83646221 GCA_963556195.1 Sepiola atlantica | reverse complement strand
TTGTAGGATGTTTAGTTTTTTTGTAAAGGGCGTCAAGAATGGTTAATCTATTGATTTTAGAATCATGAGGCATAGTTTTGTATTATTACCTAGGTGTCTATATGAGTAGGAGGGCATTAATTCTGTTGTATGTGTTTTTGTTGTCGAATGGAGCTAGTGTCGGAGAGATGTAAGGTGAGTCTGCGGTAATGTGGTGGGGTAATGAAAGCGATGTAACAATTAATTTTATTGTGATCTTCGGAGATACATTCTCTTATAGTGAACTGAAACTGATATATTACATTGTTTATTCCTAATTTTCTTAAGGGCTGAGGTTTTAATTTCTCTATAACAAATTTTACTATTTTGTTACTATTACAGTAGATGGGCGATATTCGCTTCTTAAATGTTAACTAAGCCTAATCAAAACAACTGGCATCTGAAAAATAGACTGTGTAGTAATCTTTCAACTAGATATTTTTGCAATAATACATATGGGATATAGCTTATGGTATAATCTTGCTGCAGTTTCGTCAATCAATCTCAAATGTATCAATAAGAGTATGAACGGCTATCCACATCCGAACAGGACACCAATTTGTGATAGGCAAAGAAGCTCGTAATAAAACTGTGTGTTTTTTTCAAACGTATAACAGGTAACTGCACGCGTTCTCTTTGTACTTTTCCTTCTCTGCTTAACATGCTATGTAATGTTTGCTGTGTGTGCATGGTAATATTTTCCCGTTGCCCTTAAAAGCATATATCTATGTATATTTAGTTAAAATACAGAATAGCTTATAGTCAATTACTCGTACATGCAAATAACAAAAAACTAACCAAGTAGAGATAAATTCGCTACAGATCAGAATACTTTAAACGTGTGAAAACCGCTTTGAAGTATAATTTCACACCCACACACACACAATAACAATGGCCTCTGAGATATTCGCTGAACTTCGCTAAAGTTAGAAGATAATGCGTGGTTTTACGAGAGATTTTGTTTGGGGGAATTTGTCACCTGGGTGTAGGGTTAGTATTAAGGTAAGTCATTTAAAAAAAAATGGTTGTACTTATATTCACCCCAAGCAAGGCATATCTAAATACTGGAAATTGTTTCATTCTAAAACATTATCTTATCACATGAAGCAATGGATTAGTATTTTGTTCGTCTTCATAATTTACGATACAGTTCGAAATGTGAGCGAATAGTCTATGTCCAATCCTGCAAGTGCGTGTGTTAAAGTAAGAACACCATTTATATAACGTTTACAAAGTGTACACAGCTGTAAACATATGGCTGATCATGACATTCTGATGATCGTAAGGGTGAACAGCGCTGAATTCCAAAATAATGACGGTTAAAATGTCAATTTACGCGTCACCTGGTGGGAACACATTATTGCGATAACACCTCTCTTTGTTAGAGATGTTTGAAAAGACACATTCACAACATGGCGTCTATTTTGAAGAGATTTTCCGGATGTGTCGTCTGCGAAAGGATTTTATGTCAGGTTACATTTCTATAAAGGTGATCGTTCTGAAAAACGGGCGACACCAGACGAAACAAACAAACGCAAAACAAGAAAAAAAAGCTGATGTTATTTATTCTGCTTTAATAAGCATACCTTATTCTCACTATCAAGTTTCAACACGTGTTTTTGTAGAAACTTTCAAGAATATTTCTGGTTGAATGTTTTGCATCATATATTTACCAGATTAATACTCCTTTCTTTTCTATAGAAATAAAAAAAAAACAATTAAAAAGTATTACACACTATATTCACATTAATATTAAAACAAAGTCATTTTAGGATTTGTGTTGAAACGATTGTATACAATTAAGCAAATGTCACCCATGCTGATACCTCACTAATGAGAAATAAACTCTACACATTCCAAAAGGTGCTAAATTAGTAAAAGCAAGAATGGACGCAGTTTTACCTTAGTATATAAATCTGATGAACGTAACTTGATTTTATTTTTTAACAAAAGCCAAATAATCTTCCAATAAAACGCTTTTATGATTCCTAAAAAAAACTTCGAAATTTGATGAGTGTTTATTAATTCATGTCTTATATGTATAAGTGAACTTTGACTAAAAAAGAAGGTATTTGAATTCCACGAAGGGTTTTCACACCTTTTTTACCAACTGTTCATTGATCTGAATCAAAATAAATATAACCCACATTTAGACCAATTTCGTCCAGCTGATGTGCTCTAAAATTTATAACCATAGGTTAATTAGTTTATCAGTGAATCCTGTACATATGGATATATAAGCATATAAACACACCGTATTTTATAAAGGTAGAAGAAAATATCCTCTTGGAACGGTTAAAATTAATTCCCGAGAGGAATAGTTTCGATACAGTTTTTACATCTCCTTACGTTAATTAAAATTAAAAATATTATAATCACTGATATGTCTAGAAGCTTATTCCAGTTTTCATTAAAATGCATTACGTAAATTTAATTCCGGAAAATCTTAAAGGGTCTTAAGTAGAATTTGAAATTCAGAGAATCTTGCTATATTGGTCAAATTTAATGTAAATCTGATAGTTTTTAAATTTTGAAATCGGAGGTTCTGTTCATATTTTGCCTTCAAAATCTTTGTAAAATACCCCTAAAATAATAATTAGATAGAAGTTATTAATTGATGTATATGGTTAAAATGTCATAACTATTAGTAATATTTGATTAACTCACGTAAGGCTCCCACCGGCATTTAAACGTCTTGATAGAGAAGTAAAGTAAACTTGATATTGCCTCTATTACACCTTTTTATGCATAAACGTTATATTGTAAAAAAAATGTTTGGTTACTTGGTTCAAGAGTTAATCCTGTGCAGCTAATATATATATATATATATATATATATATATATATATATATATATATATATATATATATATAGAGAGAGAGAGAGAGAGAGAGAGAGAGAGAGAGATATTTAACATGGTTCACCCCAAACAAGGCAGGCCGCCACTGTAGTCGTAAGGGGCTACTGAGAAAAAGAAAAGGGGAGAAGGTTGGGGGGCAGCGAGATATTTGTTTACATTAGTTTTAAATTTCTGCATGTCAGTACAGTCGGGGAAACAGGGGGCAGGAAGGGAGTTCCAAAGGCCAGCAGCACGAGGAAAGAAGCTATTTGAGTAAAAGGCTCTTCGGCATCTGGGGACCTCCACAGTGAATGAATGAGATTTAGTTGATTGTCGAGTTAGTCTACTGAATTTACGTCGAGGGATATATATATATATATATATATCTTTTCTTTTTTTTCTTGTCTTTCTGTTTTTGCTGGAGATGAGGCATCCTACCGGATGCCAGACATTCTCCGGCTATTTCAGACACTCCGGCCTAGAGATCGTGTAAAGATTCTACCCGTCCCTTTAAGTGCAGTTGTTTGTATTTCTCTTGCCCTCGGTTTACCGGGTATACTCGCCAGATAGCTCTTGGAATTCTTCTTCATTAGTCCTGTTGCTCCTATAATTACTGGTATGATGGAGATTATCCAAAGATTCCAGTTTCTTTTCATGTCGTACATAAGACCTTGGTATTTCGTAATCTTTTTACTTTCTGCTCTGTTCAATCCTGCATCATTAGGGGCACTGACTTCAATTAGGGTTGCTACTTTCTCCCTTGTGTCCCATATTACGATGTCAGGTTTAACAGCCCCGTTTTCTAGATATATAGCTGTAAGGCTTGCATAGTTATAGTGGATAGTGTTTAAATTATTTCCAACCGTTCTTTCTGGTATATGCTCCCAGGACTTGCTGCTACACATGCTATTCAACTTTTTATAAATAGTCCAGTTGAAATATTTACACACCTCGTTGTGTCGGATTGTATGATACCCATCCCCTAGGAGAACCTTACAACTGGATGTCAGGTGGGTCACCCTCTCTACTTCTGTGTAACATAACCTGCACTTGTTATTGTTGATGAGACCACTCATCTTTTTACAGGCATTTCACACTTTGATCTTGAGCATCCATTATTATTATCTCCTAATCATCAGCCAGTCTACAGAGTCTTCCTTATCAATATATTCCTGGGATAATTCACCTAGGAAATCCTTAGAACGTTGTTGGTTGACCCATTCTTCCAGTTTTCTGGAATGGAAGGTCTTGGTGTATTTCTGACGGCTTTTGCGAGCTATTTATATGACAGGATGGTTGTCTGTTGTCTGCCTCATTTGTAAGACAGTCCTGTCCAATATATATATATATATATATATATATATATATATATATATATATACACATATATATATATATATATATATATATATATATATATATATATATATGTGTGTAAGATGATATGAAATACATGTAAGAAAATGTTTTTTGTGATAATAGCAATTCTCATAGATAATCAGATCTTTTTTAATACATCTCTCTCAAACCTAACCCTATTTAAGGATGTTTCTTACATGTATTTCATATCATCCTACACTAAAAAAAAACATTTTTCATATATATATATATATATATATATATATATATATATATATATATACATATGCCATCATATATTCACCAAACTATTTATAATTAAATAATACTTACCAAATTATGCCTGCATATCTTCATAACTTGAATGACCTTATAATAGTTGCAACTGAACAATCTCCAATAGTTGTTGTGGGCACAAGTACTTGTGATTCTCTTGGAAACTATAATATAAATTAGTGTATATAAGGAAGGGCCACTCGACCTTACGCGAGGCACCAAGATTACAAGCGACAACAACACCTGAAGTCAGAGGGTAAACACTTACAAGTCAAGATAAGACGGAATATATACACATAATTTGTCCATAATATTAACCATATATATTATATATATATATATATATATATATATATATATATAAATTACATTAAAATATATTGAAAACGTTGACTTTAAACTAATAGTTTTGAGAAGTGCTATCACTTATTCTCGAAACTATAAAGTGAATCTAGAAATTAAAATTGGTATTATCCCAAAGAAATCAGACAGACACACATATGTCAGCTTATAATCCAACTCATTAAACATGTCATTTATTCTTGCCGCGAATATATAGCCGCTATAACTTACGTCACTTCATGTCGTGGTCGCATGTACACTTAACTTACGCAAAATGCGTTTAACCTACTCTTGGCTAAGATCAAAGTGTAGTATCTGTTCCGATGGATACTGCACCCCATAAACTGGTATTGTCTTGGCCTTCGGTTTACGCCAGTCTATGGGTCGGTCCTGTGACGTTCTAGGAGGTCCACTCTCCCAGGCTTTGCCTCCCCTCTCTGGGGAGGAGTAAGTTTATTGCTTACTGCCTGAGGCGCCCCTACCCAGGAATGCCGACGGGGCTGCCCAGGCAATTTTTAATGGCTCGAGTGCTCACCTTCTCGGGCGCTGGCTTTTCAAACCCCACTTTCCCGACCCGACCTTGGGTCACATCTTACCTTGTGGGAGTAAGATAAAACTGGCTTTGTACCTAACCTCCTTGAGAGGAGGAAAATAAATACTCATCCCTATCTCTCCTTCCCGCCCTTACCTACCATTCAACCACATATGCACTACGAATACTGAAATTCACCACAGTCAATTATACACCTATTATAAAATATATGCACACTGATCCTCAAGAAACATGTAGAACCCTTTCTTCCACATACGATTCAAGGGGCATTAAATATTTACATACACATATATAGTGGACAGTTTGCAATAGTATGGAACATTCATTCACGCATTACCCTTTACTCATAGCACAATATCTATTTTGAATTTAATTGATACGAAATCTATTAATTTATACAATGAAAGATAGAACCTGTTATAAAATAACACTCAGTAAAAGCAATATATAATACTTACATTCATAAAATAATATCTGAACTCCATCATCCATTCATAGTAATTCAATTATTCGTTTAACTACACGCTATAATCTTGTCCTATTGAAGAACTAAATTTCATAGTCCAATTCTTTTTTCTCACTTTGGTTTTAAAAAATTAATTACGCATCTATTATTTAGCTTAAATCCTCATTTAACCACTTATATTTGGAAGAATCAGTTACTGTAGATGAATACTTACTTGGGTATGTTTTAATTTACCGGAAATATCATTATATTTTCCTTATCTTCTGCTATGGTTAAACCACTTGGTTATTCCCATATTAATCAAGGTTTAACCGTTTGAAGCGCTTACAGTTAATAATTATTTCATCACTTTTATTGAGTACTTTATCTTACTACGGGAACGTAATATAGCACGTGTTCATCAAGACACAAGAAAAAAGGTTGGTTTGTGTGGCGTCGGGGTTGAAGCTTTTTCAAGATGCTCCGTCATAGTACATATACCTTTTTTTTTCAAAAAACAATGTGTTTGGAGAGTGCGGTGCCCCTGCTTATACCTGGGTTATTTAATCATCTTTCATTGTTTCTATTTCTAGCTGTAACATCAGTACATGTACGCCTATTTAAAATATTTCTAGACTAGTATCATTTTCTTCGGGACACGGTTTGCAAATAAACTTTATTTTTAGTCATGTTTTTCTTTACCGGACATTAATTTGTATGTCTACAGCTCTACTCATCATTGTCGTTATTCTTATCTTGTGTTTTAGTAATTCTGTCATAGTTATTACAGTTTAATATCGGTCTATTATTACTCTTAATAATGTTACTAAGCTTTGTTTACAGCTATATTAAAGTTCGACACTATTTTTTAAAAATGTTTGATGTTGATAGTTATTTACCAAAAAATGTGACTTACACGATTACAAAACATGTCTAATATTGGATGTAACTAATAGATAGCACAGAGGTATAACAAATAATTTTACGGCTTCTATTTTCTTTCTTATTCAACTATTATACTCGATATCAGTGTTAGAAAAAAATTAAGAGTCATAAGAGACAGGTATTAAACTATAATACCAATGATATAATTTTAAATGCACAATATAAAATAATGATAATAATGATGTTTTCTGTAAAGATATAAATAAATTCCTGCTACAAACAAAATTAAAGTAAATAAAGGGAAATAACTCAATCATCTTGTTACCCTGACTTGCATTTGTTATCGAGTTTCGTTGTTTGTTTTTTCATGGTTAATCGTATACTGACTGATGCAATTCTCTTTGAGTTTTGAACACGAGGCTCTTAGTATAGATTTAATAAGTAGATTTTAACAATAGTGATTTAATTTTGTCACGTGATTGTAAGCTAATTCTGATCTTTTATTGATGATAGTTTTGTAATCTTAGGATGAAAGTAAGGGTTATGGTACAGTGTATAATAGTTAGGTATGGAAGAGTTTATATTAAGTTATCTATATGATTATTGTATAATATTCTTATTTTAAAAAAAATAAACATCACTCTAACGATATTAGAATGTTGATTTGATTATTTCTGTATTTTCCTTTTAACTTTAATAAGCACTAAAACTGTTTTTCGTGCTGCTTAATGCCATGTAATTTCATACCTCAACACTTTGAAAGGAGTTTTCTCTTTATTTCACCTTTTAATTCCATATCTTATATAATGATTATTATTTATACATTGGTTAGATTTTTTTTATATAATTCTTTGCTTGTAAACTTCCAAGCAATATAACTATTTACTCTCATGGTTTGTTTTATTGGGCAGTGTTGTGCGTATTTCTCATAGCTTTACTTCATAAGACAAGATAGCTGCTCTTTCTGGGTAGCGATTTCTATGTCTCTCTTTAAATAGAGATGTAATCAATGTGAGATGTTTGTTATTTTGTTTACTGCATCGCCATGATTTTTTAATGATGTTTACCTTTGTGTTTTCTGATGAGTCCATAGAGGAAAGGTCCGGGATTTACATACAAGTATCGGTTATTCTGCGAGCGAAATGTTTCTGTAATTGTACCGAAGTCTTTTGTTTGAAAGAAAAGTAATTATTAACGTTAATAAAATAATGTAGTCTAATATTATTTACTTATATATGTTCTGTTGTCATATGTTAACAATAATGGGACATTTACTTGAAAACTTTGGGCTCTATAAAGAATAGAATGTGTAAGCAAAGACATGTTTCTACATCTTACTATGTATGCCCGTCTCTCTCTCTCTCTCTCTCTTGCCGTCTGTTCTTTGGATTAGCTCTTGCATAGTAATATGCATGCATATACATAAGTGTAACTAATCTCATCGATTATTACTCGATTCTTTCCGTATTTTCTTCTTTGTATCATCCAATGTACTCCAATTGGCATGAAGTCTTATTTACTTGCGTTGTTTATCAAATAATCAAAGACAATTCCATACTGACTGTATTTTTATTAATATTTGCAGTGTTATCTTTCAGAACAATGCGTTATCAATCAATCGCAGACCAGATTTAATCATCTACCTCAATAAATATCGATGTAAATAATTCCTGCAACGTCGGTTGTAAATTTGCAACTGCAAACTACGGATACTGTGATGGTCATACGACCGAACGAAAAATGGAATATGTCTGCTAAGCCATTAACAATGACGGTTATATATATATATATATATATATATATATATATATATATATATATATATGTATATATATATATATATATATATATATATATATATATATATATATATATATATATATATATATGCGGGTGTATTGTTGGTCTGTGAACTTAAGATTTACGAGAATGTTAAGAATTACATATGAGCGTTTACTATTAGTCTAACGTATAGATGACTTTTGTTATAATGCATAATTAACTTACGAAAAATAGTTTACGAGTGAATCATATACATACTAATATATAAACATAAGCATATGACTAATTCTATATATATATATATATATAAGAACTCAGTTCATATACATGTATATCTATATATATATTAACTGATTCCTTATATATATATATATATATATATATATTTATATATAAAATTAGTCATCTCTATAACTTTATATCTTTTTATGTATATGATTTACTCCTAAACTAGTGAAGCGACCATAATAAATTTAGTGCAGGGCTGCGTGTGGTCAGAGGTGTCATGTTAGTAAGATTTAGTAACATTTATTTCATGCAAAGGAGCTGAAAAGGGGGACACTTCGTGCATATTCAGATACTTTTATTTTTAAACATTTATCCAGTAGACATTAATTATCATTAATAAATACCCCTAAATATTATGTATTTTTAGTATTTTAATGAGTTTAAAGGGACAGAATAGTCGTATATGTTCTTATTTGAAAATGCAAATATATCAGATTTGCATTGAATTTAATACATAGTCATTAGTCACCAATGCTCCCTCCCAATTAGACACCAATGCTCCCTCTTCTACAATTAGTATAAGGACCCCTTAAAGCTTTACACTTATCAGAAATCAATGGTTACTGAACGTGTAAGTTCGAGCGCCAAAGGCGATGCGTTAGCTCAATTTAACAACCCTGATAGCTTTTCACGAGACGAAACACGTATCAGTGGATGTTATTATTTATATAATCAAGCGAAACATCGTATATATTCGTGTTCTCATTGAAGAACAATATGATGTAGTAAGTATAACTCTAACAAGAGAGATATTACACAATATCCTTCTTCTTTAAAGAAGAACCCTCTGCATAAACTGATTGCCGGAATTAAATATGTTATAGTCATGTTGAAAAAGCTTTATATGCCTGTCATATAGAGGTTATTTTATCCAACGCTTGTATCAGTTCCGCTACGGGTCTGCCGTTCTGAGGTTCAGTCTTTTTGAAATAAAGTGTTTATCTTCACTACAGGAAAAAATAACTAAAATGAAAATGAAGATTACTTACAACTTCTAACCGATCATGGCTGGCGGAATGAGAACAATCTACTCCGCGTGATCGATAAAGAGCTTAGTTCGAAATTCAATACAGGATCCTGAGTTTGACATAACGATTTCCGAGTTCGAAACGATACACCTGAAGATGGTCGGTGATCATATCGACGGAATACTGTCAATGTTGGTACAAAAAAAAAACAATAAGAAAATAGTAGTCCGAATAATCCTAATATTACCAACTGCGTTTTTATGCATCGATTACATTTGACATGAAATAACAGTCTACAGGTCAACAGTGTCAATAAGATAAGATATTTTTCTTAATGATGAAACTTAAAAGTAAAATCGCCGTTGTAAGAATACAGACACGCTAGTAGAAAAATAGCTTCGCTTTCAGACAGGCATGCCCTCTTTATTATGTGATATAGTTAACATCCATTATGTGTTTATAGTATGTCTTGTAGGAAAAAACGCATACAAGTAGTGGTTAGTAATTATTAAGTTGTATAGTTTCTCAAAATGTTATACACTATTTGGACACATTTCAATGCGTCTATGATTTTCCCATGCGATTCCATTTTATGAGGTAAAAAGATCAATACATGCGGTTTATCTTAAATTTCTGTTTTTTGTAGTAAATTGTATGTTCGAACTGTTAACTTGTTTCTTGTTTTTATATTCGCGGAGTTTCGATCGTTGAATGAGAGCCATTTATTCCATGAAAATTATATTTTTTAGTTAACTTCTTTGCTAGTTGCTGTTTTTTTTCTGACAAAGATGTTTCATTTTAGAGAATCTTCTCCGTCTTGATCTGTAATCGTCATTGTCAAAATACACAAATTAACTCGCATAAAATATATAGCATTGTCTTTTAGTGGTACTTTTTGCACATTCTCATTCGTGTGTCGAACAGAAAGAGAAAGAAAAGGATAGAGAGAGGGGGCAGGGTGAGAGAGACAAAGAGAGAACAGTCACCATGGCTTGTGGTCTGTCTCATCATTTCACATTCTTACGACTAATAATAATAATCGTACCTTAACGTATTAGCCAATAGCAAAGTATAGTATCTGTTGTAATACTGTACTTCATCTTTTTTGTCTTTCGTCAGTGAAAACTAGCTCCTTCTATACTGATGCAATTTTAATTTTACTTCAAATCTAGAGTGTATTTTGGGAGGAGCTTGAATTTCCCAACATAACACCCGATATTTAGTCTAACTCTGTCATTGTGGGGCGAGGAAAGATAATAGGAACACTTGTAATCGCTATGTTATCACACGTTTTGCTATCTATATGATTCTAATGTTGAATGTCCAAGGTAGGCCTTTAATTAAATAAACATCAGCCAATACAAATTCGTCCCACTTCTGACATATCGCCAAAGTGACAGTCACCGTCGACTTGTACATTTATACATTACTGTTATTTTACTGGTGTACTGTTGTCATATTTAGGCTGGTGAATCTGTCAGATGTGCGGGTCATTTATAAGGGGCATAAACGTATCTGTAATTTGATTGAACCACACTTACTTCTTCCCTACACCCTCTATCTATCTGTCTCTCACATACGTGAGGTTGCAAGTATCAGTCTTTTCTATAATTACTATCATGGCATGTGGTGATCGGACTGGTTAATATATTACCTGCTTCTTTTGTTCCAGCTCGTTTGACTCGTTAGTCTAGTGGTCTCCGGTAATTTGCTGTTTTGATACCTCATTGTAATATAGCTTCCTATTTCATAACTTCTTTTTCGAATGGTGCATGCTTATGATACTTTCTTCCCGTTGACTGTTTTCCTCCTACCTATGAATTTGCTATTATCAAGACTAAGGCCAATCGCCATCTCCTGTGTTTGGTATAATAATATTTCGTTCTTGGTATCCCTTACATGAAGTAGCGTCATTCCTTCTCTAGAACGATTTCCATCTTAAACATTGCCAATTGTTATATAGTTACTTTTTTTAGCAGAATAATGCGTTAAACAAAACAAAACATATAATAGTAACCTTATTTCATGATAGACAAATCGAACTAAAAATTTCATTTCCATGTATTGACCTTTGTTGTAAGTTGAGTTAGAAGGATTCTGTAGAGAAAATATCAAACAGGGCAGTGAGGTTTCGCTAGTTGGCTGTTAGATTGACCTCATTGGAAAACTATTATCGTATGTTTGTCTTTTGCTATTATCTCTGAATTCTATATCTTCAGTCGCATTAGCAACATAGGACACCAGTTGAAATGCATTTCTCACGCTTGTTAGTTTTTCAAACGAAATAAAAACGGGCAAAATGGGATGTTTTCGTTTGACTTAGCTAGCTAGCGGGATGTATACTCTGCTTATCGAGAGGTCTGTGTTTGTCTCGGGCTCTGGGTCCAGTTGTTAGATAGTAGGAAGCGCAAAGAGTAGGGGGACTCCCAGGAAGAGTGTAGGAGTAACAGGGAAGTCGTACATGACGTCATTACGGTGTTTTTTTTTCGAATTCTTTGTTCCGAGGAAGTTGTAAAAAGTCGCCTTGTCCATGCCAGTAGGCGGGGACCGGGGTAGGGGAGTTGCTCTAAATGTCTTGAATATCTTTCTCACTCTCTTTCGTGCTAAAAAAAACCCACATAATCTGTGTCGTCTGTTATATTAAAACATCTCTTTAAACTAAAACCCGGATTCCATGCGTTATCGATCATGGCGGAAAAACAAGATACACCAAACGAAACATGGGTACACCCGCGAAGATAGGCAAGAATGCAACACAGTTAGCATTTTAAGCGGCCCTGTCTGTTGTTATGTTCGTTGGATTGGCAGATAAACAACTCTCATTTTAAAGATCCCAAAAATGTTATTGATTTTACACTTAAGTTGTGGTTTTGTTGTGAAATAAAATTATTTTGTTACAACAGTGACCCAGACCATCTGTATTAACACTACGGTCAGTTTTTAAAACAATCATCAAATCCGGACAAAGAAAACGAACGGGCGACCACGACTTGTACAGTAGCCGTTATAAAGTGTCTTTTTAGAATTCCAGTTAAGGCGGTGTTGATTTTTTAGATAGGCAATTTTAGTAAAGCAATTTTAAGGAAAACAGTTTTAAGTAATACTCAAATATAAGAGAGCGAGATAAATATTATATGATAACAAACAAAATAATGAATTGAAATGCATAAGTTCACAAAAGAGTTAGTGTATATATGTTAAAATATTGAAGTCTACATAAATAGGAAAAATTCAAATGTGAGTTCATATTTTGAGAGTCCTTACAGAACAAAGGTGATTCATTACCTAATATATCGATGAAGTTTGAGTCGATAACTTAAAAGCTGTAAACTCTCCACGGTTCTGAAAAATCGTAATGACAACATGCCCACTTAAGTATAAAGTGTTCATTTAAGTGAAAGTTTACAGTGTATGCTCATTTGTTTTCATTGCAGAAAGTTCATTGAGAAATGTTGTATTACAATTAATAAGTTTATTCATTTGTTTCCAATCAACAGACGATAGGGTGAAGGAGTTGATACATTGTGTACGTGCGTGCCTTTGTGGCAGAGTCCGTACGCTTATGGTTGTGTGCGAGAGTTGATAAAAGGCTTTATCAGCTTTCTAAAACCCGACAGAAGGGCGAGTGGGGGGCTAGATAAATATTTGTGTTATGTATTTGTCGATCACACTCACAGAAAAACAAGTTCATGCAAACTCGGCTTCTCAATATATTTCACAATTCGTTACAAGTCAGACAAAAAACTGGGTTTGTTCGAATATTCCGGGCGTTACCCACCTTACAATTTAGTCAGCTGATGAAGTTCGAGAAGTAAACGTTCGAAACATTCTGTACATAACACTAACCACAATGATGCTAACCGTCCGAAACATGATAATAATCTAAGCACCGATACCGCGCTTCACACATAACACTGGAGTCGAAACATACTTGATTGAAAGACAAAAAGGCAACAATTAAATGCTGCTACTATTAGTACATTTCGTGTATGTTTATTTTTTGAGAAAGGGAGGGTACACTCCCGAAATGTAAATAATGTCACACCATCCCGAACAATATGTACAGTAAATACCATGCTACTGATATATATATATATATATATATATATATATATATATATATATATATATATATATATAATATATATATATATATATATATGTGGGTGTGGGGGGTGTGAAAGTGTGACAAATAAATTAATAATTTTAAGATGTCATCTTTGCCCTGGTTTAACTTGTTTGTTTTTGTTCTTAACATCTCTCACTACTCCAGTTCTTTGCATTGCCTTCATCCTTCTTAATACATATCACTTACTATTTTCTAGCAATGCTTTCAGCAAACTAAAATTCACTTTTAGCAATTAGTATAGAATTTTCAATTCATATTTATTCATTTATACATTTTAATCACAAGAAATCGACATCATGTGTTTTAATTCATTTTGTTTTTTAGGAATCGCAACGATTACTAAGTGTCGCCTTTGGTTCGTGTTCATTCGTTAAACATGTTTACTTCTCTTAAAGAGAAACCGCCTATTCTACAACAATCGAATTAAAGTAGAGAACGTCTAATTGCTTTTCTATGTATTCATTTGATTAAGCCAACTTGCATTTTTCATTTTGTCGATTCGGAAAAAATAATATTGTGTTTATTCTTGAATTTAAATTGATATTTTGGGTTTAAGTCTTGAACAGTGTTTGTCATTTTGATTGTTAACTTCAATAATTTATAAAGAATATTCATTAGTCTCCATTTTCCTTTTGTTCCGGTTTCTCTTCTATGCATTTACGTCTGTTATTTTACATGGTTCGTCCAATATTACGCGTCCTAATTCGCTTTATTCTTCATACTTTTCTTCCTTACCAAACTTCGTCTTCCTTTTTGTTTCTTCTTCTTTTTTCATGTTTTCTTCGTCATCTATTTTCTTTTCTTCTTCTTTTTCACCGTCATTTTTCTTTTTTTCTGCTATCATGTCTTATTTGTCCTCTTCTTTGTTCTGTTATGTATTTAATTCTTCTCCCTGTTCAGTTTCTGATTCTTCTTTCTTATCTCGTTTTCCTCTTCTCTTTCTTCTCATGTTTCTCCTTCTCTTTCAACATGTTCTCACTCTTTCTCTACGTCTTTTTTTCTCTTTCTACTTCTTCTTCGCCAATGTCGTTATCTTTTAAGCATTGTGATTTACTCGTTCTTCTGCGTCTGTGAATTTGTATCCGTAATTACACTTCCCGAGTATGTTAGTGAGTTGCATCATCGTTATGATAAACAGTAGTGGGGATAGAAAGTCTCCATTGAAAAATCATCTCCGTATTCTAATTCAAGTGCGGTCTTTCGGCTGCCAGTTTCAAGTGCCTATGTTTGCATTTGTGTCTTTATAATAATATTACTTTTTGTCTGCTATCGTATACATCATTAAGCATTCAATTATAACTTCTCGGTATGATATCATGGTTATGTATTTCATTCTGTTTTTGTCAGGTGCCCTTCTTTTCGTTTTCTAGTACGGTTTCTATTCCTTAAAACGTAGGGCATGGTTATCAAGGGAGCGGCACATCTGTTCTCTGAATTGTGCCAAGAGAATTTACCACAGCATTGATGAGGAGATTATTGATCTGTAGTTATTTAGAATTGTTTCCTTCGAATAGTTTTTGTATTAGCGTTGTTTAGTCTTTGGTTATCCAGTCTGCTTTTATTTTGTCAGCTTCTGCGTTAACTTCTTTTATGTGAAGCCATCAATTGTTAAACCAGTAATTCTTCTTCATCATGATGATTATTATTAATTATTATTATTATTAGTATTATTGTTGTTGTTGTTATTATTATTATTATTATTATTATTATTATTATTACTAGCAAATATATGCTCCCTTCGGTCGCATATTTTTGCTAGGCTGCCGCATCAGAAATGAAGGCTCACGCGTAAGCCAATGGAGCCCCAGTCATATTTCTGTGATGGTTAGACATTGATTTTCTGTGTTTATGACCAAGAATATTTTTAGTTGAAAATAAAGAAAAAAAAAAATTCGACCCTACCCCGATTTTTGTTGTACCCTCGACTATAAATAGAAAGATTTGTAGTTTAAAAAGAAAGTAAATTTTTTTTGTACCCCCCCTCAATTTTTTTATATTACCAGTCATTAGACTATTTTTTAGTTTAGAAAAAAAAAAAAATTTTTTTGACCGCCTTCCCCCAATTTTTTTGTCTTCCCCCCTCCTATACATGTAAATATTTTTAATTAAAAAGGAGAAAAAAACAAACCTAACCCTAACTGTAACGACGGGGTCAAAGTTAGCGTGGGTCCTAAAATGAAAAGGCACCAAAAAATCAAATACAGTGAACGCGTGCGCGTGTGTGCGTGTGTGTGTGCGTGTGTGTGTACCTTTTTTTAATTAAACAATTTGATTCTACAATCAGTTGTATAGTTTTCCAGTACAATGTGTTAGTTTATTTTGTTGACATTAAAGAAAAAAAATCACATCTTTTTTTTAATAAATAAAACATGGAATCATAAATTCTGTTGAGGTCGTGAAAAAATGATAATATTGGATATGAAAGTATTAAGAAATCAAATACAGTAAACAGGGAAAAAATTTTAACTGTCAGAAAGAAAAAGTTTACCTAGACTGTGTGTGGGTGTGTTCTTTCGCACGCGCGTTTTTATATAGTAATTTTTAAATCAATTATTATTTTAATTAAACAATTTGATTTAATAAATTTGTGTTTTAAAACATAATGGCTAAGAATAAACAAACTTAGGACGGTTTTAAAAATGGAAAACTGAGCACGGTGTTTGCCAGCATTGTTGTTTACATGTTTAACGTGCCAGATTAACGTCGGCTGCTTAATCAGATCGCCATATTTAATTACCGGAGGGAGGGAGGGCATACTGATTCAACAGCCAATCGTCTGCTTAATCAGATCGCCATATTTAATTACCGGAGAGAGGGAGGACACTACTGATTAAACAGCCAATCGGCTGCTTAATCAGATCGCCATATTTAATTACCGGAGGGAGGAAGGACACCACTGATTAAAAAGCCAATCGGCTGCTTAATCAGATCGCCATATTTAATTACCGGAGGGAGGGAGGACACCACTGATTAAACAGCCAATCGGCTGCTTAATCAGATCGCCATATGTAATTACCGGAGGGGGGAGGGCACTACTGATTAAACAGCCATTAGGCTGCTTAATCAGATCGCCATATTTAATTACCGGAGGGAGGGAGGGCACCACTGATTAAACGGCCAATCGGCTACTTAATCAGATCGCCATATTTAATTACCGGAGGGAGGGAGGGCACTACTGATTAAACAGCCAATGGGCTGCTTAATCAGATCGCCATATTTAATTACCGGAGGGAGGGAGGGGACTACTGATTAAACAGCCAATCGGCTGCTTATCAGATCGACATATTTAATTACCGGAGGGAGGGAAGACACCACTGATTAAACAGCCAATCGCCTGCTTAATCAGATCGCCATATTTAATTACCGGAGGGAGGGAGGGCACTACTGATTAAACAGCCAATCGGCTGCTTAATCAGATCGCAATATTTAATTACCGGAGGGAGGGAGGACACTATGGATTAAATAGCCAATCGGCTGCTTAATCAGATCACCATATTTAATTACCGGAGGGAGGGAGGACACTATGGATTAAAAAGCCAATCGGCTGCTTAATCAGATCGCCATATATAATTACCGGAGGGAGGGAGGACACTACTGATTAAAAAGCCACACGGCTGCTTAATCAGATCGCCATATTTAATTACCGGAGGGAGGGAGGACGCCACTTATTAAACACCCAATGACTTTGCAATTTTAACAGTACTCGCGTTGATATGGTTTAGAAAACACGCCGATTATGATGAAAATGACTGTAATTAATTGTATGAATAATGTTTATTAATATAACCTCATCGGAAAATATTGTAAATACATATGTAAATTTGATAACAGCAGTTATAAGTGTATATTTGTAAATATTAATTTAATTGAAGGTTTAAAAGAATGAGTTATGTTAATAGCAAAACTCATCTGGTGTCTAAGCGACTTTTAGTGATAGTATATAAAGAATTTCAAAAAGATTAATTTCAGTAAAATAGTCATACTGGAGTTTCGGCTTCAGACAGACAGACAGACAGACAGATACATTATCTCCATTATTAATAGATATTCATCATTATTATTATTATCATTATAATTATCATCATTACTTTTATTATTATTATTATTATTATAATTATCATCAATATTATTATTATCATCATCATTATTATTATTATTATTATAATTATAATTATTATTATTATTATTATTATTATTATCATTATTGTTATTATTATCATTATTATTATTATCATTATTATTATCATTATTATTATTATAATTATTATCATTATTATAATCATAATCATTATTATTATTATTATTATTATTATCATCATTATTATTATTATCATTATTATTATCATAATTATTACTATTTTATTATTATTATCATTTTATTATTATTATCATTATTGTTATTGTTATTGTTATTGTTATTGTAATTATTTGTACTCCCAAGGAGTTCTCACACAGATCATCGTCAGTGATTGCTGAACGACAATAACCAGTGGTATTTCCTGGAGTCTGAGTGACAACAAGTCTCCCCAAATTTCCAGTATTCTTCACATCTTTTCGATAACGATGCGGTATCGCAACAGCCTCTTAACATTGATTTCTCGCTGGTAAGGACAGTTGGTCTTCTCTGGGATTTGGGTGGCAAAAAGCCCCCCAAGGTCACAGCATTCTCTGCACTTTTCCAGTGGAGGTCTGGTTTGTGCTGTCCCTCCTCGGTCTTCTCATCCTCCTCGACCCTCTACAAATATTGTGTCTGGTGTCAGCACCGGTCATAAAAAAATATATAAAAATACATAATAAATAAATAAATATAATAATATTTTTTAAAATTAATTTAAAAAAAAATAAAAATAAAGTTTAATTTTTTTAAATTTCAACATTTTTTTCCTTTTTTTTCCTCTCAATTCCTAATGTTTTTCCTTTTCTCTTTCCTTATTTAAAAAACAAATCCTTTTTAATTAAAAATAAAAATTGGGTGGGCGTGGGGAGAGAGGGAAAGAGCTTATAGTGTTTCTTGTAATTTCTGTTTCTTTGGTTCATTTTTGTGTAGGGATAGCCGAGGCCGGTGTAATTTATTGGGGGGGGGGGATTATGAAGTGCTGTTTCTTGCAGTTTCTGTTCCTTGGCTCTTGTTGTTATGTTCTTCGTGTGGTTTTGTTTTCTTCATTGTAAATTCCTTGTGACTGGTTAGCCTTTGTAGCTTATACGTGTTAGTTTCCGCATTCGAGGATTTTCCTTAACAGTGTAGCTGTTTTGATCATTGCCGTCCTTAGTATGGTTTCGATAGTCCCTTTGATTCCAATTTCTCCCAGTCTTTTCTCCAGGTTTTTGGGGATTGTTCCTAGTGATCCTACGATTATTGGTATTGTACTAACTTTCTTCATGCTCCATATTCCTTTCAGTTCTCTGGCTAATTCTGTGTATTTACTTCCTGTTTCCGTGTATTTGATCTTCACTCTGTGGTCTGCTAGAACGGCGAAGTCTATGATTTTACAAGATTTTTCCTTTTTGTCTATTATAATAACGTCAGGTCTCCTTGCTTGTATGAGTTTATCTGTTTGTGTATTCATATCCAGAGGATTTTGTGTTTTTCGTTTTCCAGTACTGTTTCTGGTTTATGTGTGTACCATTTGTCTGCATATTCGAAATTCAATTGTTTGCACAGTTCCCTGTGTATTACTTTCCCAACACAATCATGTCTACATTAATTGTTTTCCTGGCTGTTATCTATTTTAGCTTTAATGTAGTTTGCCCTAATCGCATTGTTATGTGCAGCCATTAGTAAAGATTTTGTTTCTCTGTTCAAGTTTCATTTTCTTAACAATGTCCAGCTATTTGCGTTGGTTTCTTCTCTTGTGAGTCTTAGGAAGCGTCCATGTAGTTGTTTTTCTTCCCATTTTTCTTTTCTTGTCTGTTTGTGTCCAGTTTCGATGCTTCCTGCGTTGTACGGTTGGACGGTATCTCTTGCTGCGGTGATCAGCCTTTCTGTGTTCTGGTTTATGTATGTCTCCAGCTCTTTTTTAGTGTCGTCCACACAGTTTTCTATACTTACCAGTCCTCTTCCCCCTTCGTTTCTCTTCACGTAGAGTCTGTCTGTATCGTCTTTCGAATGTATTATT
>OY744529.1:83611221-83618721 GCA_963556195.1 Sepiola atlantica | reverse complement strand
TTGTACATAATATGTATACATAACTCATAAACAAAACTGTTACAGAGTTATATAGAAACATATAACGAAAATAGATAATGTGTAAACAATGCGGCAAACGTAAAAAGAACAACACTGAAATTAAATAACAGAATAACCTGTTTAGTATGCAATAAAACAAATAAGATAAGTTCACAAATAAACAGCTGTACATGTTACCAAATTTTATAAAAATCAATATATAGAAAATATGTAAATACATATTAGAAAAAAATAAACGAAGGACAAATAAATATTTTGGACTTTTATTAATAGAAAATAACCAGTCTACAATACAATTGTGTAAGGATATTAGCGACAAAACACATTTCACATTCACACAATTCGACATGACGGGGTTGTAAGCTTTCCTTTTAAGAATGGACGCTACATAACAGATTGCAATTTTGTAAGCAGTATATATATATATTTCGACTGACGATATCCAAATAACAAAACTTTTCAGGAAAGCAAAATTGTTTATTAACAATAACACATAGATAATAAAGACTACATTACAAATCTACTTGCATACCACATATTAAATATACATTAGAATTGTGATTACAATTCACCTGCAAACCAGGTCAGAAAAGTATACCCGGAAAGCAGAAACCGAATTGATCTAGAAATAAAAAACTTTTTATTCCAGCATTCAAAAAATAAACACCTTTACTTCGCTATGGAAGGTATTGTGTAATTTCTGAGATTCATAAATCAGTGCGTGAGTATAAGTAAACTCTTTAAAGCAGCCGAAACATATGAATGTTCCACTCCTAGAACAGTTTACTCAGCTGATTAAGGATCGGCATTGCATCTAGTTTCATCTGTTATCAAGCTTCAGCAGTTGTTGCTCACTTTCCACTTGCTTTTCCGGCGAAGATGTTAATGTCGTTCTAGTTTCGGCCAGGAGGCTAGTCTCTCTCTACTCTCTCGATATCACTAGTGTAGGTACTTTTTCGGTTTTAATTTGTAAGACATTCTGAGTAAGAGCTTATATTTCTACCACAACGGAAAAAAGATTTCCTGTCAGTAGGCGGCATTTCCATAAACAAAGATTCGTTACTTTGGATTCGCACCTGTTAAACACATCACCGAGGGACTGCTTCTCTGTTGATTACAACCTGATCGTCTTTAACTTCAATGTCAACAAACTCTTGTACTGAACGTAATCAAACGCAGTTCATAACATTAATCCAAATTAGTACGCACATAATGTTCCTCATCCTTTAACTTATAATCATTCTGTTTCATTGCCATGTATCCTCGAGTGGTGTTGGTCTTAATATATGGTCACCACATAGAAAAAAAGACTATCTGTCCCAGTACTAGGAGAAGTAATTACGCGAACAGAAATGTTGTTGAACCACTTTTATCTCCCAATACGAATATTAAAATCTACCACGAAATTTTATTTCTAGAATCCTTATTTCAATTGTAATAAAATCATTTACATGATTGTTATACGAGAAAAGGTCTAGAATTCAAGGCTTAAGTTTAAGTGGTATTAAGTCAAATTTGCAATTTAGTAAATCTTGTTTAATTAGTGTAAAAAATGTTTAAAATTTAATTAATATCTAAAATATTAAAATTTTCAAATGGACATATTTGGCATATAATGCCGTTTAAGATCGCTTTAAAATACTGAAATTTAAATTTAGAGAATCTTTATTAATTGAAAAAAATGAGGATCTCTGATATTTTCATGAGGGCTTGCCCCCTTCTTTAGCCAACTTTACTAAAAATAAAATTAAATAAATATTACCGACATTGCCTACCATAACGCCTAGCAGCTATGTTTCAAAAATCATATTGATCGTATAATTAATTTAGGAGTTAATCTCTTACAAATAAAGCAACACATACATAGACACACCTAATTTGATAGAAATGTTGAATTCATCAACATTTGCTATTCTAAGGCTTGTTTACGATATACTTTAATGACCTACATCATTACTTAGTTCTGTGATTGAGTTATAGTTCAAACAATGTTTTTTTAGATTTTTCTCAGAAACCGTAAGTTACTTAACAATTCGATTACTACTCACTTAGTTATGTATGCATATATTTCGCCTTCTTCCATTGTGTGTTAATGAATCCATTCTCTAATATTTAATTTAACTATGAGCATTTCGAGTAAGAGTTACTCTGTTATTTGATTAATTTACACATTGTGATCATGCACACTCTAAATATGATGTCATTTTGATAGCAAAATAATATCACTTATTACTTCTACATTGTCTTTGACGATAACTATCCGACTGGTTTCTCACAAAAACCCTTGATTAAAACATGTACAGGCAGCAGAGTCTTCCCACCAAAGCGGCTGAAACTAATTACAAATAGTTTATTTGCTGAATTAGAAAAAAAGCAATGAATGTGAATTAGGCGAGGGTACGTGAGGTACGACTATGAAAGTGGCTGAACATCTCAATATAAAGCAGATTTCTTAGCATTTTAAGAGAGGCTGAAGAGATTCCCACATCTTACTGGAACTACCGCACCACCCGTCGCTATATTGAACACTTGCTATTTTCAAACGAGAAAAACTTGTTAGCGAGAAAGCACTGTTTAAGTAAACTCTAGTGAAATGTAATGCTTGCTAAGTCATAGATATTTCGTTCCCGTCAATATAGGAAGCTAAAAACATTCTACATACTATGTTTTCGTCTAATACTCAAAAGCAGTTGGCAAAAGAGAGTCTCGACAAATACGATTCCGAAATCGCTAAAATACACACTCTTCTAGAACGGCGACATCTATGCTGTCTTTGATACGTTATAAGAAAACATTACTCAAGAATACAGGACGACTTCATCAGGACGAACCTGAACAGTGCATACCTCATTTGCGTTTTAGAGTTGTCTGCAAGAGATTTGAAAGTTTAAGAAATCATCCACTACAATCTGTCCTGTTTGGAGGCAGACAGTGCAGCAAAGTACTCCCTGGTTAAAAATACACTTGCAAAACAGGCTGAGGGAAAGTGACATGGAATAAACGTCCCAATAAAGGAATTCTAATTGAATAATGGAAAATAATCTGAACGAAAAATATTAGCTGCACGAGAGTTTAAGTTGATTATGTAATCTTTACCCATGTGAGATAGTGCGGGTTTATTAGTTTTGTGACTTCATCCTTAACTTTAATCTCGTATCGTCTGTCTTCAACATCTTTAACTATGTTTAACGCATTGACTAGCTTCACCAAAAAAGGAGACGGGACACAAAATGGCGACTGGCAACTGGGAATTAAAATATAGAGATGAAACATGAAGCAGCTAAAATAAAAGTTTATTAATAACAAAGACAAACATCGATTACATGAATATATCTATTTAATTTTTTATTCCTGGAATCTATATTCGGATGAATCAATGACTGACCACGAGGCATAACATTTAAAACTCTTGCACAACTGCCGTAACAAATGACGGAAAAGTAGTATGCTTCGCCAGTGTTCACATTATTATTCGTAAAAAAAGCATAGCTTCATCTCATTGAATACAATTTATAAAAAAGAAATAATTATTATAATTTCTGACGACCGAAAGAAAAAACATCCACCTTCGACTTTTTATTTAATAATGGAGGATTTTATTTCTAATTGATTTAGGGTGGTGGGTTGTCTCACTTGCTATTTGTGTTCTCGCTTCCCCTTGCCACTTAAACTTAAACTTATAATAAGTATATAATAGTTTGACTGTATCACACCCAAAGCATCGAGTAGGAAATGCTAAACTTGCGACATGTTATGACTGCACTAAAACCGTATTCTACTCTTGAACACATATGATAGTCATAGAAAGTGCCATTTTTTACTCTCAAACCTTTGTGTAATCTGAAGCATTTATATACTAATACATATGCATTGGTCTTTGTTATCGAGTGGATGATATATACTCATTGAGTCAATTAAAGAAACATCGGTGGTCCATTGATTGTGTTGTGCGTTCCTAGAACTTTAATTATCAGTTCCTTATTGAGATGGTCATGAGGAAGAGCGTGTTGAGTGTCTCGTTTTATAATGTACCAACACTGAAGTTTATAGTGTAGGAATAGTGTTTAACACAACATTCATCTGTAAGGTTTGATTGAGTTAGTAAAGGGAGAAAGTTATGCTGTCGTATCTCGGAAGTGTTTTCGTTAGATGAAGTGCGTGGCAGAAATGCGAGATCGATTTTCTTCCTTAGGTGTTCGACGTTAATAACATAGGTTTGTTTTCGATGCGCTGATACCACGCTACCAGAGTAAGCCGGGATGAATGCAGTTACTTGTTACTTTTAAATTATTCCATTATTTTAGCCACATAGAGAAGATGAACAAAGTTAACACAAACGTGTTGAGACTTCTACAAAGAGACGCCATAATCAACTGAGCTAAAAATTAATAGCTGTTTAAGGCCGGTCCGAGCTGGTGTATGTTACCAGGAGGATTACAGACCATCTGATAGGGTCAAACATATGTGCAATTGAACGTTGAAAATGTATTTGTATTGCTTCGTAACGTTACATATTGTAGCTGCTGATTATGTCTATGTGTATATTCCTATTCAGTGACACACTCAACTTCTGATAAGTATATGATAGTTTGACTGTACCACACTCCAAGTAGGAAATGCTAAACTTGCGACATTGTATTACTATACTAAAACCGTATTCTACTCTTCAACACATAGGATAGTCATCTTAAGGTTGAAGGTCCAATCCTCGGTGCGGGCGATACGATGAATTGCGAATTCCTGAAAACCTCTCCCAGTAATGACTGGCGGAACGAGAGCATGTCACCTCCATGGATTATATATAGGTTCCGTTCCAAATTCTGTCCAGATTCCCGAGATCGACAGTTCGGTCAAATAAGAATGTTTTTTTCCTCAAACTGAAGTGTGACTAGGTGACAGATTGACTAAGCGAGTGACACACTGACGGGCACGGCCTACACTAATGAATCAACTGTCCATCTACTAACAGTGATGCTAATGTCATACACGTTTCATGCAAATATCAGTGCAACAATTTCCCAACAATTTACGAACCGTTCGTATGCCGCAAAGCATTATCCACTGTAAATCGATGCTTCTTTACTGATGGATTATATATTTTTTTCCTCTCCGAAGTTTTACAATTCTTTGTGTGGTTTATTTAATGGAATATTCAAGAAGAGTCTCGAATTATGTCGTATTGATTTTGTTATTCAATACAAATTCTTTTATTGATAATCGTACCTAGAAACAAAAATCTAATCTGATTATCGATCGCTTTTAAAGTATTATCGACGAAATAATAAGAAAACATCTTGTAAAATACGCGGTAATAATTTATCCCAGCTGTTACATAACAATTGATGTTGCCTTAGTTATAATGTTGATGTTATATAACTGTTTATTATTATTATTATTATTATTATTATTATTATTATTATTATTATTATTATTATTATTATTATTATTATTATTATTTATGAACCATCGGTACCTCATGGAAATTGCATGCCACTTTCTATCTCAATCTGTATAATTTACTGTTAAAAATAAAATTTATTTTGAAATAATAAATATCTGTTAGGAGCAATGCAATATTCCGTAAAATTAATGTGATTGTCAGCTAAATATACTTAAAATAAATGAAATAATATGTTTTGAAATCATTTATTTATTTAAAATTGTAGCAATTTAATTCTTATTATAAATATCTCTGTATTTTTACCGTAATCATTATTGTCAATTAAATAGGCTTTTAATCAACAAAACGAATGACACTTTTTGAAATGTACTTTTTTAAAGTGTACTGTTTTAATCGACGGGACGACATAACTAGATTTGAGAACAATTCATTTCTAAATCGTATTTCAGCGACATCATTTTATTCACCCATCATCATCGTTGCTCATCGGACTATCTTATGTTTAATGTGTAAAAAAAAAAAACAATAGCGGCATAATGAAATGAAAAACAAAAAATATTAATTGTATCTCCGGCAATCGAGAAACCACACATTTAAAAATAAAGATTGAAGGTGATAAGTTCTTAAAAAACATGAACATACGTCCGGGTATTTTTTTATAAATTTCACAATTTATATAAATTACTGGAACAAAATGGAGTCCAGTCTTTTTTGGCAGTACAGAAAAATCAAAAGGACGTAATTTGAAATCATTAAATAATACGATAAAACGGACATTTCTTTGTCTCTTTAATACACCATTTTACTATTATCGACATGAATAGCAGACATCATGTTACTCTCTTATTGTCTTACTATACTAATACTTCATACACAGAACAGGTAAAATGAATTCCACTAACAAAAAAGTGTTGCATAACTTTTAAGTCCATCTGTGAAGATTAAGATCGATATAGTGTGCTACTAAACCTTAGTTTTAGATTCTTTATTCTGTTGGATAAAGGGTGTGTACGTATGCTAGTATATATTTAAGCATCGGTTTATAACTGCGATTACAAACGATGTTTCTGTGTGTGAAAACGATAGGGCCGCAGAGTGTTATCTGGAGTGATATGAAAGCAAGGTGAGAGTTCACAGGTTAGGTCAAAACAGGACAATTCTCATACCGAGAAGCGAAAGGGGGCCAGAGAGGTGACGTTACGTGGGACGAAAGCGAGAAAGAACGATTGGATTCTGAAACAGATGAATGTGGGCGTTAACGCGAATGTTTCCTAAAAAGATCCATTAAAATTATTTTACTGTCGAAGGCCGAACGCGTCTATGGGTGCTGTGTGGCTGCCCGCCTGTCTATATACAGGGTGGGCCAAAATAAGGGTCCTATCTTTAAATTTGAATAACTTGAATTTGAATAACTTCTACAAAATAAAAGTTAAACTCACCAAACTTTATGTGTGTGTAGACTGACCCTTCCGAGATTTTTTGAAATAAACAAAACAAATTTTAGCCACAAACACTTCTTAAAACTTACAAAAACTAAAGTATTGTTTTTTACACTGTTTTGAGTTTTTTAAGCAAAAATAATGTTTTCTAAATGAGGGTACGTTCCTTAGGGCTAATACGGCTCATGCTTGCTTCGGAAGGGGTCCTTTACTTATTCTAAAAAAAAAAAAAAAAATCAATAAATAAAAAAGTTATGAATGTTTAAAAATAGGACACTTATTTTTGCCCACCCTATATATATATATATATATATGTCTATATATATATATATATATATATATATATATATATATATATATATATATATATATATATATATATATATATATATGTGTGTGTGTGTGTGTATTATAGTTTAATATGTATGTCTCTCTCTCCTACGGAATTAAGTGTAAATGCTTCTTATAGCTAGTTAACTGTTTTCTCTTTATACCCCCCTCTTTTCCAAACTGCTTTTCTTCAATTATTCTTACAGCCACAAAATAATGTATGAGCACACCGAGCAAGAATCAACAGGAATCCGAGGAAGAATGAATGCCGACACAGATCCGACGAAAAAAATAACGGAACTCTAGAAG
>OY744529.1:83598721-83606221 GCA_963556195.1 Sepiola atlantica | reverse complement strand
AAGCATTCTAAATTATCTATTGACACAATTATAGTAACCTATCTACTGTATTTAACTGGGATTTGATAAATTATCGTACTATAAATTTGAATTAGTAATTTCTTCACCTAAATATTTTACACTTATCATTAAGCATAACTAATAAAAACAAAGACATAGATGTCAAAGTTCATATTATTCATAATAAGAGACCAACGGAAACTAGCTTATGCAAGAAAAAAGCATTCTGTAAAACAATATTGTAAATTACTAATGTAACGAGAGTTAACTGCCCAAGCTCATATTACAAATAATTCCACACTAGATATATCGATTACATGAATGAAAGAACACATAAATACAAACATGAGACAATTGATTTATAATTATTTAATTATTAAGTCATCCTTATCAGCGTATATATATATATATATATATATATATATATATATATATATATATATATATATATATATATATATGTGTGTGTTATATTATGGATGGGGTCTGATATTTTTAGATACGATTAAATCAGCTAGTTTGAATTATGGCTGGGGTCAGATGAAGACAATGAGTGCGGGTCGAGCTGGCATGCACCGAAGGGGGCCGTTATGAGTCAATCGTGTTTTTGTCAGACTATAACAAAGTTACAAATTCGACGCCGACACAGAAAATCCCGGGTCAGAGAAGGTATGACAACATCAGTGAAGGAAATGCTTTTTGCATAAGTGTCGCACGTGTGAATCAGTGACGTCACTCCTTCTTCGTGAGAAACGAGAGTTTGGAGTTTTGGAAGCGAGCCGGACGGTCGACCTCTCCATGTGTCTTCAAATGGAAAAGGGGAATTAAGATTCCCAAGAAGAGAACACTTTCGAAAGTGATAGCGTTAACGTCGAAGATGTAGTTGTTCGTCGTAATGGCTGAATCTCGAAGAGATGCAGCAGATATCTCCGTGCATCGTCGCACGCCACAAGACGTATGAATGAGAAGCATGGCAGAAATGAATGATTATACCCTTCCACAACCAAGAAGTCCAGAATAAAAGAATTGCATCTCTCTCTGAGGAAATATTTTCTCCGCATTGTCTATAAAGTGTATCAACAGATGTAACACCACCAGCATCGATCACGGCCAGAGACACAACCGCCGGCATAAATAGCGAACACGACAAGACAACGAAAAAAACTGTAAGGTAACTTTTGGTATTGAACATTTTTGGGTCCTAATAAAAAAAACTGAGAGAGTCAAAAAGGAAAAAAACAAGTGTACGATGTTTAAAACGAACTTGTTTAAAGTTAACAATGTTTAATTTGAAGTTAATTTGAAAACTGAAAAGATAAACTGAGACAATGTGTTAACAAGAAAAGCGTTTTAAAGAGAAATGGGCTTCACGACAAAGGTAGAATATAAGTAAAATGTGCTTAACAAACTGTGTAAAAAAGTAACAATGTTTTAATGTAAAATGTTTTGATGAGTAAAAATGTTTAATGTAAAATGTGTAAAAGGACTGGAAGTTTAAAGGCTTAAAAATGTCTTAAAAACGAGAGTTAAAAAAGTTTAAGAACCTTTCTAGACTGTTCGTATTGTTTTCGTATTCCAAGAAGCGTTAAGGGACTATTGCTTTCGAGCTGAAGAACTTTCATTGATTATGTAACAAACTACTCATTTTGGTGCCGTTGTTTAAAAGATGATAAGAACTTTGAATCGATTTTGTAGGACGAGCCTAGGTCGGCGCTTCCGAGGGATTTTCGTATGATTTAGTATTATGACTTTGCGGGAAGCGTTGGCCACTAGGTGTCGTCGATTCGAATGCTGTAATATAACAGAAACCCGTTTTGGCGACCGTAACTAGTTGTTTAAGAAAACTGGCACGGCCCATTCCGGGATGGTATGCAACATATACATATATGTATATATATACATATATGTATATATACACATATATATATATACATATATACATATACATATACATATATACATATACATATACATATATATATATATATATATATATATATATATATATATATATATATATATATGAACATTTATAACTATCAGGTAACTTTTAGAGAATTGGACCTATTGTGAGGTAGGGAAAGCTCGATATACTGGATAGAGCAAAAATATGATGAGTCAATGAAAAATAATTAGACATGCATATGGAAGCAAATCAATATCTTCAGTTGTTCAAAACAAGGAGCATTTAGTGAATGAAAATATTTCTTCTTCATCTCTTTCATTCTTTAAGCCAGGCATTTCAAAGATTAAAATCTTATCATCCGGGGAGGTAATGATTGATAAGTTGACAGATGAGGACAGTCAATATTCGAAATTTTAAAAAGTTTGAACTTTAAAACTTAATATATATATATATATATATATATATATATATATATATATATATATCAACAATGAGTATCACATGGTTATTATTTTTTTTATTTACAACTGTTTCATTTCACAAGCATACATTACAAAGAATAGCTCATTACACTTTTACTTTAAACAATACTCAGCAGAATAAACATGTAATACAAGTTTTCAAAATATCAAATTAAAATTATCGATACCGTTTTCACGGTAAATGCTCAATATGAAACATTGGAAAAGTAAATCTAAATTCGTGTAATTAACGTTGTTTTTGTATGCACACAAATCTTGCTATAGATATTTTTCGTATCCATTATTTTATACGAATCTGAATCTCGTTCCTCAATTGTGGAACACATACGTAATATTTAAAAAAAAAACGTTAAGGCATTAACATTCTAAGATTTCTAATATAGTTTAAAGAAAAATTATGAATCTTTTTTTACATGTAGTAACATTGCATTGTTCTCCTTTTGAAGATAAATCTTATTTCTGTTTTTTTCCGTAGTTTTTTTTTTCATTTCCACCTCTGAATAGTGGAATATACATTTCTTTCGTTTCATGTCAATTTCAAAATATGATAAAATCTGTGCGTTTTTAAGGAAGCTTTTATATCTTATCTAATATAAAATGGAGATAATCATCGACTTTCTTAAGAAACTCAATGGAATTCTAGTTTATCAAGAAGAAGAGAACTGACGGTTTAACTATAGGAATAATGATCGCAGCTCTGATTGGTTGAGTATTGTATGCCGAAATTGTACGTACGGTTTCTATAGGAATAGTTTATCGATTTTTTTGCAAGCGTATTCTTTCTGAATGAATAGTCTATGAATACATTGTAATTATACTTCCACATTTTGCTAATAATTTGATGCCACTCACGACCTTGGGTGGAGGTGTAGTATCAGTTCTGTTCTTAGTTATGAGAGGAAAATATCCTAGACAAACATGCATTTTAACTTTGTTCCACATCCAGGCGTTAGAGAGCTCGATTTACGTCACGTTTAACTAGAATTATTATATAAAGCTGTATTCGTTTAGAGAAAATGAAGTAGTGAAACACGTGATATATAACGAGGATACCGCGTCATGGATATCAATCTGATTGATTCACATATATCACATGTTGAGAAGTATTAAAATATCAGGTAGTGTCCACCTGAGTAACATTGAGGTTGTATTTGCCAACTCTTTATGAATAACTTATCAGTGAAACACCACTTGAAGTTCCGTGTGGTATATTATGCGACTACTACCGCGAGCTAAACACTTTTTAAGAGATGGGTAAAATTATATATATATGAAGAAAATGATAACAGCCGAACCTAAACCAATAGAGGATACAGCCTGCTCCTGTACACCAGAGATCAATGCCCCTTGGATGGGAACTGCAAAGTAACATCAATAGTATACGAGGCGAGCATTTCCAGACAACCAACGGACAAGAAGGAGATATACATTGGGATGACAAAGGGCATGTTTAAGCAAAGACTATATGCCCACAGGCATACCTTCAAATATAGAGATAGAGTAAATACAGCTTTAGGGGCCCGTGTATGGGAACTAAAGGATGAGGGAACACCTTTTACCATCAGTTGGAAATTAATTGAAAGACGAAAACCATATTCCCCAATATCAGGCCGCTGTGCACTTTGCGATGCTGAAAAATATAACCTCTTGCGAACCATCAATGACCCTAACATTATATGCCTAAACAAAAAAGGGGAGATATATAAGGACTGTATCCACAGGAGAAAGGCACTTCTGATAAATTGGGCAGAACAAAATACATAGGTCATAACCGCAGAGTACCCAGAATACGGACTTTTAGGATTTTGGAGTTCACAATGATGAATTCGCCTTCCGAATTTCGGATTGAACTGTATGGTATCCCGACTGTGGCCCTAAACTTGATTTCTATTATTGCATGTTTTAATTATGGATTGTTTTTTATATTTATGTATATAACTGTTTTTAAATTTTTAATTTTTAAATTTTTTTAAATTTTTAAATTTTTAAATTTTAAATTCTAATTTAAAATTTCAAATGTAGAGTACCCCATATCCCCGTTTTTCCTTCTCTTGCCTTTTATCTTTTATTTTTATTTTTACACAAATTTGTCATCCTTTATTTTATCTAACAGTGTATTTATTTCATCTTTATTTTTCTTCATTTTTCTTTATTTTTCTTCATTATTCTTTTTCATCTTTCTTTATCTTTTATTATTAGTACCTTAATTTTTGTATGATTAGTACCATTACGACTTCATACATTTATAAATGGTGTAACTACAATTTATTTAATTATAAGTTTTATTTTTAATGATTTATTATTTAATATTTTTAGAAATATATTATTACATTAGCATATTATTTCAATATAATTTTTAACTTAATATAAATTTATTTTTATTTTTAACGTTATCTCCATTTTCTTTCGATAATATATATAGCGTCTCTATTAGTTAAATTTGAATACTTTCCATAACGGCTACGTAATTCCACGCACGTGACAATTTAAACATGCTAGGTTCCCATCTGTCCAACTGTTAACGTTATTCCCATTTAATTTCTTGCTTTTTCGATGTACAGCGTTGCTGTTGTTTTGATCTGAAACTTTTCCATAACTGACTACGAATATTCCACGCACGTGACAATTTTAAATCTGAAAGTGTTCCATCTTTCCAACGGACAATATTTTGAAATTCCTGGCGGTTGTTCTCACTCATTAAGCTATACGACTCCGCTGATGAAGGTCCGATTTTCTCGGATCTGAAACCTTGGTCCGGATGTTGTTGTAACACTTTATTTAATATTAATAAATATCATGCTCTTATTAATTATTTAGTTAATTTTACTTTTGCATTAATAATTGAGCACTCTGCTGGGAAACTCTCCCAATTAAGAAATACGGTATATATATATATATATATATATATATATATATATATATATATATATATATATATATATATATATATATATATATATATAGATAATTGCCTTCCATTTACCATTTTTCTATGATTTGAGATATCTGTTTATTATGGTAAACCATCTGATTTTATTATTCATGACCTACCTGTTTGTCATGGTCGAAGTTTTAACGGAATCTCAACTTCTATTTTTTACAAATCTGATGTATTACTCTGATGTTCTTTGATAACAGTTACAACCATACACAATTGTCGCCTGTTCAGATAAATAGTTTTCGAGTTATTACAATTTTCATAGCATAACTACGTGAATACTTTGCACAATATTGAGACGTAATGCCTAGATAAGACCTTCGTTTATCCTTACGCTCTAAGTCAGTTAGTATAACAGCTGGTTTATATTCTTGTTTATTCTTGTGTCCGGGTATATGTTTTCTTTAATTTGTATAGTGTACCTATGGTGCAGCTGGAGTTGAATTATAATTTCGACTTATATTTTGTGTCTTGGTTTTAAGTAGATTGGACATTCATTATTAAGGTGTATCTCAGTTGTTTCTAATTATAAGAACCCTTTCCAACCATCGATGCCCATTTTTTATTCCGGCCTTCAGTTCCACGTGTGGGGGCAAATGAACTTGCTTGTAATAATAATCATCAGGTCTGCTGTCCCATAAGCAAAAGAACACATGCGTACTTTGTGTATTCCCCTTGCAAGCCAAGCAAGAAGGCAAGCATCTTGAAATCACCACAATTATTCCACTTGATATCAGCATAATTAAGTTGTTTGACATCATCATAGTTTTTTTTTCTGTACGGAGTGTGTAAGAGGCAAATATGGGTATTCATTTCCATTGTGGAGCACTACTGCTTTGAGACTTCGTGTTGAGCTATCTATGAACAGTCGCCATTCTAAAGGATTATCTGTGAGTTCAAGAGCAGTAAGCACACCAGTAACACCATTACTATTACACAGGTCATCACTAATGTTATAGTACATTCAAAATTCTTAATGTCGTTTTCGGTACACAGATGTTCTGCAGTCTTCCACTACTAGATTCCATTCATTTAGCCTCGATGTAAGAAGTTCAGCTCCTGACTTAGTGAGACCTAAATCCCTGATTAAATCATCTAGCTCACTCTGATTTGGAAAGTGAGGCGCCGAAGTCGTTTTTGATACAACAATTTCCTCCATTTCATGGTGTCTTCTACTTACTGACCCTTCAGATTAAATATCCATTCAATCTTCCGTCTGTAAAGAAAAATAACTACATATAGCAACTTAAACAAAGACTTGAATAACATTAGTATTCCATCAACCTGTAGGAAAATGAATGCCTAGTAAATACTTAATATTCAAGTTCGTAAATAGTAAAACTTTTAGATAGTACGATGAAGTAAACTTACATTTTCTTGTGGTTGTGGTACTGGCATGCTGTCATCATGTGGGGCAGGTGCTCTACATGATGATATGTCTGGATACTGAAGAGCTTGTCCTCTCTTTAAGTTTCCTGTACTTTGTCACATCAATCATACAAAAACAGCTTTCACTGTGATGGTAATTCGGTTCTCCTCATACTCTGGGAATGACAAAAGACACTGTCCTTCCTGTACCTCTTAGCCATTCTTCTAGAATCGATCAACAGCTTCCACATATCACATAAGTGTCTCATGATTTGTCCTGGTCACCAATGGAAATTCCGAAATGGAGTCTGTAAGCTATCCCCAATTTGCCTCCTTTCACGATCTTATGTAATACCTGCTTTTTTCCAATATAATAACCACACACATAGCAAAATGTATCTGGATAATTTGTACATTTTCTAGTAGCCATCTTAATAAAAACAGGACTTAGTAATTGATCTGAAAGAGAAAATAAGATATACATTTAGAAGCGGAACATATAGCATTGCCCAATATATGATGACATTGAAAAGCGATGTATTTCTATAACGGTCGATGCTACAGAAAAAATAACATTTTTGGAATCAGCAAAGAAAATTGATGACAAAATAGTAAACCATACAATAAACAACACTTTTGTAAAAAAAATTCTCACGTTGTGTAATCACTCGCAGAAATTATTGGCTTCATTTAAACTGCGAGAGAAAATTGATATGCCCTGTTAGAGTGCCTGCACGATGAGTCAATACTCAGCTAATGGATGCACAATAAGTTGCACACCTCTCATAACCGGCATTACTTGAATT
>OY744529.1:83578721-83593721 GCA_963556195.1 Sepiola atlantica | reverse complement strand
GCGATCTTTGTCGCTGTCAATTACAGTAAATGTAATCGCCATGACTAATTTACAAGCGACTATTTTTTTTATTTATAATAGTTATTTACTTTTATGATTTTCATTGATGACACTAAAACTATTTCAATTTAAATTTGTTTTTAAATGAACTTGACACATTTTATTTCCCCAATTGTACTGATTCGTTCATGGTTGTTTGTGAATTCTTGCTCTCGTTTCTTGTGTAATTGATTCAAAGAAGCGGTGTATGTCCGGGTTGGGTTGCCCGACTTGTTAATTGCCGCCTCTGTATCACTCTTAACCATTGAAAGTGGTGTAGTCCAGGGCGTTAAAATATGCATTTCGATTGTTTCAGGACTCATGCGTACGTTCAGTTTTACTCTCATATACTTAGTCATAAATGTGGTCCTTCTGTTGATACGAGTGGCGATGTGGTTTTCTTTTATTTTGGCAAACGTATCAGGTCAATAAGACAACACTTGCGTATAATTTTCTTGCGCTGTCTACACAGAGTGTCCGACAGTATTTTCCTTTATCTCCGTACAGCACGAGAGTTGGTCGCGAAAATTAAGTAGCTAGTTTCAAAGACTATTGAATTCGTATCCATTGCCACCAGGTCGAACAGTCGCCTACATTAAACTGCCACGATTGCAGCGGGAAGTATTCTCTTCAGAGAAACGAAAATTGTGTCTATTTGAACTACACGTCTCGAAACCGACTGGGGTTGAACTTTTTTTTAATCCAATACCAGAAACGAAGAGTATTGGTAGTGAGGATTCAGTTAGATAATTCATCTTCTAAATACGTATGCTAAACTAACGGTAATGATTTGAGGAAATATTTTTGTCGTTACTTATCGTGTTAAACATATATCATAACCATTAAACGGCATTAACATGTACCTACCTTAGTGTTTAGTGGCAAATATTTGCATGTGGAACCAATTTTAATTTAAAGAAAACGAAGTAAAAAAAACACATATTAGTCGAACAATAACATTATAATTTCTGTTTAACATATTTCACACCAAACAAGGCAGACCGCCACTGTAGACGTAAGAGGCTACTGAGAAAAAGGGTGAGAGTTTTTCTTTTTTTCTTTTAGGGATGGGGGCAACCTAAATCGAGAGCTGTACAGCGAGATGTCTGTTTACTATATTTTTTAATTTATGCATGTCAGTACCGTCAGGAAATAGGGAGCAGGGAGGGAGTTCCAGAGTCCAGCAGCACGAGGAATAAAGCTTTTGGAGTAGAAAGCTATTCGGCATCTGGGGGCCTCACAGTAGATTGCCTGGGATTTGGCAGATTGTGGGGTTGGTCTAATGAATTTGCATCGTGGGGGCACCAGAACAGCAAGTTCATCAGAACACAGTCCATTGAAGTACTTGTAAAAACCGGCACAAGGAAGCAACCTTGCTGCGATAGGACAGGGGCTGGAGCTTGGTGGATAGTGAGGGACCTATTAAGTTAGCGACTCTTTTTTATAATCAATAAGAAAAATATCGTTTAATATTAACAAAACTGACAAACAATAAACATTAGCTTGCACTTAGGAAAATGCCGCCAAATTAAGTAGGATGCCTGGGTATTTCTTCTTTCACAACTGAAATCAATCAATAAGCATTTTTAATATTTTCTAAATAATTTCTATAATTTGAAAGTTATCAATTAAATAAAATAAAGTTACACTTCTGCTTCGTGATTTAAGGATTTATATAAGACTCCAAAATACTATTTCCTTTTCAGCGAGCCAGTGAAAATATGTGAAACAGTCACTCTCTCTACGTGTAATACACCGCCATTGTAATTATATGCTTACAATGCAGTTCGCATCTATTAATAATGGAGTTTATGTATCTGTCTGTCTGTCTGTCTGAAGCCGAAACTCCAGTATGACTATTTTACTGAAACTAATCTTTTTGAAATTCTTTATATACTGCCATCAAAAGTCGTTCAGACACCAGATGGGTGTTGCCATTAACATAAGTCATTCCTTTAAACCTTCAATTACATTCATATTTACAAATATACACTTATAACTGCTATTATCCAATTTACATATGTATTTACAATATTTTCCGATAAGGTTATATTAATAAACATTATTCATACAATTAATTAAAGCCATTTTCATCATAACCGGCGTGTTACTAAACCATTTCTAACGCGAGTACTGTTAAAATTGCAAAGTCATTAGCTGTTTAATAAGTGGTGTCCTCCCTCCCTCCCTCCGGTAATTAAATATGGCGTTCTGATTAAGCAGCCGATTAGCTGTTTAATCAGTGGTGTCATCCCTCCCTCCGGTAATTAAATATGGCGATCTGATTAAGCAGCCGATTGGCTGTTTAATCAGTGGTGTCCTCCCTCCCTCCGGTAATTAAATATGGCGATCTGATGTGGTCTTAATGTGGGACGTTAAATATGTAAACAACAACGCTCGCAACACCGTGCTCAGTTTTCCATTTTTAAAACCGTCCTAAGTTTGTTTATTCTTAGCCATTATGTTTTAAAACACAAATTTATTAAATCAAATTGTATAATTAAAATAATAATTGATTTAAAAATAACTATATAAAAACACGCTCGCGCACGCACACACGCACACGCACACGCACACGCACACGCACACACACACAGTTCAGGTAAACTTTTCCTTTCCGAGAATTAAAAAACTTTTCGTGTTTACTGTATTTGATTTCTTAATACTTTCATATCCAACATTATCATTTTTTCACGACCTCAACAGAATTTATGATTCCATGTTTTATTTATTAAAAAAAAAGATGTGATTTTTTTTTCTTTAATGTCAACAAAATAAACTAACACATTGTACTGGAAAACTATACAACTGATTGTAGAATCAAATTGTTTAATTAAAAAAGGTCATTAAACAAACACCCACCCACCCACACACACACACACTTTTTTCCTTTTTAATTAAAAATATTTACATGTATAGGGGGGGAGAATAAAAAAATTGGGGTAAGGCGGTCAAAAAAAATTTTTTTTTTTCTTAACTAAAAAATATTTCTATGACTGGTAATATAAAAAAATTGAGGGGGGTACAAAAAAATGTTTTTCTTTCTTTTTAAACTACAAGTCTTTCTATTTATGGGCGAGGGTACAACAAAAATCGGGGTAGGATCGAATTTTTTTCTCCTTTATTTTCAACTAAAAATAATCTTGGTCATAAACACAGAAAATCAATGTCTAACCACCACAGAAATATGACTGAGGCTCCATTGGCTTACGCGTGAGCCTTCATTTCTGATGCGGCAGCCTAGCAAAAATATGCGACCGGAGGGAGCATATATTTGCTAGTCATTTTAATCTAACTAATGCTTAATGATGTCGCCGGCTGTTTTCTATTTCTATTTAGACGTATATGTTAGAATGCTCTCTGTTTGAAAACTGATAAGCTACGAATACTTCATGGTATTTCTTTTTTTGTTTCGGTTTTTATAATTTAAATACGCTTTGTTCGGTTGTCTGTTTTAAATACTTTTCGCTTTTCTACCCTTTATGTCGGTATTACACCTCATCCAATTTTATAGCTAAATTAATTATCTTAATAAAGTTGATAATCAATCCATATATAAAATAGTGAGAGAGTATAAAAGTATTTCGGAAGATAATAAACAAAACACAAATTACAGTTAAGAGATGGCGGTGCAACGCCGGGCCGGGCCGGGCCGGGGCAATACTTGGTTTTATGTATTTAATATACATGTGTATTTTAACATAAACTAACAAATATACACTCTATTACACGATAATATATTTTAAAAGCTTTTTATGAAATGTATTTACTTACTTTCTTTGTGATTCAAACTATTATTTCAAATTATTTAAAGCTAAAATGCATTGTATCGTGTTCTAATTGCTCATTATTATTTTTAATAATTCATATTACCATATAAACAATGTTTTTCAAACAAAGAACACCATTTCTTATTCAATTTGCACTGGCACGTACCGTTCTTGATTAAAGAGACTCTCACCCCAAATTAGTTTAAAACACAAACGAACTGAATAGACACCAAAAACGAGATGAAGAAAAGATTAAAAATGTATTTTAATATATCTTAATTTGAAATTCTAGTGAGGAAGTATATCTTCGAAAATTAATTGAGAAAATGTTAATAAAACTAAAATGCATTGTATGGCGTTCTAATTTTTCATGTTTTTTAATAACTTATATTTTTTGGGGGGATGACTAACATTATTTATACCTTCTAGTAATTTATTTGAGACACTTATATTTAATAAATAATCACCATGGAAGGTATTATTTGAATTTGCTTAGAATTCTACTGTTAATGAATTAATTGTATTATAATTCAAGTTGATGACAGGAAAGCTCATATTTAACACATCTTTTGTACCAAAAGGAATGTAAAGAGGTGCGGAAGATTCTTTCGGCGTAACTTAAAACAAGTGAGTGTTTGTTAGAAACGCTTACCCCTAACCCGAAATATCAAACAAGTTGGTAAGAGTTATCTTTCTGACATTTGAATTAGCTCGTAACACGTTCGTTTCAGGCGATATTTTTGTTTTGTCTTATTCTTCTATTTTCAGTTTTGTGTTCGCGAATTCTACCCTTCTAATATTGAACTTTCCACCCACTTTCTGAGCAAGTACTCCACCCCCTGTCATATCGAAATCCCAACCTATTGAACTACCATGAATATACTACATCATAATAACCTTAAGTCATAGGAAGGCTTAGTTAAAAAGAACTGGATCCTCAAAACCAATAACAAGTCTAACATATATACTAACATATTCTTGATTATGACGTTGGATCGATAGCGTGATTAATTGATTAATCAAGATACACATATTAGTGATCAAGACCTGTCTCATTTTTACCCGACTCATCTAGAACACGGACTGCAATGGGAAGAAAGTTGCTTGCTACTTTCATCACTTCTAAAACAAAGCTCCCCTTCTCGTTATCGAGCGCTCGGATCCGTGTTTTGCCAAGTCGAAATGAATGTCTCTCCTTGCCAAAAGCCCTGTTTTTTTTTAATCTCCTTAGACTAGTTTTCACGCAAGATCCAAAATGGAAGACATATATACAACTTGCTGCTAAATAAGCACGAAAAATAATTGTCTTATTCTACCGTCCCAGAAAGTACTTTGCTGCTAGTACGTATATAATAGTAGCAACCATAGTTACAAGTTACTATTCTAATGATGCTGGCTTCAACAGAGCTGAAAGGGAAAATATAAGTATCTACCTGAGTCTTATGTACGACATGAAAATATACTGTAATGTTAGGAATATATTTAATTCTAGTAATCATAGGAGCCACATGACTCATGTAAAAACATTTAACACTTACTTAACGAATATACCCGGCGAACCAAGTGCAATATATATCTAAATTCTTGCATTCAAAAAGATGGTTAGAATCTTAACACATACTTATCAATTGGAGTCTCTAAAAAACGGGTGAATATCTAACATCCCGTTCTAACATGATACACTTTTATCCGAACTCTCTTTCTTGTTTTTTTAGAGTACAAAACCAACTTCCCAATCTAGTTCGGATGATCAGTTCTCTTCCCTACAACCCCTTTTACACAAAATATATGTTTGCCCCGTAACATTGAACCATTTCTGACCGTGGTGGGGGTGATAAAAATTGTTTGAACTATACAGTTTTAAACTCAGGTTCCTAGCATGTTCACTCGTGGCGAAGATGTCTGGCTCAAAACGGTATTAAGACCACCATCCGGCTAATAAGTTTCTGGTGAAAATCCATGATGGGTCGATACTAGGATCCGTTGTTCGCTGACCTTGTGCCACGAATAGGCGTGCTAGGCGCGGAAGCGAAAATCAATAGAGTGAAAGTACTAACGTTACTTTTGCCCTATTTTTTATGTGTTTTGGGGCAAACATTCCGCGACTTCCCATGCGACCGCTGAGCCATTGCTGTGTTTTACTGTTTTATGTGTCGGCGGTAAAATACGCACTCCTGCAGTTTAAGAAATAGCTTCGGCCAAAAAAGCGAACACCAGGTAGACCGGATCATGATGAGGCATGGTCTTTGTTATTTCCATGCGGAAGTCCGTTTTCTTAGCAAGTAGCACGTTGATACATTGCTAGTCTTTCTCTACTCTATCGTTATTTCCATGGATGATGCTTGACTAATATCCAATCTATGTAAATCATTCACGACAATAACTCGTCTTATTTCCACAACTAAAAATAGCTTTCCCTTCGTACCCCGTTTGCACACAATAGAGCGAAATTTAAACGAACCAAGTTTATTTCCAAGAATTACCAATCGACTCCTCTCCACAATATAACATGGTAGTTTTCAAATTCAATCCTAACAAATGCATGTCTTTAATCGTTTCCAAAAGTGTCCGAGGCGAGTAGAAAGTGGACATTGAGTAAACTTTCGGAAGCCTCCTAACTCTCGCTTTCCTTGTTTTGTCCTTAAGTCCTCACATTCGATGAGCGATGTTTCTGACAAAAGGGTGATAAATTGCTGTTTTCTGGGTTATAATCTCTTCATAACACTTATCGTTGCTAGTCTTTTTACTTTTAAGTGGTATGTTTGTTAGCTCCTTACATCAAGTAACTTCATACCTTGTCTGGAACGATTTGCATAAAATAAATCAAACTTTTTTAGTTCTCGTAATAATTTGTTCATCTTTAACCCGACAATCCACACACTTCATTAACCGTTATTCTCGAATAACTTGACCTTGATAAGCGATCATTCTTCAGTAAAAACGACTTCTACCGTACCTTGCAGAATCTTATATTCTCTACAACTCAATTCTTAAAAGAAAATATTTTGTCGAGTCTGCCTCCACGAATGAAGTACTGGCAGACAAAATAAATCAACAGTTACAGTAAACTCATTTGAAAGTCCGTGAATGAAGCTCATTTAGATTTTACATTTTATTTAGAAACATTGAACGGATGTTATAATAGGTTTCATTGTAAGCGACATAACTCGTCATACAAAACCTCACTTGAGCTAGGAAAATGTATTTCGTCTATGGCGTTTTAGATGCTAATCAGATCACATGTGGCTTTCCTCGCAGAAAACAAAACAAGAAATCAGACGCAAATCTATTCACTTGATCGACTTGAATGTAATTTTTTTCTAACATAGTTCACTCCCAAAGAAGACAGACCGCCACTGTAGACTACTGAGAAAAATGGTGGGAGTTTTGTTTAGGGGGGGAGTAGGTCAACCTAAATTGGGAGTTGTGCAGCGAGATGTCTGTTTACATTAGTTTATAATTTCTGCATGTAAGTACCGTCAGGAAACAGTGAGCAGAGAGGAAGTTCCAGAGTCCAGCAGCACGAGAAAATACGCTTTTGGAGTAGAAAGCTCTTCGACATCTGGGGACCTCTACTGTGAATGGATGGGATTTGGCAGATTGTCGGCTTTGTCTTGTAAATTCGCGTTGTGGGGGCACAGAGCAGCAAGTTCATCAGAACACAATCCATTGAAGTACTTGTAAAACAGGCACAAGGAAGCAACATTGGGATAGAGGCTGGAGGTTGGTGAATAGCGAAGGACCTATTAAGTTGGCGTTTCTTTTTTGGACTTTGTCTAAGAGGGAGAGACCAGTGGATGATGCACCAGCCCATATGTGACAACAATACTCCATGCATGGGCGGATGGTGGCTTTGTAGAGATATAGGATAATGTCAGGTGTGAGAAGTTTGCTAGCAAGCCTTGTTTTGTTCATACGAAAATATTTTCTTTATATTTTGTGAAAGAAAATAAAATACAAGTAAATGTTAAAACTAAAGAAACTCATATGATCGATGGACGAAGACAGACACGCGGGAGCTAACTATTTGTATCAATATATGTGTCACTCGCTTTCAATCCATCTCTCAAACACATATACTCACATGCAAATATGTAAACACGCACTCACGTGAAGACATACGTATTTAGCGGTGTGGCACTTCACATTCTCCTATTGACAAAGTATAATTCAATATATAGATATAACTCTTACAGGTGCTACCACTCAGAGGTCAGCGTGAACATTTGAGGAATTGCTTAATTCTGTAGGTTAAAGTCATATTCCGGACGAACAATTAACTATTATTCAGATTAAACTACCGGTATGCATTTGTAAATCAGATTATATTTCTCTAGACCAGTGGTCTTAAACGTTTTTAATGCCGTCCATCCATGATAGTGTTAAAGTAAAGCGATGCACCCCCCCCCCCCCCGAAAAGTCACATAGAAATATAACGTTTTTAATATGTAAAATCTTTTTCACATCTGATTTCGATGACAATGTGAGAGAGACAAGCAGTTTCTCTTATTATTCATTTAACTTTTAATATCAATATATATTCTTACACAACCCATCTAAAACTAAGAGACTAAACATACACAAGACAGCATTTAGACGCATTTTCTTAACTAAAGCAAAATTGCAGACAATGTTCGCAATATTTGATCAGGTATCATAAATTAACCAAATAGTTAATCTTTGAAAAAATCAGTCGATTGGCTGTTGTTTCACTGTTTCTGCTATTAGGTTGAATATAGGTGTCAGAAACTTTGTAAATATTTCTCGCATGAGAGGATCCACGTTCAAGATTGCATTTTTTTTCTTTGTCTTTAACTAAACTAAACTAGAGACCTCTTTCTCACACAAATATTATATTGGCATCTGTACAAATATGGCTATTGTTTGGTCAACCATATCTCTGTACTATGGACTATCAAGCAGAGTAACCCTGACATCGAAGTGATAGCTTCATGTCTTGACATTGCTTTTTTGTAAATAAACCGCTTCAAGCCTCATAAGACCATCACGATGATCAGTTCCTGTCATATGTGAGGGGTTTAGGCATCTACATGTTCGCGATTATTCTCACTTTCTGAGAAATAGAAGTCACAATTTTCTTGCATTACAGTAAGGTGTCTGATAACTTAGCGTGAGATATGCACAACGAATATATGGTATATTGTTTGCATACAATATTCCCATCCACATTTTATTTATAAATGAGTCAAATAATTAGAAATCAGAAAAAACACTATTTCTACATTGCTTTTCTATTATTTACCTTCAGTTTAAATGCATTGGTTTTCTATATACTTGTAAAACATCCCCTACCTTTGATTTGCTGAATATTGTTTTGCTTGTGCAAATGATCGAAGATTGAAGTCATGTAAGAAAATTTTACCAGTCAAAGCACACCCTGACATATAACAACCATGAATTGTTCTTCCTAACTAAAGAAAACATACAGCTGATCTCTCAATGCAAACATTTGATTAAGAACCTTACCGAGATGGCCAACGTACTTCAGTACCATTTTGTTAACATTCAGTAGAAGCTGAAAATTACTTTTCTCCTGATAATTTCTAGTTTCGCTCAGTCGCTTTGCCACTAACGCTTCCCTGTGAATCACGCTGTGAATTGCGATACAATCTGCTGAACCCGCTTGGATTTTCCTTACAACGCCATTGATTTCACCGACCATAGTTTTGCACTATCAGAGTTGCATCATGTTGAGGCAATGCCCTCCTCAATAATGTAATCATCTGAAAAATGGTATATGTTTTGGTTTTTACTCCTTGTCTGAGGTAGTCCAAATCATTTTCAACAACAGTGTTCTCTTCTAAGTCTGGCCACCGACAGTAAACAACAATCTGTGATTCTCCACTATGTATGTGGTTTCATAAAGTGTAATTACTAATGTTACGTGAAGACGCCAATTTATAACAAGCTGTTTCTTTAAGTTATCTGCTAACGTCAGAGACCGACGACTTATTGTAGTATCAGATAATGGAATCTGCTTCACCTTCACCACACTATTTTTTCATTCTATGTATAAGGGCAGCTGCTAATTCAGAAAACGGCAGTGCAACACTTTTAAGTTTTGTCAATGCCATTTTCATTTAAGAAATGGTATGTGTCATGTCAAGACAAGTACACGTAAGTGTTTTTATGCTAGAGGACTTAACTTGACGTTTATGTTTATGTGATGGAAATTGCATCATTTTCGGAAGCCTCTCGTTTCACTGTGAGGTCATGTAGTGCAGCTCAATCCTGATGTAAAACATGTTTTATTTCTTGTTGCGCCAACTGTTGCACCAACTATAACAGGTTGAACAGGCTCAAGATTGTCATATCTCTTTTTAAAGTACTAGTAAATTTAATTGACTTGCAAAATGTGAGCAATCATGTTGAAATCTAGAAAATAAATAAAGATGCGTTAACTAGCGAAAAAGAGAGAGAGAGAGAGACTATCTTGTATATGAAACAGACAGTTTTAAGTGTGCATCTCGTCCACCCAGAGTTCCACTCCTGGACAGATGTCAACCCCTCACGTAATTCCGTCGACTATAAGATGTACCGTCCACCCGAGGTGAATGGCATTATCTAGACAATTATAAAAAAATGTACATTATATTTAGTTAAAAAAAATTTAACGCACGGTTAAAAATGGAAAAGTTGTTATTTTTTGTGATTTAGAACGATCAAATCTTTTTTCATGTAATTGATAGATTTCGAGTAATTAAAGGAGGTTTTACTTTTTATGCAATTACATAGAAGAATCCTGGGTAAAATATATCGAAACTTGTACTTAAACAACATAGTTATTTAGATGTTCTTGAAACAGTTCAAGGACAAACTTAGCCAGTGGTTGTATGTTGAGGTAAGGAGGCCACGTGTGACTTCAAATAAAACCGGAAGTGAGCAAAGTGTAATTCATTGGAGGAGTGACAATATCAAAAAGTTTAAATATAATATTGTAATGTGAAACATAGATGGGAATAGATCTAACCGAATGTAAATAATTCGTTCTTTAAATAGGTAGTTAATAAAAACTAAGGCTCTCTCTTTTTCGTCCCACCGTGCATAAGTACTCGAATAAAATATATGGTTTTCAACTTGAAAAGTTTGTTTTGTTAATTTAAATTAACAAAAGCCGGGATTGACTCGTCAAACCAGAAGAAGCTCTCATTACCCTTACGATTTCAGCGCAAACAAATTCCATGTGGGAGTTAGCTTCGATAGTTGTTTAATATTACAATGACTACGGTGTGAAAACGACTGTGATATGCAACATATCACCATCTTATATAACTGAACCCAAAATACTGATCTACGTTATGGTCAGCAAGCGTTTATGGTCACTGACTTTGGAATGCAGTGCCTGTTTTATATTCATCTTTACGCTACTAATATTATGTGGATATTGTTTCTTTGTGATCTTGTGTGTTGGTTGGTTGACACGTAGACACATTGGATGAGGTATCAAGAATATGATGTTTTGCACTGCAACATATTGCAGACAGCAGAAATATACTTCATCGCGTTTAAAATGGGTTTCTTCATCATTTTGGGTGGCCTTTCATTAAAGAGGAGGTGAAGTAATCAAGCAAACACCTCTAATGACATCCTAAATGCTGAAGTAACAAATGTAGTTTTCTTTCATGAAAAAATAATGAAAACCTGTAATCTGAAGACATATATATATATATATATATATATATATATATATATAAATATATATATATATATATATATATATATATATATATATATATATATATTCAGGCTGTATACACATATATTTCGGTTAATTAGCTCACATATTCTATGTATATAAAATGCATGTACATATTTGCGTGAGTTAAAGACGGTAGCTGACTCTCATCTAAATATAAGAGTTTAGCCTTTCCAATGGTTGATATATATATGTATATATATATATATACATATATATATATATATATATATATATATGTGTGTGTGTGTGTGTGTGAGTGTATACATGTGTATGTGTGTGCATGTTTATTTCGTTATAGCCATATTTGAGGTCAATAATCAAATTGATATTTGGTTTTTAAATTATCCGCCACTTCTTTTGATTCATCACATCCATTAAGCGTGCCTTGTTTATAATATTAATGATTTATTTATTTTAATATTTATTAATTTTTATACTTTATTCTTACCTTATTTCTTCGTATTCTTTCCTCCTCTTGCTTTTTCTTCTTCTTTTTTTTCTTTGTTCTTCTTCTTTTTCTTCTTCTTCTTCTACTCTCTAGGAGAGTTCCAAACCTCAGTATTCGTCATTCCCCACTGACAATAGCCAGTGGCGTTCTCTGGAATGTGAGTTACAAAAATCTCTCGAGATGTCAAGCCTCTTCCATCGCTTTTCGATTAGCAATGCAAATGACGTTGAATTAGTACAACAGCCGTTTACTATTGTGTTCTCGGAGGTCTTGTCTGGAATTTGAGTAGTACTGATTCTTCCCAATGTTACGGGAAAACATTGAATCACCATTAAAATAAGATGTATTCTCATTGGCCTACAACATATCAATATGAGTCACATCAGGTTCAAGACCGTGCACATGTCTCTATATCGTTCTCTTACAAACACTCACAAATACATGTATATATCTGCATGTATATATATATGTATATATATATATATATATATATATATATATATATGCATATATGTAGTTATACCTATATATATATGAATATATATATATATGCATATATATATGTGTATATAAATATATATATGTATATCTATATGAATATATGTATGTATATGTATATGCATATATATATGTATATGCATATATATATGTATATGTATATGCACATATGTATTTATATGAATATGCATATATATATATATATATATATATATATATATATGTATATGTATGTGCCTATATATGTGTATATGTATACGCATATATATGTATATGTATATGCATATATATGTGTATATATATATATGTATATATATAAATATATAGATACATATATGCATATATATATATATTGGTATATACATAGGTATATATATATTGGTATATATATAAATATATATATATATAGGGAAATATATATATAGGTATGTATATGTATACATATATATATGTATATATATATATATATGTAGATATATATATATAGGTATATATATGTATATATATATAAGTATACATATGTATATATATATAAGTATATACAGGTATATATATATATATATATATATATATATATATATGTGTATATATATATGTGTGTATATATAGGTATATATGTATGCATATATATGTATATATATATATATATAGGTATATATATGTATACACATCTATGTAATATATATATATATATAAATAGGTATATATATATATATATATATATATATATATATATGTAGAGATGGGCGGTTTTACAGAAAAACCGCGGTTTTTCGGTTTCGTCTCCATACCGAATACCGAATCGGTTTTTTTTTTTTAAACCGTAACCGTTCGGTATTGTGTTTTTACTACAGTAAGCCACCATATACAAGGAAACACGGTTGAAAAGATTTTCCGATTTGAATAAAATTGAATATTACCAAAAAATGTTATATTAGTAAGAGGACAGATTGAACAAATATATGATAAAAACATTTAATGTACTTAGCAATACACATCGACCAGAAAACTGTTTGGATAATCACATATTTGAGTGGAGTTCTATTAAAATAGTCATATCTTAAAAACTAAAGCACTTTTAGAGCTCAAAATACCATCATTTTGTTAGGAAATAAATATACTTACATTTTTCGTACCCAACTAGTAAATAAATTAATCTTTCATCTTTTTTCATGCATTAAAATTATAATTGTACGTTCTTTTGTCTTTCGGTAATAGTAATTTTAAATTATCTTATCCTAAAAAATATTGGCATTTGTTTGAGCGAAAGTCAACAATGGCTGCTAGTATTGCTGATATAACAATTAATCAGCAGCAGCGTCTTGTAAAACTTTGTAAAATTCGTTTATAAACTTCTTTAAAAGTAAGATAAAAATACTTTTTGTGCTTAAAAAAGTTAATCCTATTTGGTTCTTTTATAAAAAATACATAAAAAATACTGGTTTTCACTCAACTTTCGAACTTCTAGTAGTAATGACTTTCCAATTTAAAAAAAATTAAGATTCTACTTGTTTAGGTGATTACGTCTTAAAGTCTTGGCGAAAAAAAGAAACAACAAAACAACAAAAAGTAGTTTAGAATTTAGAGTGGGGGATCAGTTTCGCACATAAATTTAATGTAAAATGATCTCCGATTTCCCGGCCATTCTTGCCTTTTAGTGAAATTCATAAAATAAATAATTACTCTACCATTAACTCTAGGTACGACTAACAAGCCCACCTCCTAAAAATGCCTTCTTGAACGTATCGTACCATTAACCTTAAATATGAGTGGCAAGCCACCCCTAAAAAACTCCCTTAACCCTAACACTAAGTCCGAATGGCAACCTCCATCCAAAAAAAAACCCTTCCGTAACCTTATCACTAACGCTAAGTCCGAGTAGGAAGCCCTAATCCTACAAAAAAGCCCATTAAAACCATACATAATCATCTAAAAAATAAAATTTAAAAAAAAGCAGACGCCCATAAAAAACCGCAAAAATATTTGCCATAGAAAAAAAAAGATTAATGCCCTAAAACGCTAGAATGGCCCAGAAATGGTGAATTATTCTACATTAAATATATGTAAAACTAATCCCCCACTCGAAATTCTAAATGAATTGTTTTTTTTTCTTTCTGCTAAGTTTTCAGGGTGTTCACACTTAATTGCCCCTAGCCCTACCACTAACCTGAAGTTCAAGTGGTAAGCCCCCCTCCTCCCACAAAGACACTCATAATCGTCTAAAAAATAAGAAAAAAAACACAACAAAAAACAAGAAAAACGCACAAGATTTATCTCTCATAGAAAAAATAATTAACTGTCCTAAAACGCTAGAATGGCCTTGAAATGGGGGATTATTTTATGTGAAACTGATCCCCACTTTAAATTCTCAAATAATTGTTTTTGTTTCTTTCTTTCTGCCAAGTTTTTCAGGGTGTTAACATGTAATTGCCTAAATAAAAAAAAGTAGAATCTCATATTTTGGGGAGGTAAAGGGGTGAGTTAGCAGAAGGTGTAAATCTACAATAATGCTAAAGAAATCTTGC
>OY744529.1:83543721-83573721 GCA_963556195.1 Sepiola atlantica | reverse complement strand
GCTGAGTGTTTGAGCAAATCTCTATGTGTTTGTGGAAAGAGGATATACGGGTATTCAAGTGCTCCTTTATGCGCAAGTGTAGCAGTCTTGTAGTGTTGCCGATGTAAAAATTTTTGCATTTATTACACTGTAGTTTGTAAACACAGTTAGTGCGAAGGCACAGACCTGTGTTGGAGATAGGGCAATTGGCCAGGGAGCAGGGTTCGGGTGTGTGGTTAGTGTGTTTATTAGATAGATGTTGGCGTAAGGAGGTGCCAGTATGTGTTAGTTGTATGTTAAGGTTTTCCTTATGTATTGCCTTGCGGATGGAGGTGGTGATCTTATCGCTGAAGAAAGGGAGTTTTAAGAAGCATGTGTTAGCGAGGGTGCGGTGTCTACGTGTTTTGGGCTTATTTAGGTGGGCTATGGTGGGGGCGGGGTAGCCATTATTTTGGAGGGTTTGGTGGAAGTTTTTAGTGTGTGATATTTTGTCAGCAGTAGAAGAGCATTTATTTTGTATTCGGGTAATTTCATTATGGGCATAACTTAATTTGGCTTTTGTGGGCAGGGCAGACTTATAGTGTATGAAAAGGTTTTTGCAGGCAGGTTTCCTATAGAAGTTAGTGTGTATAGAGCCATCTTCGGTGATGTTAAGGTTGAAATCAAGGAGAGAGAGTGAGCCGGACTCGTTTGGGTGTTCTATGGTGAATTGTATGTGGGGGTCGGTGTTGTTGAATGTGTTGAATATTTGTGTGGCTTCGTCTTGAGAGGATGTAAGGATTAGAATGTCATCTATATATCTGGAGAAGAATATATAGGAGAGGCAGGAGTTAAGTGCTCGTTGTTCTAACCGGTTCATGTAGGTGATGGCTAAGAGACCGGAAAGGCTAGAACCCATGGGGAGGCCGGAGATTTGTTTGAAAGTGTGCTGCTGAAAGGTAAAGTATGTGTTGTCGATGATGATGTATAAGAGATTGTGAATGTCAGTAGGTGTTAGTCCGAAGAGCTCTAGGTTGTCAGAGGAAGATATGTGGTCGGTGATGAGGTCTATGGCTGGGTGTGCGGGTATTGAGGTGTAGAGGGAGATTACGTCTAGGCTAAATATATAGTTGTTAGTTTGTAGTTGTTGGTGTTGGAGTGAGTGTAGTCTGCTAATTACTTGGTCGGAGCTGCTGACATGTGCGGGGAAGGTGGAGAGTAGTGGTTTGAGTAGTTGAGAGAGAAGCCAAGAGATTTTATAGAGTGGTCCTTCAATACTAGAGACTATAGGTCTAATTTGTGTGTGTGTGTTGGTCTTGTGTGTTTTAATGAGGTGGTAGAAGGTGGGAAGTCTGCTATTTTGGGTGGTGAAGTTGATTTTGTATTTTTTGGGGAGGTTACGTGTGAGACAGATTTGGGACCAGGTGTTGTTAATGGAGTTTTGGACTAATGTGGCTGAAATGTTGGGGGCGGGGGTGTATAGGTTGTTGTTGTTAAGATGTTCGAGAGCGAGTATGTTGTATGAGTCTTGAGAGATGATACAGAATTACTTACCTTTATCAGAGGGTAAGTAAACTAGGTTTTTATTTTTCAGGTTTTCTAGGGTAAGGCGTTGGGATCTGGTGATGTTAGGGGTGATGTGGGGTTGTTCTTGTTGGAGTATATCAAGGATCCTCTGTTTTAATCTAGAAAGTTTTTGATCAAGTAGGTGGTTACTAGGTGGTGGGTGTAGTGGGTGGTCAAGCTGGTAGACAGGGAAGGAATTAGTAGTGTTGGTTGTATTATTAGTGATGTCTAGGGTAGGTTGATTAAATGCTGTGAGCCATTTGAGGTGATAAGCTGTTCTACAGAATTGAGTCTCGATCTTAAGTTTTGTGTGGTCGTTTAGCTTTTGGGTGGTGATGAATTTGGGGCCAAGGCTGAGAAGCTCAGTCTCGGCAGTAGTAAGGGAGCCGGTGAGGTCAGTGGCCATGGGGGGGGCTAGTGAGGTGGTTGTTGGAGTTGTAGGTTCTGGTGGTACTAGTGTTCTTGGTGATGTGAGGTTGAGAATATTTCTGGGAAAGCCAAGTGAATTTCCGTTTAAGTCGGTTTTTCTCGAGGTTGAAGCAATGGTGATAGGCATCATTGACAGCCGTAGATATGTTGTGTGTTGATTGTTCTGTGGGTGTGGATAGTGAGGAGTTGATCTCTGTGATGGTGTTGATGAGTTGATGAAGTTTACAATGGAGGTATTGGATAATTTTCTTGATACAATAGTTATGTATGAATTTTCTGGCTGGGTAAAGTATGGGTAGGTGGAGGCAGGCAGGTAGGTGGATGTTTTGTATAGTGTTGGGTGTTATGTTGTGCTTGAGGCATCTTTTGAGGAAGCGGATCTGGCAGCTGGCTTTGGCACGTTTCTCCGAGAGTCGGAATAATTCTCTGGCGTATGCAAACTGTGTCTGGCCTAGACGAAGTGTTAGTAGAGAATGGTAGTTTGCTTGAAGCATTGCTGGGTATAGTAGTAGTAAGTTTTTGAAAGGCTGTGGGCAATGCAATTCCGGGTAAGATGCAAGTTGAAAGGAAAGGAACAAAAACAATAAAAATAAATCGAATACGATATAAGACTTACTATTTATTTTTCCTTTTTTTTCCTTTTTTTTTTTTTTTTTCTTACATAACAGCAAGAGTGTTTTAGCTGTCCGGGTGATTAAAAATCACTATTTGATATTTCGGGAAAAGGCATCCCTTTTTCAAAAATAATTAGACCAGAAGAAGAATAATATTTTATTCTTCTCCGACTGTGTAGAGAATAATACAAAACAAAATGGCTGCCAGATATAGACCGCAGCAAAGAACAGTTTCACAGGGAATATAAATTAAGTTAAGTTTTATTTTAATATTATGTTAAATATATGATTGGTGTTTAGAATATTAGTGTAATGTTGGTTAGGTGTATGGTGTTCGATAAACTGTTATTTTTGATAATATATATTGTATCATTTTTTTTATTTATTTTTTTTTTTTTATATTTGAATATTTACTTTGTTTTATCTTCGTATTTTTATTTTGTTTATCTTTCTATCGTAATTTAAGAATTTTAATATAAATTAAAGTAATTAGTCTCATATTTTAAATATTCTAGATCTATCTACTTATCGATTTCGATTATCATCTATTAAAGAAGTGTTATTAATTACTAATTGTGAGTTTCGTCAAATTAGATTAACGAATTAACTTATTAACTTGAGATATTTATTATAAGATAAAGGGGAGTAACTCTGGATTTTTTAAAATATTTTTTTTATAATTAATTTTTTTATTTTTTTTTTTAATTTTTTAATTTTTTAAAATTTTTTTTTTTTTTTGGTGGAGATCTGTATAACAATATTAGTATATATATACAACATATATACACAAATGCATATATACATATATATATACATATCTATGTATTATTGTTTGTTTAATTGTTTATCTATATATATTCATCAATTTCTTTACATATTTGTTTGTTTGTTTTTTTTTTTTTTTGTTTTGTTTTGTTTTGTTTTTTTTATTTATTTATTTTTTTATTTTTTTATTATTATTATTTACTTGTTTAATTTATTTTATGAATTATTTATTTAATATTTGCATGTTATTTGTATACATTCTATATGTGTTTGGATTTATTAATTAATAATGCTAGGTTATGGAGTGACTTATTTTGGTGGGTTAGACGAGTATGCTGAATATGGTTTTTGGTTTGTGGTTGAAAGTGTGTAAGGATGGAAGTTCATATGGGGAGGGGCCTGTTTGATTGTTTGGGTGTATGGTGAGTTTATTATGGGAGGTGAGTAATGATTGAAGTGGTGGAAACGGACTCTGTTAAGTGTTAGATATGGGGGTTGGTTGGTGGATGGGGGGTAGATATTATAGAATGAAAGGTGAGTAGAGCTCGTGACGTTGATTGAGTGAGGGGTTTAATCTGGAGATGAGGATTGATTCTGTGATTCTAAGGTCACCGATGTTTCTGACAGACGCTAAGATGGAGACGTGAATATCGCGCTGAGTGTTTGAGCAAATCTCTATGTGTTTGTGGAAAGAGGATATACGGGTATTCAAGTGCTCCTTTATGCGCAAGTGTAGCAGTCTTGTAGTGTTGCCGATGTAAAATTTTTTGCATTTATTACACTGTAGTTTGTAAACACAGTTAGTGCGAAGGCACAGACCTGTGTTGGAGATAGGGCAATTGGCCAGGGAGCAGGGTTCGGGTGTGTGGTTAGTGTGTTTATTAGATAGATGTTGGCGTAAGGAGGTGCCAGTATGTGTTAGTTGTATGTTAAGGTTTTCCTTATGTATTGCCTTGCGGATGGAGGTGGTGATCTTATCGCTGAAGAAAGGGAGTTTTAAGAAGCATGTGTTAGCGAGGGTGCGGTGTCTACGTGTTTTGGGCTTATTTAGGTGGGCTATGGTGGGGGCGGGGTAGCCATTATTTTGGAGGGTTTGGTGGAAGTTTTTAGTGTGTGATATTTTGTCAGCAGTAGAAGAGCATTTATTTTGTATTCGGGTAATTTCATTATGGGCATAACTTAATTTGGCTTTTGTGGGCAGGGCAGACTTATAGTGTATGAAAAGGTTTTTGCAGGCAGGTTTCCTATAGAAGTTAGTGTGTATAGAGCCATCTTCGGTGATGTTAAGGTTGAAATCAAGGAGAGAGAGTGAGCCGGACTCGTTTGGGTGTTCTATGGTGAATTGTATGTGGGGGTCGGTGTTGTTGAATGTGTTGAATATTTGTGTGGCTTCGTCTTGAGAGGATGTAAGGATTAGAATGTCATCTATATATCTGGAGAAGAATATATAGGAGAGGCAGGAGTTAAGTGCTCGTTGTTCTAACCGGTTCATGTAGGTGATGGCTAAGAGACCGGAAAGGCTAGAACCCATGGGGAGGCCGGAGATTTGTTTGAAAGTGTGCTGCTGAAAGGTAAAGTATGTGTTGTCGATGATGATGTATAAGAGATTGTGAATGTCAGTAGGTGTTAGTCCGAAGAGCTCTAGGTTGTCAGAGGAAGATATGTGGTCGGTGATGAGGTCTATGGCTAGGTGTGCGGGTATTGAGGTGTAGAGGGAGATTACGTCTAGGCTAAATATATAGTTGTTAGTTTGTAGTTGTTGGTGTTGGAGTGAGTGTAGTCTGCTAATTACTTGGTCGGAGCTGCTGACATGTGCGGGGAAGGTGGAGAGTAGTGGTTTGAGTAGTTGAGAGAGAAGCCAAGAGATTTTATAGAGTGGTCCTTCAATACTAGAGACTATAGGTCTAATTTGTGTGTGTGTGTTGGTCTTGTGTGTTTTAATGAGGTGGTAGAAGGTGGGAAGTCTGCTATTTTTGGTGGTGAAGTTGATTTTGTATTTTTTGGGGAGGTTACGTGTGAGACAGATTTGGGACCAGGTGTTGTTAATGGAGTTTTGGACTAATGTGGCTGAAATGTTGGGGGCGGGGGTGTATAGGTTGTTGTTGTTAAGATGTTCGAGAGCGAGTATGTTGTATGAGTCTTGAGAGATGATACAGAATTCCTTACCTTTATCAGAGGGTAAGTAAACTAGGTTTTTATTTTTCAGGTTTTCTAGGGTAAGGCGTTGGGATCTGGTGATGTTAGGGGTGATGTGGGGTTGTTCTTGTTGGAGTATATCAAGGATCCTCTGTTTTAATCTAGAAAGTTTTTGATCAAGTAGGTGGTTACTAGGTGGTGGGTGTAGTGGGTGGTCAAGCTGGTAGACAGGGAAGGAATTAGTAGTGTTGGTTGTATTATTAGTGATGTCTAGGGTAGGTTGATTAAATGCTGTGAGCCATTTGAGGTGATAAGCTGTTCTACAGAATTGAGTCTCGATCTTAAGTTTTGTGTGGTCGTTTAGCTTTTGGGTGGTGATGAATTTGGGGCCAAGGCTGAGAAGCTCAGTCTCGGCAGTAGTAAGGGAGCCGGTGAGGTCAGTGGCCATGGGGGGGCTAGTGAGGTGGTTGTTGGAGTTGTAGGTTCTGGTGGTACTAGTGTTCTTGGTGATGTGAGGTTGAGAATATTTCTGGGAAAGCCAAGTGAATTTCCGTTTAAGTCGGTTTTTCTCGAGGTTGAAGCAATGGTGATAGGCATCATTGACAGCCGTAGATATGTTGTGTGTTGATTGTTCTGTGGGTGTGGATAGTGAGGAGTTGATCTCTGTGATGGTGTTGATGAGTTGATGAAGTTTACAATGGAGGTATTGGATAATTTTCTTGATACAATAGTTATGTATGAATTTTCTGGCTGGGTAAAGTATGGGTAGGTGGAGGCAGGCAGGTAGGTGGATGTTTTGTATAGTGTTGGGTGTTATGTTGTGCTTGAGGCATCTTTTGAGGAAGCGGATCTGGCAGCTGGCTTTGGCACGTTTCTCCGAGAGTCGGAATAATTCTCTGGCGTATGCAAACTGTGTCTGGCCTAGACGAAGTGTTAGTAGAGAATGGTAGTTTGCTTGAAGCATTGCTGGGTATAGTAGTAGTAAGTTTTTGAAAGGCTGTGGGCAATGCAATTCCGGGTAAGATGCAAGTTGAAAGAAAAGGAACAAAAACAATAAAAATAAATCGAATACGATATAAGACTTACTATTTATTTTTCCTTTTTTTTCCTTTTTTTTTTTTTTTTTTCTTACATAACAGCAAGAGTGTTTTAGCTGTCCGGGTGATTAAAAATCACTATTTGATATTTCGGGAAAAGACATCCCTTTTTCAAAAATAATTAGACCAGAAGAAGAATAATATTTTATTCTTCTCCGACTGTGTAGAGAATAATACAAAACAAAATGGCTGCCAGATATAGACCGCAGCAAAAAACAGTTTCACAGGGAATATAAATTAAGTTAAGTTTTATTTTAATATTATGTTAAATATATGATTGGTGTTTAGAATATTAGTGTAATGTTGGTTAGGTGTATGGTGTTCGATAAACTGTTATTTTTGATAATATATATTGTATCATTTTTTTTATTTATTTTTTTTTTTTTATATTTGAATATTTACTTTGTTTTATCTTCGTATTTTTATTTTGTTTATCTTTCTATCGTAATTTAAGAATTTTAATATAAATTAAAGTAATTAGTCTCATATTTTAAATATTCTAGATCTATCTACTTATCGATTTCGATTATCATCTATTAAAGAAGTGTTATTAATTACTAATTGTGAGTTTCGTCAAATTAGATTAACGAATTAACTTATTAACTTGAGATATTTATTATAAGATAAAGGGGAGTAACTCTGGATTTTTTAAAATATTTTTTTTATAATTAATTTTTTAATTTTTTTTTTTAATTTTTTAATTTTAAAAAATTTTTTTTTTTTTTGGTGGAGATCTGTATAACAATATTAGTATATATATACAACATATATACACAAATGCATATATACATATATATATACATATCTATGTATTATTGTTTGTTTAATTGTTTATCTATATATATTCATCAATTTCTTTACATATTTGTTTGTTTGTTTTTTTTTTTTTTTTTTTTGTTTTGTTTTGTTTTTTTTATTTATTTATTTTTTTATTTTTTTATTATTATTATTTACTTGTTTAATTTATTTTATGAATTATTTATTTAATATTTGCATGTTATTTGTATACATTCTATATGTGTTTGGATTTATTAATTAATAATGCTAGGTTATGGAGTGACTTATTTTGGTGGGTTAGACGAGTATGCTGAATATGGTTTTTGGTTTGTGGTTGAAAGTGTGTAAGGATGGAAGTTCATATGGGGAGGGGCCTGTTTGATTGTTTGGGTGTATGGTGAGTTTATTATGGGAGGTGAGTAATGATTGAAGTGGTGGAAACGGACTCTGTTAAGTGTTAGATATGGGGGTTGGTTGGTGGATGGGGGGTAGATATTATAGAATGAAAGGTGAGTAGAGCTCGTGACGTTGATTGAGTGAGGGGTTTAATCTGGAGATGAGGATTGATTCTGTGATTCTAAGGTCACCGATGTTTCTGACAGACGCTAAGATGGAGACGTGAATATCGCGCTGAGTGTTTGAGCAAATCTCTATGTGTTTGTGGAAAGAGGATATACGGGTATTCAAGTGCTCCTTTATGCGCAAGTGTAGCAGTCTTGTAGTGTTGCCGATGTAAAATTTTTTGCATTTATTACACTGTAGTTTGTAAACACAGTTAGTGCGAAGGCACAGACCTGTGTTGGAGATAGGGCAATTGGCCAGGGAGCAGGGTTCGGGTGTGTGGTTAGTGTGTTTATTAGATAGATGTTGGCGTAAGGAGGTGCCAGTATGTGTTAGTTGTATGTTAAGGTTTTCCTTATGTATTGCCTTGCGGATGGAGGTGGTGATCTTATCGCTGAAGAAAGGGAGTTTTAAGAAGCATGTGTTAGCGAGGGTGCGGTGTCTACGTGTTTTGGGCTTATTTAGGTGGGCTATGGTGGGGGCGGGGTAGCCATATATATATATGTATACAGATGTATATATATATGTATATATATATATCTGTATATATCTATGTATATATATATGTATATATATGTATATATGTATATATATGTATATATATATTTATATGTATATATATATATGTATATATATATGTATATATATGTATATATATATGTATATATATATATATATATATATATATATATATATATATATATATATACATATATACAAACATGTAGATAATGCAATGATTTCCACTCGCGTTCATAACATCAATAAAGTCCTCTCGGTTGCCAGTATGGTATAATCTCTTAACGAATGAAAACGTCCATATGTGTCAAAGTTTTGTTTTGTTTTGTGCATCGCATACTTTAATGTAAAGAAACGTTTTGCTCACTCAAAGGAGGCATTATGGATTGAAGCAAAAATAAGTAGTGTCTCTTTCAGTGATTCACAACAGAACAGATGAAATGAACTATCGAAACATATACTACCGTTAGCCCCTAGCCAAAAAGCAAGTCATATTAAGTTGTAAACAGGTCATCACTTTTTGTCTGTATCGCTTCTGCCTTTACTTGTTCCATATATCTATCTATCTATCCACCTATCTATCTATCTACGTCTATCTACCGTCTTTTTGGGACGATATATCTATTCATTCGTCCTCCTCTGTTATATTTCTTTTTACTCTTTTCCTTCTTACTTTCTTCCTTGGTTCAGTGGTTCATTTCATGTATCATAAGTCTATTCCCTTCGTGTGTCGATGTCGGCCTCGCTTCAGGTATCTTAGAAGAATTAATACATTTATTTCCATATGTAAATGAAAAACATAGATCAGTAGACAGAGTTGTCGGTAACTTTCTTTATCCTCTCATGATCACTGCCGCTAGATGTGTGAAGCGAAGCCCTGAAATATGCATGCACAAAAACGCCACCGGTTCCACTGTGGCGCTGGGGGTAGATAAGAGGTATTCGTACCTATCGTTTGAGAAAGAAAATTAATAGATGGTTATCAGAATACCTACATATAATCAGTTATAATGTAATCAATATATGTCTATAGGAAACGGAAATTGTCTGAAATGAAGTTCGAAAACGTCCTTGCAGAAATAATGCCGTATATTTAGAGAGCAGTAAGCTTGATTCTCACCAAGTTTCTCAGAATATTTTTTTTTATAAAAGATGTTATAAATAAAAAGAGGACCCGATGTGGATTATATATATATATATATATATATATATATATAGTTTTTCTTGTTATTGTTTTCAGTAGCGATATAAATATAGTGATTTTCTTAGTATGTTCTACTTCTTAAGCGGTAAGGAATATTGCACACTATGACGTGTCATTTTATTTTTCATATATATTTATTAAATATATTTACGTACATAAAATGTATGTATGTACGTAAAATTAATAAAGTTATATATATATATATATATATATATATATATATCGATGTTTGTCATGTACATATCCTGACCGTTCACTAATATACATAACTTCGAGTTTTTTTTAGAGTTGTAATACACGAGTTCGAATCTCACGTTAGTCAAAATGAATTCTTAACTGGATACATATTTTAGAAAGTTTTAGAAATAAACATAACATTATATAGCGCTACATATTCATGCTGGTACACCGTTTCCCGTTAGATCACCGAAGTTCAGAAACTTTGAATCTGGCCAGTACTAAATTGATGACCATTTGGGAACATTAGATGCTGTATGATGCCTGGAGAGGATATGAGAACTACCAGGTTCTATCATGCCAACAGAAAAGTTAGAAAAGTTAGGACAAATTAAGTATTTGCCTAACTTTCCGAGGACGGACCGGACGTCGTGGGGATTATATATAAAAATAACTAAGTGATCTGGTTTATCTCCGTATAGACATTAAATATGGTTAAAAAGTGTTGCGTTCGAGGAATGAATTTTACCTCTAGAATATTCAATCTTAGTGTTAGAGTGGAAGGGTGTACTCAGCATTACTTTTTTTTAAACATGGTTCACCCCAAACAAGGCAGGCCGCAACTGTAGACGTAAGGGGCTACTGAGAAAAAAGAAGAGGGAGAAGAGGGGGGTCAGCCTAAATTGGGATCTGTGCAGCGAGATGTCTGTTTACATTAGTTTTAAACTTCTGCATGTCAGTACTGTCGGGGAAACAGGGGACATGGAGGGAGTACCAGAGGCCAGCAGCACGAGGAAAGAAAGTATTTGAGTAGAAAACTCTCCGACATCTGGGGACCTCCACAGTGATTGGATGAGGTTTAGTTGATTGTCGAGTTAATCTAGAGAATATACGTCGAGGGGGCATCAGAGTAGCCAATTCATAATGAGATTAGATGAGAAAGGGTGGAAATTATGTGACATCAATTGAAAGAACATTCCTTAGGTGTATATGTATAATTCCCTTCAGACAGATCTGGCTTTTCTACTTATTATTTATGGGAATTTAGCGCGAGCGAAGAACCTACGATGTTATTGTGCTCAATTTCGAAATAAATTATACTTAACGAGGTACTCTGGCAATGTAGTCGTAAATATATATATATATATATATATATATATATATATATATATATATATATATATATATATATATATATATATATATATATATATATATATATATATATATATATATATATATATATATATATATATACGGCACAATCACGTTGACACACCGGTTCCCGTTGGATCACCGAAGTTAACGGCGTCGAGCCTGGCCAGTACAAAATGGGTGACCATTTAGGGATACCAGGTGCTGTATGTGCTCTCTGCTTATCTCGGCATAGTTTCCAGTAGTCTTTTATTACTACTTGCCATTGAAATAAGCAATGCCGACTATGGAGAGCGGTTGTTGGGATTGCGCAACCCTTGCAATTACACATTCACGCGCGGGCAGCCCCTGGCAGGGCACTCATACGTCGAAATCGACGGGAGAGTCCATTATTATTATTATTATTATTATTATTATTATTATAATTATTATTATTATTATTATTATTATATATATATATATATATATATATATATATATAGAATGTCGATGTAAATGTTTTGTATTGAGATGCATATTGGCATATGTGTGTGTGTATGTAACTGCATGCGTATACTACCTATTTCAAATAGATTCAAATATAATCTAACATAATTTTTATTTTTCAAATATATCCTATCTCGGATCTAGACAGAATTCAAACTTGTAAACCTTCCCCAGTTTGTCAGTCAGTTGATGACACGCAAACGCCTGTCTGTCTCTTTTCTTTCTTCCTTTCTTTTTCCAAGTCTAACCGAATTTATATGACACAACAAATATTGTTGCGTGCGTGGTCGTAGGATGGGTATATATGTGTGTGTGTGTGTGGAGACGTATATACGTGTTTATATCACCAAGTCGTAAGTGTCAAAAGAATATGTGTTTTTAACTCAGACGTTATTATTAAAAAAAAAACAATAAGATTCATTTCGATCGCCTTAGTTAAATATAAGATGTTCATTCCTCCTCGCTCTGTAAGGGGTGTTCAGATTGGTTGCAACCACCACTCTCTCTCTGGTTGTATTTGAATTGTTGAAGGTGAATTCAGTTTTCTGTCAGTCTAAAAAATGTAATGGTCTAGTTTGATGCTTGAGGAAACCATAAGGTTGAAATAAATGATTGCAGCGACGATTATGTAATTTCGTGTTATTATATTTTATGTTATATATATATATATATATATATATATATATATATATATATATATATATATATATATATATATACAGTTACCGGAATTATCTGGAAATGGCTGGGAAAAGATAGTAAGACACACAAACCAACAAACGGACATGAAATGCTACTTCCCGTCTTACTAAATGTAAGGAAAGTGAAGACGTATGGAATAAGAAATGAAGAGTACTGAATGCAATACGCGATCAATCTAGTTTTTTTATTGAAAAATATAAAAAAACAAAAAAAGCGAACATATCAATTTTAGAGTTTGACTCAAAGTGTGCATTTATTGAAAGCAAAACAAAAGTGCCGTTTTCAGAGTATGTTAAACATTATGATGAAGTGTAGTAGAGTATTAAAATGCAATACTTTTTGCAGTGATAGCTTCGCAATTTTCTTAAATGGTGTTCATCGCGGTTTGTATTGGAAGGGTTCGAACGTTAACCTTTATTAACAATGTATAATGTGTCACCACTTACCAACGCCAAAAGCTACCCACGAACAAGTTTTGATCAGATGGATAGATTAATGGTTGAATGATGAAGAATATGATGAGAGGATTGGAAATGATGAATAGAATAAACAAAGTTTGATGACTTATGGATACAGTTTATGACAATTATTTGTTTAAATTGTATTGAAAGACGGCCATACTGTTGGGAGGAAGTTCCGTGGGATTGTGTACCATATATTGTTCGCTTTTGGATAGAAAATGTTCGCGGAAATTTCGCCTTACACAAGACACATGGTGGTAAAAGACGTGTACTTGCTGTGACTTTCTTACAAGGAGTAATCAGAGATTGAGGCTGAGTAAGGCAACTACCATGAATATAACGATAGAGCAATTTAATGCAGAGAAGTGCAGATATCACTCCCTGTTTAGACTGCGAGGTCAGTTTTGTACTCTGCCAAGGCGAGACAGTAGCGTTTGATCTTGATAAAACGTTAACACGGCAGTTACAGATCAGTTATTTTATATTACACGTTGAAACGATATTTATGTCGATGAACAGTAGTTATATTATTAGTAATATTACCTTTTCTCAGCTCGAGAGGCTCTTAAGAAAGGTGCATATCCCGGTGTTCTACGCTTCTCATGTAGTTTTATACCATGTAGTTTTATACCATCATCCTAGACATTACTTCATCCTTCTTTCGAGCGGGGAGTAGTCTATTATCTGTTTAGTAACAGTAATATAAATAATTCTTAAGGTTGTTACCTCTGATTTTTTTTCCAATAATTATTCCAAGAGGTGTTGCCGTTCGTATAATTGTTGTGTTTCCATAATTCGAATAATGACAGTTTCTTAATTCTTTCATCTCTCTTGATGGTTTGTATTTAGTGCATGCGAATCACGCGTACCTTTTCGAGAGTGGGAAATACCTATTTTAAGCACGTTCGTTTATGCGAACCCCCGTTAAATTACAAAGACAACAATGTACTCATTAACAGAAGAACTACACAGATTATAAGTATGTATTATTATATTAAAGCTAGATTAATAAATTGTTGGTTTTCCTAATAATTGTTCTCTATATTTTAATCACATACTATACATGCTTATATATTTCATAATTTTGGAACTGAGTTATTTAGGAAAATACATTATTACTCAAGTGTATAGTGTGGGAAGATCCGCACTTATTTTATGCGTCGCCTTCTTGCTTCTGTCACTCGCTCACTTCCTCTAAATCTGTTTATCAACAGTAGCATATTCAAAAAAGGGAAAAATAACAATATCAAAATAGTCTATAATAGACTATTTTAATATTGCTATGTTAACCTTCTTCGTAATATCACAACTAGTTAATACGTAGTTGGAAGAAAAAAGACTGAACGTGTGTGTGTGTGAGAGAGAGAGAGAGAGAGAGAGGGAGAGAGAGAGAGAGAGAAGAACCAAGAATTATATACAGGGTCGGGCAGATAAATTGGAACTAATTTAAAATGCTAATATCTTTTTTATTTTTGATCATCTGATTACGGTTTTTTTTACTAAGGATCCTTAAACACTTTATTGCAAGATAGCATAATTATATTTACTCAAATTTGTTTTAATATGGCGGAATTAGCACGAAGAATAACTATATGCGAAATGAGACGCGCCGGGAGTTCTCCTTCGGACATTGTTAAGAGCACTGGCTATGCAAAAACGACTGTCTATCGGGTTGTGGCTAATTTCGATGTCGAGTGTAAGGTTGAGAGAAGTCGGCACAGTACTCGTAGTGATCGAAAGCGTGCAAACACTTTCCTGGTGGGGCTAAAAAGGTCGATAAAGGCAGACCCAAGTCAGTCGATGTCGAAACTGGTAAAAAAACGCAATGTGAGTCGCAGAACTATCAGCAGAGCAATCAACGAAGACCTTGGGATGAAGTCCTACGTTAGGAGACGCCATAATCTCCTCACTGCCCGTTCAAAAGCTATCAGAGTTGAAAGATGCCCCAATCTTATCAACCATCTGAAACACAAAGGAGGACATGTGCGCATTTTTCTTTATGAGAAAAAGTTCATCGTGGATGAGGTTCCAAATCGCCAGAACACTCGAGTTATTGCCCGTGACCCTTCGGAAGTTCCTCCTGTGATGCAGAGCAAAAGTCCTGCTTCTGTGATGGTTTTTGCAGCCGTGGCAAGTGATGGAAAGGTGAAGCCTCCTCATTTCATCGAAGCGGGTCTTAAAATCAACACAGCGGAGTATTTGAACATTCTTAATAATGTTTTATTGCCTTGGATCCGTAGAAACTACAACCCTACGAAAGTCATGCTCATCCAAGACTCGGCGCCAGTGCATGGATACAGGAAAGTCCAAGATTTCATGAAGGAGAATCTTCCCTTGTTTGTTCCGAAGGATATTTGGCCCAGCAGCTCTCCAGATCTAAATGTTTGCGACTATTATCTGTTCGGCGTCGTCGAGGGACAGACTAATGTCAATCCACACACAAATACAAACTCATTGAAGACAGCCATTCAACGAGCATTTCGCAATCTCGATCCCAATAAAATAAAGAGGAGCTGTTCACGGTTTTGTCAAAGAATCTCCAAAATAAGTGATGGAAAGGGTGCTCATATTGAATAATTTTGTTCAATATACTGTAATAATTAAATAAATAAATGTTAAAATGATATCTTTCCATATGTAATCCTTTAAATTATGAATTTTGTAAAAATAAAAAAAAGTACCAATTTAGCTGCCCGACCCTGTATAGTTAGCAGAAAGAAGCTAAATTAGGATTTTGTCTTTTTATTTGTTTTCTTATATTTAACATTTTTTGCAAACACACTTTTTCGTAATGCAAATTAGTTAACACGAACTTGATAAGTAACCCAACAGGGCATACGTTTTGTAGTAAAATACAACAAATATCCGCGTACCTAAGTAAAACTAGTCATTGTTATTTCAACAGAAGATCTGACAGCTACATATGTATTAATTCTTGATAAATAACAAATGTAATTAATATAAACTATTTACAACAAAAGTCGAATTAAACTAATCAAGAATGATCAATTATCCATAATTTACAAGCTCAACGTAGTATAACTTGAAAATACGGAAATGTCCAGGCCATAGAAGTACGCTATTAATTAAGCTTGAACACACTCTAGAAAGTGTGTACATAAATCCGTTGCTTATATATATATATATATATATATATATATATATATATATATATATATATATATATATATATAACACCTCTATTTATATAAATTTACAATCATCCATACCACCATACAGAGGTACAAAATGCTAACCGTGTTGTTGTAAATGACAACAATTATTCACGTATGATAGTTTCTGAAATTGAAATAAAGAAAAATATAATTATTAATTCACCAAAATAAAATTACAATGTGAATTATTAATATTCGATATGTTTTTAATTATTGTCACTCAACACATTTATCGATTATTTGCTTATAATCATGTGGCTTATTTTGTGTATAGGTGAGCCGTGTCATGCCTTCAAACGATCGATCAGTTACACTCAAGTATGAACTAGCATTGTCGTTGGTCCGTCGTGCTTAACTGTAAAATATTATTTTTCTTGGTCTGTCACACATGGAATAGAAATTTCAATTCAGACAGTCGGTAACAATTCATTTTTAAATAGTATTTCAATCTGATTGTCACGAATACGTTTTAAATGGGTGTTTCCCCTAGTCTGTCATACTTACGTTTAGAATAGCATTTTTGTCGGTGTATACTAATTTAATTAGAACATTGCCTTTTAATCCTTTCGTAAGATATACGCTTGGAATATTATTTCCGTCGGTCTGTTACAATTAAGTTCTAAATAGTATGTTGGTCGGTCCGTCACGTTTAAGTTTTAAATAACATTTTCAGATGGTTCGTCACACGTTAGTTTGAACTAGCATTTTCGTCGATCTGTCATGCGTCAGTTCGAAATAAAATATTCGTAGCGTTTTCGTCGGTCTGTCACGATAAGTTTGAAATAGCATTTTTCAGGGACTGTCCCACTTACATTTGATATCAAATTTCCGATTACGTTTAAACTTTTCATATATTGTTGTCATTAAACTCGGCTTTAGTTTGAAATAGCATTTTCATCAGTCTGTAATACTAAATTTTAATTTGTTTGGCATCGAATGTGTTTAAAATATAAATTTCCTTAGTCTGTCACGCTTAGATTTGAAATAGTATTTTCATACGTCTGTAACAGTTTAGCGTGAAACAGCATTTTCGTCGGTATGCAACTTTTAATTTAAAAATATAATTTTCGTCGGTCTGTCACGCTAAAGTTTTAAATAGCAAATACTGTATGTTTGTTATGCTTAATGTGGATGGCAGCGAGTGAAGAAGTGGAGAGGTGGGGAAGGAGGAGGGGAAATGTTTGACCAGGTGGCTGCTCAACACAGTAGAACTCTCAATAAAATTCACCCATGAGACTCAAATAGACAGGTCGATACCTTTCCTAGATGCTCTTATAATTAAGTCCAACAACAAACTAGAATTTAAGGTACACCGCAAAACACTCACCTATATGACTACATACACTTCTACTATCACCACAATAGCAAGATCAAAACAGGTTAAATTATAGGCTTCTTCCTACGCACCCTTAGAATCTGTAGCCCCAATACATAGATGAAGAAATTAAATACATTTTCAATTCCTTAAAAACACTGCAATACCCCACACAATGAATATTAAATACCAAGAAGAAAGCCTTTCAAATATTCTCCAGAAATACACACAAAAAATCAAACTCCAAACACCTCTTTCATAGACAGACCCCTTCTCTTACACACGCATTCCAATAACAGATCCATATGCAGCAGGCTAAACAAACTAGGCATTCCAATAGTGCAAACCACATCCCAATCCATGAAACAAACATTAAACACATCAAGACACTACCAAAAAAATCCACATCCCATGCCGGCTTATACAATGTCCCATGCAACAACTGCCATCGAATTTACCTGGGAGAAACACAACGTGAATTGAAAAAAAGATTGAGTGAACACAAGAGGGACATAAAAAACAATAACTCTCTCAGTGCACTTTTCTCACGGTCATGCCTTCAAATTTGAACAAGCCAAAAACACTAAATACATCCACAACAAAGCTCGGCGAAGACCACTGGAAACTGAACTAATCACTGCCTCCAACACCATCAAGCAACGAAATGGCTGCTATAACCTATCGCTCTTAATAAGCCAAATAATCATTACCGAACAAAAACTCATCCTAGATCATGGATAACATCCATTTTTCTCTCAGATCTCAAATATACTCACCCACATATCTCCGCATACACCCCACACACACACATCTTCTTTCACCACGCTGAACTTTCTAACTCACTCTTCCCTCAAATTCTTAATATAGCAAGCCGATCAAACATTCCCACTTTTCAAAATATTTACAATTATTTCACACCTAATCACAACAAATCTCCCCTCTCCCATTTCACCTTTTCGACCACTTCTCTCGCACCCTTACCAACCCATACCTCCCACCCTTAAACAACCTCATTTTTTTCTTCAAATCTTCTCGTTACGTTATCGACACACCAAAATAACAGGGCCTCCCCCTCCTCTTTTTCCCCACCTTCCACTTCTCTGCATACACCCACCTCACACACATCTTCATTCACCACGAACCCAAACCTTCCAACCAACTCATCCCTCATATTCCTGAAGCAGGCACCTGGTAAAACATTCCCCCTCCTCTTTCCCTACTTCTTCACATACTGTTATCCACATTATTCCCGCTCACTCCCTCCACTTTTTCACTTACAAAAATCCACATAATCCCTGCTACCCCCCTCCCCTTTTCCACTTTTCCACTCAGAACCATCAACATTCATTTCACTCCACACGACTGACATCACCAAGCACGGACGCTGGTCCTACTGCTTCCAGTAGTGGCTACTACGTCTTCTCATCAACTCATCATGTCAACCCAATATGTTCACGTACTTGCATGACATTTTTCCTGATATTATCATCCTTAAGAAGTCTTACAGATAAAGATGAAACGTTGATGAACACATAAAACACATCCTTTTTGGTTTTTCTTTTTTCATTACCCATATATATATATATATATATATATATATATATATATATATATATATATATATATATATATATATATAAATGTGTATATATATATATATATATATATATATATATATATAAATGTGTATATATATATATATATATATATATATATATAAATGTGTATATATATATATATATATATATATATATATATAAATGTGTATATATATATATATATATATATATATATATATAAATGTGTGTATATATATATATATTAATGTGTGTATATATGTATATGTGTATATATATATATATATATAAATGTGTGTATATATGTATATATATATATATATATATGCATATATATATATATATATATAATGTTATTGCTAGCGACCATATTGCAGAGTTGTTCTTGGGTGTAGTGTATAGATAGTATCATTATTATTATTTTATTATTATTGTTATAATTAATGTTATTTGATATGCAAATTATCATATCATACGGTAGTCTTAAGGGTAATATATTATTATCATTATTTTATTATTATTATCATTATTATTATTTATTTATGTATATATTAGTGAAATTTTAAGCTAAATTATTTCGACACTTGATTATTGAGGAATTGGTAGTTTAATCAGTACCATTGGAGATCCAGGAATAGTATAACTGTCCTGTTTTTAAATCTCCGAAACAGTTACATGGTAAACAGCTGATGATCCCCGTGTTAATATTAGACGCTTAAGGTCTCCTGTTTTTGTTTCACTCTTAGATACTAACACCCCCCCTTTTTTTTTAATTTACTTATTTTCTTATTTATACATTTTCCAACGAATGTTAAGTCTGCAATATCTTGGATTTAGTTAGTTTCTCTGGGAATTTAAACTGCATTTTACTCATATATATATATATATTATAAGAGGCATAATAGTCCGTTCATTGGTTGAGAAGATTGTACTTTAAAGATTATATATATATATATATATATATATATATATATATATATATATATATATATATATATATATATTATATAAATATAAACATACTTATATTGTATATATATTTTAGAATATATATATATATATATATATATATATATATATATATATATATATATATATATATATGAAAGTGTGGTGAGGGATAACGGCTAGTTTCATATCAATGTTCACGAAATGAAGACTGTAAAATATTTCCTTTTAGACATTAAACGACTACAAGAAATCTTAAAAGATTCTTATATTTAAAGTTGTAACGTCGTCAATCCTATATAGTTCTGTTTATCCGTCTCATTCTTATCTCACCTCTCCTACTTGGATGACAGTCTGAAGGTTTCCTCTCAAGATATGCAATTTAGAACTGCATATAAGTCAGCCGTCTTCTACGGGCGAGTATTTGCAAACTCTCAGCATTCGGTGCGCAAACCAAAACTTCATAAATATTTAGTTACGTTGCATCTTCTCTGCAGATCCAGTGGCTTCCTTCTTTTCCTCCTCGTAAATAGTTGAAAGAGTATGCGTATTCTATGCCGACAACTTGTCTATCATTAAGGTCATTATTATTTTAAAGCCAACCCGCTAAAATCAGTTTGCAAATTGGTGATCGACGTGTCCAGGTATCTTAGCTGAGGAAATAAAAATAAAAATGTGTTTCAAATGTCGGCATGAACTAACGTTTCCTAAGTTATCAAATGTATTAGGATTAAATAAATTATAGCCACATTGCTTACACGTGAAAATAAACCCCACGGTATATATCTATTATCATACGAAATGTGAGTAAATCATAGTCTTTTTATTAATTTTTGAATGGAAATCGCTCTAGACAAAGCATGAAGCCACTTGATGTAAAGAGCTAAAAATAATACTTCAACGTCAAAAGCTAGCCGACGATGAGTGTTAGATGGATAAATTCCGACCCAGAAAACAGCAATTAGTCCCCCTTTGTAGAAACATCGCTTATGGAAAGTGATGACTAAAGGACGAAAAATAGAGAAGCAAGAGTAACGAGTCAACTTTCTATTTTCCCTAATGCTTTCGTCATATATACGCGTATATCACAATATCAAAGCTAAGCGATTCTTTATTTCTGAGAGTAAGTTACGCTTGAAAAAAAGGAATTTCCATTTATCTTATTAGTCAAAAATCAAAATTAACTGAACCAGTCATCTATCTATCTATTTTCTATATGTAAGTGTATCTCGCTATCTCACATTGTGCGTTGATGTTACCTTCTCTCTTTAAATTTGTTCATGTCTCTGAGTATTTAGAACAATAGCTGATCGATCGTTTGTTTAGTTAAGTTACATCGTATTTTCGTACATATTAAATATACACGTGAATTCGATAGCAAAATAGCAGGTGCCGTAACTTTTGGCTTTTTACTTTAAAAAGGAATGTCTACTTCGTATCCTGGTGCTATCAGATAAGACTATCTGAATATAACGGCTTCCTGACCAAAAATGAACCAGAAATTAATGTAATTTGTTTCATTTCCCATTGCAAATCTCAATCATGTTCTGCAAAGTCTAAAACAAAAACATTTTTCATTCACAAAACAAGCAAACAAAACACCATAAATAAATACTTGAACGAAACAACTTAAATAATAAAACTTTTACCCAAAATGACCAGATTTGACATTGAATGATCCGAAAAGTGTTTATATGACGTAAAACAACAAAACACACCATGAATAAATACTTAAACATATAAAGAACTCGAAACATAAAACCTTTTACCAAAATGAGCAGATTCGGCATTAAATAACGCGAAAATGGATGATATGCCATAAACCAAAACAGCCAAACAAAATTAAATCAAGCACCTTGAATAAACACTGGAACATATACAGAGAATAAGCATACAAACTTTTGCCCAAATTACCGGATTCAGAATTAAATGACCCGATATATGCCGTAAAACAAACCATCCAAAACAACAAATCTCTCTCTTTCGTAAAAATATACATAAGGATAATATCGAATTAAGGAGATTTCAGTTATACTAAAAGACTATCATACCTCATATATCACAGTTTATGAATTTACAAATGAAATCAAAGTAAAAAAACGAATACTCCTATAGAGAACGCACCGCGTTTCCGTGACTTCGTGTCGTCGACGTTCGGGCAGGTCTCGGAAGCGCCTGAGAGTTGACGAGGCGAAAACTTCCAAACGATAAATTGAAGACTGGCAGACGATAAATTCAGACGAACGAAAATTACAGTAAAATACATATATACAAAAACCAACAAACTATAACAAAACAACTGTTATTAATTGGATGTTTGTGTTTGGGTCAAACGAACCATTGTTAAGCATATGCTTTAAAATAGTTTTTACCCACTGAAAAGTTTCAAAGGATTATTTTTTTCATATATAACATACAATGAAAACACTGTTTTTACCCAATTTCTTGTTTGTTTGTTTTTTCAATGTTTTTTATCGTTTTAAGGATGAGTCTTTCGCTTGAAATGACTGTTGCTGACAGAACTTAATGAGTTTTTCGTGAGATTCAACGCGCTGACACAGATCGTAGACATTTTTTTTTAACACGCAGCAGATCGTAGACATTAATTTCTTCCAAAAGTTATCGTCTGATTGCTTGCAACCTGGTTGTCTAATGCCTGCTGCAACCTGATTGGTTAATAGTTTAGTCAACTCTCGGTCGCTTCCGAGACCTGCCCGAACGACCGGAAGTCGCTGAAACGCGGTGCGTTCTCTATAAGCGTACCGAAAAAATAGCGGCAATGGGTGTGACCCAACTGCACACGGGCAGTCTAATATTAAATTATAATTAGATAAAGTATAACATGAGATAGTTACAATGTAGATGGCACCAGTGTCCTTGCATACAATCGGGTTCAAAACGCCTGCGTTGATTATGGATATTCGCAATCTTCATATGGGCCATCCGGTGAGTACCTGGAAACGGTGTAATTCTTTATTTAATTGTCTATTACCCTTAATTAGTCTAATCAAGACGGTATTTTCGTATTAATAAGGGATGGCTCATTAGTACACTAATGGCGGAGATTTCGCATTTTTCACAAATCTTGCACAAAGAATAATCCAGATGACTAATGCAATAAATGATTAGGCATATTAATTATATTGATAGGATAAAAAAAACGTATACATGATATAGACGACGTTACAAAACCGGCTTAATGTGTTTATATGTTTATATACTAGTTGATAAACGATTAACTCCTTGACAAATTGAACGAAAATTAGTAATTTTAGAACAGTTCTGCTACGGGTAAATGTGGTCCATATTTTTTTCATTTACTCTCATGTAAAGTAGGGGTGAGCAAATAATTCAGCTACCTAAGACTTTTGTGAAATTCATGAAAAGTGGGGTAGGCAAATAATTCAGCTACCTAAGACTTTTGTGAAATTCATGAAAAGTAGTGGTTAGCAAATAATTAAGATGCCTCAGTTTTTTGTAAAATACATAAGTGTGGGTAAGCAAATAATTCAGATATGTCAGATTATTGTGAAATTCATGAAAAAAAGGGGTGAGAAAATAATTCAGATACCTCAGATTTTTGTGAAGTTCATGAAAATTGTGGGTGAGTAAATAATTCAGATACCTCAGATTTTTGTGAAATTCTTAAAAAGTGTGGGAAAGTAAATACTTCAGATATGTCAGATTATTGTGAATTTCATGAAAAAAAGGAGTGAGAAAAAAATTCAGATACCTCAGATTTTTGTGAAGTTCATGAAAAGTGTGGGTGAGCATATAATTCAGATACCTCAGATTTTTGTGAAATTCTAAAAAGTGTGGGAAAGTAAATAATTCAGATATTATTGATTTAACTAGAATCTGAGGAAAGTGCGGGTGAGCAAATAATTCAGATACCTCAGACTGTTGTGAAATTTATGAAAAGTGAGGGTGAGCGAATAATGCAGCAACCTAATATATTTGTGGAGTTCAGATGTCTCAGTTTTTTTTGTAAAATACATGAAAAATGTGAGTACGGAAATAATTCACATACCTACGATTTTTGTGAATTTTATGAAAAATACGGGTGAGAAAATAAATCAGATACCTAAGATATGTTAGTAAATTATTAATATATCCATGATTTTTATAAGATTTATGAAACGTGTGTGTGAGTAAATAATACAGATATCGCCGATTTTGTTGAAATTCATGAAAAGTGTGTGTGAGTAAATAATACAGCTATCTCCGATTTTTGTGAAATTCATGAAAAGAAGGGTTGAGAAAATAATGTAGATATCTGAGATTTTTATGAAAGTTTAACAATAGGTATTGACATTAAAAATTATACTTTTATTTCAGTTTCTTTTTTAGTATTTTAAAAGGTGTGTGTAATGCATATTATGCCCCCTCAATGTTATCTAAAAAAGTCACATATTGCAAGTTTTTATTAAATTTGGTCAATAGTAACTTGACACCAATTAAGCCGCATTTACTGAATTTAATTTTTTTGTTTACATCCTTAAAACCTAAGCCTTACCTTTCAGACATTATCCAATATCAAACTACTATAACAGTTTGGTCAAAATTGAAATACGCATTCTTGACATGATCTTTGTTAAGTATTATATCTTCCTTTTATCATTGTAAGAGACATAAATGTTGTGCAAAATTATTCTGCCCGCCTATTAATTTTACCCTTCTGAGACTGGAGGGTTTCTCGTTCAACAATATAATAATACTCTTTTAATGCTCCCAAGAAATCGTGTAACTTTGTGTCATCGCCCTTCTAAATTATTTTATATGTTTCTTTTCCTGCTCGAACTATCCATGTGTTGCGTACGTGATTACACTTTCTATTACTTATTGTTATAAAGGTTGAAAGTAAATTCTCTTTTGAAAACATGTTTGCAAGTTAAACAAATTTGTTTACGCTTAATGAAACCAGTTCCACTTATATAAGCGACGATGTAGTATACTATTACAATTTATGTTTTCTTAATATAATTTTTTAAATTGAATTTAATAAAGATGGTATTATTTGGTAAAAAATATTACTTGCACCAAATTTATGTAAGTGTATCTTAATCAGTAACTTGCAAGCAACACTTTTTGAATGAAGGTTGTAGGGTTAGGTTCTTTTACTACTACTATTACTACTACCACCACCACTACATCCACTACTACTACGCCCAGAAAAAATTTTGATCATAAACAAACCCTACAGTTTTGGTCGCATGTAATCTTACAATTTCATGATTAGATTAGTCTAACTTCATAGATTTCAGCAATATTGTCGAAAGGTTGCCGTTTCTCTTCTGCAATGTTACAATGATGTTTTGCCTGACTTGTTTTCTGAACAAACCAGCTGAAATAAATGTTCACATACAAAGACATTTTTACATGAAAACTATGTTAAATTGAACGTAACTCACTTGTCTTATTTTTATCTAAGACCTTAGTATTTCACCAGTTTCTGTTCAAAGTCGTTCAGATACTCATTTTACTTCACAATTATCGTACATACTATATGCACGCACATATGTTTTACATGATCCATTCTATCAACTAGTTACGGCTGATGTACTGAGCCATGCACAAACTAAATCATCAAATACCAATCCTTTTCTAGCTTGCTTATGATTATTAAAACTACACCAACCAGATTGGTTGCCATTTTATACCAGTCTTTGATACGTCCTCTACAATCGATATGACACGGGTGAGCTTTGAGAAAGGGTTAGTTTATTTTTACCGGGTAATGCCTACGGGATTGCTCGGCCATTTCTGTACGGACAGAGTTGACTTCCTCTTGTGCGTTGGCGTTTCTATCCCCAACTTCAACCCTTGTGTCACAACTTCATGTAGTTTCAGGAAGATAAATGCCCTCTTTTATTGATGTCGTTATTGCTTCTTGTGCTTAACTTTGTCACAGAATAGCTAGATGCGAGTAATATGACTAATACTATGATGCTAATAATAATTTTTGAAAATATACTGTTTTAATAATCCAAACCAAATTTGTCTTTGTCTTTACTGGACTTTTTTACCAGTCGTTTATTTGAGAGTAAGCTAATTGAAACCATATAATATCGAAAGAAAGTGATTCTCTCTACACATGTCTAAACATTGTAGTCGTACTATGGTTTTCTTCTTTTACTATATTAGTTGGCTTATTGAAGTTAATTTAAATGAAACGAACCAATATCACTAGTCAAACCTTTAAAAGTAATCATGGTGTCATTTAATAAACAATTACTGTTTACAAAGTGTTTTGACAGAATTGCAGCGAATAGATGGAATCATCGACACAAAAGATGCGGGAGTCCCAAAAGTTATAGTTGCCCGGGAAATGTAAACAAAAATTACAAACTCGTTTTGGCCGGTCATAAATTCAAGTATTCGTGAGATAGCAGAAGAGTTGACAGTAGACAGACAGTGTATTCATCATTTCGCATGAACATGTATCAATGAAAACGCTGTGTTAAAAGTTGGTGTTGCTTTTCTATCGCAGTTGATCAAAAACAACAACGCGTCAACAATTCATAGACTTAATTCACACATCTTTTGTTGGCCATGTCGAAAAAATACTTCAGCATAGACTGTGTTTATTTAAGGAGTGTATCCATGCGCGTTCTTTTCTGCGATATCCGTATGCGTCAATATATCTGTTCGAGAGAAAATACCCTTTCATTGTTCGATAGATCGATCTGTTTGACATAGACTTTTAATTGGCATGTGAAAGATTACTTGCGACCAGACTGGCTGCTTTGGTTTTCCGTTTTTTAATCTTTTTTATCCTAGCTATGCCTATTCTAGCACAGTTCCAAATTTTCTCTCTGAGGTATCACATTGATCTGCTCAAACCCATCTCCTCAACGCCCCTCTCTCTCGCCATTCTCAGCTTTGAAACCCTCCCGATCAACAGGCAGTGCTCCCGACATTTTACCGAAATCCGATACATCCGCTATTCCCTCAGCTTATTTCAGGCATCCACCTTCTCATCAGTGTACTTTCACGTGAAACAAGCCACACTCACCCTCTTCAGCCTGCTCTATCAATCGCTATCCGGCCACCCAGAAAGTTTAAAACAACCGTCATGACGTCACTGGTCTGTGTAGCCCAATATGTTAGTCGTCTTATAGTGCCATCAATGTTGCCGACTAATATTTACCAGTGGTCTCATTAGTAAACTGTACAATTTGTTACATCAATTACAAAACTAAAATCATACATGTATATTACATAAATTACAAAACAAATCATACATTCATATTAGATAATTTGCGAAACAGCAGCGACATAACAGGCAAATGTAAACAAAGAGAATGACACAAACCCGACCAGTTTAACTCCGAACTGGGATCACAATGCTGCGTTTCAATACACCTCAATAATTAATATATATTCCAAAGCAATTACTTTGTTGACAAGTTCATGGTAACTTCATTCTCTACATACAAAAAAATAAAATTAATATTGTTTGGCCATTAAGCTAGGAGAAAAATCAATAGAAAATGTTGAATCAAATCCTGCAGAAATGCTTCTAACCTTCTTTCTACCAATAGACTTTTAAAATCACCTGGTATTCCGCTATTTTGTCCTCTCCAACTTGTGTTTTCCAGGACAATACGGGACTTTAATAATCTGTAAGGTGTAGCAATTTATTTCTTGGATACAGAAAAAGAAATAAGACTGATATGAAATCTGCAACCCTAACCTAACTCTAACCCTACCGCCTTGTTCCGAAAGTATGTGGCGTTATTTTACACCTCTCTTCTTCTTGTTCTTCTTCCGGGCCGTGTAAAGATTCTATGATTGGCGGTCACCGTAGTCAGTTCACATTAAAGGTTTGAATAGATTATGAAGATAACAAAACAGATGCATGTATTGTATTCAAGCGACGTTGAACACGGTGTGCGTGCGTGTAGTTAGGGTCTTAACGCTAGCGTTCCTATGTCCGAGAATAGTCTCCGATCGCCTCCCGAAACTCAATTAACAATAACTATGTCCTCTGCGATCCTTCGCAGTCGATATCTATCATCCTTCCATTTCCAATCCAACGGACTCTTTTTTTTCTTCTTTGTGTTTTCCTGGTGCTTTTATAAAGCGCTATTCTACGTTTTACGAGTCCTGTCTCTTTTATTCACTTGTCTATGATCTTTGCTATTCCAAACGGAACCGAAAGACATGTGCCTTTTGTCCATCTTCCTGAATTATCAAACTTGACCACTGAAACGTTGGACTGTAATTTAAAGAACCAGTCTGTTTTAATGTATTTTTAGTAATTTCTAGATTTTAGCTAATCTCACCCTAGTTGTGAGATGAGCTCATTCCATAGTATGTCAAAGAGCATTTCTTACTTAGACACATCAATGTTTTCTCAAAACTATTAACGAAAATACTATTTACATTTTATACGTGACAGCTCGACGGGCGAAATGAAGCTCTTATAAAGAGGAATAGACAAATATTTAAATCTAAAATCTCACTCAACTTCAAAACCGAAGCAATTAACTTCCTTCATGGAGCATGACGGATCGGTTGAGAAATATAGCCTTTTTTCTGAGATGAATAGACGTAACTTTCAATGGTAAATCAAACTTTACTCCGTCAGCTCGACGCATGTATTATGTTAACCTGAAAGATGGGAGCTCTACCGACGGACAGAGTATCATAAATGTATACGTCAAAGAATCTAGCAAGGGTCGGTCAGACAAAAGACGCTCAAACCGTTGGAAATGTAATTTCAAACTTAAGTATAAGCGATCAACCGACGGCTATTACAACTTGGAAAAATGCTTAAGGCAATCTGAAAATTGCTAACAATGTTCTCGCTCTAAGGCATGAATGACCTTCGAATCACCAACAATTATATCCATCATTTTCTATGATAATCTTATTCCGTTCAAAATTTCGTCCGCTAAAAAAAAGCCAACTGGCAAAATCTAATCACACACATACACGTATTATATATATATATATATATATATATATATATATATATATATATATGAATAAATACATTTTGGTTTTGTTTGGTGAAAGGAATTCCAACAGAGTGCTCACTTATTTAATAATAGGAGCATCATATTTATTAATTAATTAACAGAAGCTCAAATCAAATGCACATGCTATAATAGATTTCAAGCCGGAAACAGTCCGAGCCATCGTCAGCCTTATTTGATCTTTTTTTACAAGGTGTACTACGATAAGACCCCCGATAATTTAATACTAAAAGCACAAATAAATATATTTAAAAGACAACTAGCTTTTGAATCACTGGCAGCTACCTGTAAGATCAAATAGGGCTGAACGTGGCCGGATCGTGGTTTTATGAATATAAAACAGTCCAGAGCAACATTATCTTCCAGAGTCGGCACACCCTAGGCTAGAAAACTATGATGGCATGTTCATTTAGCCTAATTTTCTGCAAAATTGTAAATAAACAAATAAAAACATTTTTTCATTAAAAAACACACTAAACAGGATTTGGAGGACGTCGGTTTTATTTGTGCTGCTCTGTTTGGATCATATAAGTTGAACATTAACTTTATTATCAAATCAAAATAGCGTCGTGTTGTTTTGCCAATTTAAAATATTTAACAGCATTTGGAGGACAACGGTTTCATTTATGCTGCTATATTTTGATTCTACAATGTAAACCATAACTTTATTATCACATAAAAAAGCGACGCTTTCTTTTGCAACATTTTAAAAGTGTAACGGATTTTGAAGCACGTCGGTTTTATTACTGTTGATATGCTTGGATCATATTAGTTGAAGCTCTATATTATTATATTTATATACAGAAATACACTATATATATATATATATATATATATATATATATATATATACATATATATGTATGTATATATATATATATATATATATATATATATATATATATATATATATATATATATATTCCAATAAAATGTGTTAACGTTAAAACAATTGTTGATGCACGTAGATTGTTTCTAATGTTTGTATCATTATATATATATATATATATATATATATATATATATATATGAGATAAGATGCAGGATGCATCATACAATGAAATTTGGCTTAAACAGGATGTGTGAAAAATAAAAATGAATAAGCAATGAAAGATAATTAATGAATGAAAAAATTAGTAAATGAAAAAACAAATGAAAATAAGTGAATAAAGAAATGAATGAACCAGTAAATGACAAATTAATTAAAAAATGAATGAAAAGTTAATGAAATAAAGAATAAAAAGTGAATGAAAAATAGATAAAAAATTGATGAAAAACATCAATGAAAATTTATGAATTAACGAAAAATGAATGAAAACACATTTCTGGAAAGATAAATAAAAATGATTTAAAAATAATGCAAAATAATATAAATATGTATGAAAAACTGAAA
>OY744529.1:83526221-83538721 GCA_963556195.1 Sepiola atlantica | reverse complement strand
ATATATGATAAATATATTTACCAACTTTTAAAAAAGTATTTGTTTTAAGTTCATTTTATTAATATATTTGAACTCATATATATATATATATATATATATATATATATATATATATATATATATAGCTTACACGTGCCTAAGCGCTGCCCGGGAAAATCGAATAACTCAAGAAAGTTTTTGTAAAATCTGTAACTATTGAATGATTTGGTGATTATTATTGCCCAGCACAAACACAAACCCACAATATTTATGTAAAACAGCAGTTGAAACAATTAGAGCAATACATGGAGTAATAACTCACTGACCATAGTTTTCTGTAGCAATTTTGTGGTTGAGTTATCCTTCCCGACTGTGGCAGTTTTTATTATAGTCCGAATCAAGAGTCTCTTTATTTGGAGATATATATTTGTCCTTAAATTTAAAAACGACCTTTTGTCTAACTGTGCCGTCGTTTAGAAGCCCGGTTCGTAAACTGCATAAACACCATAAAGAGGCAAATAACGTTTTGTATAATATAGCAGGACCGGTGTCCGGGAGTTGCACGGCAGAGAGATAACAGTATTAGAGTATTAATTCGTAAAAAAAGTTGAATAGAACCCTGTGAGTAATTTAGGTGTTTAAAATAGGATTCATCAATGTTTTCAATCAAACAAAATAGAGGTTTATATAATATGTGTAACTACAATCGTAAGTAGCGGGTAATTAGTAAAAATAAAAAATAAACCTTACCCACTAAAAAAATTAAATGTGATCTAAAAATATGCTCGAATGTTTCCAGGTTCAGTAAAAGAAAAAGCCTTTATAGGCTTATACATATTTTATCCCAATCGTAAGTGCTTTTTTTTGTAGAATGAATTTACTAACCATAAAAAGCAAGTGCGGTTCTTAATGCGTTGAACATCTATACAAATTGCCGCAGCCTAGAATGATTTCTCCTTCACTAACAGATAGGAGAAAATAATTAGTTTAGTACTTTACTGCCCGAGAAGAGAAGATATTAAGTAACATATGTAACACTGTAAAGTTAAGTATATATTAAAACCTAAAAATGAAGTAAATATATACCGAATTAAATTAACCTTTTTGATGGTAGTAAGTAAGTAAAGAGATGCACAAACACAGAGTGAGACGTGGAGAGCTGAGCGTTAGAATAGGTTAAAGTTAACATGAAAAGAACAATAATAAAATATAAGAAATTTCTTAAAATAAAAATCACCTAAATTATCGAAGTTTTCGAGAAGTATAAAGTCAGTAAAATCCTATACAATAAAAAATAATATATTCTGATGGTTTGCGATTGTTCGAATAATGTTCGATGAGTAGGGATAGTCAAAAGTGAAACAATTTACCTGGTATGTGTGTATTTTTATTACTGACAAGCGTTGCGGAAAAATTACGAGTATCCATAAGATTTATATGAACAGGTGGATGTTTGTTAACGGTCGAGTATCTGTTTGATTTACGCTGTACGTTGTATAAAATCAGTTATAAGTCTTAAAATTAGTATGGATGTAAGTTGCAGATATGCGTAATTTTACTGTCCTTATCGGTGTCTTAATAATGGAGGAAAATGATAATAGTATGGTCGTGTCACTGTCTGCCTTACTATACTGCGATTCAATTAAGAACAAAGTCGTATATCGTTACTAAACGCGATAATTCTCGAGTATAATCTTACGAATGATAATATAAAGTAAGAATGTTTATAATAGAAGTATGTGGTTTGCATTCGCGCCTGTTTTCCATTATTAACAAATACGGTATTCAACTTCATTATATTGACAACGTAAAAATTAAATCTATAACAAAATATTGCAATAAGTAATATAGGATTGGATAAGTGAGTACATATGTTTATCATTTACTTCAGGGCAACAGCGTAGGGGCATGCTAGTATTTAATAAATACCCAAGAGTATTTTTTATTTTTATTATTTCGAAGAACAACCACTTGAGTAGAGGCGTCTCAGATAAACAGCTCGTTTATATTCTTATTTATTTCCCGAAATGATTTGCATTTTAAAACCCACAATCAAATTAAGATCGATATTTTCTTTTTCATTTTATTTTGGCGTAAAAAAAACATGTTAACTAACATAAATGTAAATTTCCTGGTTGCCGTTGGAATGATGGCAGCTTGAATCTCCCTCTTCCAAAAAAACTATCATTGGTAATTGAATTCTGCCTTAGCAGATCATTGATTATCCAATGTGATTCGCCTATAATTATTCGCTATTCAAACCTGTTTTTTATTACACTTGTCTTTTCAAACAAGTCATTCATTTATTAAAACACTAATGGCTTTTATAATCATAATTGTATTGCATTATTATCACTATTTTAATAGTAGTAGTAGTAAGAGTGGTAGTAGTAGTAGTAGTAGTAGTTTTGTCGTCTCTGCCTTTAATTCGTTACTGATGTTCATGCCTCTACATTTCTCGTTAGTTTTCGCAGCGACGTTTTCTTAGTCTGGACATTAGTCGTTTCTTTAGTTGGTTGCTCTACTCGTAACGACGTTTAGAACGACTGGTACATTGAACAAGATCGTAAAACATGTTTTGTTTTATTTTGATCGACTGAAGGATAGACACGATCAGGTGTTTTTTATGTTTATTTGGTTAAACATTACATTGACGCTCCACGAGACGATGGGTTATATGGCAATACTATCGGAGACGTAATCAAGTAAGGTACCGGCCGTAGTCGAGTGGGAACGGTAGGGTTTATGGATATAGACTCCAAGCTCGTGCATGTGTTTTTCATAATCTTTACAATAGAGTGCCAGATATCCTGCCATACTAAAACAATTAAATATTGGTGAGTGTTATGCTTTGGAAGGACCCGTAGCGCAGTGGATATAGTACTAAGTATAATTCGGCTCTAAGTGACAGTTATTTAAAGGTTCAATTCTGAGTGCGGGCGATACGAAGAATTGCGAATTACTGAATACTTCTTCCCAGTCATGCCAGATGGAACGAGAGCATGCTTCCTTCGTGGATTAAATAAAGCGTCTTGTTCGAAATTCCGTCGAGATTCCCGAGTTCGACGGAAAGATTCCCGAGTTCGACAAAGTACACCTGAAAAAATCGGAGGTTACATCGGCCTAAACGTTATGATAAAAACAGCCAAAATGAGAACAGTAGCCCGCATATACCAAATTCTATGAATTGATGAGTTTTGTTTAGTGTCGCTTAGTGTTAGTCTATCTGGTAAGTTTATCTAACTAAAGGATTCTACATCATCGAATTTCATTTTTTAAGTCCTCAGATATTTGTGCAAAAGAGCCTCAAATGTGGAGGCAATTTGTTTTTAGGAGGGAACACTTGGCTGTATCTTTTACTATTGTTTTGCATATACCTATTAGTTGTTGATAAATAATGTTTGAACAAAGTTGTTAATCATTAGATGGCATTGCACAACGTCATGAAATGCAGACTTATTAGACAGATCTCTATCCATAGACAGACGTTTCCCTAAATAAAAAGCTGTAACCTTATCTGCTCTACACTGTCAACTAAACTGTAGCCCCATGCCCCAATGTTGCATAGCTGTGCTTGTTTTATAATACTTTATGCCAATAAACCTCAATTTTCATCAGAAACAACGTTATTGGGAGTCACCATTACTGAGGTAAAGGTACTCTCGCGTGCTCGTATTAAGATGTTAATTGATTCCATTACGAACCTTTTGACGTAATAACATATTTTGTCCGTCATGTGCGTAAATGATGAATTGGCTTGGCAACTATTTGTTAAGTAAACTCTGAATTGATCTTTAGATTTTATGTTTTTTACCTTACTAAGATCACCAGACCTATACATTTGACTGTTTTCATTAAAACGCTATAAGCTCCGGGCAAATAAAATTGAATGGTTTTAATAAATATCGTGATTATCAAATACGAAATTCTGCTTAAAGTCTACATTGTCTAATGATTTTGCCAAAACCTACTATATATTCTGCATAAATGTTTAAGAAAATGATTCAGAGAACATTGGATAACGTTTACATTTATTATCAAGCTATTAACACATCTAAAGAAGAACACAGGATATGACTTTCAAAAACAATTAAAGTCAGCTTTACCATGATATGAATAGAGGTATGACAAAAATAACAAAAACTCAACGTAACAGAAAGAAGACAGTTCTAGAGCAATATAAGAGAAAACCTACAAGATAACAACAGAAATACCGATTGGTTTTAAAACATCAAACATATATTTTCTATTTTAATACACACCAAACAAGGCACGTTGCAACTGCGACGAAAGGGCTACTAAGAATTAAAGGCCATATTTATAAGGGTCACACTAATAAGTCGATGTGTCGTGAATTATTTGATCACATTGCATTTAAATTTGTTGCATGTTAATACAGTAAGGGAAACAGAGAGCCAGGAAAGAATTCTAAAAGCCAGCAGTTCGATGAAAGAAGCCATTGAAGTAGGAAGTACTACGGCATCTGGGGACCGCCACAGCAAAGGAGATGGGATTCAGCTAATTGTCGGCTTGGTCGGATGTATTTCGCCGGAGCACATGAAATTAAAGTATTGTAAAACAAGAGCAGGAATGCAACATTGCGACCATGGAACAAGCATTGGAGCTTGGTTGAGAATCCGCACCCTATTATATTAACGGCTCTATTTTGGGTCCTGCCAAAGGGGTAAGAAGTGGTTGTTGTTTGTACCAGCCCGGCTATGACAACAATACTCCATCCATTGGCGAATTGGTGCTTTGTCGAGATACAGGAGATTGCCAGGCGTTAGCAGAGGAGAAGAAGCTATATTTCTTTGCAGCATCCTTGGCATTATCTTCAATGTATTTGTTACAATCTGTGTTACTCGTTAATGTTAGGACAAAGAGTTTGACGAAGATACAGAAACTGAAATTAATAAAGAAATCCAAAAGTCTATTAGAATAAAAATGGAAAAGTAGACAGCACCATGTTACAGAAGAATATATGCATACTGTATTTAGGAAGTATTTATCCTGCATGAAACTCTAGAAGTAACAACAAGGATATATATATATATATATATATATATATATATATATATATATATATATATATATATATATATATATATAGTAAACGGATATACCAGAGTGGATAGTAAAGGTGTGAATCATATTACTCCCTAAAGCCAGTAAGAATGGGTCAATAACAAAATATTACAGGCTGACATTATGCTTACCATCCAAATCTTAACAGCACACATTAGAGAATAGATTGTTATAAGTGAGAACTATTTTCTGAGGAACAGAATACATTTACAATGAACTGATACCCTCCAAAATGACCCCTTCGAGTATGGGACATCGGTAGAAAGGGGGAAAAGAACTGTTCATTATAAAAAGTTGCGTTGATAACATAATAAGAGGATGACACAAATATATGAATAACACTCTAGAAAGGTTGATTACAGCTGACAAACGAACAATACAAAATCGGTGAATCTGTAATCAAAAAGGCCAGAAAATTCAAGTAGCAAGTGAAACAGCTGCGATTTATAAGATCGGCCAAGGAAGGGACAGACTGAAACATGGATATGGCTACGAATAAAACACACTTAAACAGACAAGCGACTTCTACTATTAGCCGCAGGAAAGTATGCGATCAAAACCATCTATTAAAAAGCGGAAGTAGACAAAACGCTGGAAAACATTAAATGTAGAATCTTTTTGAAACTGAGAGGAAACGGTAACCAAAAGATATGTGTATACAACAAACTAGTCTAAAATTAATATACAATAATATACATAACTGGGTTGGAAATAGTATCTATTGTGTACTAATATTTTTTTTACATTCAGATAGTTCTTACAAGAATGAAATAAACACACATCTCTGGAATATGAAATGACTATCAGGAAAACTCACCCGAGTAAGGAGACCGGACGTAGTAATAGTCAGCAAACAAGAAGAGTAAACAAAATAGTAGATGTCAAATAAGCTCAGACACTTACCCACAAAACGCGATAGAATCAGCATCGGTTGGTTCCCCAAAAATAGGCATAACAAGTTAAGTACGATGGAAAGGCTGAGGAGAGTGAGCACCATCCAGACGTCTACTGGAAGGGCACCAATAGTAATGTAATAAGGGTGAAGGTTTTTCCATTCAAGTTCCAGTGAACACCTACGGCTGTTATCACATGAAACCTTTAGTTTAACATTTTTTAAATCGGTGCTTAAAATCTGTGAGATATTGTTGTCAATCATATTCCAGGGTACACCGCTATTTATAGCCAGGTCAAACTAGTGTGACAAATCATAGTGAGTTAAAAAGATAATAATAGTAAATATGTTAAACATTATTTTTCAAAAACGAATTGAAAATAAAAATAAAATATTGAAAACTTAATTTTTGATCATTTTCGTTTCAGAACAAATGGTTTTCTATAGATTTTGTGATTTTTGTAATTCGTTTGGAAAATTGAATCTCTGGACGAAACCATCGATATTTGTCAGATTGCGGGATCGAAATAAATCCTATTTCGACGTTGTCCTTTTTTAAATATACCTAATATATCCCCTTCAATATTTGAAATGTAATTAAACCAATGATAATGTACAATAATGTGTTATGTGACTGATTGTTTATTTTAATTGTACACTCTATAGGGAAGGAAGTCATTAAAATTGTCCACTTCCGCCACATCCTTATCCACTTCCGTCATATATCTGTGCACTCTAACACATTTATAGAAAGTATTTTGTCGCTGGCAGCAGAATAATTTTCCCAGGTTGAATGTTCAAATTGAATTGTTTGGGGGAACACAACTAAACAACTGTGGCCACCCTTGCACAACGTGTTACCTTTATTCAGAATACATTTTCACAGTCGTTTCTAAACTTACTAGACTTCTATAGTTTAAAAACCTATTAACTTATCAAGATTACTCTACCTACAATATTGTATGAAACAAAATTAGATACAGTTACGAAGACTCAGTGTAAGAACTTTGAATAAAATGGTGTGACTCGCTTGTTGCCATTCATCCGAGACCCATTCAAACTGTGTATCTTATAACATATCCAAGACAAATTTACGGGGTAATTCTAATATATCATTATAGGACTATCTGTTAAAGAAAATAGTTGTCTTCTTGAACAAATTCTTCTACAAAGTATTTATATATTTACACAGTATACAAAGCACACACAATTACTTAGATATACTAGCAAATATGCGCTTCTCCCGGTCGCATGTTTTTGCTAGTTGTTTCATTTACTTGCTCAGTAAAGTGTATTTGTTTGTTTTTTACAAAAAAAGAAAGAAAAGAAAATCACTCCATCCTCTATTTGAATAAATAAAACACGGAATAATAAAAACAATTTTGAAACAAAAGTTACCCTTTACGGCGTAAGATGTAAAACAAAAATTCCTAAACTCACTTAAGGTCGTAAAAAGATGATAATATTTTAAGTTTTTCAAATCGAAAAAAAGGTGTACCGTAAATAAAATCAACAATTAAAAAAATAAAATAAAGTTATTTAATTACTCAGAAAAATGTGTTTAGTTTTTCTTACAAAATTTTTTAAATCAATAATTTTTTCAATAAAATAATTTGATTCAATAAATGTGTGCTTTAAAACATAATTTCTAATAATATTAAAAAAAACAACCTAAAACGTATTAAGAAACAAAGTAAATATATCATTTTTGAGCGACTTGTACGATACATTTCAGTGAATCTGTTATTTACATGTTATTAATGCGCCCCTGTTTTGTATCTCTCTCTCTCTCTCTCTCTCTCTCTTTCTCTCTCTCTCTCTCTTTGTTGAAATATTACTTTCTGTGCGTTCGAAATAGAACATTATACTTAATAATCAGATGGAAGGTAAGACATATACTACATTAACCCTCCTCAAAAAAAAGTAAGGAAGACTATAATCCATGGGAGGGTAGTATTATAACCTAATAACAAATACTACATCCACTCCCCCCAAAAAGAGTAATTCATGACTGGTCGGATGGTATCATGAAAACAGCACATATGCTACAGTACATCCACACATCTAAACAAGAGGAGGTAATACCTGGGAAGATGGTATAATGACAACAGAATAGATAGCACACTACACTGAGCTCCTGAATTGAGTAATTTAAAGATAGTACATTAGTTTGAAATAATATATAGTATACTATTTCATAAGTACAATAGTCTTAAATAGTATAGTTTTGGCTTCAGAAAGAGATACATACACACAGACAGACATGGAGACAGACAGACAGACATACAGACATACAGACAGACAGCCAGCCAGACAGACAGCCAGCCAGACAGACAGACATACAGACAGACAGACAGACACATAGTGTCCATTATTAATAGATTAAGAATTTGACTCTTAACAAGTATTACTACAATGACGAGGTTCAGCTGTATATGTGGCAGGAACGACGGTTGATTGTTAGAAGATTGTCCCGGATTTTTCGTTTTGTCTTGCGCGTTGCTTTCTTACAAGTTATCTCAGTATCATGATAAGCTATAATATTGGCCTGAGGCTTATACTTTGGATTAGTTAATTGAAACCCAGCCAATCAATTATTGAATAGATTGAGAAGACCGAGGTGTGTGTAAGCTGTAAAGAAGATAACATGCATAATCACTATACGTTTGGCAGAAATTCAATGAAAAAAAAAAGAGGCATGCCTTCGTAAGGGCAGTTTTATTAAAATCGCTCGCTTTGGACTCCTATGCGGCGTATGTGCAGTTTGTGGCATGCCGCATGCTCTCGGGTTAAACCGTAGATGCTTACTTGGCGGCTCTACGGGTGCGAGTTTTACCATTCGATTGTATGACGGATAAAGGCCTCAAAGCAGCTATTTTCCATGGATTACTCGATCATGTCCGACAGCTAATGCAATGGAACAATGAGCATTTCTCAGCTACTGGCTTGAGTAAAAGCTATACTGAAAGATGACTCACCGGATCCGCATAAATTACGGCAGCCATGTGGCCAATGAAAACCAGAGAAAGTCAGACGAAGAACATCAGAGTAAGGTGCTTCGAATGCGATTGAACTAACCACTTACCTATGGATTTTCTCGCTCGGCGCTACATACGGAGAGCTCGGTGCCCTCAACTGCAAGAGAAGTGGTGCACGTTTTTACCGACGTCAAGAACTAGTCTACACTTCTTTAGATGGTACGGGGAAGGTTTAGGAGACGACAGCTATGCACTTGCTTTTTCCCCAGACAAGATATTAACCTGGCGCTGCCAACTGTAACAGTAGATGTGAACGGAAAACAATGCGTGCATTGCATTAGTTCATTATGGATGCTCCTGCATCATAGTGAGCAAAAAAAAGAAGCCGGACGTAGCGAAAGCAGACCATCGAGGTAGCTAATATCGGCGGGAGAACGCAGAAACTTAAAGTTGGGTCCGTTAGCCGACTAGAGAGTGGGCGTGTTGTTGTAACTGACGTCCTAATAAAAAAAGAGTGTCCCGCTTGTATTCGACCTTTAGATTGGTATAGACGCGATAAAAACTCGAAGTGGAGAATCCAGCTTGAAAGCAGGATAGGTCTATTTTCTGGTTTGACGGCTGCTCCTGCCCTTATCATTTAAGAACCCGATTTCCAAACGGAGGTTGACGAACAACGAAATGAATAGATCGCGACGTAGAAATAGCAAGTCTCCAAACAAACTGAAATAAGCTGTCACTGATCCTTCAATACCGGCAACAGTCAGGAAACTATTTGAGTAAGAGTACAGCGATTGATCAAGAAAGGCTGGCTTGTTTCCTATGACGAACAATAGCCGGGACCCACCAGAGAGCTGCTTCCGTTTGTGGCTGCTGTCCAGCGTAATAAATCAAAGGTGCGTCCTGTAATAGACTACCGGGAAGTAAACCTCCATGTGGATGCATATACTTCGCACGCTGATGTATATGCCAGCAAAATGAGGGGATATAGACGGCAAAGCTCAAATATAGCGTGGTTGGATCTTCGGTCTGCTTATCTTCAACTGTGCATTGCTTTGTTGCTTTGGACTTAGCAAACCGTTTTATTTTTTCAAAGTAGAAGAGTCATTTTAACCAGATTAGGATTTGGTCTGAATGTGGCTTCGCACATAGTGAGGTATATTGTGAAGTCAGTCTTATCGCAATACAACTACATCAAGAAGGCGACGTGAACTTATATTGATGATGTGTATGTGGATGGAAGTGTCGCATCAGCAACCAGCGTTGCTGATCATTTGTCGCTCGTTGGACTAGCCAGCAAAACTCCAGAACAACTGAGGGATAGAGCCGGTTTCTTCACTTAACTGTCTGGGAATTAGCGGACGTCCTGCTTTGGAAACGTTGAGACGATCAGCCGAACGCCCCAGCCACTAGTAGCAAAGTAAAAGTTGTTATCTCTCTGCGGAAAGCCTGTTTGGCCATCTCCCGGAGTGTGGCTGGCTGTAAGTAGCGACTAGTGTTTATCAATCCAGCGGAAACAGAAGGATAGAACGATAACACACAGGATGACACATTAAGACGTATGCTAACTGATATTGTTAATAGAGTGAATCATCCGACCCATAAGAAAGTATATTGTGCGTCAATGGTGAGGAGCTTGATGTGCGGGCTGACGCAAGCTATTTGGCTGCACCCGTCCTGCCAGAATTCCGTGGGAGTGCGATTGAAAGTGCGTGTTTGAGACGGCCAGAATCGGACACACGACACATACACTTTGCGAAGTAGGATGCCATTCATAAAAGGGGTAAATCTAGCTATACATGTGGAGGCCACATCATTACACTTGAAAACCGGCTCCTTATGTGTTCACCGATTGCTTTCTAACATGTTGACTAACAAATCTATAGCGAGCACTAAGACTGTTTGTGAAATACGGTTACACACTTTTTCAAAACTTATCAATGAGTACGCACTGTGATTGTCAGCTCAATTCAAAATGAATCCGATGAGATCACATGATTCCTGAAAGCACTGCTAACGGTAACAAAGCTTGTGTCGCAGATATGTGCCGCCGCCGATAACAAGATAAAACCGAGCAAAATATGACAAATCAATTGTAACAGCGGTTATCCTGGAATCAGACGAACGACCTACTTTGTCAGGAGGATCGCGACTGGTAGGACATAGAGGGATGTGCAATTTGCATTTGAATACTTTCACGAATGTCTGTCTATTGATCCTGCACCGATACAATAGCACATGGGAAACTTTAATGATAAAGTGTATAGCAAAGTTTCTGTATGGATTGCAGCCACTGTGAAGGTGTTCGCTACCTATCATTCATCGATTGCGGGCCTACCCTGTTGTCCATATGTAGATTCTTACGGCGAGAGTATTCCTCAGCTGTGATACAGTGTCTCAGCTATGTTTTCTTTGAGAGGGGTCCATGCAAAGAAATGTTTACCGACAACAGTACAGCTTTTAGTAGCAATAGGTTCAGAATGTTTGCTGAAACCTGGGGTGTCCGATTGCGCCTGTAATGTGCATACGCACTGTCAGGAAAAGGTATTGTCGAGATGTACCAGAGATTCATAAAACAGATTGCCACTTAGAAAGCATTCACTGCTGAACAGGCGATTTATTGGTACAATATCACGACAAAAGACGGTGTTCATAGTCTAACGAATGCAGCGTACATGAAGTCAAGGTGAAAGGCATCGATGATGCTATTCCGTTGCTACCAGAGCACAAGCATGAACTATATGAACAGAGTGAGGTTGTGCTGGATGGAGCCCGGCCAAACACGTGCATGAGTAAATTGAAGACAGGAACTGTGACAAAGATGGTTAGTGGCCAAACAGTGTGTGTTGACGGAGTGCCTCACAATGTAACATATCTTCGACTGTATGCTCAGTTTGTGAGCAATTCTGAAGAATGTTGAAGTCTAACATCAAGCAATGGGAAATGATGTTTCACAGTGATGAATGGCGAGTCGGATAACTCGGCCGATGCTGCCCTTAATCGGTTGAGAAGTAGCGACGACAGCGACAGTGACGACGACAATAGCGAAACTTAACACGTCTCGGTCTCAAAGAAGTGCCTGAATTGTATGTGCTACATCTCAGTGCGAAACCACGGACGAAGGAAGCCACCTCGCAGCTGATGCATGTGTGATTATGAGAACAGGGGGAAGTGTGATAGATTGAGCTAATCCCTCGACATAAACAACAAAAATAGCTTGAGTCGTACATGAACTTTGCATAGCGACCAGGCGAACTGATCAAAGGAAAATATGTGTGAAAGAACAGTAAGGTGGTATGAACGAAGGTAGATTGGTAGACGATTGCCCGGAGTTTTCGTTTGGATTATGCGTTGCTTTATTACTACTGATTAGAGTCGTTTGCATCGTACACTGTACGGATTCTCACCAAGAAGAGGTGTGTTGATCTTTTTCCTCGCGGAAGGATATATTTTGTCCAATGATATGAACAAACAATATTGTATTCATAACTGGTATTCGCTATGCAAACATAATTACAAAAAAAAACAGGTATATGGCCACAACTTATTCGTTTGCACATAGCTTAAGG
>OY744529.1:83506221-83521221 GCA_963556195.1 Sepiola atlantica | reverse complement strand
TCCCATTTTTAATGGCAGACTTGCAAAATCAGATGCATCTATACTAAGAGACCCATGGACCTAGCTTGCCTCCGAGAACATCAATCTTCAAACTCTCAATAGCGCTTAGGAAAACAAACACCCTGTCGTGCCCAGTGGGCAAGGCCTCCCCTCTCATTCTTTTCTTCCTGCCCGGATCTTTCACACTGGTCATGGACCAATAAGATACTGATCACTTGAGATTTATACTTGAGATACATGTAAGGTTAAGGATTATCAGTGAGACGATATGTATGCATACCAGGAATAGTTCTCGTCTTTTACAGGGTACTTACTTCATTTCAAAGAGAAATAAACTGTAACTCAAGTAAATCAAATGCCATTTACATTTTTAGTGCGTCTTTTCTTTTCTGTTGGTCGATCATTTAACACTTGCCACGTCCGCCATTCATATGCATCACTAAAAAGTGCAGCCTACTGAAATTTTACAATACCCTTCTTGGACTGTGCATTGGTTTGAATTTAAGCTAGAACCCTACTAAAGGGCTGAACCAGCAATAAGACTAGACAGGATAAATGTAATTTCAAAGTTCAATCTTTCTATCAAGAACACACGTGATTTCTTTGAAGCAGTTGTTACATACATTTTTGTATATGGAAGTAGCACTGTGAGTTTTCCCAAATAATCGGAGAAGGAAATTGACGGTGTGAGCACCAGAATGCCAAGAGTTACGACAACCTCTTTCAACTCTGATAACAAATAATTAAAAAAAGGATTTTTTAGTCCCTGCTGGAGGGATGAGGATGAAATCATCAACGATGTTCTCTTGTGCTTGGTAGAAAAAGGGATGTGGTTCAGTGGGAGGACCTTTATAAAGAAATTAAAAACGGAGTCACTATGCACACATGAATACTTTTATGGTGTGATGGAGGATAGATCGAGATGACGTGAGACAGTTTAGAAGATCCGTGGCAATTCCACGACTAGCTGATAATGATGACTCATATCACTAACTCTTAACTTTAAATCTACTTCCGGTATCATGTGCTTTCACTTTTAATCGACTTCTGTTCAGTATATATTTTCTCTTCATCTTAATTATGCAAATATTTACCGGGATATATCATATCCATACGTTGGATGGACGGGATCAAGCAGATTGACACCGACGAAAATATCGTAGATCTAATCGCGGTGTTCATCATTGAGGTAAGGTAGAATCCAGCGTCTTTTAATCGAATCCATTTAAGTATTTCGTATAGTCACAGGCAATAATGCACATATTTGCTTTCATTTATATAGAAGTAAATTATATAGTTTGAAAGAGAATATCATCATAGCATCTCGGCCCGCGTCGACAGGTGTTTCACTTTGTGTTAATTACGTCACACCACCTGTTGTTTCTATTAGATTCAACAATCTACTTTCTCATGCATCCTTTGAAGATAAGTTATCTATTGTTTTACGTGTCTCATATGGGCTTCTCTGTTGCCATGTTTTCTGACTAGAAATAAAGTATAAACTAAAGTTTATATTCGCACATCTAGGTAATGTTAAAACGGCATTTCTCACTCATTCGGTTATTTCTAATGAATCAAATGATACTAATTTGTCTGTTTGTTTCCCTGATATTCTTCATAGTTAGAATTATTTCTGAAAATATATTGGGTACATACAAGAAAGAGTACGTGAAGGTTGCCAGAATCTTAAGTGAACGTCTTTCTGTGAAACGAACTGGATTCGAACCTGGAACACGCAGGTTGTCAGTACGTGTCGTTAACCACTTAGCCACTGTCACTTCCTGACATTTCACATAATTTAAGGTTATCCCCAAATTTCTACATATTGAACGTGTTTTCCATGCCTGACTTGCCCACCAAGTTTAAGTAATAAATGATCAGCATATATATTTTTTTTACTTCTGTGCAATGATACGCACACACATATATAGTGTTCAAACTTGTCAATAGCTCAGACAAACTTCTTTCCCTGCATTGCACTGTGCTGAACCTCTATAGTAACGAGATAGCCTAGGGATTCTTTTGAATGTGATTATCACTGGAATAATGCCACAGATAAAATTCGGGTTGGTAATGATTCGGTGAGTGATACGCCGCTTGAGAATTATATTTCGTACTTATGAGATGGTCACCAAAATACCGGCAGATATAATTAACAGACGATACAAAAGACCTTTGCATATTCACGAGGGAAACTTTGTGAATAAGGCAGGCAGTGAGTGAAGTTTATTTCTAAAAAAATTTTTTCGATTGAAGCCATTAATCATAAAAAACAAAATTTAAAATGAAATAAATAGAAAACATTATGAAATAAATTCCTTATTTTATTATGTTTTCTATTTATTTCATTTAAAATTTGGATTTTCTTAATTGATTTAGTAATATTTTAATCACATTTACTGCTGCGTTTTGTTTTGTATTTACTTATTTGCTATTTAATATACAATTATTTTGTGTTTATTTATTTACTTTTTATATACTATTTATTAAGTATTTGTTACCTAATGACCATTTTTTGTCGTTTAATATTAAATATTGATTGCTAATAATTTCCACAATTATTTTAATTTTAAATCTGATTAACTAGTAGAACATTCCTGTGTATGTGTGATAGGCGGGTTGTTTAAGCGCACTACACGGTAATCAATATGTATAACTACACTGATTGAGATGAGAAAGAGCACTGTACCGTGGATAGACTTTCGACAGCCTGGCAAATATCGTGTTCTTCTACTTAGACCTACGTTTCCATGAGCGCTGTTTCTTACAAAATCGGCAGAAATTGATATTTTAGGAGTTACTTTATGATTTAGGGGGAGCAGAGTGTGTCGTCCCTTTGTGTATGTTTATTTCCATTGTTGATGTGCCCCTTAACTTCTAACGTGCAAACTTTCAACAAAGTCTCAAACATCGGGTGTTTGCCTTCCAACTTTCCACATGTTAAAATGCATTTTCAAGAGATCAAATCCGATTGCTGTTTCTGCGTGTAAGTGGCATTAGCCTATTTAATCTACTGATGACTAAAATGTTAACAGTTATTCACATATGAAGTCAATAGCCACAAACTGTGTGCTTACATTGGTGACGGTGTTCAATGTAGTAGTGCTATCGCCAATCAACACTCCGAGTTGCCTTATTTCCATGAGACCCTTGTTCACAGCACCTCTTGCATGGTTGCTTTATATAACACAACAGGAGTTATTGTCATTATGAAAACGTTTGAGAAAAGTTACAATATATTTTCTGATTATTTTTCAGCCAAAATGCTACGGTTATTTTTAATCTCCATGATGTGCAATGGCTAATATACTCAAATAAAACAAGTGATGAAGAGGGACTTTTGCATAATGTATCTCTTTAGAATGAGCTGACAAAGAGTGTTAAAGAATCGACTCGCGTACATGAGACTGATGGACATTTTACAAGCCTTCGAAATATTTCACTGAAAACTTGCTCAAGATAGTGCGCATTTACTCTTCGATCTCGTCAGACATCTACCGATCACTTGGTGCTCTCAATTAAGGCAATATATAAATTCAGTGAGACCTATTATGCCACTTTGTACCGTAGATTATACAAGAGCTGATTGGGATAGCTTCAGATCTTTGATTTCTTAAATACCTGTGTAACAGCAAGGAAACTGGAGCACAAATTTCGGACACGAATTATATTGATGAATATGTATTTATTTGCGCGCACGTGGCCAACGCTGAACTATAACATGTTTTCACCGTAAAACTGGAAATACATGAAAATAAACAAGTCTTACAAACATGTTCTAAGAGAAAACAAAGCAACTTATAAAAGAGTAACAATTCAAATAGGTTTAGAGAACTATGCGTTGCTTACCTCGATTTTTGCCAAGCTACTTGCCCCAGAGCCAACGTCTATCACAAGCGGAACAAACGTTCGACTCCCATGTTGACTGATTCGAAAAGACCGCCTCTGGGCAAGCAGGCGGTGTAGAGGCATGCCAGTTACCCCGTGCGAATTCTTCCGGAAGAGGACGGTGCTGAATACGTACGAAATGTCTCCTTCCTGAATTATGACCGGACAACATGTGAATATCCTACATTTACAACTTGCATACCATTCGCAGAAAAATGCATTCTCTGTCGTCGTCGATATACTCATCTAAGTGATTCTAACAGAGACAAAAACGACAGCTATGGATAACTTCTGATTCTATTTCTGCCATGCGAAAACGATTATTTTAATCTTCATCAATGGAAGTGATGCCTTGAACGGGAAGCCACCTTAAAAACTGACGGCAGTCGCTGAAACGAGTTATAGAGAACGTGAATTCTATGTCCAATCTGTTAATGCAAAAGCGCTCCGAAGAGTGTTGGATCATGCGATTTTTAGAAAATAAAAAAGGGTACTGTTAAATGTTAGACTTTTTAGCAAGCATTATTAATGACAACGTGTGCTTTCCCAATGTTCTGATAAAGCCACAATTTTTGCAAACATCTTTGCTACAATTTCTATCATATGCAATCGGGGCTATTATCTTCCCCAATTTACCTAGTTGATGGAAACCATTATCATCAATACGTATATCAGCCCAGGCGTTGCGAAACCTATCAAACATCTGCATGCCTGCCATGCAACTGATTCTGACAACATTCCGCTCATTGTAATTAAGAATCTACTCGGAAGACCTATTTTCGAAAATTATACAATCGTTGTGTAAAAGAGAAATGCTTTCTATTTCTGTAGACATATTCGCTGATCTTCCCAGTACATATACAAATACTGATGGTCGGTCTTCCGATTCTTAGTAGACACTGATTAGTCTCCTATGACCCATGACCAAGTTGTTTTAATCTGTGATAAATCAAGCAGTTTCCAACCACTTCTGAAAAACAGAATTTGATTAGTGAATGGCAGTGTACATTTACTCCTGCAAAGTCCATTGCTGATGCGTTAACCGTAATATCCCAGACGATAAGCAAATGTCTTGATGGTGACTTTGTTTTTACGACAACAGTTGTTGACATATAAAGTATATTTGATACAGTTTTGTACAAAGGATTTCTTCACAAACTTACTAATTATGAAATATTTTGAAATATCTTCGCCACTTTCGAATGTTTCCTCTTTGATAGGATTATAAAAGTAGATGTTTATGAACTTACTCTTAAGTATATAATATCAAAGTGGTATGCCTAAAATATATATGCTGCTCCCTAACATCGCCCGGCTCTTCATTTATGCTCTTCCGTATGATATTGCAATATCGTTTGTTGATATCTATGCATATTACATAAGAGTCTAAGACAACACCTTGAACAGAATTGGTGATCCACTCCATTGCAATGTGTTTCACCTCTGATCTGGAGTATGTGATGCAATGGACTTGCTACTCTAAAACTAAGTGATTCCATTCCCAACACTTGATATTGTTTCTCCTAATCAAACTGCTACCTTATTGAGAAAGTCATATAGCATTGATAAGCTCCTTTGATTGAATTTCACTTCACATCTAAAATGGAAGACTTGAATAATATATGTTTCTAATGTAGCTACAGAAATGGTTCGATCATTCGGCCGTTCTGGACTGTACCTGACTCTTGATACAATTCTCTCTGTCGCCGTGTCACAAACACCCTATCTCTCTCTCTCTCTATATATATATATATATATATATATATATATATATATATATATTTATATATATATATGTATATATATATATAATACATATATATTGATATATATATAAATATTTAAATATATATATATATATATATATATATATTGATATATGTATATTGATATATATATATTGATATATATATATATATATATATATATATATATATATATATATATATATATATATATATATATATATAAAATAAATTAATAGTAACGGAACATAATAAGAGTTAATTTTTACAATAAAACGATGTTTAAATTTTTATTGAAAATGCTACTACTACTACTACTACTACTACTACTACTACTAATTATACTACTACTACTACTACTACTAATAATAATAATAATAATAACAATAATAATAATAATAATAAATCAAACTAATTATATGTAGGTTATTTTACAAAAAGGAGTCGTTAACACCGGAAATAAATAAGATTAATTCATTGTAATATAACTCTGTTACAAGTTAAAATTAAAGAATCTGTATTATATTCCTCTGTGTTCCCAGTGTCAGGCGAAGTATCCACAAACAGACTTTCTTCGTTAGGGTCTCTGATGTTCTGAACCTACTACCACAGTAGTGCTTTCGTGCAGACAAAAACGTGGTATTCTTAAAAATAATTATTGGCATGAACCCTCCCCCAAATAATCAAAGAAATAATTTCACGAATCACCTTCACTCCTTTCATGAGGTTATTCATTTTTTATTAGCAATCATACGATCTTATTACACAATATACTTTGCCTATTGCACATTCGTACAAAATAGTATAAATGCAGGATGCATTTCATATGTAAAGAGCTTCATATGTTTTTAAATATAAAATATGAATTTTACATTCGAAACTTTAGTATCAGAAATTCACATATTTTATGACTGTATACTCATTTGCCTGATCAGTTTTCATCGCGTTTCAGAGCCTTATTTCGGTTGTCTAATTTACACAAAAAGATAACATTGTTTGAAAAGAACACACTGGCAATGCTCTAAGGTATTAATCATAATAAACCTATATATTTATTTCTGTCATGTATGTGTGTATAGAAACCCCACTGACACTTATAAACGGGTAAACCTATTTATTAGAAAAAGCGGTATACATGTCCTAGTGTTGCTCGGGGAAATTGATGAACCTAAGACAGCTATATTCCCACAAATCAATATAGGTTTTATTAAGAAGAAAACAATATTAATAGCATAAATACTTGGTAATTTGCTTTGTTTAAAGGATACATATACACATAATCAGATTGTTTGAGACAGGGGTAATTTTAATGTGATTTTCTATTAAAGTAAGCAATATTATCATTATACAGTAAACGTACGAAATCTTTACAATCAACTTTTTTTCGGTGATCTACTGAATTGACTTTTTTTTTCATTCGACTTTGTGCTGATGTTGTGTAACGGTGTGAGTGAAATAGTTAACGTAATCGTCGACACTGATTCTCTATTTGAAGAGTTAGAATGCAAAACGCAATAAAAATTACTAAGCTATTACCACAAAAAGTGTTTCATTTCAACAGTCGACCACATCCCAACATCTAGTTTCACATGCTGTGATGCCAACAATGTTTTCAATTGATATATATATATATATATATATATATATATATATATATATATATATATATTAGATATATGCCGTTAAATACCACGGAGTTTCCTTTCTTAATGATCTTTTTAGCGATTCTTCGAGTTTCTGGTAATAATTGATGGATCATGGCGCCTAATGTTGTTTCTTGGGCCATTCCTCTAGAGCTTTCGGTCTCGCGACCGTCTTCAGGGGGTGTCTGTTGTTGTTTGTAGAGAGCCGTATTCATGATTTATTTTTTTTATTTTTGGTTAGATCTAATTTGCATATGTGTATTGACATATATATATATATATGTATATACATATATATATATATATATATCTTTATTCTTTTTAACTTATTAATTTTTATTTTTATTTTTATTGATTTGTTTTTATGTATTGTGTGTTTTATCTTTTATTATTATTATTTTATTATCATTATTAGTATTATTATGTGTTTTATATATATATATATATATATATATATATATATATATATATATATATATATATATATATATATATATAGTCTCGGAAGTTTCCTAACCATTAAAACTATATAAAGAAAAACACATTTTAGTCTCAAGTCATTCGGTGGAAAATCACTTTTATAAGTCCATTTTCTTTTAGCAGTTACTATATTAGTTTACTTCCAAGAATTCACGGTAGTGTTAACATCATGTACGGGATTATCAGTTGTTTATATATATATATATATATATATATATATATATATATATATATATATATATATATATATATATATATATACATGTTTTATGTACATAAATGTAAAATTACACACACACACACACACATATATATATATATATATATATATATATATATATATATATATATGTATGTGTATATATATATATATCATAGTTCCATACTGAAACGTGTTTCCCCGGTTATACAACTCAGCAGTATGGCCAGACGTTGCGATGTGCTGAATTGATTCCCGAGTTGTTGGCATCTAGTTTTCTACAGAGTGTACAAACAAAACTATCGGGTGCGTTTTTCAAGATAGCGAGAGAGAGAGAGAGAGAGGGAGAGAGAGAGCGCGCGCGAGAGAGAGAGGGGCAGAAAGGTCGGTTGCTGAAGATTGAAGGGGATTTATAACATATACTTTAAAGAAAATAAGAACATACAATTTTACTTATTCTTGACAAATATGCAAATATGAATACGTTTTGCTGTATACATTGAACGACGTCACGAAACCTAAAAAACTGCTATTTCAAGTGGAAATATCGTCAATCTTATACGGTCTTGGTTATTCTCATTCTTAACTTTAAGTTGTCTCCTCCGATGACAGTCTGGAGATACGAAATTCTTAACTGCGTATAAGTCAGACCTTCTCCTTTCAACTACTTATAAACTTTGAGAATCCGTGTAAAAAGAGAGCTTTATAAATATTTAGTTACGCAGATTTTTTTTCCGTAAATCAAGCGGTATTTTATTTTATGTGATAAATACTTGTTTTGTCCGGGTCGTTTAATGATCTGCGATAATGCGAAATATCTGTCCGTGGTTCAATACATTTGTCCAAAACTCGAAAATTTTGTTATTAAGTAGGGAAAGTATTACTTCGCTATAACGTGATGTATTGCTCTTCGTAAAATAATTGAACTCTCTAGGAAGCCAGAAGTGCGAATATAAACAAACATAAATATCATAAATTCCTTAACTTCATTGCGTGTGTAACAGCGTGAGGATAATATCTCCTGATTTTTGGCCAAATAGTCGGGTTTCAAATCTCAGCTTGCAGCACTAGCCACGTGTAAACCCGCCAGGAGGCGCAATGTAATCGCTTTATTGGTTTTATATGGTTGTAAACGTATATTTACGTCTAATTAAATAAGTTGTAAAATGATTAAAATTAAGTTTTATATGGTTGTAAATGTGTCTTTACGTCGAATTTAATAAGTTGTAAAATGATTAAAATTAAGTTTTATATGGTTGTAAATGTGTCTTTACATCGAATTTAATAAGTTGTAAAATGATTAAAATTAAGTTTTATATGGTTGTAAATGTGTCTTTACGTCGAATTTAATAAGTTGTAAAATGATTTAAATTAAGTTTTATATGGTTGTAAATGTGTCTTTACGTCGAATTTAATAAGTTGTAAAGTGATTAAAATTAAGTTTTATATGGTTGTAAATGTGTCTTTACATCGAATTTAATAAGTTGTAAAATGATTAAAATTAAGTTTTATATGGTTGTAAATGTGTCTTTACATCGAATTTAATAAGTTGTAAAATGATTAAAATTAAGTTTTATATGGTTGTAAATGTGTCTTTACGTCGAATTTAATAAGTAGTAAAATGATTAAAATTAAGTTTTATATGGTTGTAAATGTGTCTTTACATCGAATTTAATAAGTTGTAACATGATTAAAATTAAGTTTTATATGGTTGTAGATGTGTCTTTACGTCGAATATAATAAGTTGTAAAATGACTAAAATTAAGTGTTATATGGTTGTAAATGTGTCTTTACATCGAATTTAATAAGTTGTAAAATGATTAAAATTACGTGTAATTTAACTAATACTGTTACCTTTCTGGTTATTCTCTTCCCAATAAGTATTTTGGTCGTCAAATGGGGCGATGTGCCGTTTTCCACTAATCGCGTTCTCTGTCGCTGTCGTCACCACTGTTCGTACTGCCTTTTGCTGTGCTTCGTTCTCCGTGTGTCGATTGTAGGGAACTATTAGCGCCAATAGTTCGCGCCTCTGCTTACACCGTGCGTTGCGACTATTCGCACTACTGCTTGTCGTCGCCTATCGTGTCGTTGCTGTGTGTACGCTTGTCGTCTTTGTACGACTACTATTCGCCACCGTCAACAGTTTCGGACTGTTATCTTCACTCTGAAATTAATTTCTTAACAAGCACAACAAAGTCCCTTTCTCTTTTTAAAGAGCCGCTTTTATTTGACTATTATAATTAGCCGACTTGAACGAGTTCGTTGGGATCGAGAGAGAGGTTACGCTAACTACATTCACTAGTTAATATTCTTACGTTAGTCTGTACTCACTTAATTACTTGAAGAGGAAGGAATATGAATAATTCTACTAGATTTAACTAAGGCTCTTATGTTTTTCCGTAATTCGGAATCTTTCTCGTACCCGCTACATAATTGGGTTGTTGACTTTTCGCTCCCAAGTCAGTAACTGCTTCAATCTCGATTTAATTCTCCCGACGTCATCAAACATCGTGATCGCACAGGTGCAAACTGAACCCTTAACCTTCTATTGAACTTAAGGTCAATCAACGTCACCGCGTTCGTGGGAAACACATCGAACTGAACCTGCACGGGATGACTCCGCTACAAATCGCGTAAGTCAAACCTGTCTCGAATAGATGCGTCCAATTCTCACAAGCCATTATCTAACAATACCTATAGTGAGATACCAGCTGAGACTCAGACAATTATTTTATTACATAACACAAAAAAGCACGTTGAAATAAAATCTCAATTGTGCGTTATAAAATACATTTTAAATACAAACATTTTTTGGAGTTAAAAAATAAATCGAAAATATACGTTGTTTTTTTTCTGTCATATACACATTTAAATATACTTTTTTATAGTGTTATGAAATAATATATAAACACAAATGTTTTGTTGTTTTTTTAATATTCGATTTGCAGTTGTTAATTAGTTTCTTAATTGATAGGTTTTTCGGTACTAGTCTAAATGGGCGCAGGATTGATTATACGAGTATGTAGCGTTTTTAGTAGTTGCGATATTAGTACATGCTGTTTGTACGCAGAGTCAATAAAGTATCTGACCTATGAGATTATTTTCTTCTAAATAGGATAAAGTTAATCTCATAAGATCAGTTTCTTGGTTAGTCTGTTTTAAAATGAGTATTAGATCTATAAGGTTGTTCTATAGAGTCAAAAATGGTGAAAATGAGAGAACACATTATATCGCATCGATGGGGGCGTAAGAACTATTCTGATTAGTCGATACAAGCGAACGGTCGAAACTTTTCATTTCGAAACAATGTTTTCAATATAGACGTGCATAGCTTTGAAAGAGGCAGTCTGACACGCTCAGACTCAGGTCGAGGTTGCTATATGAGCTGATGTAATGGGGAACCTGGAATTACAGTGAGTACAGTGTATCACTGTTGTATCTAGAAAATATGTTTTACGATTATAACGTAACATTATTCATTAATGACAATTTGTAGACACAATTAATGTGTTAATTTTAAAACTAGTATTCGACAGGGTCTTCACCAGAACACAACTTTAAATATTTACGTAAACAAACACATTCTTGTTTTAAACTCGTATTCGAAACGATCTTTATCCGAACACAGACCTCTATATTTTTTTCTTTTTACGCAATACGACATTTTAATACATATATTGATTTTTTATGCGAACTCCCCGGATTTACAAGAAACTTTAATTCAATGATATAATTGCCGGATTCCATGATGTATTCATTTAGTCTGTGCGAAATTGATGAGGTATTACAACAATCTTATACAACAATTGACACTTTTAAAAATATAATATAAAAGGAAGACCAAGCGGCACCAGTGATTCAAAGAAGGAATTATATCCCCCCTTAAATCAAAGTTTAATACCTATGATATTTTTATTTTGACATATCAAAATAATCAATTTTAAGAGAAGATTAATGATGCACTCAGTATTGAATCGTGAGAGCAGGTGTCAGTTGAGTGACATTTATTTAAAGAATTAAGAGAAAATCTATAGTAAAAAAAGGCGTTTCTCTGAAATGTCTGACCAAAATGCAATAAACCTATCCAGGGTAAAGTTGTTTGAAATACACATGGTTATAGAGTCTCAAATATCCAATAAGGAACAACACACTAAACAGAAATAACAACAACGTTATTATATACTTACCGTTCCTAGCCGGCGTTGCCGAGATTAATTGAATTTATTTTAGTTATTAGTTTTAACTGATGGAATATAAAGTAAAAAACTGATTTTGTATTCTTCAATTAAAGATTAACAATCACCTTTGCTGATTTTTTTTATTTTCCGATGATTATAATAACAACATGTTAACATTAACAGTCGTCTATGTTAAAAAAAAAAATTTTCAAAAATATATTTCATCTAATACGTTATCATTTGCAATAAAACAAAATGAAGCAAAGTTTAGTTTTATTGTAAATGCTATTAAGATCTGATAAGATAGCTTATATATATATATATATATATATATATATATATATATATATATATGTAAAACAATATCAATTTTAAATAAATAATATTCAATTAGATTTACCTACGTACGCGAGCGTTTCAAGGTTTCGCTCTCATCAGTGAAGGGATGGTAATCTCAGACGGTCGCACCATTCGAACCCTTAACCACGGAATCAACCTAGACTCCGTAAGTAAACGCTGTAACCATTAGCCCACGAGACATTACGAGATTCAAGAAAGGAATTTTAGTTCTATTTATGCGAAGGGAAGCATATCTATAAATACTGAATAAAGATTCTACGAACGTTGTCGAAATATGCCTTATACTTATTGGTCAGTCTATTTATAACTTCCCCGAACAGTGTTCAACTTATTAAAGGGGCTCAAAACAACATTAATTTTAAATAAATAATATTAAATTATTTTAAGAGCATACACATTTGTTTATATAGATATACATTTATAAATTAGACTTATATATTCATAGGTTTATATATCTCTATCTACGTCTCTCTGTTCATATACATACACACACACACGCATACACACCCCCACACACACACACACACACACACACACACATATATATATATATATATATATATATATATATATATAAATTAATAGAATGACATAAAAAAATGAGAAAGTAATCAGATTATATTAAAGTTCAGCAACAAGCAGTGGTATTGAGTCCTTTACTCATGAGTTTTCAAAGAACATCTTCGTTCTCAGAGGTCCATTACCGCAATGGCATTAATGCAAGTAATACAATTACGTTTTGAAAATATATAAAAAATATAAAAAACAATGCATACATGAAAATAAATATATATATATATATATATATGTATATGTATATATATATATATATATATATATATGTATATATATATATATATATGTATATATATATAGTGTATGTGTGTGTGTGTGTGCCGAGTTGAATGGTTTCGATGGGAATCCGAGTAAAGCATCTCAATGTACCTGTTAAGAGAGCAGGGACACATTTGAAAGAATCAAAACAAAACACAAATAAGGGCTTTCCTCTGTGCGGACAATCCTGATGTGTTTTTAGTTTATTTCCTTTAACTATATATATATATATATATATATATATATATATATATATATATATATATATATATATATATACCGTCTACCCGAAATAGTTGGTTGTGTCACGAACGCGAGGCAAGCCTGTTTTATCACTTAGTGTTCCATTCTGTTGATTACCAGGACAAATTCTACTGTGAGATAATAAGATGTGTTATCCTTCAGACTCTCCTAACTTACTGGATTATATATAAAAGACATATAAAAGAGAAATTAAATAGTTTAAATGACTCAAGCTTCGGAGGTATCGATACAAACTTCCCCCGATAGAATGTAGGTTACAAATAATATTTTCTCTTCTGGACCTAACTGACCTCTTCCACATCATCTAGGAAATATACTCGCATATCAAAACTCATATTCTGTTGCTTCAATTTTTCTCCAAACACGACTTTAACGGACGAACTCTAATTATAATATTTCCTAGAATACTCCGTTCTCCCACATCTAATATTATTTCATTTTGCCATTTAGCTTTAATTGCGAAATTGGTCTAACACAATTGGAAATAAATATGATATATTTCCTGTAAGGCTGCTTCTCTCTTCAACGCATCAGTGAAATTACCAAGAACCTTTGCTCCCTTCCTCATATCATATATATTTATACACTTCAATGTCCAGTGCTTTTGGTATTATCCCAAATATACGCTTTTTTTCATATCACACCACGCTATTTACTTTTTATTCCTGTTTCTTTCCCATATAAGAGTTTTTTATTAAGTTTTTTCTCTGTACAAAATTATCCTTGTCCTTATCTTCCCCTATGCCCTTCCTCCTACCCTCTTAGCCTGCACATCATCTTGCAGGACGTTTTCTTAAAAAATCCTCCTTAACCTTTATTTTTTAATTTTATTATATTTTTATTTTATTTTTATTTTGTTTTTATTTTTTGATGTCTTCATTTTTATTATTTTATTTTTACAATTTTTATTTTGTATTTTTCAAAATTATTTTAATTTTATTCTTATTCATTTTTTATAATTTTTTGTTTCTATTATTATTTTTATTTCTATTTTTATTGGTTTCACAACTCCTCGTACAAAATAATTTTAATTTTGATTAATTTTTTGCGGAAATCTAAAAGGGTAAATCTTTGGAATGTTTTGTGTTTTTTTTCATATGTATCGGTTATTCGTTTATGGGTATCATTGTGTTTCGCATCTTATGCTACCAAGAGATATATAAACCTATGAATATATAAGTCTAATTTATAAATGTATATCCAAATGTTATTCCATCTAGCAGTGGATGTTTCTCTAGAAAAAGTTATTTTCTTGTTTTTCTTTGTTTTTTTTCTGTAAGACGTGTTGCTGATGAAGCGACCCTTGGACTAGCTTTATAAAATTATAAAAACAAATAAAATAAAGTATTTCCCAGCTATGTTGAAAACGATCGTACACAATAATCGGCCTGATGGTCTAATTCCTGAAA
>OY744529.1:83236221-83503721 GCA_963556195.1 Sepiola atlantica | reverse complement strand
TTCTGTGTACATTGCGTTTCATAACGGTTATAAGTGTTTTTTGAAGAATTTCCATCATTTACTATTTCAGACTGTGCTGAAGAAGACGGAATCGGGAATTCAACCTGTTTCTTGTCAGAAACCACTGGTCCATGTCTGATTAAAATCTGTATTTAAAAATAAAAATATTACGCTCTTAATTTAATTTAATTGAGCACTCTACTGGTATTTCCCTTTTATTCTTTTTTGAGTATACCTTTATACTTTACACTATATATATATATATATATATATATATATATATATATATTTAATTATTTTAATTCATAGAGACATGTACAAATATGGGACACTGTCATGTCGATGTTTTTAATCCACAGCTGTTATACAATGAGATCTCATCAAGCAGAATTATAATCCGATCTTTACCGCAGATCATATTTAGGATGAATGAAATAGGAGAGAAAAAAAGAAAGGAAAGGAAATAGGGCATTAATACTTTAGAAAGTCACGTGGTTGGATTTGAGACCGTTGTAAAATCAGATATAAAATAAAAAGAAAAGAAAATAAAATGAATAAGAATAATATAAAATAAAATAACATAAGAATAAACTCGTTGAGTAAAGAAAAGAAAGGAGAGAGTAACAGGGGTTGGAGCAAACGGACAAAAAAGGGAAAATAGAAAAAGAAAAAAAACATAGCTAATATCTGAGTGTGTGTCAGTGGCTGGCATCGACGTCTCAATATAAGCTTCATGTTTCGATGTGTATGGAGAAACAATTACTAGTCTGGTTTAAATCTAGATTGCCGATGGTTGGATGTCTAGTCGTTCAGATCTATTTTTGTTGTTTTTTGGGGAAATACAATAATATTAGGATGGTAATAGCAGCAACGGTTATACAAATACTAATAATACTGATACGTCTTATAATTTTAAAAATTAGTTGTAGTAATAATGATAATAATTATGATAATAATAATATCGATGCTAATAACAATAATTGTACTAACTATAGTAATAATAGTATAATAGTCATATTATGGGGTGAGGAATACATGAATGGAATAAGGAGAATAAGGATAATATTTTAGTGATAGAAATACTAATAAATGTTTAAAGGAGATGATTACACAATAAATAATGATAATATTAATAATAATAATGATATTATTAATAATAATATTAGTATTAAAATACTACAACTAATAATTATAATAGTAGTAATTGTACTACAACTACTTATGCTAGCAATTATAATAATAACAACGGTAGGAATAGATAATAACAATAAAATAATAAAAGGGATGATGATAATAATAATGGAGTCTATGCATCGGTTCGTCTGTCTGTCTGTCTGTCTGTCTGTCTGAAGCCGAAACTACATCAGAGTAGCATGGTTATTTACTAAGTCGCCAGCTTCATTATATACTACTAGAAAAACCTCCGGAAACACTATGGGCATTTCTCAATTTCACATAAGCAATTTTTTTCAACTTCTAATAAATTAATATTCAAAAATATACACTCGTGATTGTTTTTTTTTCAGATGTTCATATGTATTTAAGGTATTTCGCACGCTTATAATCTTACTTATAAATTATAATTTAGACAGACAGACAGATACATACATACATACATGAAATGCGTTACGTAGTTAATATAACTATGGCAAATGGATTAACGCTGGCTGTTTAATCAGTGGTTCCCATCCCTCCCTCCGTTAATTCAATATGGCGCAACTGATTAAACAGCAGCGTAAATACGACGCGTTATTTAATATGTAAACAACAACGCTGGCATTCACCGTGATAATTTTACTCTTATTTATTTTTTAAACCGTTCTAAGTTTGTTTATTTTCTTAATCTTATTAGCCATTAAATTCACTGAATCAAATTGCTTGATTAAAATAATAATTGATTTAAAAATTACTATTTAAAAAACACACACACACCTTATAACGAATTTAGTTTTCACTTTAGGACCCGCGCTAACTTTTACCCGTCGTTATGGTCGATATTTTGTTTTTTTAATTGTTGATTTTAATTTACGTACACCCTTTTTCCGCTTTGAAAGACATAAAATATTACTTATGATATTCTGATCTGGATTTGGCGCAAAACGATTGGGAGTAAAGAAATGCGAGCAGACGATACCTTGGTAGGTTGGACGACACCTTTTACTGTGCAAGTAAATAGCTGTTTTTAGAATTGTATATAAGGTAACAATTATTTCTTCTTTTCCTTCTCTTATAAACGTTTATTCGTTACTACTACACTATAATAAATACTACATTCAATTTTTATTTAAAAATGTTATTTTCTTTACATTAATTTTTAATGCAAAAACTGTTTACGGTTGCTACACACCAACATAATGCAAACTGAATTCATCTTTTTATTAATGATGTTACTTATCATGTGCAATATATTATTTAAATTAATTGTAGTGATAAAAAGCTCTACCCGAATTACACACTAGCAAAAATACGCGACCGGAGGGAGCGTATATTTGCTAGTAATGATAATGATGATGATAATAATTATAATAATAATAATAATAGTAATATTAGTTATGAATAGGATAATAACATAATGATAGAATAGTAATATTAATGATGATTACTATAATAATAATAATAATAATAATAATAATAATAATAATAACAACACTAATAATAATAATAATAATAATAATAATAATAATAATAATAATAATAATAATAATAATAATAATAATAATGATAATGATAATAACCATAGTATTAAGTTGCAATTTGTAATGATGTTAATTGTAATAATATTAATTGTATTAATGGGCACATCAATAATTTATTGTAATGTTAATACTAATGATAATGGAACCTTACATATACCAATCATACCGAGCAATGCATATGATATAATATATAAATAGATAACTATGTTATCTGTATATAGTTTGTGGATACATACTTTTTTTTTACAAATGGCGGTCCTAGTATTGTGTTTTGAGACTAATTTATTCTAGAGGGAGTTAGTAGATCGTTAGCTATGCGTGTTTTTTTCGTCCTTTTCCAATTTCCTCATTTTCTTTTTGCTCCCGGTCTAATCCCCACTCCCTCTCTCTTTTGTTCTTTTTTCTCTATCCTCAGCGAGTTTCTTTTTTATATCCACTTTTCAACAGTCTCAAATGTAACCACGTGACTTTCCAAATTTTAAATTATCTTTTCTCGTTTCTTTTTAATTTTTTTCTCTTCCATTTCAATCATCACAAAAATTATCTGATGTAAGGATCGGATTAAAACAGCTGTTGATCGATAACATCGATATGTCAGTGTCACAGATGTTGTGCATGTCTGTATGAATACAAATAATCATATTTATAAAAGCTTTATTTGATATTGAGCACTTTTTATAAGCCTGGTTGAAATTATTTTGATTTCCATCCTCTTGATGTTAAATTAACCTGGATTACTATATATATATATATATATATATATATATATATATATATATATATATATATATAGAGAGAGAGAGAGAGAGAGAGAGATAGATAGATAGATAGATAGATAGATAGATTGTAAGCTATGAAAGTATATTCATTGCAATTAAGCTACACAAATGCTCCCGTATGTATGTATATATATATATATATATATATATATATATATATATATATATATATATATATATATATACGTATTTGTGTGTGTGTATATGTGTATATATATTTCTCATATTTTTATATTATTAGTATAATTACGATTACATATTTGCTGTATTCATAATTTTATATTTATTTTGACCCGTATATAGACATTCTTAATCCTCAATTCTTTAACTTTTTCATTTTTAAATTTTATTATTATTAGCACCTTAAATATTTGTTATCCCTTCAACTCCTACTCATCCACCCGCCCTCCATATAGGGTTAATCTCTCCCTTCCCCCCTTCATAGACATATTACCAAATTGATAATCGGTTACTTGCTCATTTCTGCAAAAGCAAGACCCAGACAGAGTTTTCTTTTTTGACACGCGTTGACGCTTTCATGTTTCGACCAACCATCACCAAATCACGTCTGCGTTCTCTTCACCTCTTTCTATTTCTTTTCTATGTCCCATGTAGCTTTTAATATTTCCTTCTTCCTTTTCTTCTTCTTTTTCTTTTTCTTTTTCTTCTTACTTGTATTTCTATTTTTGCTTTTGTTTTTTTTTGTTTTTTGTTTCTATTCATATTCAATTTTTAATTTTTATTTTAAATTTCTGTCACCTTCATAAAACTGGCTGTGATTCTGAACTTATTTAACAGGCATAATGAATGTTCATGACCTGACGATCGGGAGCGCTTCAAATCGCTCTCGTGAAACCAAATCTATTTTGTAGTCAAAATGAAATAAATTATCTCATATATATTTATATTTCTGCTCTATATTCTTATTGAGCACTCTCATAAATCCGGTTCAACTCCCCTGGATTTGTATCCTGTGGATATATACCATACCCGGATTATATATATATATATATATATATATATATATATATATGTGTGTGTGTGTGTGTGTGTGTGTGTGTGTGTGTGTGTGTGTATGTACATCCTATGAATATCTACTTGAGTTTAGATTTCAACATTTCACAGACTGATGTCTTTATATTCGTATAGATTCATCTACAGAAAATGTACCTCCATGTACTTCCCACTTAAAAGGCACATTTTATTGTTGTTGAGATGACCAAATATTTACTGACGGTCATGTAAACGGAACTGGTCGATTGATCCGCTTCTGTGCCCAATGGCGATTAATAGATGGCTTCGCTAAATAACAGACCGACATTTTTTTTCATTTCATTATAGCTTTACGAAGACTACATTACCCTTTCGGACAGAGAACACGAAGAAAAGAACGCCGCATTAACTTTGAAGTGACAGACTATTATCTTCTATTAACTTTGTCTTAAAACATCCGTCAAATTCGAATGATTGCGATTCCTTCATCTGTTTTGCGGCGGAACCATCAAAGGAAAAGTCTGCGCGTCGAATGACCAGCCTAATTTGAACGACAAACAACCAAATTCTTTAAACGCTCACATTTTTTATGCGTCCCCGCATCTCTATATGGTGATTTTGTCTGTCATCCGGTTTGCCACGTTTGCGTCTGATATAGTAGATTGCTGTGTATATAAGGCTCAAGTGTAAGATATTATGTTTATGGCCACCAGCGCATATTACTAAAACGAACCATGTTTGGGGCGCGTCCAAAAAAGCCAAATAAGAGCAGATGTTCATTGATTGATATATCATGGCGTCCATCATGCTTAAGCTGTACATTCTAGTTCGTTTTTCTGTCACGCTTAAGCTTGGAATATAATGTGCATTGGACTATCACGCGTAAGCTTACAATCTACGGTGCGTTGGTTGTCATGATCTAAGCTTAGTATACTGTTGGTTAGTCGGTCAGCTTTAGATTGAAAACAAATATATAAACGAACAAATTTAAAATAACAAATAGCAGTAATTAGAGAGTAAAATAACAATTATCAAAAGTTCATAGTATGTTTGTGCTGCATATGGTAATCATTTTAATTAGCTAAGTTAAGTGACTTATGAATCACCCTGTATAATGTTCGTTTCAAGGTCACGCTTATGTTTTAAATGTCATAGTCGTTTGTTTTATACGTTTAAGCTTGACATATCATATTAGTTTGTCTAGAATGCATAAGCCTCAAATATCATGCTCCTTGGTTTGGTAAGTTTATGGTTAAAATATAATGTCTGTGGTCTGTCACGCTTAAATTTGAAATCCATGTTCATTGTTTTGCAATGCTAAAGTTGAAGATTAGAATATCATATCAGGCTGAAGCTTTAACTATCATATTTGTCTGTCTGTTACGATTTAGCTTGAAATATTACGTTACTTGGTTATTCACTATTGAGCTTGAAATACCATGTGTGTGGTTCTTCTACGCTTAAGCTTAAAATATCATGTTCATTTGTCTCCTACCATCTAGCTTAAAATATATTATTTTTAAAAATCTTGTTTAAGCTTCCAATATTAGGTCTGTTGGTCTGCCAGGTTTAAGCTCCAAATTTTCATATTTTTCTTTTTCATGATGAAGCATGAATGATCATGGTCGTTAGTATGACAAGCTTAAGTGAGAAATATCATGTTCGTTAGTCTGTCAATCGAAAGCTTAGAAATATTATGTTCGCTGGTTTGTCACGCTTTCATTTTTATAGATTTTTAAAGTCGTTCTAAAAATCGTTTCGATTTTTTAAAAAGTGCAGATGGATTGGACGCTTCTTAAGAACGATCCGTTGTTTTAGATGTTATAGCCCCCGGCCGACAAAACTGGTGCTTGTTTCTTTGATCTTAAATTCCAATTCTAAGCAATACAAAAATGCAGATGAAAAGGAACACATAAAATTTCTTTTGACGAGTAATTTCCCAAATAGAGATGACTTAGGTCGTCATTTTGTTATCCAGTAAAGCTTTAAGGTGGTTTGCTTTATTTCTTATAGTTGATCAAACTTATAATAATGCCCACTTTACGTTCGTTTTGTTTATTGGTAGTTTCTGATAGTTCTATATATTTTCTTTCGAATAATTCATTGTAAATCTTATTTTTTGTCGCTCTAGGATGGTTGGTCAAAGGAAATTTTTAAACAACAAAAACATTATTTTTTAATGATATTATTTCACATTTCAGGAGAACTGTATACACTTATTGGTTGTTATGACAACCAAACATCTTATTTCAACAAATATTTCGTTTAGTTTATACTTTCGTGTAAAGCTTGAAACCAGAAACGATTTTGTTATATCGTTGATTTTACAAATACATGTGAGTGATTGTTTTTTGTGTCACATTTTATAACCGTAAGAAAGCTGGTTATTTTTATGTTATTTTATGCTGTCATAAAGTAAGTATTGTCAAATATATGATGAATATTCAAGAAAAGAAAAACATATTCGCCGTTTCCCACTGCAGAAAAGTTACGCATGAAGTCATTCCAATGGGAAAGCTGGTTCTCTCATATGCAGAACACTCTGGACGACTGCCACATATGTTGAAATCTTACTCGCCAACATGCCTCCTTTGAGGCGTTTAATGCTACAAGCGATATTCCAACATCCCTAAAAAAGGAGAAGTATTGCCTGCGAGGATGATCCCCTAGGATTAAACAGAACTATCGTTTTAATCCACGGGTCGAGCTCTCAGCAATCTATGTCACTGTGACAGAATGGACCAGGCAGACACCGATACTACCCTTTGATTAAATATTTGGCTTAAATGCGCAATGGATCACAAGAAATACGGTGGATTTTGAACAGGGTATCCATGTGCCATATCAAGCACTGCATTATTTTTTAAACTAATCATTTCTATATTTTCAGTCATTTACTTTTTATTGCAACAAACCTAGACACATGCCAAACACCTAAACTCATCATTGAACAACACCTGTCTATTTCTCACTGGCTGCTTATATACAACCCACCTGAACTACCTGCATCTTCTCACTGGCATTGCCTCTTCTAATATGAAGCGGGAAGTTGTCAGTCAAGTAGAGATCACAAAGGCTTTCAGTGAAGAACGCCATCTCTTTCATGGACGTGAACGAACGGTTCAACGACTAGAGTCAATGAGAAGCTTATTCAGCCATGTCGAACCCTTAACAATATCTCAGGAAGTGACCAAACTTAAGCTGTGGGCCAGACGGCTTGAATGTGTCCTCCCTCATAGTTAAATGGTGACCTCTGCTTCTGAGGAACTCCCTCCCAGTTCAGAGACATCCTGGCTCCAGGGGGAAACACTAAACAGTCTGATAACGGGATTGGACGAGTCAAAAGTTTATATGAGTAGATGGAGCTACAAAACTGACCCACCCATCTGTGAACGTTGAGAAGATGGCCATACAATGCAACACTGGCTGGTCGTCCTCCTATTCTCTAACAAGTGTAGCTTAAAATATATTGCAAGGTACAACACTATTGCAATAAAATGTGGGAAACTGTCATATGCACACACACTTCAAAGACGTACTATGAAGAAGAAAACGAGGAAGAAGAAGAAAAATTAAAAAAACAGCGTATAAATAATTAAACATTACAAAATATACAGATGTATACATGTCGATTTAACCAATCTTAAAGAATAAGTAAAAATATTTAAATTATATTTTCACGTTTTACTTGAAACTGTAAACAATTCTATTATCTGCATATAAACATTGACCAAAGTTTGCTCGATTGTTTATTAAATAGTTAAAAATGCTCAATCTCGAAAATATAAAAAGGTAAAATATGAATAAAATTGAATGAGCAAATATAAACCACAAACTCATCAACATGCCATTTACGGTAATAAACATTTTTATGATAAAATAATTCGCTGAGTACCTTGATCCGATCTACCCGACTAGAAACAATATTTCATCTATCCATTCTATAGGTCCCAAGATTCCGGGAAGTGTTCTAATCTAATAGCTTATTTCCCTATAGCTCTTGCTTTTAGAGTTTCCCCCTGCCCTCTGTTAAGACGACTAACCAAAATGTAGATATTTAATGTAATGTGAAAACACATCGTGCTGTCCACCTCCGCACCCAAGTGGTCTCCTATAAATTTAGTCTCTATCACGTTCGTCCCTTAAGCTTCAGTGACAATAAGATTTGTTTAGGGCGAACAAAAGTAATAAAAAGAAATTTGCAATCGAATCACACCTTTAAGGAGCGAACCCGTAGTTACCTTATGACCTCCATACACTCATTGTACTTACTTTATCACCCCCATTTTTGGTGTAACTCATTGTAATTACCGGATATATGCTGTCCTACATCTTTCAAGTTCATGTTTTTGTAGTTATTAAGACGCTACGTATTTAAACTGAACACTACCCACGGAATGTTTAGTTCACTTGCGATATGGACAATTCTGTACGATTTCCCGCGAAATATTGCTTATGAATACACACAATTCCATAAATAAATAATGCGACTGCAGACCTTCGTCTGACAAATTTATCGAACTTTTCAAGATCATAGTCAAAACACTAAATACACTTTAATATATTTTGAGATACGGGGTTTCATCAGCTACAATATCCTCCGAGTAGTTAGTATGTACGTCGAACAGAGCCAGGGTTATCGCCTAAAGCGTGACTTTTAACTATTACGTGACATCGACTTTTACTTTCGATCTAGGTATTCCAAAATTAAATCAATTATAAATCAAAACGAGTCCGATGCTTATATTAAGTTTTATGAGAATTTGTCAAGCGATCTGTACGCTTAACTGGGTCCTACATGGCCACGTTTAGCACCAACGAAATAAAACATAATTACAAATTCAACTGAATATTTATAACCTCCTGTAACACTACTTGCGCCATCTTCGTTTGAATCATCGCTGTCTTTATATTAATTGTTGTATTGTGAGATAACGCAAGGCGCATTCGCCCGTATCAGTCTCACGTCCTACGTCCTGGTTCCACGTTGTTATTAAACCATCAATTCTTTTCTAGTTTCGCGTACCTTCGTCAGCAAGATGAGTGTTGGCAGCATCTGCCAGCATCTGTTGACATTAATCATTTATGCTCTGTTGGATGAGAAAGGCGATTGTCTTAATTTGAGTCCAATAATTAAAATAGAAGATTTTGTTCTTTTCATGAATATGTAATTTCATTCAGTAAATATCCAGTTCATTCCTCGCGCTTGAGAAACCAGACATCGAATCATCCAGCAAACTAGAAAAACTATTGACCACAGAAGGAATAAAAGACGAAAACATACCACAGAAAGTGATAAAGAATTCAAGCCCAGAAAGTAGGGAAAAACTCAACGACACAATTAAACTATGGCGCTCAATCTCCAGCCTTCTAATTTTAGCCCGTGTACTCGATCGATAGCTGCCATTGTTTGTAAACCCCGACTGGTTTACGTTTAAAGCGTACTCTGTCAACTGATGTTTAAAAACAAAGTCGAACAGTTGCTCCAATGTGGAAAAGTCATGAAGAATCCGTCTCTCAGTTATTCATTTAAACAACTTAGTTTTATAATATGTCGCCTTTTTTAATTTCTGACAAGGTGAAGCGATATGTTGGGAATGTCTCTTTTTATTTGCATTAGCTTCAAGACTGGGCAAAACAACTCCTAGACATGTCTTGTGCTACACTCATTGGCGGAGTTAAAAATGCCACTAGCTCAGTGTGTACGACACTAAAGAAATAAAAATGAATTTGTCCTCCTTGAATATATGTGTAATGAAAATTAAAGAAATGTTTTAATCATATGAAACTTGTTATTTATTTATCTGTCAAGATGTTATTTTATTTCGGATTTCTTCGAAATGCGGTTTAAATATTGTGTTTGTTCTTGCTACGATATCCGATAAGTATACCATACTGTCTTTTAATTATGTTGCGCATTAATATAAGCTTCTCGTAAAATGTCATTCCCATCTATCTATATTAGGATGTGATAGCGAATAATATATTGATGGCTATAACAGACATCAAATACAACTTAATTTATATAGAAAAAGTTCAAATGCAAAAGGCGATAAACGTCATGTTTTGTTTTGATAAGGTTTCACTTTCTAAGATTTTTTCATGTCATCATTGTTTTTTTTTAATAAAGAAATCAGTCAAAGACTACACCATGATGTGGGAAAGGTCCCTACTACCTTTCCCGTATTTCTCAACTCAGTTTTTATCCTCAGCTTATAATGCTGAGTATTTAGTAGGAAGACATAACGTGCAGTGTTCTCGAGTCTTTGTTATGACTCGAATGAGTATTGAACACCGATCTCTCAGCTCATGAGCGAATATACGAACACTTATGCATAACGGTTCAGGAATCGTTTCATAAATGATTTGGTGCATGCATAATTTTATAGTTTTCAAATAAATAAACTGGTACAGTCGTATTCAAGATATGAAATTGTCTTCGTTTTAAAATGTTCGTTCTGAATTGAAAGACATTGGATTTGTTGCGTTTTGCATTTTAATTGTTCTTATATATTACTAAAAAATATATCGTTGAACTTTTATAATGATTCCGCATAAGATGACAATCTCAAAATGGTGTGCCGCTAAATAAGTGTTCCTTTTGTTTCAGATTCATTCTGAAATAAAGATTCTACTTGACATGTCACGATTTAGCGAGTTCAGCCGTTCTCCCACCACTTAGCTTGTCAGCAAAACACTAACTCTCATTTCCATTTAACTTAATTTTCCATCTAAAATGCACAACTTTTGATTAATTCCATTCGGCATTCCATCGGGGGAATACGTAAATTACGCTCATCACTTCGACACGTGAAATGGTTTAAATATACCGCACATTTTCTGTTTTTCAGTGTGATATTCGTTAAATTGAACGTAACGTATTTAACATCATATGAGAGCTATCTTTTGTTCCGTCGGTTTCGCTAAACAATAGGCTTGCAATTGCCCAGGGTCTCCTTTCTAAAGTTTAATGCGCCACAAGGAAAGTTTTATCGCTTATGCTCACTTTTGGGGACTATAGATATCCCTCACGAGAATCGTACCCACTTAATTATAATATTTACTCAATATTATGACCTCCTCCTACTCACTCTTCGCTTCCTTCCGTTCATCTTGTTTTTCTAATTCTTTATACATTTCTACTCCATCTTCTTTCTCGCATCAGTTTCTACTGAATCTTAACTTTCTTCTTCTTTTCTTCATAATGTTTGTTTTTACACGTTTATCTTTAAGCTTAATATTCTGTGTTATTAATATTTATATTTGTCTTACTTATCCGGTTATTCTAAGCATTTTCCGCTTCATCATGTTTTTAGTAATTCTTTTTAAATGTGTTCTTTTTCCATTTCTTCTTAAGCTTTGCTCAATTAAATTTACTCAAGACCACGTCCCCATCCTCCTCTTCACTTTCCGCCATCTTCATTCATCCTTTAGTTCTCTTCATACATTTCTTCTCAATCGTCTGTATCTCGTCAGATTCTGCTAAAATCTTTCCGTCGTCCTTTTCTTTTAAATCTCTATTTCCTTTATAGGTTGCTTCTTAATCGCCTTCTTCATCAGTTTATGTTCATGCTTCCTTTTCTGTCTTCTTTAATATTCGTATTTGGCTTCCTCATCCGGTTAATTTCAGCATCTTCCCATTTATCAGCTTTTACTTAATCTTCTTCTTTCTTACAAAGTTGTTTCTTTATCCATTACTTGTTAAGCTTTTCACTATCAGGAATTTCTTTCTCAATTTTCTTTTCATCGGTTTATTCCTAATCGTCATCATCTTCATCGGGTTTTCTTAATCGTTTTTACGAGTCTTTTTTCAATCTTCTCCTTTATCAGTGTCATCTCAATAGTCTTCTTTGTCAGCTTATTGTTTAATTTATACTTCTTTAGAAGTTTATACGAAAAGTCTATTCTCTTCATCAAGTCTTCTTTAACGTCTTTACGGGTTTTCTCCTAATAGTCTCTTTTATCAGTTTCTTTTCAACCTTTCTTTTGTATAAACTTTTAAAAACCTTTTTCTGTATCAATTGTTTTACACCTTTTTCTTCTTCATCAACCATTTTTTACCCTTCTTCTTCGGCGTTGTTTAAACATTCTTCTTTTTACTACCGTATTTTAAAACTTCTTTTTTTATCCCCTTATTGTTTACTTTTTTCTTTATCGCCTTCTTTTTAACATTCCTCTCTTTTATTTATTTCTGTTAAGACTTCTTCTTCATTTGCTTCTTTTTAGAATTATTCTGTGTTTTAGTTTCTTTTAAATCTACTTCTTTGCCATTTTCTTTTTAACCTTCTTCTTTATCATTCATTTAACCTTCTTTCTAACCGTATGCGTTTTATCAGTTTATTTTAACCCTTTAGAACTTCTGTGTAACCCCCTTCGTCTTCATCAGCTTCTCCTAAAAAAGTCTCTTAATAATCTTCTGCAAGGGCTTCGTTTTAATATTTTGCTTGATCAATATATTACCGTTCTTATTCACCTTCATCTCTATCTTCGTAACATTCTTATTCTTCATTATCCGTTTATCTTAATTTCCTCATCATTTTCCATCCTTTTCTTAGTATTACCCTTTCATACAAGCTTCGAATTAACCCGCCTATTCGCCAGTTACTTCTTAATCGTCTCTATTATCAGTTTATTCTTAATTTTCTTTTATCTTTTTCCCCGTTAACATCTTCTTCTTCTTTATAAGTCTTTCATTACCTCATTCTTCATTTTTAGTTTCTTCATAATCTCCCACATGTTCTGTTACTATAATCCCATAAGTCAAGCATTACCTCCTCCTTTTAGGGGCAGTATAGTATATGTTAATTCGTAATAATACCATTCTCCAAGGTGTTAGCTCCTCGTGTTTTTAATTTTTATTGGGGCGTTGTTTAGTGTCTATTCTGTGGCCAATATACCATGGATTGCCTCTATATTTCCCTGGCGGGGATAGTGTAGTATGTGTTCTATTAGCATGATGTTACCCTCCCTATAATAGTGTCTACCTTCTGATTAGGAGTAGTGCGATACTAATTCTTGATGAGATCATGAACTTATCTTTTTAGTATAGTAAAATATGTGTGTATATCATATGTACTAGTAAATATATGCGACTAGATGGAGTATATTTTTGCTAGTCTATATAAATGTAGTACTATCTCATCGGTACATCACGCAAGTAATCACGTAATACGAAACCATCCTAAGTGATGAGGTGGATTCGAGATAACAAATAACAAGTCAGCCATATGAAATGGATAGGAAAGTGAGAAATCGAAAAATCAAAAGGCGTATAGACCAGAACAGAGTTCATCAAGTAATGTTTTTATGTTTCTATTTTAATATCAAATTTTCGTGACTGAATGTGATTTTCATATTTTTGTAAAAATAAAGCAACAAAAGAAACAAACACAAGAAGAAAGACATAGATTAAAGAAAAATATAATGATTGTCTTTAACAACGAGATATCTGGCCAGCTTTTTCTTTTATTATTATCTCCGCCTCTTTTCCAATGTCTCGTAGAAAAAAATGCATTTGTTGCATTACCCGTTCTTTCGTGGTACCCGGTAAGATCGAACAAGAATGACAAAGAACAGAACATATATGGAAACACTTTGGTTTTCTTTATTTCCCATCACCGAATGGTTTACGCCAGCTAAGCACACACATTTAAAAACACATTTCTTGACGTACTTTTGTCTTATGAAAGTGTTTTTCTTGCTGAGGTCACAGACTTGGTTTCCGCTAGACACTTGTCCATATATACATCCAATTGGAAAGCAATTTGTTCTGCATTGTCTATCCGAGCGTGAACTGAAGCAATTTTCCACAAGCACTTCTAATTGTATGTTTGATGAAATACAAGTCAGTGGATTCCTTCACCGTACCAACTTGCTTATCAGTCGCATTTTTAGTCAGCAGACACGAAAGCCTAACAGAAAGACGGGCTTGGGTACCATAGCCAAAAAAGCTTCATCGGTGCCATGAACAACGGTAAACTCTCATTCTAGGGGTACATCGATATTCCAATCACCAAGCGCTCCGGCTCTTCGCGTTTCTGAAACCGTCACCTTTCAAGTCTCGCTTGCACTGCGGAACCTTCTTCTTTGTAACACTTATGAAGTCGCTTTCTTTCTCGACGTCCCCCCACAATGGACTCGTCCACTATTCATTTAGTTTCTACTTTTCCTTATCTTACCCATTCATTTATTTCTGAAAACTACTTTTTAAAAGAAAGATGAAATTTAAACAAATCAAACAATATAAGTAAATTGTGTATCATTATTTAGTCTATCAATTTCTTTCCAATCATCTTCTCATTTCATACACACGTTTTTATTTTATATGAGATCTCATTTTTGTAAAGAAATTGAAAATAACATTTCCTCATTCATTATTGAGGAAGTACTGAAATCAAAATATTCAAAAAATATATCAACATATCATTGTATTGTTTTTGTATATCTATATCTATTGTAAGACATCAACATATGATTTGGGTATATATAAATATGTAGAATCGTACGATTAAAATTAAATAAAAACATAACACAGGGAAATCTGTGACTCTCTGTTTTTTTATTAGTCCCGGTCTGATTGTTGGTTGGGCATCCCGAATGATGTATATTTCTTTTTATATTTTTTTTATTGGAAATGAGAAATTTTCAGTGAACCTATCACCTTTCAATGATTTTATCACCATAGGTTTATAATTAAATTAGTCGGAAAGTAATTAAAAGAACAAGTGCCTAAACGGCAGTATACCACAATGTTAGATGTGCACGGTAATTGCCTACCATAACTGGTAGGTGGGGCATTTACAGAGCTAGCCGACTGACGTAGGTTGACCAATCAGCGATGTTTTACGCTACCAAGTATAAGTATCGATTACAAACATATTCTTAACAGACATTCGACAATATTTGTTCAATCGAGGTTAACCGTAATATCATCGATGAAATCATGTATTGTTGAGTTAAACTGTATTTTTGCGAACTCTTCAGATTACGATCTTTACAATGTTTTATTTGTTTATGATTGTACACACGGAAAGACGCCAGGTTAAGAAAAGAAAAAAATTCAGTAATAATTGATTTTTTATCGGATTTAAAAACCATATTCATGTTGCCTGTTGTTACGCAAGTATTTGTTCTATTTCGTAAATAATGAAAAATATTAGAAAGAAAGTAATAACGAGGGTTAAATCATAGGTGTTTGCATATATATATATATATATATATATATATATATATATATAATTTTCAAATCATCAGTTGAAAGAATATAATGTATTCAAACTCGTGCATACCCCTCTAGTCTATATCCTCCCAACTCGATATCTGTTACGTAAGCGCTCCTTCTTCCTTCGTTTAAATCCGCCGTTTTAATTTCTGACTTTGCACTTAGGGTGCCTTCTTCTTCTGGCCTCGTTACTTTGACTCATTTTTAAAGGTTATCGAGTCGATTTTTTACGACTTCATACTCTTAAATAAACTCAACGACCTTACACACCTGGTCTCGTTCAAAAGTCGCCGACTCATTTCCGTTGTTCTTTTATGCCTAATTGACAATCTGTCTAGTCTTCGGCTTTTCTTCATTATTTTAGGGTCATGCCTCCCTGTGACGTCTTATGCGTTTTTACTAAACATGTTTGCAACATTATTTTACAGAAACACCTTCATATATATATATATATATATATATATATATATATATATATATATATATATATATGTATATATATATATATATATATATATAATTCATATGTGTGTGTGAATTTATTAATTCATTAATTAAGTTAAAATATATTGAAACATGAAATTAATACGAATAATTTTTCAAACGTACCTAATATAAAGCAGATCTTTAATAAGTAAGATTTTCTGTACAGTTCCGTCGTACGGGTTAACGTCGAAGCGCTGGTTGATACGTGCAGGCACTATATATATATATATATATATATATATATATATATATATATATATATATATATATATATATATATATGCATATGCATATGCATATATGTATATATATATATATATATATATATATATATATATATATATATATGTGTATATTATATATATATGTATACTTAGGCAGCAAGTCATTTTTTACAAGATTCATTGAAGACCACGGCGCTCTCTCTTTTCACGATCTTTCGTGTCAATCTCTTGACGCGCCAAGCAATTCTGCGCTTCCCATGTGTTAACCAATAGACTATAACACCTAGCGTTGTGTTGTGAGACATTCCTCTAGCGCTTTCGGTCTCTCAACCGTCTTAAAAGGGCCGTGTCTTATCGTTACTTAGAGCCGTTATTTATAGTTTTCTATTTATTTATTAATCGGTTATTTATGATTTTTATTTATTTTTTATTTTTTCATTTTTTAAATTTTTTATTATTATTATTATATATTCATTGTGAACTACTGATAAGACGTTAGTACCGGTCGTGAATGTTATTTTATGAATTGTCGGTTGCAATTTTGTTATGTGTAGTGCTTCGAAGACTTTTAGTCAGTTGACGCAGTTGTTTCTATGTATGATCTTAGTATTAGTTGCTTATATTTGTCTTAGATCGGTTGATTTCATGTAATTTTTGTGTGTAGTAATGTGTCGCCGGATGGCACTAGTATAATTTAAGTGATGCGTACGTTTCTTTGGTTTAAGGGGGAGTTATATATACATATATATATATACCCATATATATATATATATATATATATATATATATATATATATATATATATATATATATATATATGTGTGTGTGTGTGTGTAACACTATCAACAATTGTTTAGTTCCGATCGATTCGTATTAGAGCACATTTCCAAAGCAAAATAAAGTTTTATATTCAATATTGAAACTTTTAGAGAGGTATTTATTTTGTGCAAACCACAATAGATCTACAAATAAATCGTATGACAGATCAGTGTTACATAATATTCTGATCTCTGAAGACGTGGTGTCCATATCGTTGCTTGGATTGTTTACAAGTGTGCCTGAATTTTATCGAGAAACACGTATACGATGTTGAGGCTCTGCAACTGAAATACAATTATAGCCTCATATACCTCTTATCTGACATATATATATATATATATATATATATATATATATATATATATATATATATGTGTGTGTGTGTGTATATTTCGGCAGCAAGTTGTTAATTAGACACGCGTCATTAAATACCACGGAGTTTTCTTTCTTTACGATTTTGTTGGTCAATTTCTCGACTCGGCGAGCGATTCTTCGGGTTTCCGGTAATACTTGGTGGATCATGGCGCCTAATGTTGTTACTTTGGCCATTATTCGAGCGCTTTCGATTTATATATATATATATATATATATATATATATATATATATATATATATATATATATATATATAAAAACAATGGTATTTTTAATTTCAATGCGCAAGGTATATAAGTTAATGCTGCTTCTAATCCATTCCTTTTATTTATTATATTTGAATGTTTATTTTTTATTTATTCCTAATAGGTAATGTAAATTAATACTTTTCATTGAATATTGAATGATATAACATAGCGCTACAGGTTGTGTTCTATGAAAATGTCGTATTTTAATTGACCTCTTTTTACCATTGGTGTGGCTTTCTTGATAAACTTAAGTTTCGTATCTTTGAATTTGAAATAAGTTTAATTTTAACTTACTGATATTTTTGCAACAACTTTTTAATAAATGAAAATTCTGGTCAAGAAGAAAGAAATTGCCCGGCCGAAATTCGTGTGGTTCCATCGACTTCCTCTGGGGTCACCTCTTACCTTTAAGGTAACATGTACAACTTTCAATCAAAACACGGCATTTGTTATAGAACAAGCTGCCTTGAAATATTGTAAGAAGGAAATTGTAACATTGGCTAAGTTGCAAACAACAACAACAACAAATGTTCATTCTCCTTAGAGAATGTCATTTTAGCGGCTAGTTCGTGGTCTCCTTATTTTTAATGTGTGTCACTGTAATAAAAAAAAATATATATACTAGATGTATGCAGCAACATTATAATTTCACCAGATTCCCTGTTAAGTCATGTTTCAGTAGTAACGTGTGCGTTTCCTCAATTTTATTTCGTAAGATCATACTTAAAACATTGCAATAAAATGTATATATAGCGTATTTTTACATTTAATATTTGATCCTATTACCAATGCTTCTGTCTAAGCCTTCATTTTCATGCGTGGATGGTGTCAGAACCGCTGAAAAGCACTCCTTACTTTTATTCCCGGTAACTGTATATGTGTGCTTTACCGCGAAAGGATGGACTGGAAGCTTTCTAGATCCCTCCTCTGTTATATCTATGGCATCGAACCTAACATATTAAAATATTGTAACAGCGAAGTATATAAATTCACTTTTAGTAACAACATCACGGGATGGAACAAAAGGTTAGCTTTTTAATTTTTTTTACTCTAACGGTACAGAATTAGTATACATAGTTGTTTTTCACAGCAACACATATTTTTATGAGGTTGGTCGAAGACGGCTTTTCCAGGAAAGGATAGTTTTGTAGCCTTCTAGAGCCTTCCTGTGTTATTCTTATTTTTCTCACCGTACTATAAATATTGCAAGAAATAAATAAAGTGTCGTATACCACCAACAACATATTTTTACAATTTGAGCATACACTTGATGTCCTCTTAAACATTGCTTAGGAGGGCTACATAGGTTTATTTTCTCACTGTACTAACATTATTGTAAAAGGAAAAATATATTTATTGTTTTAAAATTATTCCTCTACATTGAGTTCATCTATTATTTGGTTTAAAATTATTTGCCATCATTGATTTTATCAATTATTTGTTTTAAAATAATACCTACACATTTAGTGTATCCATTTTAAGATTATTCGTCAACATTGATTGTATCAATTATTTGTTTAGAAATTATTCGTGTGCATTAATTTATGTATTTGTTGTTATTAAATCATTAGTCTGCATTGATTTTATCAATTATTTGTTATTAAATTATTCGTCTACATTGATGTTATCTATCATTTGTTATAAGATTATTCGTCTACATTGATTTTATCAATTATTTGTTTTTAAATTATTCGTGTTCATTAATTTATGTATTTTTTGTTATTAAATCATTAGTCTGCATTGATTTCATCTATCATTTGTTATAAGAGTATTCGTCTACATTGATTTTATATATTATCTGTTATAAGAGTATTCGTCTACATTGATTTTATATATTATCTGTTTTAAAATTATCAGCTTACATTGATGTTATCTATTATCTGTTTTAAAATTATCAGCTTACATTGATGTTATCTATTATCAGTTTATAAATAATACTTTTTCATTGATTTTATCCATTATTTGTTTTAACATTATTCGTCTACATTGATTTCATCTATTATTTGTTTGGTAAATATTCAGCTACATCGATTAAGAAATATATTTCGACATATCATTATATGTTAATTAAACAACCTATACTATACCAAATTAATTCTAGCCCTAGAAAAAACGAAAAATGATTAGTATTTTTAATTTTTATTTTATTGAGAGTAAAAACTTTGGACAAAATTCGTAATATGCAGTTTAACGGTGGGAGCATTAGTTTCTTGGTTTACTCAGTTTTCTCGTCATGCATGTTGGAAATGTACATGAACGAAACAACAAATTCATGTCGGACAAAATGTAGTCCATGAGACATTACCTGATGTTTTGAAGATATGAATACAACTATCAAACAAGGTACATACATCGCATTATATCGACGTATTTTCTCTTTCCACAGTATATAACACGCATGCTCGATCCGACGTTCTGCGATTACAAACAATATGCATGCAATTGGTCACGTTTCATGGCGTACCTCTCGTTGTGTGATTCAGTTACTAGGCATTTTTCTACTTTTCTCATTCATCAAAAGCAAAATAAAACGTTGTATTTCATCAGTTTCACTCCGTGAATTGCTATCAGCACTCACAATGCCCAATGCCTAAATGTATCGTATACTCCAGTCATTTTCAGATCGAAAATCTGCGAAATAGTTACACAATTCACCCAAAGATTGCGGCAATTATTTTCCATAGCACCAAATGAAGTGTTCGAATGGAAAACACGATCAACGCCATTTTCCAAATTACGAAACTATCATTTTTAAACGTGTTGCATTTAAATACTCGAGCACGTATTAAAATCATAATTCATATTATATGATGCCGGCATAATTTCATTTTGCTTTTAATTGAAATACGCTTTTGGTTACATTTTAGATTTGATATAATCGTACTTTTATTGTTTAATGTCTCATTTAAAACAAATTGGATTTATCGCGTTTTGCATTCGAAGTTTTCAAATACAACACTATACATCTGGGGATCCCCATGACGTTCCGAACATGGTGTTGGGCTAGAAAGCCCGTTTTCAACCCTAATAGGCATATAGTTTCGTCTGCTATTAGAGCTGGTTGACTTGTTACAATTGTGCGACAGTCGCGCTAAGAAGGTTAAACATTGCATGATCAAAAGATAGAGCTGAAAGGGGCAGGAGTAAGATTAACAGAAGAATTATGACGACAGCAGTTCTCCCATCATGAGTTAATTAATCGTTGTATGTGTGTGTTCACTTATCCCCCTTTAGACTACTACAGTAAAGTCAAATACCTTAGCAAAATATATTAATCTTCATTTAAGCTAATGGGCAAGGATATGCGTTTACATTGTTAACTATTAATATACGTTATCATATAATACCGAGATAATTAAATTAGATATCGATTGACCTTTTTTTTCATGATTTATATTGGTCATACACTAATAATGTCAAGCCTTGTACTTTAGCTTATTTCGTAATGTTTTCTTACTATTATGTATTTCAGTACAAAATGTTCTTTCAATGAGCCACGGATATTATGCATTTGTTTTAGTCGCAATGAAACCGAGAAAATACATCCATTTATAAAAGCGGCCGATAAAGACTTATGTATCGATACATATAGACGCGCACATTTGCAAATGCTATGTCATACAAAAAGGGACATAAAATTTCGTTCGATATTTGCATATATTTTAATGATTGCTGAGAGATCTCGTAAAACTTGCATGAATGTCGCCCCGGCTTGAGACTGGCAGTATTAAGTGGGCTTTTCAATGAAACGACCGATGAGCAAGGAGATATACGAAACAGTGGTTTATAATGACGTTATGCAAAAAAGATCTCCTTTACTTCAAATCATGAAAGCGTACGTATAAAACCCGAAGTAAGCGAAACAGAAATCTAGACATTGTAATGTATGATTTGTGAGCAGAATATTTTACGTTAGCTTTACCAAAATGTGCATATGTTATAGTATTTTGAGAAGTTATCCTGTGAGTCCCTCTAGTTGAAGGATCGATATAAATGATAGTCTTCCGTTACGCTTGTGATATTTATTTTTTGTTTAAAAACGTTTTGTTGGTAATATTAAAAACAGAAAAATGTCTAAAATGTATATCATATTATTATCTTTTACATTGAAGCTATTGCATTTTTTATTTCAATAAATCGATTTTAATCAATATAATATTGAATCTTCATTCTTTATATCGGTTTGACATCGAATATATTGATTACTAATTTAGCGGGGCTGCTTATGCAACATTATACGGCTACTCTCTTGGCCTTTTGGTCAAGATGAAAGTGTAGTATCTGTTCCGATGGATACTGCACCCCATAGACTGGTATTGTTTTGGCCTTCGGGGCTTGATTTACGCCGATCTATGAATCTGTCCTGTGCAGTTCTAAGAGGTCCACCCTCCCAGGCTTCGCCTCCCCTCTTTGGGGAGGAGTAAGTTTATTGCTTACTGCCTGAGGCGCCCCTACCGGGGAATGCCGAGGGTGCTGTCCAGGCAATTTTTAAACCCCACTTTCCCGACCCGATCTTGGGTCACATCTTACTTGTGGGGGTAAGATAAAAACTGGCCTTGTGCCTAACTTCTGGAGAGGAGTAAACTAATACTCACACTTTCCAACAGGTGGGTGGCAGATGGGAAACAAGTTGCAATTTCATATTTTCGTTGAATATATATTTTGTTTTAGTTTCTTTTATATTTAAAACAAACGGCATTTAATAGTTAGTGTTTGACTAACGTAGTTGCGATATGCAGACACAAGACAAGATGTTCCACTCGTTTATTAATATAGACATATACGCTATGTATACATGACTGTATATCTATGTGTGCATATATGTATTTAATGCATACGCCGAAAGTTCATCAGCAATACAGTGCATCATATTTGTTCAGATTAACAGGAAACATTCTGAAAAATAAAAATAATGTATTACGTATCATAAATATAACGAGAAATATTCTTAGCTTTCGCTTAATAAAAAGAAAAGTCGGTGTATTTGCTTCATAATGAGATTGTATTGTTTACAGAAAATATGTTTATACTATGTTGTTACAATCAAAATTATATTTTAAACCTGCATTTGAATATTCTCGCCATTAGAAAGCACATCCCGAAAAGGGCAGATAACTCATAACTCATAATTAATCGGCGCTTGTTTAATGAAATCAAAATGTAATTAGAAATTGTATAATAGATGTTATAAGAAAAATATAATTTGCCAAATAATCTTGATTCGTTCGTTCTAATTAATTAGAATATAACAAAGAAAAGTTTCAATCAACATATTTCTGTTTGCGTACGAATCAAACCAGTTCATAGTACGAATAGTTAATACTTTAACCTAACTCGATGTTAGTACAGTAACTAGGTATGCACATTTCCATGTTTACTTAACTTCTACCTCTACATACCTAGTCGGAAAGAAAAAATATTTGTGAAATCTCCTTTAAATATACGCTAGTAAGCATTACTAACGATGAATTTATTTACGTAGTGTTTTAATGTTAAAACATAAGATATTATTGTTTTAACTAACAGTTATTCGACTTAAAGAAATCCCGAATATCTTTTATTTATATATGCTTTTTAAATTATCTTTAAGGGGCCACTTAGTTTAAAGTATATTTATTTAGTGCTGTTTATGTTTTAAGTTTTAAAAAAAGACATATACAGTTGGAAATAAATCTTGTAACATTCGATAGATTCGAACTCGGGTATTGACATAGTAGACAGTACTATTTTATTAATGTTTACGTTGGATATTTGTTTTTTCTCAATCAACAGGCTAACTGAAAATAAGACTCTTTTATTAATGTTTACGTTGAGTATTTGTGTTTGTCAATCAACAGACAAACTGAGTACAAGACTATTTTATTAATGTTTACGTTGAGTATTTGTTTTTGTCAATCAACAGGCAAACTGAAAATAAGACTCTTTTATGATGTTTACGTTGGCTATTTGTTTTTTTGCCAATCAACAGACAAACTGAAAATAAGACTATTTTATGATGTTTACGTTGGCTATTTGTGTTTTTGCCAATCAACAGACAAACTGAAAATAAGACTCTTTAATTAAAGTTCACGTTGGCTATTTGTTTTTTTTGTCAATCAAGAGACACACTGAAAATAAGCCTATTTTATTACTATTTACGTTGGCTATTGTGTTTTTGTCAATCAACAGCCAAACTGAAAATAAGACTATTTTATTAAAGTTTACGTTGGCTATTTATTTTTTGTCAATAAACAGACAAAAGGAAAATAATACTCCTTTATTAATGTTTACGTTGATTTTTTTTTTCAATCAACAGACAAACAGAAAATAACAGACACACTGAAAATAATACCCCTTTATTAATTTTTACGTTGGCTATTTGTTTTTTGTAAATCAACAGACAAAGTGAAAATAAGTCTCTAACTAAAACTAAAAAATATATTTTAATATTATATAGATTGCATAACTGAGATGAAGATGAAGAGTTGATTGAATTGAATTTCTTTATGGAAAAATTAAAATAATGTCTTTCTGATCTGGAAGGTAATATCAAAAACCTATTTTAAAAACAAGATCTTTTAAAAATGTCATGATTTCGTGGAATCACTCGATACAATATTACAGAACGTTTTATATGAGATTAATAAGGGGAATAGTGCATACTGTTTGAGAATAGTATTAACTGTAAAAAAGAATGAGTATGACACGTTTAGAAACTATCTGATGAGATATTTAAGATTATTGGATTTGTATACTACAACAAGATATATAACAGTTTTTCCACGGATTCATAACAAATAACACATAAATGAATAAATAATACGTAACTTATGAATATTCGACGAAACAGCTAAACCTGCAATGGATTAAGTTAATATAACTATATATTTAATAATTACATGAATCTATATTTGAATAAAATCATGGTAAATGTGTGGGAGAGGTCGAAAGACAAATGCACAAAAAATAGATAAAATAAGATGGGTAGGGTTTGTGCGCTTCCAATATGTACTAACTTGGCAAAGTGTTTTAAAGTGAGGCAGACATGGAATTCCTTTCTTCAGATTAGCTCTGCATATTCAGACCGAAAATATGAGTGCGTAATTGATGCCAGCGGAGTTCCTCAGTAATTGGAAGCATGGAGGATTTCGGTGGAAACAAAAACAAAACGGGATATTAAGTCAAAATGTAATTGTATTATCTTGCCGTCTGCAAATTATTTGCGTCTGCGGTTCAACGAAGTAGGTAAATCAAAATATTCACACATAGTTAAAGACACAATGTGTTTGGCAGAGCATTGGTAAAATAGAATTATACTGTGTGTGTGTGTGTGTGTTAGCTTATATTGACAAATCGATCTATCGGTGTATGTGACTTCTTAAGAGACACTACACTATCAAATTAAATAGGGTAGTGACTCGATTAAGTTCACATTCACCGACTTGTCGCTAGAAACAACAAACACATTTATTTACTCTCTGATAATAACAACTTTAGCGTCGACAACTATTACACCTAGTGCATACACACCTATTCATCATACTATATGTATATATAAATAGATGGTGGTGTTCCATTGAATCTGAGTGATAACAAGTCTCCCCATATTACTAGTACTCTTCACCTCTTTCGATAACTATTGGATATTATTGGGCGTTATCGCAACAATTAGTTATCATTAGTTTTCTCGATAGTAACAACCATTAGTCTTCTCTGGGATTTGAGAAGGAATACGCATCCCCAAAGGACTTATACTCTCCGCACATTTACAATGGTGGAATAGTCTGTTCAGTTTATAATTTTTGGCCATTCACAATTATTTTGTGCGGTATCAGTCAAGCCTAATGCAATCAGATTGTTGTTTACTTTTTTGGGGTGGGGGAGTTTATAAAATTTCTGGCAATTTTATTTCGTTTGGTTTTAGGTGATGGTGCAATTTCTATTTTCGTTTTATTTCTATTGCCATTCTTATGTAGCTAGTTAGCGTACACAATTCACGAGGGTCTTTTTTCTGAATTCGAGGTATCTTTCAAGCCTCAGCTGTTTAAATTATAGCGGTATATTAAATAGTATCATTTTTCCTTTGATTACAATTGTTCTAAGTCTTTTTTCTAGGTTTTTGGATCTTCACTTTATTTGTATTTTATTGACTTACTTCAAGTTTCATATACATTTCAGTTCTATTGCAAGTTCAGTATATATTCGTTTCCCTGTTACCATGATTTTGACTTCGTGATCTCCTTGGACGGCTAAATCTACAATTTGACATGATTTTTCTATCTTATAATCTTTTATTACATCCGGTTTCATTGCTTGGATGAGTTTATATATTGGCCCATCTATGTCTCAGAGGATTATATGATTTCCCTTTACTGGTAGTGTATCCGGTCAGTGCATACACCATTTCGCTGCATGTTTAAAATGTAGTCGTCTACATAGGTGCCAGTTTAGTACTTATTCCGCGCGTGTCTGTTTTTGTATTTATTTTAGGCTTGTTTGCTGCATTCATTTATGATGTGATTTTCATTTTGTCCCTTTGTTCACAGTGTCTGCATTTACTGTTTCCCTGGGTTGTACCTATTTTAGCTTTGAGTTAGTTAGTTTTAATTGCCTTATTCTGTGCAGATGTTTTAAGGGATTCTTTTTCTCTGTTCAAGTGTCATTTCCCTAGCAATGCATTGACCTTTTCTTGACTCTTTACTTGTTATTCTTATGAATCGTCAATGTAGTTTTTTTTATTATACTTTTCTTTTCTCATAAGTTTGTTTTATGCTTGGCTTTTCCTTCTATGGTTTATGTTGAGAGTGTTTTTGCTGCAGTGATCAGTAATACTGTCTTCTTGGCAAAGCATTTTCGCGTTCGTATTTGCGTCATTCACACAATAATTTATACTTAACAGTCCGCTTACTCTTTTTTATTCTTTTGACGTAGAGTCGGTTAATAGTATCTTTTTTTACATAGTCATTTGTTTTCTAATCTTCATGTCAAAATGCCTAAGTTCTTCTTTGTCAAGTCAAGGAATGCGCAACAATATCTTACTGGTGATACTGCAACGGTGTTTTTCTTTGTACTAAATTTATATTATATAATTTAGAATGCATAAGAAAAAAATACACCCTAAGTGTGTACAGGCTTTTCTTGTGCATTCTTTTTCAATCTTCTCTTTCATTTCTGAACTACCAAATATTTATAGGTATCATGTTCGTAAATTGTCAGCATCTTCCTTTGCTTGGACATTTCAATGCCGTTCACTGTGTCCAGTTTGTTGCCTTTTCTTTATTTTCAGCAGTGCACACTTTTCTATTTCGAATTGCATTTGAATCTCCTAGGTGAAAATTATAATCGTGTTCATCAGTGTTTCAAATTTCTTTATGTTTTTATGAACAGATTCATTATTATTATTATTATGATTATTAAAATTATTATTATTATGATTATTAAAATTATTATTATTATTAAAATTATTATTATTATCATTATTATTAGTTATTGTGGTAGTAGTAGTAGTAGTAGTAGTAGTAGTAGTAGTAGTATTTACTCACTAACGGTGTTCACACCAGCCAATATAAGTGAGTGTCAATCATACAAAGTGTGAATGAACATATGCTTTATTAATTGTAATAGAAATTTTAATTCTCAGAAAAAATACAAAATGAAAATTAGGAAATCAACATTTTACTCTGAAACACAATTTTCATTAAATATATAACTATATATATACTTATATGTATATATATATACCTACATTTATAAAATGCGCCCCCTAAATGTTAAAGTTTACAATCCAAAATATAAATATATCTAAATTCATATATATATATATATATATATATATATATATATATATATATATATATATATATATATATATATATATATATATATATATATAAGCACACTCTGGCCTACACAAATATTGAGAAGCGCTGTCTGCATTCCTGGTTCGGCGCCTCAAGCAATTAACAACACACTAACTCTGGTAAAGCCTGTGAAAGTGAACTTCCAAGTCAGTTAGCTCAGTCAGTAACAACAAAAACTGCAGTAATGACATTTGTGCTTGTGCATGAAATTTGAGATAAGTTCGTTTTTAGAGTTAATATAATTTTTGCTTTCAGTTGATGCAGTTATCATAAATGTTTCTAATGTACATAGTTGGCTGAAAGCGTATCCTGGGGTGTAGGGCCTAAACTTTTTAAATATCGACCAATGTAGGGATTAGGTTTGATTTTACGTTTAAAGTGTTTCATTAAATGAAATAAAGAGGTGGCAGTTGTAGTGTTGTTATTGTGTTTGAAGAAGTAAATCCCTTTTGCATACAATGCATCGACTCTGTAGACGCAGCGCTCTACCGACCTTTTTTTACTCATAGATCCCATAGCTCTCGCCGTTAAATTGCGCTCCCCGGTTACTTCTTTAATCGCCTATTTACCCCTCTTACATCTATCTGTAATTTCAATACTTCCTGTTATCACTTCGGTTCCATTATCCCACCCCATAATCTTTATACTAGAACTCACTTGATGCAAATATATTAACGCCGCTCCCATCTTCTGTTTTTTTTCTTTTTCATTTCTCATATAGTATATATATATATATATATATATATATATATATATATATATATATATATATATAAATTATATATATATCATATATATATAATATATATATAATGAATATACATATATACAAATACATATATATTATATATGCAATATATATATATATATATATATATATATATATTTTTTATTTTTAAATACAGATTTTAATCAGACATGGACCAGTGGTTTCTGACAAGAAACGGGTTGAATTCCCGATTCCGTCGTCTTCAGCATAGTCTGAAATAGTAAATGATGGAATTTCCTCAAAAAACATCTAACTGTTATGAAACGCTATGTACACCGAATTTTGAAATGGAGAGCCGACGATAAACGCTTAGGTCAGAAAAAGCCGTTAAAAGATTCTATATTTAGAAGTAAAGCAAGAAAGAAAAGAGAGAAAGAAAGAAAGAAAGGAGGGGAAAAAGAAAAAAATTAAATTTATAATAATAAAATATTACTTTTATATTTATATATATTATCTTCACATATATATATGTAGAAAATAATTAATTAAGGTACGCAACTCTAATTAATTAAATTATCTAAAAAATTTAATCACAAATCGCCACAGATTCGCAGTCAACAGACTTACCCGTTGGCCAACACAAATTAGCTTGGAAGTTAGGAGGAATTTAACTTTGTAAATGGCAAGTCGGTGGGAATTTACAACAAACAGCAAATAGTGATGAATAACAAAGCGTGTTGGATGTATATATATGAATCACCTATATATGTATTTAATAAGATCAGAACAACATCGGTACCGTCGGTTTAAAATCCAAACAAAAGGGGACCTGTAATTGGTCTTCTTTACCGGAGTATCTTCAGCTTCTGTTTATGTATCTGGATTGCAAACCGACGGTAGCGATGTGTTTCTGATATTTTGTAATGCATATAGAGATAGATATTAGGCTCAACATTATTATTTTCCTTAATAATTAAGCACTTCGTGCGGTTTTCGATCAGTAACTTTACCAAGCTATATATAGGTACACATGATAGTTATAAGTTCTTTTCATTTAACCACAGTTACAAAATTGCTAACCATAAGAGTGACCTATAGCATTTTACTTATTTAATATATATATATATATATATATATATATATATATATAGTAATATTAGTTTGGTGCAAACACAATGGCGTTTTCTCACATATGTTATATTTATATATATTTTCTGAATTAATTTATTGATAAATATAGCGTTGTTATAGATAATTTTAATACGAGTTTGTCGCTCCATCGAATCGTGTTATTTGTTTCTATTTTTAATCTCTTTAGTGATCGTTTTTGCAAGCTTTTCGACAGCATGGGCAAAATTGAAATCCGCACGATATTTTTGTTCCTGTTCAAACTAGGCCGAATGATGCGTTTGGCCCATGAACCACTAACGAATGTACGACACAAAGGTTGTTCAAGAAAATTCGCAATGGTGACGAGTGCATCGAAGATGAAGACGGTCAAGACCGACCGATTGCGGTTGATAACGAAGATCTGAAAGCCTTAATTGAAGCCGATCCTCGCGAATTCACACGAGATTGCTAATGAACTCGAGGTCGACCACTCAATAGTCGTTCGCGATTTGAAGCAAATAGGGGAGTTAAAAAAGCTGGATAAATGAGTGCCACACAAATTGAATGATAATAAACAAAAATTGTCGTTTTGAGGTGTCTTCTACACTCTTGCTGCGCAACAGAAACTGCCCATTTCTCAAGTGAATTGTGACGTGTGATGAGAAGTGGATCCTTTATGACAATCGGCGACGTTCGGCACAGTGGTTAGATGTCCTCAAAGCTCTAAAACACTTTCCGAAGCCGAAATTGCACCGACAAAAGATTATGGTAACTGTTTGGTGGTCTGCGACCGGTCTCATCCATCACAGCTTCTTGAATCCGGGCGAAACGATTACGGCGGAGAGGTACTGCCAACAAATTGACGAAATGCACCAGAAGCTCCAACATATGCGCCCCGGATTGGTCAACATACAGGGACCAATTCTCCTCCATGACAACGCACGCCCGCATGTAGCACAACTGACCCTACAGAAGCTGAACGAATTGGGCTACGAGACTCTGCCTCATCTGCTATATTCACCGGACCTCTCGCCCACCGAGTATCACTTTTTCAAGCATCTCGACAACTTCCTGCGCGAGAAATTTCGAATCGGCCTTCAATGACTTAATCGCTGCATTATGATACTGGAATAAGTAAACTTGTTTACCGTTCGCAAAAATGTGTTGAGTCTAACGGTTCTTATTTTGAATTATAAAGTATGGTATAAAAGAAGTTATGGTATGTTGAAGTTGAACGTCAAAAAAAACAATTGATTTTGCACAAACCTAATATGAAAATATATTTATGCCAATTAAGCTACACCGAGGTTTTCACGTCAATCCCGGAAGGGTTTGTCAATATTCGTGCACGGATTTTTTGTTTTTGGTTGTGTGTATATATCCACGTGGTCTTTAGACTAGCAAACTGACCAATCAGATTCGTTGTGATTTACCTATCATAGGCTCATGTTTTAATTAGCCTATAAGCGAGCTTCTCGCAGGCAAAAAGTTCGGGTGACCTTTACTTGACACACTTTTCTTTTCTTTTGATTGGATTGTAGGCGTTCCTTTTGTGAAAGTGTCAAATTAGCAAGTGTTCTTATTTAAACAAGTGTGATAATTTGTTTAATATCTTTAGTTAGTTCTATAGACGTTGATTTGGTATATTTGTAGATGTGTTTTATTTGTTTATGCATGTAGTTATCCTAACTTTAAGTTTATTTAATGTATATACTTTGTGCTATTCCTCGTATACAGTTTAATACGTTTGTGAAATCTGTAAAATTCAAATTTTCAAGCTGATCATACAAATACATCTTCACGAGTTGTTTAATTATCTTCATGTACTGGTCGATCGTACTATTTTCTACTCGATTATTGGCGGGCGTCCTTTTTTTTTGAGTTCTCAGCAATACTTCGCTAGTGGTGCTTTTGATAGATTTTTTGTTATTAACTGTGTTTTCGTGGTTGTTTAAAGTGTTATTGAAATAAAGGGATGTTATAACTACGTAGTATTATTTGTTATTTGAACTTTCTTTGACAAATATCGATGCTTAGAACAAAATTTGACAAGAAATGCATACATCTCATCAAAAAACACATCGCTTTATCTTAATACACAAAGTATTCAAAAACATAGCTTAAAACTGTTGGTGAAAACCTTAGAAATGATAATTAAAACACAACAAAAACAATACTAATGAATAGTGGACAAAACATGTTTAAAAAGCGTCCGAAAGTTGCAAATATAGCAAGAACAATTGTCCTAAGAAAAACAATAATATAACGACTATACATAGTAATAACTCAAACTCTGATAGTAATAGCCCAAATAGAAATACGACAGTTTTGTAAAGAAAAAAAACTGTATCTGTCGAACCTGTGAATTTTGTCCACTAGATAATAACTTCTTAAGAAGAAGTATGTTTACCAAACCACAATATTGCACACAGAGAACTCGAATAATAAATAATAATACGCAGGTATAATCTCCTTTGATATCAAAAACAGGTATACCAACCATAAAAGCACATTCAATAGTGTTGTGAAGTTGTTCCACAGTAAATAATAAATAAAGGAAGTCAAGTCAGGAGTTGGTTTAACAAGTGTATTAACAAAGTAAGAAAGTGACTAGCTCTTGGCTAGACAGTTACAAGACTGTGCTTTGTCTTCAGTGTCTCTGGTGACTCGCACTATTTATAGTGACAACCGGTGTAGTTTCTCCTGTGTAAGAACGGCCAATGTAACAAATAGCAAAATCCCAAATTATAAATATCACTAGAAAACCATGCCTTAAACTCAAAGAAAACGGAAGATCGTTAATAATAATATGAAAAATAGTTCGATTGGCCAGTAACTGTAAATATTAAGACGTCCCTTGTAAGTTATGTTCTAATGAGAATTTGTAATTTTAAATTTTATAGATAACAAAAACTATTCATTTTTAATTTATTTAACATATTCCTGCAACATATAATGTTAAGGAGAAGTCAAGCGGTTGGAACCAGAATTAAATACCATAAGTTTGTTCCTCTCTTCCTGAGAACTATAACTTTTGGCATCAAGTTGTCGGTGACAGTTTGAAACATCTGTTAGTAAGCATATTCTTTCATGTTGACATGACTTGAAAAATTCAGATTTCACATTAAGAATGTTGCTCATTGGTGAGCGTATTTCTTAAAGGTTTTTTTTATTTCTCGGTCATATATAGATAACATTATACATAATAGTGAATATGCCTCTTGATATTATAGAATGCTTCATTTAACTTTATATTGAAGGTTAGTTTTCCTTTAAACCACTGTCTCAGGAATGATGCTTTCTGTGCGTGGAACGTCTGCTTTAAATTAGCTAAAATAATCCTCATCTTAGTTTCAACAACTTAATTGGTATCGGCTGGTATCGAACGTCATACATTAGAAATTTTATAACATATCAAACTCATATAAGCTATGCAGACTTCGGAGTATAAGGTGCTATACAGGTTTCTTCGTTATGACGTTTTAGACGTTATGCACAGTTGAAGTCAATATTTACTCTGTTTCTACTAAAATCCTTCTAAACGTGACGTCGTCCACAAATTTGAGCAAAATATTGCCCACGTTGGTATTTATGTTGTTAGAAAATGGTTGTGAGAACCATGCATTCTTCCCCCTGTTAGTGTCGCACGGTGTATATGTTTGCTTTGAGTTGTATTTGAAAAGGTCGTCCAAGCGTATGCATTTGTTGTAACATGGCGCTTTCTGGTAATTCACGGCAGAATTTGAGGAGACGCTGAAAATATTTCGCCATCAAAATTAGAATATTTTTTTCGAAAGTTACAGGATTGTACGTTGATATATTGTAAGCTTTCGTTAATTTCATGAACGAATCTACAAAAAGATATCATCAAGGTTATAGTTAACAGCTACTATGTTTTACGGGCATAAATTAGTTCCACAAGTGATCTTTTCACCTAATATTCGTTTGTTACGTATGATATGCTTCGCTATCACTTCGGCTGCCGGATAAATATAGGTCTTTGTCTTCTCAATATAGGCAAGACATCTGCCGTTGACATATAATTTTAACGATTTACATATCATTTTTTAACACACTTTTTTAGGCACCACTGCATCATATTCCTGCCAGAGACCGGTCATTCTCACCGGCCCCTTTTTGAAACTTACATTTGTCTCAGCAATTCGTGTGCCTCCAGGATATCGCGGCACGTTCATTTCGTGTTTCTCGTGGATACGGTCGGTGATTTCCAATATCGTTACATACAAGTTTACCTTCATACAGACCTTGAGTATATAGGTGTCGACATTTCCACCCTATTATGTCGAACCCATCGTTAATAATCCGAGCGTATCTATTCTGTTAATCTCTTTTTAAAAGTCAGTTACTTATTCTTATTCTTAAAACTCACATACATACTTTCCGGTTCGCCCTTTAAACAATGATATGAATCTTTTCTCTTTTACATTATGTTGAAACTGTTTACGGGAATACGCACAACGTTTGTAACTCACGGAATGTATATATGTTTGTATGGTTAGCTGTTGTAATTCATCTGAAAACTGTTCACCCGTTTAGGTGATTTTTTTTCGCTATATATAGACTAATTACTTGCCATTATCTCACTTAAAATAGAAATAGTCATGCTTTAGAAACTGAAATAAAAATGCCGCATGATATTTATGAAGTATAAGATTAAAATAATAGAAATATATAGTCTATTTTGTTATGTATATTTTGATAAACTAATGGGATAGAAGGTTGCGGAAGTTTGCATATAATTTGTAATCTGAAGACGCTACTTTAGAAAGTGGTTTCATTAGCCGCCTGCTCGCTAATAGGCGTGTGTGTGTATTTATTCGTATGTGTAAAACACACATAATCTAGGTTACATATTTAGAGAATTCACAGAGTTTTCAAAGAAAAGGCACATTCGCTAAACATGGCTGTGTAATTTCGTCTAAAATATAGTCGACATCATTAACAGAATAGAACTGCTAGCTACAAATAATTAAAAATAATTCTATTAGAAATTATTATGATTTATGAAAGCAATGAAAATAAAGTTCAGAATATTACTTGCTGTGTTTAGTTCAACGAATCTAGGTTTCTACCTAATTGGTTCATTTTCCTGGCTCGTATCATATCCATTTCCACACGTGGTCAATTATTCATTCTTTCTACATCCGCCACTGAAAAAAAACAAGGTTGCAGATGAATTGACTTGATTAACTAACAATATTCAAAGATGTATGAATTGATTTTTGCAACTTAATCGATTCTAATCATCTCTTATATAAAGGGCACTTGTCTATATGTATGTATGTATGTATGTATGTATGTATGTATGTATGTATGTATGTCTGTATGTGAAGCTTCTCCTCAAAAACTACGCGACGACATGTCAAAAAGTTTATATCTTCAGCACCGTACAACACCTGGGATCATAATATCTCAAAATTACAACAAAAAAAAATGTTGCTGGGGGTCAACGGGGCCAGTCTTCGGCAGCGGGTCTGGTTTTTTCAAACTTTTCTAATGTTATTCAGTAGTAATTTGGAAATCAGCCAATGTAATTATGTAATAATAATTTTATTTTCAACCAACTTATTCTTGTGCACGTGACGTCACAGTAATAGGTATATGACGTCATCGTTATAGGTTTTTACATTTTTTCCTCTTACAAAACTTATTTTACTTACAGTGACCCGTTGAGTCATAACCACTCATGTTTACAGTGACCCGTTGAGTCATAACCACTCTATATATGTATAGAAAAAAGAAAAAAAGAAGAATTTAACAAGAACATGTTTATAGTGACCCGTTGAGTCATAACCACTCTATATATGTATAAAAACAGAAAAAAGAAGAATTTAACAAGTACACATTTACAGTGACCCGTTGAGTCATAACCACTCTATATATGTATAAAAAAAGAAAAAAGAAGAATTTAACAAGTACACGTTTACAATGACCCGTTGAGTCATAACCACTCTATATATGTATAAAAAAAGAAGAATTAAACAAGTAAACGTTTACAGTGACCCGTTGAGTCATAACCACTCTATATATGTATAGAAAAAAGAAAAAAAGAAGAATTTAACAAGAACATGTTCATAGTGACCCGTTGAGTCATAACCACTCTATATATGTATAAAAAAAGAAAAAAGAAGAATTTAACAAGTAAACGTTTACAGTGACCCGTTGAGTCATAACCACTCTATATATGTATAAAAAAGAAAAAAAAAGAATTTAACAAGTACACGTTTACAGTGACCCGTTGAGTCATAACCACTCTATATATGTATAGAAAAAAGAAAAAAAGAAGAATTTAACAAGAACATGTTTATAGTGACCCGTTGAGTCATAACCACTCTATATATGTATAAAAAAAGAAAAAAGAAGAATTTAACAAGTACACGTTTACAGTGACCCGTTGAGTCATAACCACTCTATATATGTATACAAACAGAAAAAAGAATTTAACAAGTACACGTTTACAGTGACCCGTTGAGTCATAACCACTCTATATATGTATAAAAAAAGAAAAAAGAAGAATTTAACAAGTACACGTTTACAATGACCCGTTGAGTCATAACCACTCTATATATGTATAATGTATAAAAAAAGAAAAAAAGAAGAATTTAACAAGTAAACGTTTACAGTGACCCGTTGAGTCATAACCACTCTATATATGTATAAAAAAAGAAAAAAGAAGAATTTAACAAGTACACGTTTACAGTGACCCGTTGAGTCATAACCACTCTATATATGTATAAAAAAAGAAAAAAGAAGAATTTAACAAGTACACGTTTACAATGACCCGTTGAGTCATAACCACTCTATATATGTATAAAAAAAGAAAAAAAGAATTTAACAAGTAAACGTTTACAGTGACCCGTTGAGTCATAACCACTCTATATATGTATAGAAAAAAGAAAAAAAGAAGAATTTAACAAGAACATGTTTATAGTGACCCGTTGAGTCATAACCACTCTATATATGTATAAAAAAAGGAAAAAGAAGAATTTAACAAGTACACGTTTACAGTGACCCGTTGAGTCATAACCACTCTATATATGTATAAAAACAGAAAAAAGAAGAATTTAACAAGTACACGTTTACAGTGACCCGTTGAGTCATAACCACTCTATATATGTATAGAAAAAAGAAAAAAAAAGAATTTAACAAGTACACGTTTACAATGACCCGTTGAGTCATAACCACTCTATATATGTATAAAAAAAGAAAAAAAAAAGAATTTAACAAGTAAACGTTTACAGTGACCCGTTGAGTCATAACCACTCTATATATGTATAAAAAAAGAAAAAAGAAGAATTTAACAAGTACACGTTTACAATGACCCGTTGAGTCATAACCACTCTATATATGTATAAAAAAAGAAGAATTTAACAAGTAAACGTTTACAGTGACCCGTTGAGTCATAACCACTCTATATATGTATAGAAAAAAGAAAAGAAAAAGAATTTAACAAGTAAACGTTTACAGTGACCCGTTGAGTCATAACCACTCTATATATGTATAAAACAAAGAAAAAAGAATTTAACAAGTACACGTTTACAGTGACCCGTTGAGTCATAACCACTCTATATATGTATAAAAAAAGAAAAAAGAAGAATTTAACAAGTACACGTTTACAGTGACCCGTTGAGTCATAACCACTCTATATATGTATAAAAAAAGAAAAAAGAAGAATTTAACAAGTACACGTTTACAGTGACCCGTTGAGTCATAACCACTCTATATATGTATAAAAACAGAAAAAAGAAGAATTTAACAAGTACACGTTTACAGTGACCCGTTGAGTCATAACCACTCTATATATGTATAAAAAAAGAAAAAAGAAGAATTTAACAAGTACACGTTTACAATGACCCGTTGAATCATAACCACCTTATATATGTATAAAAAAAGAAGAATTTAACAAGTAAACGTTTACAGTGACCCGTTGAGTCATAACCACTCTATATATGTATAGAAAAAAGAAAAAAAGAAGAATTTAACAAGAACATGTTTATAGTGACCCGTTGAGTCATAACCACTCTATATATGTATAAAAAAAGAAAAAAGAAGAATTTAACAAGTAAACGTTTACAGTGACCCGTTGAGTCATAACCACTCTATATATGTATAAAAACAGAAAAAAGAAGAATTTAACAAGTACACGTTTACAGTGACCCGTTGAGTCATAACCACTCTATATATGTATAAAAAAAGAAAAAAAAAGAATTTAACAAGTACACGTTTACAATGACCCGTTGAGTCATAACCACTCTATATATGTATAAAAAAAGAAAAAAAGAAGAATTTAACAAGTAAACGTTTACAGTGACCCGTTGAGTCATAACCACTCTATATATGTATAGAAAAAAGAAAAAAAGAAGAATTTAACAAGAACATGTTTATAGTGACCCGTTGAGTCATAACCACTCTATATATGTATAAAAAAAGAAAAAAGAAGAATTTAACAAGTACACGTTTACAGTGACCCGTTGAGTCATAACCACTCTATATATGTATAAAAACAGAAAAAAGAAGAATTTAACAAGTACACGTTTACAGTGACCCGTTGAGTCATAACCACTCTATATATGTATAAAAAAAGTAAAAAAAGAAGAATTAAACAAGTAAACGTTTACAGTGACCCGTTGAGTCATAACCACTCTATATATGTATAAAAAAAGAAAAAAGAAGAATTTAACAAGTACACGTTTACAGTGACCCGTTGAGTCATAACCACTCTATATATGTATAAAAAAAGAAAAAAAGAAAAAAAAATTTAACAAGTAAACGTTTACAGTGACCCGTTGAGTCATAACCACTCTATATATGTATAGAAAAAAGAAAAAAAGAAGAATTTAACAAGTAAACGTTTACAGTGACCCGTTGAGTCGTAACCACTCTATATATGTATAAAAAAAGAAAAAAAGAAGAATTTAACAAGTAAACGTTTACAGTGACCCGTTGAGTCATAACCACTCTATATATGTATAAAAAAAGAAAAAAGAAGAATTTAACAAGTAAACGTTTACAGTGACCCGTTGAGTCATAACCACTCTATATATGTATAAAAAAAGAAAAAAGAAGAATTTAACAAGTACACGTTTACAGTGACCCGTTGAGTCATAACCACTCTATATATGTATAAAAAAAGAAAAAAAGAAAAAAAAAATTTAACAAGTAAACGTTTACAGTGACCCGTTGAGTCATAACCACTCTATATATGTATAGAAAAAAGAAAAAAAGAAGAATTTAACAAGAACATGTTTATAGTGACCCGTTGAGTCATAACCACTCTATATATGTATAAAAAAAGAACAATTTAACAAGTAAACGTTTACAGTGACCCGTTGAGTCGTAACCACTCTATATATGTATAAAAAAAGAAAAAAAGAAGAATTTAACAAGTAAACGTTTACAGCGACCCGTTGAGTCATAACCACTCTATATATGTATAAAAAAAGAAAAAAGAAGAATTTAACAAGTACACGTTTACAGTGACCCGTTGAGTCATAACCACTCTATATATGTATAAAAAAAGAAAAAAAAAGAATTTAACAAGTACACGTTTACAATGACCCGTTGAGTCATAACCACTCTATATATGTATAAAAAAAGAAAAAAAGAAGAATTTAACAAGTAAACGTTTACAGTGACCCGTTGAGTCATAACCACTCTATATATGTATAGAAAAAAGAAAAAAAGAAGAATTTAACAAGTAAACGTTTACAGTGACCCGTTGAGTCGTAACCACTCTATATATGTATAAAAAAAGAAAAAAAGAAGAATTTAACAAGTAAACGTTTACAGTGACCCGTTGAGTCATAACCACTCTATATATGTATAAAAAAAGAAAAAAGAAGAATTTAACAAGTAAACGTTTACAGTGACCCGTTGAGTCATAACCACTCTATATATGTATAAAAAAAGAAAAAAGAAGAATTTAACAAGTACACGTTTACAGTGACCCGTTGAGTCATAACCACTCTATATATGTATAAAAAAAGAAAAAAAGAAAAAAAAAATTTAACAAGTAAACGTTTACAGTGACCCGTTGAGTCATAACCACTCTATATATGTATAGAAAAAAGAAAAAAAGAAGAATTTAACAAGAACATGTTTATAGTGACCCGTTGAGTCATAACCACTCTATATATGTATAAAAAAAGAAGAATTTAACAAGTAAACGTTTACAGTGACCCGTTGAGTCGTAACCACTCTATATATGTATAAAAAAAGAAAAAAAGAAGAATTTAACAAGTAAACGTTTACAGTGACCCGTTGAGTCATAACCACTCTATATATGTATAAAAAAAGAAAAAAGAAGAATTTAACAAGTACACGTTTACAGTGACCCGTTGAGTCATAACCACTCTATATATGTATAAAAAAAGAAAAAAAAAGAATTTAACAAGTACACGTTTACAATGACCCGTTGAGTCATAACCACTCTATATATGTATAAAAAAAGAAAAAAAGAAGAATTTAACAAGTAAACGTTTACAGTGACCCGTTGAGTCATAACCACTCTATATATGTATAGAAAAAAGAAAAAAAGAAGAATTTAACAAGAACATGTTTATAGTGACCCGTTGAGTCATAACCACTCTATATATGTATAAAAAAAGAAAAAAGAAGAATTTAACAAGTACACGTTTACAGTGACCCGTTGAGTCATAACCACTCTATATATGTATAAAAAAAGAAAAAAAAAAGAATTTAACAAGTAAACGTTTACAGTGACCCGTTGAGTCATAACCACTCTATATATGTATAAAAAAAGAAAAAAGAAGAATTTAACAAGTACACGTTTACAATGACCCGTTGAGTCATAACCACTCTATATATGTATAAAAAAAGAAGAATTTAACAAGTAAACGTTTACAGTGACCCGTTGAGTCATAACCACTCTATATATGTATAGAAAAAAGAAAAGAAAAAGAATTTAACAAGTAAACGTTTACAGTGACCCGTTGAGTCATAACCACTCTATATATGTATAAAACAAAGAAAAAAGAATTTAACAAGTACACGTTTACAGTGACCCGTTGAGTCATAACCACTCTATATATGTATAAAAAAGAAAAAAGAAGAATTTAACAAGTACACGTTTACAGTGACCCGTTGAGTCATAACCACTCTATATATGTATAAAAAAAGAAAAAAGAAGAATTTAACAAGTACACGTTTACAGTGACCCGTTGAGTCATAACCACTCTATATATGTATAAAAACAGAAAAAAGAAGAATTTAACAAGTACACGTTTACAGTGACCCGTTGAGTCATAACCACTCTATATATGTATAAAAAAAGAAAAAAGAAGAATTTAACAAGTACACGTTTACAATGACCCGTTGAATCATAACCACCTTATATATGTATAAAAAAAGAAGAATTTAACAAGTAAACGTTTACAGTGACCCGTTGAGTCATAACCACTCTATATATGTATAGAAAAAAGAAAAAAAGAAGAATTTAACAAGAACATGTTTATAGTGACCCGTTGAGTCATAACCACTCTATATATGTATAAAAAAAGAAAAAAGAAGTATTTAACAAGTAAACGTTTACAGTGACCCGTTGAGTCATAACCACTCTATATATGTATAAAAACAGAAAAAAGAAGAATTTAACAAGTACACGTTTACAGTGACCCGTTGAGTCATAACCACTCTATATATGTATAAAAAAAGAAAAAAAAAGAATTTAACAAGTACACGTTTACAATGACCCGTTGAGTCATAACCACTCTATATATGTATAAAAAAAGAAAAAAAAAGAATTTAACAAGTACACGTTTACAGTGACCCGTTGAGTCATAACCACTCTATATATGTATAAAAAAAGAAAAAAAGAAGAATTTAACAAGTAAACGTTTACAGTGACCCGTTGAGTCATAACCACGAAGTATGTATTGGTACCCTGCGACCGGACAAAGTATGTGTGGGTACCCTGCGACCGCACGAACTATGTGTGGGTTCCTTGTGACCGGACGAAGTATGTGTGGGTACCCTGCGACTGGACGAAGTATGTGTGGGTACCCTGCGACCAGACGAAGTATGTGTGGGTACCCTGCGACGGCACGAAGTATGTGTGGGTACCCTGCGACCGGACGAAGTATGTGTGGGTACCCTGCGACCGGACAAAGTATGTGTGGGTACCCTGCGACAGGATGAAGAATGTGTGGGTACCCTGCGACCGACGAAGTATGTGTGGGTACCCTGCGACCGAACGAAGTATTTGTGGGTACCCTGCGACCGCACGAAGTATGTGTGGGTACCCTGCTTCCTGACGAAGTATGTGTGGGTACCCTGCGACCGGACGAAGTTTGTGTGGGTACCCTGCGACCGCACGAAGTATGTATAGGTACCCTACGACCGCACGAAGTATGTGTGGGTACCCTGCGACCTGACGAAGTATGTGTGGGTACCCTGCGACCGCACGAATATGTGTGGGTACCCTTCGACCGGACAAAGTATTTGTGGGTACCCTGCGACCGGACAATGTATGTGTGGGTACCCTGCGACCAGACGAATTATTTATAGATACCCTGCGACCGCACGAAGTATGTGTTGGTACCCTGCGACCGCACGAACTATCTGTGGGTACCCTGCGACCGGACGAAGCGTGTGTGGGTACCCTGCGACCGGACGAAGTATGTGTGGGTACCCTGCGACCTAACAAAGTATGTGTTGGTACCCTGCGACCGGACGAAGTATGTGTGGGTACCCTGCGACCGGACGAAGTATGTCTGGGTACCATGCGACCTGACGAAGTATGTTTGGGTACCCTGCGACCTGACGAAGTATGTGTGGGTACCCTGCGACCGGAAAAAGTATGTGTGGGTACCGTGCGACCTGACGAAGTATGTGTGGGTACACTTCGACATGACGAAGTATGTGTGAGTACCCTGCAACCGGACGAAGTATGTGTGGGTACCCTGACGTCAGAGAGTGGCAGGAAGAAATTCACTCACACTACAACCATTTTTTTCTTTCTTTCTTTTTTCCCGCTCCCTCCCACACTTTCTTTCTTAATTATTAATAGACGCTAATATTCCCCCCCCCCTCCCTATGGCCGTTCTGTTATCATGATAGGCATTCCCTCCTCCTTTCGGGGGGGTGTCGGCATTCGCCGGTGTGAGCGCTTCAGGTGAAATTTGGGGGAGGGGTGGGGGGGTTGTATCAGCATACACCGGTGGGACGCCTAAGGGAAAATTTGGGGGAGGGGGAGTGTCGGCATTCGCCGGTGTGAGCGCCTCAGGACAAATCTGGGGAGGGGGAATGTCGGCATACGGCGGCTCAGGCCAATCTGGGGAGGGGAGGAGGGAAATGTCGGCATTCGGCGGTATGAGCGATCGCCTGTGGGGCGCCTCAGGCGAAATTTGGGGATGGGGCGTATTGGCATACGCCGGTGAGGCAGGCGAAATTTGGGGGAGGGGGAGTGTCAGTATTCGCCGGTGTCAGCGCCTCAGGCGAAATTTGGGGGGAGTCGTCGGTGAGACAGATCCCGACCTTGGGGGTATATCAACCGGTACTTTAGGGGAGAGACAGTGAGCTAAAGGAAAAGGGATTAAAAAATAAAAAGATAATCTGATTTTTGATTCGACAGTGTAAGATCGACACTAGATATACTAGATATACACTTGATCTCAAGGCAATAATGCCGAGAACAGATACTACACTTTGATCTTAGCCAAAAGGCCGAGAATTTATTTACTCCTCGCGGAGTTAGGCACAAGGCCAGTTTTATCTTACTCCCACAAGTAAGATGTGACCCAAGATCGGGTCGAGCAAGTGGGGTTAAAAGCCAGCGCTCGAGAGGTGAGCACTCTGGCCATTTAAAAATTGCCTGGGCAGCCCCGTCGGCATTCCCCGGTAGGGGCGCCTCAGACAGTAAGCAATAAACTTACTCCTCCCCAAAGAGGGGAGGCGAAGCCTGGGAGGGTGGACCTCCTAGAACTGCACAGGACAGGCGTGCAGTATCCATCGGAACAGATACTACACTTTGATCTTAGCCAAAAGGCCGAGAATGTATTTAGAGAAATACATCTCGCAAAACATTAACTCCTAGAGTTAAAATTACATCTGCCAGATGTATTAACCCTTAGGCATAAAAGCCCGCTGTGTAAGGGGGAAAAGGGGGGTCGGGGGTCATTGTGACTTTTATAACACATTTTAAAACATTTTTTATTTCACATTAGCAAAAACAAAGACAATGACATTTTTTATTTTTCACAAAAAACAAAAAAGCACAATGAAAAAACCTAATCTACCCTAAGCTAGACATTTGCACTAAAAAATTCACAGTCACTCTATGGCTTAACCCTACTTAAAATATCCCCAAAATGAAACATGAATAACATGACATAACGTGGGAGTGGGATGACACATTAAAAACACCCAAAAAGAAAGAAAAATAAAGAACCAAATAAAATGATAAGGGGTGGTTAGTAGGACCCTCCCTACCCTCTTGCTAAGTCTGGACCGCCCACTGTTTTCCGGCTCGAGGCCGAAAACAAGCAGGTCGACCCCTAAATGGGAGTGGGAATTAAGTGGGGTGTTCTGAAAATAAATAATCGGGATCTGGGTACGGGAATGGATGGCGTCTTCCAAGATAATATTGCCAAGGGTTTCATCAGCCGGGGACAAAATAAATATGTGGAGTGGGCATCTTTGGAAGCTCTCTAGTGCCGGCAAAAACAAAATCAGGACAGGACATCACTTATTCCTACTAGCTAAGATTCAACTAGGCTAACACTTTGAATTTTACATTGGGCTGGGTTCCGTAGGACCCAGTACCGCCTGCTCCATGCTAAGGAGGAAAAACGTATTCAAACTTGGCTCCTCGTCGGATGCACAAACTAGTGTTACGCACCCATCTTCTATTGAACTCCATGCGATGTAGTCGTTTCCAATCGCATCTGATTTTCACTTTAAGCTGATGCTTAAAGTAAACAACCAGATCACGATCCGAAACAGACCCAACCCCATGAACCTCATCTAGACGTGTAACCCACGTCACTAACCTAGCTACGGCCAGGATCACAAGAAACACCATTCGCTTCTCTCTAGACCACGGCGGCGCTACGTTGTTGATGACGAATGCTACATCCAGGACCATCGGCTGCTCGGCATCGATGCGAGCCGTTACCTCTCTGACATACTCCCAGAGAAGACGTAATTTTCTGCAAGTGAAGAAGGCGTGCTCGGCCGTTTCTTCCTCATTGTCCTCACAGCGCGGGCACAAGGGGACGTCCCTTATGCCATCTCTGCGTAATCTGCCATAGAGGGGCAGTGCGTTCCGAACAAGTCGCCAGGTCAGAGAGTACTCAGAATTGTTGAGATAACTCTGGCCTGGCGCCCAACTCCACTGGGAGCGAGCCTCCTCCGTCGACAATCCAAGCCGCCTCCCAAGCGGATCCGAAGCGGACCCCTCCACTAGATCCCGATACAGTCTCTTCCTTGACCGGGCAAGGTCACTGGACCCCGGCAACGCCTTAAGCGCAGCTCGGCATTCGGTGACGAACAGCGACTCTCCTCTCGGCCTACGTCGACCTTCGACCGAGTGGTCGGGTATGAGGTTGGGAAAGGCGTCCTCAACCGCAGGGACCCACGGAGCTTCTTCCGTCAAAGTACGACTCAGGAAAGCCAGTCTCTCAGCATGTCTATGACTTGCCAAGTCAGGCATCCCCAAGCCTCCATCACACGGACGTTGCGTACAGACCTGTCTGCGGACGTATGCTTTCCGCCCCTTCCACAGAAGTGAAAAGAGCAAGCGCGTGAAAGCAAGAAGGCGGTCCGCAGGCAGCGGGAGTACAGACAGTCGGTAAAGGATGAGAGGAAAGACGTAAGTGGCGCACGCCTCCGCTCTCCCCTTCAAGGAAAGTTTCCTTCGAGTCCAAGCCCTCACAGACGATTCGACCTTTGCCTGTACTTCCGACCAATTCTTCTCCAGCTGGAGACCCGGTCCGAACCAAACGCCAAGGATCCGAACCGGGCCATCGGTCCAGCTGAAGTCACCTGGAAGTGCGGTCTCTCCGCTCCAGGCAGCCAACCGCAGGCCGTTGGACTTGCTGCGGTTGACAATGGCCCCTGTAACATCTTCGTAACGAGCGAGCGCCTTAATCACCGCTTCTATGTCTTCACGGCTGGACACAAAAACGGTGACATCATCGGCATACGCGGAAACCCTGGCTCGCGCATAGTGAGGAGGGATAGCGATTCCGCGTAGGACTGGTGTAGCCGCCCCGTCCCTTAATTTGCGAAGGAAGGGCTCCAACGCCAGGACATAAAGCAGGGGCGACAGCGGACAACCCTGACGTACCGAACGAGAAACCACGAACGAATCCGAAAGCCTACCGTTTACCTGCACCGCTACCGTCGGCAGACGATACAGAATGGAGATCCACTTGCGGAAGTCCGGATTAAAACCGGCAGCCTCTAGAACAGATTCCAAGAAACCATGGTCGACCCTATCGAAAGCCTTGGACTGATCTAAATTGATCAGCGCGGCTTCAGTGTCGTCTTCTATACCCTCTAGGATCGTGCGAACCAGATGCAAATTGTTTTGAATTGACCTCCCCTTCACAGCATAGTTCTGCTCAGGCTCGATCAAGTCAGAGATAACAACCTGCAAACGATTCGCAAGAACACGGGCCAAAATCTTTAACTCTGTGTTTAGCAGAGTTATGGGCCTGTAATCATCTAAATTCCCCACACCAGGTTGGCCCCCCTTCTTCAACAATGTGACCACTCCTTTGGTAACCTGCCCAGGGATCGAGCCCTGAGCAAACCAGTGGTTAAACACATCCTTCAGAAGAGGAACAAACATGGGCGACAGCCTCAAGTAAACTTCGTATGGCAGACCATCGAGTCCTGGAGATTTGTTGTAGCCGACCTGCTTCAACGCAGTAATGATCTCACCCTCTGTAACGTCCCCATCACAGCTAGCTGCTCGGGCCGCCTCTAGGCGGGGCGAGTCAGCCAAATAGCTGTCAAACTCCTGGCCGCGGAGTCTGGGTAGTTGGGTGAAGCGATCCTCCAAATGCTCTCGGAACCCCTCGCAAATCTCACGAGTAGATACCAGGGTATGTCCTTCCAGGTTATTAACCTTCCGAATGTACCCATCCGAGCCACGACGTAAAGCAGCCTTACGCTCAACAGCGTCAACGTTCACAGCTTCGTTAGAGACTTTCTTTAACCTAGCTCGAACTACTTGACCTTCATATCGCTCGCTAGCCAAGCGATTGAGGTCCCCCTTAATTAAGGCTATCTCTAGGGGATCCCCCCCAGCCACCGCCCGGGTCATCTTATCATCTACACGCTTCTGTGTCCTAGCCCTATCTTGAGCGAGGCGCTGGCTATAGCGGACACAAAAGCGTCTAACATAAACCTTAGTTTTCACCCACCAACTACTCCCGATAACCGCCCCCACTAAAGCCCGCTGAAGTAGTAACGTTAGCTTGTCCCGGAAGTCGGGTATCTCCAGTAAGGAGGTATTCAACTTCCAGTACCCAGCTAACCTAGGCCTATCGCTTAAACTCAAACGGGCCATAACCAATTTATGGTCCGAGTGACCTAACCAAGTGAACGTGGGACAAGATAAGAAATCTATGTCGCCTCTTCTAACTAACATTCTGTCCAAGTAAGTACTCGAACAGAAGGCCGCGCTAGTATGCCACGTCCACATCTCCCGCCCTGGGTGATCAACGCGAAATCTGTCGACAAGATCGCATGAGGCGATCAGGTCAGACAGACTGCTATCACACCTATCCGACCCTCTATTACCCCCGACCTTATCTATCTTGGGGTCAAGGACGGCATTCCAATCCCCCATTAATACTACACGCTCCGGACCCCCGAGAAACGTCTCCAACCGTCGAAAAAAGGAAACCCTCTCACCAACAGCGTTAGGCGCATAAACCGCAACGATCCGAAACTTGCTGCTGTCAACGGCAACATCGACTACGACCAACCGTCCTTCCGCATCCGTATGAACAACGCGCACTGTCGCGGACAGAGTGCGTCTCACTAGCAAAGAGACACCACAACTACGAACATTGCCATATGCTGAAAACAACTCAAAGTCATCAGTCAGCACATCACAATCCCCGTACGAACAGAAGTGGGTCTCCTCGATCGCAGCAATATCTACCTTAAGCGCCACGAGATCCCTCAGCACGCGAACAGCCTTGCTTCGGGATCTCATGCCCCTCACGTTCAATGTAGCCAAGTTTAAAGCCATCATTACTCCTAATCAGTGTTACAAACGGGACTAAAGTCCTCGGGAGTGAGGACGCCGAAGGCCTGACCGAGACTGCCGGTCAGCAGTTCGGACGAAATCCGTCCGTCTCTAGACAGGCCCCCTACGTCCAGGGGGAAAGTCAGTTTGAGTGCCCGATAAAATGAGGGGTGAACATAAGCAGGGACCCTCCCCGTACATCTGGCAGCCAGCTTACGTAATGACGGGTGCTCCTCATCTATTAGCTTCATACCCTGAATCACCTTTTTACCCGCCTCCACCATCCTCCACAGAGCCTTTGCCCTGCTCCCATTTTCCGGACGAATAAATGTTGTTAACATTGGGGCTTCCATAAAATTCAGCGGATCCTGGACCTGTTTGTCCCTCACATGGGTGAAGGCCTCCAGCATTTTGAGGTACTTTTTCTGTCGGCCATTCAAATCCGTCTGTGTCTGCGTAGCATTGGCCTCGCAAATCCTTTCATCAGGGAAAAAAGGGTACTTTTTGTTTTTTCCATGTTTTACTACCGGTGGAGACGGAGGTTTAGCTTTCTCGACAGGGGCTCTTTCTGCTTCCTCTGTCCTGGTAGTCGGGGATTTATCTCTGGGCGTATTTGAGGGGGCATCCAAAAGGGGAGGGGTGTTTTGCGCAACCTCATTTGAAGGGGACGGGGATTGGGTTTTGGGGGGTTGAGCAAGTTCAGTGCCACTGCTTTCTATTATTTTGTCTTTTGGCTCTTCTTCTTCCACCATCTCTTCCTCTGCTGCTTCCTTTGTCTCTTTAATCTTTTTGGCTTTATTTTCTTTAGGCTTTTCTAAGTCCACTCCTTCAACGACCATTACCGTCTCGTCCTCATTTGCTTTCTCATCCTCCTCTGACGAGTGGGTCGGCAATTTTCGTTTCACCCCTGGAGTGAGTGTGTTTACCGGTTCAACAGGAGTTTTTGTCTCCTTAATAGGGGATTTGTTAACCGGAGCTGATTTGGAGGTAATAGCGATCTTCTTTGCTTTTTTTCCCACTACCGTACTCCACTTGGGGGAATCGTTCTCCGTCCCGGCTGCCTCTGTGTTTGCTTGAGGTACCACAGGTGTCTTTTTCTGTGTTGAAGGCACAGGCGCCGGGGACTTCGTTGGAATCCTTTTCGGGCAATCTTTTGCCATATGCCCCGGCGTCTTACAGCTCCAGCAATACGGCCTCCTTCCCTCGACAATGAGTGACATTGCCCAGGATTCGCACTGTAATTGCGCGGGGATGTCCAAGAAACCTTTATGACTTACTCTCATCTTTAGTTTATACTCCCCCGTCTGAATGTTCCTGGGTCCACGGACAGGAAAGATTGCCTCGACGTCACCATACTGTGACATAACTGCTCCTAGATGGTCGGAGTCAATACAGCATGGGACGCCGAGGATTGTGATGGTCGTCCTTCTTTTCCCCTGATATTCAGGCTTAACTCTTAACCCCTTCCATATCAGGTCCTGTCTTGCCACTTTCTCGGCATCCTTCGTTGTTGGAAGCAGGATATCCCACATGGCATACGATCGCTGAACTACGTATGTGGCTGGGACGTTCAAGTCCCCCAACATCTCGTACATTTTGTCTTTCGTAATTCTGGTTAACCCCTTTGCTTTTGCGTCCGTCGTTACCAATGACACAATCCTCAACCGTAAGCTTTCAAGGGTGCCAGGGATAAGCTTTAATGTACTACCCTGGGTATAGGCTTCGTACTTTTCCTTGAAAAGCTTTTTATACTCGTCAGGGGATTTTTGTGCTGTAGGTCCCCACGCTGCCACATTCTGAGAACTTCCTGAGGTTGGCGTCACTTCCTTAGCCATGGATTCTCTTCCCGCAGGGATTAGAGGGCTGCCCAACACTGGCCATGACTCTACTTGCTTTCTGGATGCCCCCCGTTTCAACTTAGGCCTTGCTTGCCTTTGCTGTTTAGCACGGTCTTCCGAGGACTCCCGATCTGACCCCGATGAGGAGCACCCCCAAATAAAACTAGGGCTATGGTCTTCTTTTTGTGCTATCCCCAAATCCAGGGAATTGCATTTCCTTAAGGGTTCTGGACTTTTTGGGTGATTGAAAGGAACATCATCCATAACCGCCAAGAGGTCTTTCTTAGTTATTATACCTCGACTAGTTTTGACTGGCGTTACGAAGTCCCCAAACACCAGATCTTTCTTTTCAGCAGACCTAACCCTCGGCCTGGAACGCGGAACTGGGACATTAGCTGACGAGCCAATCTGGGCGCACTCGGGTGTGCTAACCCTATCCACATCTGGGTTGCCACTTGATGCGGCGTTCCTCCCCGTACTTAAGGTGCCCGGCGTGGCCACACCTCCTTGGGCGCACTCGAGTGTGCCACCCCCCTCCGATACGACTGGGGCGCACTCGGGTATGCAACCCCCCTCCGATACGACTGGGGCGCACTCGGGTGTGCAACCCCCCTCCGATACGACTGGGGCGCACTCGGGTGTGCAACCCCCCTCCGATACGACTGGGGCGCACTCGGGTGTGCAACCCCCCTCCGATACGACTGGGGCGCACTCGGGTGTGCAACCCCCCTCCAATACGACTGGGGCGCACTCGGGTGTGCAACCCCCCTCCAATACGACTGGGGCGTACTCGGGTGTACAACCCCCCTCCGTCTCAACTGGGGTGCACTCGGGTGTGCAACCCCCCTTCCAGGTCGGAGAACCGCTCGGCACGGTTATCCCCAACATCATTAGGTCGTACTCAGGAGTACGATTTACCAAATCTAGTAAGGTGCCCTCCGCGGTCACACCTTCCTCGCCCTCGCTGTTGTCAACGACAACACAGGTTTTTGAAGCCCGGGTGGCTTCCATCTATAAACGGGTCTGCAAGAGGCACGACACCCGCCGATTCGGAGACGAGGAGACCTTCACCGTTTTACGGGTTCGTCAGTCTCCCCGAAACCTGCCAGCTGCTTAAGTGCGCACCTCAGACAGACGCTGAAAAAGAAACAAAGTAAAAATAATTAATGGCCCAAGAGGGGCGAACAAACCTGACTGCAGGACTAGACCCGCCGATTCGGAGACGAGGAGACCTTCACCGTTTTACGGGTTCGTCAGTCTCCCCGAAACCTGCCAGCTGCTTAAGTCAGCCCAACAGTCAGGGAAAAGAAGAAAAGAAAAAGTCCCAAGAGGGGACAAAAAGGTGACAAAAGCCCCAAAAGGGGGCTTGGTCAAAGAAAAACGCTTTGAACCTAGCCGCAAGGGCTCGGTAGCGGGATCCTTAGTCTTTGGGAAAATGAGAATGTTTTATCTGAGAACAGATACTACACTCTGATCTTAGCCAAAAGGCTGAGAAAGGATCCGAAATTCAAAAATTTAATGTGATTTAAAGGGACTATTTATAACCAATCTACACCTGAACAGCGGTCTATCCACTAGACACTGTTCAAATTACATTAATAAATTAACGAGTAATAATAACTATGATTTTCTTTGAACAAACATTGTATAATACTATTTAACAAGTTCTTTAATGAGTTTTGATGAGCAACAATGAATTTTAGACTCCCTAGGCCGTTTTTCTCTAATTCTGTTTAGTGTAGTATCTGTTTGGATTATGCACTCCATAATCGTCTTGGCTTCATTCCGCCGGTCTATGGAAAAACGATTCACTCGCTGACAGTCAACCGGACCACTTTCCGACAAAAGGTAGCAGTTTTTTCGTATTTTACACTACTTTTTCAACGTTAATATGTAGTAAATTCGAAATAATCTAATGTATTTATGTACTAATCCGATAAAAATGCAGAGTCACTGTAAACATCCCATAATCCCTTGCCGGATGTACCCGGTCTTGCCCGACATTCAGCCCGGTTGTATCAGATCATCCAATAACTTCTGTCCGGATAAATCAATAACAACATAGGAATCCTACGTTATAAGTGTGAAGTGAAACAAGGGTTGCTCAATCACATCCGCACCTGTCCAATAATCCCTTGCTGGATGTACCTGGTCTTGCCCTATATTGTGTCCGGTTATATCAGGTCATAGTACTCGGCGTTGTCCGGGAAAAAAGTGCTCAATGTCCTAGATAGAGCTACTTTAAGGATAGGTTTGCATAATATCTTAACAGCATCTACGCTGAAAAGGATGCGGGGATCGATAAGAGTTATTTCAGTAGTGCTCAGGAGGCCTCTTTGATTTTCAAATACTCGGCGTTGTCCGAGAGAAAAGTGCTCAATGTCCTAGATAGAGCTACTGTAGTGATAGGTTTGGAAAATATTTTACAGCCATCTTCTTTCCCCTTTGGACTATTTCGCAGATCAAAAGGAGGGATACCTAAGTGATTTCAGTAGTCCTCAGGAGGCCTCCTTTGTTATCAAAGTACTCGGCGTTGTCCGGGAGAAAAGCGCTCAATGTCCTAGATAGAGCTACTGTAGTGATAAGTTTGGAAAATATTTTAACGCTATCTTCGTTCCCCTTTGGACTATTTGGCAGATCAGAAGGAGAGAGGATACCTATGTGATTTCAGTAGTCCTCAGGAGGCCTCCTTGATTATCAAAGTACTCGGCATTGTCCGGGAGAAAAGTGCTCAATGTCCTAGATAGAGCTACTGTAGTGATAGGTTTGGATAATATTTTAACAGCATCTACGCTGAAAAGGATGGGGGAATCGATAAGAGTTATTTCAGTAGTGCTCAGGAGGCGTCTTTGATTTTCAAATACTCGGCGTTGTCCGGGAGAAAAGTGCTGAATGTCCTAGATAGAGATACTGTAGTGATAGGTTTTGAAAATATTTTAACGCCATCTTCGTTCCCCTTTGGACTATTTGGCAGATCAGAAGGAGAGAGCATACCTAAGTGATTTCAGTAGTCCTCAGGAGGCCTCTTTGATTTTCAAAGTACTCGGCGTTGTCCGGGAGAAAATTGCTCAATGTCCTAGATAGAGCTACTGTAGTGATAGGTTTGGATAATATTTTAACAGCACTTACGCTGAAAAGGATGGGGGAATCGATATAAGTTATTACAGTAGTTCTCAGGAGGCGTCTTTGATTATCAAAGTACTCGGCGTTGTCCGGGGAAAAGTGCTCAATATCCTAGATAGAGCTACTGTAGTGATAGGTTTGGAAAATATTTTAACGCTATCTTCGTTCCCCTTTGGGCTATTTGGTAGATCAGAAGGAGAGAGGATACCTAAGTGATTTCAGTAGTTCTCAGGAGGCCTCCTTGATTTTCAAAGTACCTGGCGTTGTCCGGGAGAAAATTGCTGAATGTCCTAGATAGAGCTACTGTAGTGATAGGTTAGGATAATATTTTAACAGCATCTACGCTGAAAAGGATGGGGGAATCGATAAGAGTTATTTAAGAAGTGCTCATGAGGCCTCCTTGATTTAAAAATTACTCGGTGTTGTCCGGGAGAAAAGTGCTCAATATCCTAGATAGAGCTACTGTAGTGATAGGTTTTGAAAATATTTTAACGTCATCTTCGTTCCCCTTTGGACTATTTGGTAGATCAGAAGGAGAGAGGATACCTAAGTGATTTCAGTAGTGCTCAGGAGGCCTCCTTGATTTTCAAAGTATTTGGCGTTGTCCGGGAGAAAAGTGTTCAATGTCCTTGATCGAGCTACTGTAGTGATAGGTTTGGATAATATTTTAACAGCATCTACGCTGAAAAGGATGGGGAATCGATAAGAGTGATTTCAGTAGTGCTCAGGAGGCCTCCTTGATTTTCAAAGTACTCGGCGTTGTCCGGCAGAAAAGTGCTCAATATCCTAGATAGAGCTACTGTAGTGATAGGTTTGGAAAATATTTTAATGCCATCTTCGTTCCCCTTTGGACTATTTGGCAGATCAGAAGGAGAGGGATACCTAAGTTATTTCAGTAGTGCTCATGAGGCCTCTTTTATTTTTAAAGTACTCGGCGTTGTCCGGGAGAAAATTGTTCAATGTCCTAGATAGAGCTACTGTAGTGATAGGTTTTGATAATATTTTAAGAGCATCTACGCTGAAAACCTATTTAGCATTCGCACCGCGACAGCAATAGGTACGTATTTAGCATTCAGCGGTGGCGATAGGAAGTATATAGCATGTGCATATGGGCGGCAATAAATACGTATATAGCATGCGCATCGGGAGTATAAAAAAAATTGGGGGGAAGGCAAAACATTTATTTTGTCTTTTATCTTTTTCATTGAAAATATTTATGTGTATGGGGGAGAATGAAAAAAAAATTTTCGGGGGGGGCTAAAAAAATTTTTTTTTTTTCTTTTTTAAAATAAAAATATTTCTATGTATGGGGGGAACATAAAATTTTTGGGGTGTAAGGGTGGTCAAAAAATTTTCTTTTTTTTTTCCTTTAAATTAAAAATATTTCTAAGTATATGGGAGGATAGAAAAAAAAAATTCTTGTGGGGAGGCAAAAAAATGTATTTTTTTCTGTTTGTAACTAAAAATATTTATATTTATGATAGTGACAATACATAAATGAACACTATTTTGTATTTCGAACACGACAGGGACGAATAAATATAAGTTCTTACGTATGCGAACTGGGCTGGAGATTGGTACATATATAGTATGTGTACCCTTGCAGAGATAGGTAAGTATGTAGTATGCGCACCAGAGCCGCGATAGGTACGAATATAGTATGCACACCGGGCCGGCGATAGGTTTATATATAGTATGTGTACCGGGGTGGCAATAGGTACTATATAGTAGTGCATAGGGGTGGCTATAGCTACGTATTTAGCATTCGCACCGGGGTTGCGATAGGTATGTATTCAGCAATCGCACCGGGGTGGCGATATGTACATATTTAGTATTCGCACTGGGGCAGTGATAAGTACATATGGTGTATGAACACCTGGGCGGCAATATGTACGTATTTAGCATTCATCCCTAGGCGGAGATAGGTACTTATTTAGCATTCAGCGGTGGCGATAGGTACGTATATAGCATGTGCACATGGGCGGCAATAAGTACGTGATAGGTATGTATTATGCATGCGCACTGGGGCAGCGATCGGTTCATATATAGCACGCGCACCGGGGCAGCGATAGGTACGTATATAGCACGCGCACCGGGGCGGCGAAAGGTACGTATTTAGCATTCACACCGGGGCGGCGATATGTATGTATTTAGCATTCACACCGGGGCGGCGATAGGTATGTATTTAGCATTCACACCGGGGCGGCGATAGGTATGTATTTAGCATTCGGACCGGGGCGGCGATAGGTATGTATTTAGCATTCGCACCGGGGCGGCGATAGGTATGTATTTAGCATTCTCATCGGGGTGGCGATATGTACGTATTTAGCTTCCGCACCGGGGCGGCGATAGGTACGTATTTAGAATTCACACAAGAGCGGCGATAGGTACGTATTTAGAAATCACACTGGGGCGGCGATATGTATGTATTTAGCATTCGTACCGGGGCGGCGATATGTACGTATTTAGCTTCCACACCGGGGCGGCGATAGGTACATATTCAGAATTCAGGGGTGGCGATAGCTACATATATAGCATGTACACATGGGCAGCAATAAGTACGTACATAGCATGCGCACCGGGGCGGCGATCAGTACATATATATCACGTGCGCCGGGGCGGCAATAGGTACGTATATAGCACGTGCACCAGAACGGCGAAAGGTATGTATTTCGCATTCGCACCAGGGTGGTGATAGGTACGTATTTAGCATTCGCACCGGGGCGGCTATAGGTACATATTTAGCATTCACACCAGGGCGGCTATAGTATTTAGCATTCGCATCGGGCCGGCGATAGGTACGTATTTAGCATTCGCACCAAAGTGGTGATAGGTACGTATTTAGAAATTCGCACCAATGCGGCAATATGTACATATTAATTATTCCCACTAGGGCAGCGATAGGTACTTATGTAGCATGCACACCGGGGCGGCGATAGGTACTATTTAGCATTCGCACCGGGGCGGCAATAGGTACTTAAATAGTATCTGAACTGGGGCGGCGATAGGTACGTATATAGTATGTGCACTGGGGCGGCGATAGGTACGTATATAGTATGCGCACCTGGGTGATGATAGATACGTATATAGCATGAACACCGGGGTGGAGATAAGTACCTATATAGAAGGCGCAGATAGAGGTGTTACTTTTTATAGAAATATATCATACTATTGCCCTGGGCAACGTAGGAGAAATGGTGGGGAAAGAACAGCTTTCGCAAAAGGCAAAATTAGAAAGTAGCGGTGAAATGCGGCGACCAGGGAAGAGAAAGGTAGAAAGATAAAGAGACGGCTATAGAGAAGGGGGGGGGAAGAAATAGAAGTTTGTATATAAAGATGTTACACACACGATTTTTCTTCAATTATATGTTTTAATGACCCCGAGCAACGCCGGGTAGCCCCGCTAGTCTATTATATAAAGGACAGTTGTCTGTATGTCTGTCTGTCTGTCTGTCTGTCTGTCTGTCTGTCTGTCTGTATGTCCAGATACTCCTCCGAGAGGACCCAACAAACAGTCACACGGTTGACATCATCATGACCGGCCAGCCCCGGGGCGTGTAATATCTCAGAACCAGAAATAGAAATTGACTCTTTGGGGGTCGACTGAGCACTTTTCTCCAATGGGGGTGTGCTTTTTTCCTCGATTTTCAACGTTGTTTAGTACTAATTTGAGAAAAAACAATGCTATCATGTATAATTTTAGAAATATGCAAAGTCACGCTTTTATTTAACAGGAAATGACGTCAGAGGAAAAGAGTGTAGGGAAGAAAATCCCTCACACTAAAACTCTTCTTTCCCTCTCACTCCCACCCTTTCTACCTTCCCTTCCTCCCCTACGCCCGTTCTGTTGTTATGATACCACCCTCCTAGGCATTACCTCCTCCTTTTTGAGAGTTGTGGAGATAGTGCGGCGATGTGACTGCTTCAGGGCAAATTAGGGGGGGGGGATGTCGGCATTCGCTTAATTTGGGGGAGCGGCGTGTCAGGCGAAATTATGGGAGGGAGGAGTGTCGGAAAAAAAATTGACTCTTCGGGGGGGGGGGGGCTTTTTCCATCACTTGTTTAGTACTAATTTGAGAAAAAAACAATGCTATCATCGTCACGCTTTTAACAGAAAATGACGTCAGAGGAAATCCCTAACGGCACTTTTTTGAACATTGGTTTATAGTGAAGCAAGGGTTGCTTAACTACTAACGGCATTTTTTGAAACATGCGTTTATAGTGACGCAAGTGTTGTTTAATCAATAACGGCACTTTTTTGAACATGAGTTTATAGTGAAGCAAGAGTTGCTTATACTAACCGCATTTCTTCTGTTGACATGATACCATCCTCCCAAGTATTACCTCCTCCTTTTTGAGAGGTGTGATGTTCGTGTATTATCAGTGAAATTAAAGTAATAAATAATTATGCACCACCATTGTTTTCACTAATATTTGTATACATATTAAATAACGTCTAAATAAGTAAAATAAGAAGAGAAAAATTATGCTCCGCCATTGTTTTCACTAATATTTGTATACATGTTAAATAACGTGTCAATAAGTAAGTAAGAACAGAAAAATTATGCTCCGCCATTGTTTTCACTAATATTTGTATACCTGTTAAATAACGTGTCAAAAAGTAAAGTAAGAAGAGAAAAATTATGCTCCGCCATTGTTTTCACTAATATTTGTATACATGTTAAATAACGTGTCAATAAGTAAAGTAAGAAGAGAAATAATTATGCTCCACCACTGTTTTCACTAATATTTGTATACATGTTAAATAACGTGTCAATAAATAAAGTAAGAAGAGAAATAATTATGCTCCACCATTGTTTTCACTTATATTTGTATACATGTTAAATAACGTGTCAATAAGTAAAGTAAGAAGAGAAATAATTATGCTCTGCCATTGTTTTCACTAATATTTGTATACATGTTAAATAACGTGTCAATAAGTAAAGTAAGAAGAGAAATAATTATGCTCTGCCATTGTTTTCACTAATATTTGTATACATGTTAAATAACGTGTCAATAAGTAAAGTAAGAAGAGAAATAATTATGCTCCACCACTGTTTTCACTAATATTTGTATACATGTTAAATAACGTGTCAATAAGTAAAGTAAGAAGAGAAATAATTATGCTCCACCATTGTTTTCACTAATATTTGTATACATGTTAAATAACGTGTCAATAAGTAAAGTAAGAAGAGAAATAATTATGCTCCACCATTGTTTTCACTAATATTTGTATACATGTTAAATAACGTGTCAATAAGTAAAGTAAGAAGAGAAATAATTATGCTCTGCCATTGTTTTCACTAATATTTGTATACATGTTAAATAACGTGTCAATAAGTAAAGTAAGAAGAGAAATAATTATGCTCCACCACTGTTTTCACTAATATTTGTATACATGTTAAATAACGTGTCAATAAATAAAGTAAGAAGAGAAATAATTATGCTCCACCATTGTTTTCACTTATATTTGTATACATGTTAAATAACGTGTCAATAAGTAAAGTAAGAAGAGAAATAATTATGCTCTGCCATTGTTTTCACTAATATTTGTATACATGTTAAATAACGTGTCAATAAGTAAAGTAAGAAGAGAAATAATTATGCTCTGCCATTGTTTTCACTAATATTTGTATACATGTTAAATAACGTGTCAATAAGTAAAGTAAGAAGAGAAATAATTATGCTCCACCACTGTTTTCACTAATATTTGTATACATGTTAAATAACGTGTCAATAAGTAAAGTAAGAAGAGAAATAATTATGCTCCACCATTGTTTTCACTAATATTTGTATACATGTTAAATAACGTGTCAATAAGTAAAGTAAGAAGAGAAATAATTATGCTCCACCATTGTTTTCACTAATATTTGTATACATGTTAAATAACGTGTCAATAAGTAAAGTAAGACGAGAAATAATTATGCTCTACCATTGTTTTCACTAATATTTGTATACATGTTAAATAACGTGTCAATAAGTAAAGTAAGACGAGAAATAATTATGCTCCACCATTGTTTTCACTAATATTTGTATACATGTTAAATAACGTGTCAATAAGTAAAGTAAGAAGAGAAATAATTATGCTCCACCACTGTTTTAACTAATATTTGTATACATGTTAAATAACGTGTCAATAATTAAAGTAAGAAGAGAAACAATTATGCTCCACCACTGTTTTCACTAATATTTGTATACATGTTACATAACGTGTCAATAAGTAAAAAAAAGAAGAGAAATAATTATGCTCTGCCATTGTTTTCACTAATATTTGTATACATGTTAAATAACGTGTCAATAAGTAAAGTAAGACGAGAAATAATTATGCTCCACCATTGTTTTCACTAATATTTGTATACATGTTAAATAACGTGTCAATAAGTAAAGTAAGAAGAGAAATAATTATGCTCCACCACTGTTTTCACTAATATTTGTATACATGTTAAATAACGTGTCAATAAGTAAAGTAAGAAGAGAAAAAATTATGCTCCACCACTGTTTTCACTAATATTTGTATACATGTTAAATAACGTGTCAATAAGTAAAGTAAGAAGAGAAATAATTATGCTCCACCACTGTTTTCACTAATATTTGTATACATGTTAAATAACGTGTCAATAAGTAAAGTAAGACGAGAAATAATTATGCTCCACCATTGTTTTCACTAATATTTGTATACATGTTAAATAACGTGGCAATAAGTAAAGTAAGAAGAGAAATAATTATGCTCCACCACTGTTTTCACTAATATTTGTATACATGTTAAATAACGTGTCAATAAGTAAAGTAAGAAGAGAAATAATTATGCTCTGCCATTGTTTTCAAATATATTTGTATACATGTTAAATAACGTGTCAATAAGTAAAGTAAGAAGAAAAATAATTATGCTCCATTATGCTTTTGTTTTGAACTCAAAATATTTCTCAGGGTTGGGGGAGAGTGAAAAATTAGGGGGCTGGAGAGATTCAGAGGTCGGGGAAAATTTTAGGGGTCAGGACGAACCTTTTAGTGGTCAGGCCAAATTTTTTTCTTTTTTTTGGTTTTGAACTCAAAATATTTCTCATGGTTGGGGGAGAGTGAAAAATTAGGCGGCTGGAGAGATTCAGGGGTCGGGGAAAATTTTAGGGGTCAGGACGAACTTTTTAGGGGTCAGGCCAAATTTTTTTGTTTTTTTTTGTTTTGAAGTCAAAATATTTCTCATGGTTGGGGGAGAGTGAAAAATAAGGGGGCTGGAGAGATTTAGGGGTCGGGGAAAATTTTAGGGGTCAGGCCGAACTTTTTAGGGGTCAGGCCAAATTTTTTTGTTGTTTTTGTTTTGAAGTCAAAATATTTCTATCGTTGGGGGAGAGTGAAAAATTAGGGAGCTAGAGAGATTTAGGGGTCGGGGAAAATTTTAGGGGTCAGGCGGAATATTTTAGGGGTCAGGCCAAATTTTTTTTTTTTTTTTTTTTTTTTTTTGTTTTGAAGTCAAAATATTTCTCATCGTTGGGGGAGAGTGAAAAATTAGGGGGCTGGAGAGATTCAGGGGTCGGGGAAAATTTTAGGGGTCAGGACGAACTTTTTAGGGGTCAGGCCAAATTTTTTTCTTTTTTTTTGTTTTGAAGTCAAAATATTTCTCATGGTTGGAGGAGAGTGAAAAATTAGGGGGCTGGAGAGATTTAGGGGTCGGGGAAAATTTTAGGGGTCAGGACGAACTTTTTAGGGGTCAGGCCAAATTTTTTTGTTTTATTTTGTTTTTTTTTTTGTTTTGAAGTCAAAATATTTCTCAGGGTTCGGGGAGAATGAAAAATTAGAGGGCTGGAGAGATTTAGGGGTTGGGGAAAATTTTAGGGGTCAGGATGAACTTTTTAGGGGTCAGGCCAAATTTTTTTGGTTTTTTTTTCTTTTGAAGTCAAAATATTTCTCATGGTTGGGGGAGACTGAAAAATTAGGGGGCTGGAGAGATTGAGGGGTCGGGGAAAATTTTAGGGGTCTGGACGAACTTTTTAGGGGTCAGGCCAAATTTTTTTGTTTTTTTTTGTTTTGAAGTCAAAATATTGCTCATGGTTGGGGGAGAGTGAAAAATTAGGGGGCTGGAAAGATTTAGGGGTCGGGGAAAATTTTAGGGGTCAGGACGAACTTTTTAGGGGCCAGGCCAAATTTTTTTGTTTTTTTTTGTTTTGAAGTCAAAATATTTCTCATGGTTGGGGGAGAGTGAAAAATTAGGGGGCTAGAGAGATTTAGGGGTCGGGGAAAATTTTAGGGGTCAGGCGGCACTTCTTAGGGGTCAGGCCAAATTTTTTTGTTTTTTTTTGTTTTGAAGTCAAAATATTTCTCATCGTTGGGGGAGAGTGAAAAATAAGGGGGCTGGAGAGATTATGGGGTCGGGGAAAATTTTAGGGGTCAGGACGAACTTTTAAGGGGTCAGGCCAAATTTTTTAGTTTTTTTTTGTTTTGAAGTCAAAATATATCTCATGGTTGGGGGAGAGTGAAAAATTAGGGGGCTGGAGAGATTTAGGGGTCGGGGAAAATTTTAGGGGTCAGGACGAACTTTTTAGGGGTCAGGCCAAATTTTTTTCTTTATTTTTGTGTTGGACTGAAAATATTTCTCAGGGTTGGGGGAGAGTGAAAAATTAGGGGGCTGGAGAGATTTAAGGTCGGGAAAATTTTAGGGGTCAGGCGGAACTTTTTAGGGGTCAGGTCAAATTTTTTTGTTTTTTTTTGTTTTGAAGTCAAAATATTTCTCATCGTTGGGGGGAGACTGAAAAATTAGGGGGCTGGAGAGATTCAGGGGTCGCGGAAAATTTTAGGGGTCAGGACGAACTTTTTAGGGGTCAGGCCGAATTTTTTTCTTTTTTTTGGTTTTGAACTCAAAATATTTCTCAGGGTTGGGGGAGAGTGAACAATTAGGGGGCTGGAGAGATTTAGGGGTCGGGGAAAATTTTAGGGGTCAGGACGAACTTTTTAGGGGTCAGGCCAAATTTTTTTCTTTTTTTTGGTTTTGAACTCAAAATATATCTCATGGTTGGGGGAGAGTGAAAAATTAGGGGGCTGGAGAGATTCAGGGGTCGGGGAAAATTTTAGGGATCAGGACGAACTTTTTAGGGGTCAAGCCAATTTTTTTTGTTTTTTTTTGTTTTGAAGTCAAAATATTTCTCATGGTTGGGGGAGAGTGAAAAATTAGGGAGCTAGAGAGATTTAGGGGTCGGGGGAAATTTTAGGGGTCAGGCGGAACATTTTAGGGGTCAGGCCAAATTTTTTTGTTTTTTTTTGTTTTGAAGTCAAAATATTTCTCATCGTTGGGGGAGAGTGAAAAATTAGGGGGCTGGAGAGATTCAGGGGTCGGGGAAAATTTTAGGGGTCAGGACGAACTTTTTAGGGGTCAGGCCAATTTTTTAAATTTTTTTTGGTTTTGAACTCCAAATATTACTCATGGTTGGGGGAGAGTTAAAAATTAGGGGGCTGGAGGGATTTAGGGGTCGGGGAACATTTTAGGGGTCAGGACGAACTTTTTAGGGGTCAGGCCAAATTTTTTTGTTTTTTTTTGTTTTGAAGTCAAAATATTTCTCATGGTTGGGGGAGAGTGAAAAATTAGGGGGCTGGAGAGATTTAGGGGTCGGGGAAAATTTTAGGGGTCAGGACGAACTTTTTAGGGGTCAGGCCAAATTTTTTTGTTTTTTTTTGTTTTCAAGTCAAAATATTTCTCATGGTTTGAGGAGAGTGAAAAATTAGGGGGCTGGAGAGATTTAGGGGTCGGGGAAAATTTTAGGGGTCAGGACGAACTTTTTAGGGGTCAGGCCAAATTTTTTTGTTTTTTTTTGTTTTTTTTTGTTTTGAAGTCAAAATATTTCTCGGTTAGGGGAGAGTGAAAAATTAGGGGGCTGGAGAGATTTAGGGGTCAGGCCAAATTTTTTTGTTTTTTTTTGTTTTGAAGTCAAAATATATCTAATGGTTGTAAGAGAGTGAAAAATTAGGGGGCTGGAGAGATTTAGGGGTCGGGGAAAATTTTAGGGGTCAGGACGAACTTTTTAGGGGTCAGGCCAAATTTTTTTGTTTATTTTTGTTTTGAAGTCAAAATATTTCTCATGGTTGGGGGAGAGTGAAAAATTAGGGGGTTGGAGACATTTAGGGTCGGGAAAATTTTAGGGGTCAGGCGGAACTTTTTAGGGGTCAGGCAAAATTTTTTTGTTTTTTTTTTGTTTTGAAGTCAAAATATTTCTCATGGTTGGGGGAGAGTGAAAAATTAGAGGCTGGAGAGATTTAGGGGACGGGGAAAATTTTAGGGGTCAGCCCAAATTTTTTAGGGTCTGCCCAAATTTAGGGGCGGCGATATGTCTGTATTAAGCTTCCACACCGGGGCGGCGATAGGTACTTATTTAGCATTCAGCAGTGGTGATAGGTACTTATATAGCATGTGCACATGGGCGGTAATAAGTACGTATATAGTATGCACACCGGGGCAGTGATAGGTATGTATTTTGCATGCGCACTGAGGAAGCAATCGGTTCATATATAGCACGCGCACCGGGGCAGCGATAGGTACGTATATAGCACGCACACAGGGGCGGCGAAAGGTACATATTTAAAATTCACATAGGGGCGGCGATAGGTACGTATTTAGCATTCACACCGGGGCGGCGATAGGTATGTATTTAGCATTCACACCGGGGCAGCGATAGGTATGTATTTAGCATTCGCACCGGGGCAGCGATATGTACGTATTTAGCTTCCACACCAGGGCGGCGATAGGTACGTATTCAGAATTCAGGGGTGGCGATAGCTACGTATATAGCATGTACACACGGGCAGCAATAAGTACGTACATAGCATGCGCTCTGCGGCGGCGATCAGTACATATATTGCATGCGTACCGGGGCGGCGAAAGGTATGTATTTCGCATTCGCACCGTAGTGGTGATAGGTACGTATTTAGCATTCGCACTGGGGCGGCTATAGGTACGTATTTAGCATTCGCACCAGGGCGGCTATAGGTACGTATTTAGCATTCGCACTGGGCCGGCGATAGGTACGTATTTAGCATTCACACCTAAGCGGCAATATGTACATATTAATTATTCGCACTAGGGCAGTGATAGGTACTTATGTAGCATGCACACCGGAGCGCAATTGGTATGTCTTTAGTATTCGCACTAGGGCAGCAATAGGTACTTATGTAGCATGCACACCGGGGCGCAATAGGTATGTATTTAGCATTCACACTGGGGCAACGATAGGTACTATTTAGCATTCGCAACGGGGCGGCGATAGGTACTTAAATAGTATCTGCACCGGGGCGGCGATAGGTACGTATATAGTATGTGCACTGGGGCGGCGATAGGTACGTATATAGTATGCGCACCAGGGTGATGATAGATACGTATATAGTATGAACAGCGGGGTGGAGATAAGTACCTATATAGAAGGCGCAGATAGAGGTGTTACTTTTTATAGAAATATGTCATACTATTACCCTGGGCAATAGGAGAAATGGTGGGGAAGAAACAGCTTTTGTAAAAGGCAAAATTAGAAAGTAGCGGCGAAATGGGGCGACCAGGAAAGAGAAAGGTAGCAGATAAAGAGACGGCCATAGAGATAGGGGGCGGACATAGAAGTTTGAATATAAAGATGTTACACACACGATCTTTCTTCAAATATATGTTTTTATGACCCTGAGCAACGCCGGGTAGCCCCGCTAGTCTATTATATAAAGGCCAGTTGTCTGTATGTCTGTCTGTCTGTCTGTCTGTCTGTCTGTCTGTCTGTCTGTATGTCCAGATACTCCTCCGAGAGGACCCAACAAACAGTCACACAGTTGACATCATCATGACCGGCCAGCCCCGGGGCGTGTAATATCTCAGAACCGGAAATAGAAATTGACTCTTTGGGGGTCGACTGAGCACTTTTCTCCAATGGGGGTGTGCTTTTTTCCTCGATTTTCAACGTTGTTTAGTACTAATTTGAGAAAAAACAATGCTATCATGTATAATTTTAGAAATATGCAAAGTCACGCTTTTATTTAACAGGAAATGACGTCAGAGGAAAAGAGTGTAGGGAAGAAAATCCCTCACACTAAAACTCTTCTTTCCCTCTCACTCCCACCCTTTCTACCTTCCCTTCCTCCCCTACGCCCGTTCTGTTGTTATGATACCACCCTCCTAGGCATTACCTCCTCCTTTTTGAGAGTTGTGGAGATAGTGCGGCGATGTGACTGCTTCAGGGCAAATTAGGGGGGGGGGTGTCGGCATTCGCCAAATTTGGGGGAGCGGCGCGTCAGGCGAAATTATGGGAGGGGGGAGTGTCGGAAAAAAAATTGACTCTTCGGGGGGGGGGGGGGGGGCTTTTTCCATCACTTGTTTAGTACTAATTTGAGAAAAAAACAATGCTATCATCGTCACGCTTTTAACAGGAAATGGCGTCAGAGGAAATCCCTAACGGCGCTTTTTTGAACATGAGTTTATAGTGAAGCAAGTGTTGCTTAATCACAAACGGCACTTTTTTTGCATACGAGTCCATAGTCAAGCATGGGTTGCTTACTTACTAACGGCACTTTTTTGAACATGAGTCCATAGTGATGCAAGGGTTGCTTAACTTCTAACGGCACTTTTTGATACATGCGTTTATAGTGACGCAAGTGTTGTTTAATCAATAACGGCACTTTTTTTAACATGAGTTCATAGTGAAGCAAGGGTTGCTTAATGCTAACCGCATTTTTTCTGTTGACATGATAACATCCTCCTAAGTATTACCTCCTCCTTTTTGAGAGGTGTGAAGTTAGTGTAGTATCAGTAAAATTAAAGTTATAAATAATTATGCTCCACCATTGTTTTCACTAATATTTGTATACATATTAAATAACGTCTAAATAAGTAAAGAAAGAATAGAAAACTTATGCTCCCCCATTGTTTTCACTTATATTTGTATAAATATTAAATAACGTCTGAATAAGTAAAGTAAGAAGAAAAATAATTATGCTCCACCACTGTTTTCACTAATATTTGTATACATATTAAATAACGTCTGAATAAGTAAAGTAAGAAGAAAAATAATTATGCTCCACCACTGTTTTCACTAATATTTGTATACATATTAAATAACGTCTGAATAAGTAAAGTAAGAAGAAAAATAAGTATGCTCCACCACTGTTTTCACTAATATTTGTATACATATTAAATAACGTAGTATCAGTTTTTGGGGGAAAATTTTAATGGTTAGGCCGAACTTTTTAGGGGTCACGCCAAATTATTTTGTTCTTTTTTTTGTTTTTAACTCAAAATATTTCTCATGGTTGGGGTTGAGTGAAACATAAGGGGGCTGTAGAGATAGAGGAGTCGTGGAAAATTTTAGGGGTAAGGTCGAACTTTTTAGGGGTCAGGCCAAATTTTTTTGTTTTTTTTTGTTTGTTTTTTGTTTTGAAGTCAAAATATTTCTCAGGGTTGGGGGAGAGTGAAAAATTAGGGGGCTGGAGAGATTTAGGGGTCGGGGAAAATTTTAGGGGTCAGGCGGAACTTTTTAGGGGTCAGGCCAAATTTTTTTGTTTTTTTTTGTTTTGAAGTCAAAATATTTCTCATGGTTGGAGGAGAGTGAAAAATTAGGGGGCTGGAGAGATTTAAGGGTCGGGGAAAATTTTAGGGGTCACGACGAACTTTTTAGGGGTCAGGCAAAATTTTTTTGTTTTGAAGTCAAAATATTTCTCATGGTTGGGGGAGAGTGAAAAATTAGGGGGCTAGAGAGATTTAGGGGTCGGGGAAAATTTTAGGGGTCAGGACGAACTTTTTAGGGGTCAGGTAAAATTTTTTTCTTTTTTTTGGTTTTGAACTCAAAATATTTCTCAGGGTTGGGGGAGAGTGAACAATTAGGGGGCTGGAGAGATTTAGGGGTCGGGGAAAATTTTAGGGGTCAGGACGAACTTTTTAGGGGTCAGGCCAAATTTTTTTGTTTTTTTTTTGTTTTGAAGTCAAAATATATCTCATGGTTGGGGGAGAGTGAAAAATTAGGGGGCTGGAGAGATTTAGGGGTCGGGGAAAATTTTAGGGGTCAGGACGAACTTTTTAGGGGTCAGGCCAAATTTTTTTTTTTTTTTTTGTTTTGAAGTCAAAATATATCTCATGGTTGGGGGAGAGTGAAAAATTAGGGGGCTGGAGAGATTTAGGGGTCGGGGAAAATTTTAGGGGTCAGGCGGAACTTTTTAGGGGTCAGGCCAAATTTTTTTGTTTTTTTTTGTTTTGAAGTCAAAATATTTCTCATGGTTGGAGGAGAGTGAAAAATTAGGGGGCTGGAGAGATTTAAGGGTCGGGGAAAATTTTAGGGGTCACGACGAACTTTTTAGGGGTCAGGCAAAATTTTTTTGTTTTTTTTTGTTTTGAAGTCAAAATATTTCTCATGGTTGGGGGAGAGTGAAAAATTAGGGGGCTAGAGAGATTTAGGGGTCGGGGAAAATTTTAGGGGTCAGGACGAACTTTTTAGGGGTCAGGTAAAATTTTTTTCTTTTTTTTGGTTTTGAACTCAAAATATTTCTCATGGTTGGGGGAGAGTGAAAAATTAGGGGGCTGGAGAGATTTAGGGGTCGGGGAAAACTTTAGGGGTCAGGACGAACTTTTTAGGGGTCAGGTAAAATTTTTTTCTTTTTTTTGGTTTTGAAGTCAAAATATTTCTCAGGGTTGGGGGAGAGTGAACAATTAGGGGGCTGGAGAGATTTAGGGGTCGGGGAAAATTTTAGGGGTCAGGACGAACTTTTTAGGGGTCAGGCAAAATTTTTTTGTTTTTTTTTGTTTTGAAGTCAAAATATTTCTCATGGTTGGGAGAGAGTGAAACATTAGGGGGCTGGAGAGATTTAGGGGTCGGGGAAAATTTTAGGGGTCAGGACGAACTTTTTAGGGGTCAGGCCAAATTTTTTTGTTTTTTTTTGTTTTGAAGTCAAAATATTTCTCAGGGTTGGAGGAGAGTGAAAAATTAGGGGGCTGGAGAGATTTAGGGGTCGGGGAAAATTTTAGGGGTCAGGACGAACTTTTTAGGGGTCAGGCAAAATTTTTTTCTTTTTTTTGGTTTTGAACTCAAAATATTTCTCAGGGTTGGGGGAGAGTGAACAATTAGAGGTCTGGAGAGATTTAGGGGTCGGGGAAAATTTTAGGGGTCAGGACCAACTTTTTAGGGGTCAGGCCACAATTTTTTTGTTTTTTTTTTGTTTTGAAGTCAAAGTATATCTCATGGTTGGGGGAGAGTGAAAAATTAGGGTACTGGAGAGATTTAGAGGTCGGGGATAATTTTAGGGGTCAGGACGAACTTTTTAGGGGTCAGGCCAAATTTTTTTTTTTTTTTTTTTTTAAGTCAAAATATTTCTCATGGTTGGAGGAGAGTGAAAAATTAGAGGGCTGGAGAGATTTAGGGGTCGGGGAAAATTTTAGGGGTCAGGACGAACTTTTTAGGGGTCAGGCCAAATTTTTTTGTTTTTTTTTGTTTTGAAGTCAAAATATATCTCATGGTTGGGGAGAGTGAAAAATTAGGGGGCTAGAGAGATTTAGGGATCGGGGAAAATTTTAGGGGTCAGGACGAACTTTTTAGGGGTCAGGCAAAATTTTTTTGTTTTTTTTTGTTTTGAAGTCAAAATATTTCTCAGGGTTGGGGGAGAGTGAACAATTAGGGGGCTGGAGAGATTGAGTGGTCGGGGAAAATTTTAGGGGTCAGGACGAACTTTTTAGGGGTCAGGCCAAATTTTTTTCTTTTTTTTTGGTTTTGAACTGAAAATATTTCTCAGGGTTGAGGGAGAGTGAAAAATTAGGGGGCTGGAGAGATTTAGGGGTCGGGGAAAATTTTAGGGGTCAGGACGAACTTTTTAGCCGTCAGGCCAAATTTTTTTGTTTTTTTTTGTTTTGAAGTCAAAATATTTCTCACGGTTGGAGGAGAGTGAAAAATTAGGGGGCTGGAGAGATTTAGGGGTCGGGGAAAATTTTAGGGGTCAGGACGAACTTTTTAGGGGTCAGGCCAAATTTTTTTGTTTTTTTTTTGTTTTGAAGTCAAAATATATCTCATGGTTGGGGGAGAGTGAAAAATTAGGGGGCTGGAGAGATTTAGGGGTCGGGGAAAATTTTAGGGGTCAGGACGAACATTTAAGGGCTCAGGCCAAATTTTTTTGTTTTTTTTTGTTTTGAAGTCAAAATATTTCTCATGGTTGGGGAGAGTGAAAAATTAGGGGGCTAGAGAGATTTAGGGATCGGGGAAAATTTTAGGGGTCAGGCGGAACTTTTTAGGGGTCAGGCCAAATTTTTTTCTTTTTTTTTGTTTTGAAGTCAAAATATTTCTCAGGGTTGGGGAAGAGTGAAAAATTAGGGGGCTGGAGAGATTTAGGGGACGGGGAAAATTTTAGGGGTCAGGCCAAATTTTTTAGGGTCTGCCCAAATTTAGGGGCGGCGATATGTACGTATTTAGCTTCCACACCGGGGCGGCGATAGGTACTTATTTAGCATTCAGCGGTGGTGATAGGTACTTATATAGCATGTGCACATGGGCGGTAATAAGTACGTATATAGTATGCACACTGGGGCAATGATAGGTATGTATTTAGCATGCGCACTGAGGCAGCGATCGGTTCATATATAGCATGCACACTGGGTCGGCGATAGGTACGTATATAGCACGTGCACAGTGGCGGCGAAAGGTACATATTTAAAATTCACACCGGGCGGCGAAAGGTACATATTTAAAATTCACACCGGGGCGGCGATAGGTACGTATTTAGCATTCACGCCAGGGCGGCGATAGGTATGTATTTAGCATTCACACCGGGGCAGCGATAGGTATGTATTTAGCATTCGCACCGGGGCAGCGATATGTACGTATTTAGCTTTCAGCACCGGGGCGGCGATGGGTACGTATTTAGAATTCACACAGGGGCGGCAATAGGTACGTATTTAGAATTCACACCGGGGCGGCGATAGGTATGTATTTAGCATTCGCACCGGGGCGGCGATATGTACGTATTTAGCTTCCACACCAGGGCGGCGATAGGTACGTATTCAGAATTCAGGGGTGGCGATAGCTACGTATATAACATGTACACATGGGCAGCAATAAGTACGTACATAGCATGCGCTCTGCGGCGGCGATCAGTACATATATTGCACGTGCACCGGGGCGGCGAAAGGTATGTATTTCGCATTCGCACCGTAGTGGTGATAGGTACGTATTTAGCATTCGCACTGGGGCGGCTATAGGTACGTATTTAGCATTCGCACCAGGCCGGCTATAGGTACGTATTTAGCATTCGCACTGGGCCGGCGATAGGTACGTATTTAGCATTCACACCAAAGCGTCAATATGTACATATTAATTATTCGCACTAGGGCAGCGATAGGTACTTATGTAGCATGCACACCAAGGCGCAATTGGTATGTCTTTAGTATTCGCACTAGGGCAGCGATAGGTACTTATGTAGCATGCACACCGGGGCGCAATAGGTATGTATTTAGCATTCACACCGGGGCAACGATAGGTACTATTTAGCATTTGCAACGGGGCGGCGATAGGTACTTAAATAGTATCTGCACCGGGGCGGCGATAGGTACGTATATAGTATGTTCACTGGGGCGGCAATAGGTACGTATATAGTATGCGCTCTGGGGTGATGATAGATACGTATATAGTATAAACACCGAGGTGGAGATAAGTACCTATATATAAGGCGCAGATAGAGGTGTTACTTTTTATAGAAATATGTCATACTATTACCCTGGGCAATAGGAGAAATGGTGGGGAAGAAACAGCTTTTGCAAAAGGCAAAATTAGAAAGTAGCGGCGAAATGGGGCGACCAGGAAAGAGAAAGGTAGCAGATAAAGAGACGGCTATAGAGAGAGGGGGCGGACATAGAAGTTTGAATATAAAAATGTTACACACACGATCTTTCTTCAAATATATGTTTTTATGACCCCGAGCAACGCCGGGTAGCCCTGCTAGTCTCCTCTATAATGGACACTTGTCTGTATGTCTGTCTGTCTGTCTGTCTGTCTGTATGTCCAGCTACTCCTCAAAAACTACTCAGCAAACTTTCACAAATTTGATATATTTAGGACCGGACAACACCTGGGATCATAATATCTCAAAATTACAACAAAAAAAAAATTTACTGAGGGTCAACGGTGCCAGTTTTCGGCAGCGGGTCTGTTTTTTTCACGCTTTTTCAATGTTATTTACTACTAATTTGGAAATCAGCCAATGTAATTATGTAATAATAATTTTTTTTTCAACCAACTTATTCTTGTGCACGTGACGTCACAGTAATAGGTATATGACGTCATCGTTATAGGTTTTCCATTTATTTTTTTTCTCTTCGAAATTTATTTTACTTCAATAACGTCTCAATAAGTAAAATTAAAGGAACAAATAATTATGCGCCGCCATTGTCTTCACTAATATTTGTATACATATTACATAACGTCTCAAGAAGTAAAGTAAGAAGTGAAATAATTATGCTCCCCCATTGTTTTCACTTATATTTGTATACATATTAAATAACGTCTCAATAAGAATAGTAAGAAGAGAAATAATTATGCTCCGCCATTGTTTTCACTAATATTTGTATACATATTAAATAACGTCTCAATAAGTAAAGTAAGAAGAGAAATAATTATGCTCCGCCATTGTTTTCACTAATACTTGTATACATGTTAAATAACGTCTCAATAAGTAAAGTAAGAAAAGAGATAATTATGCTCCGCCATTGTTTTCACAAATATTTGTATACATGTTAAATAACGTCTCAGTAAGTAAAGTAAGAAGAGAAATAATTATGCTCCACTATTGTTTTCACTAATATTTGTATACATGTTAAATAACGTCTCAATAAGTAAAGTAAGAAAAAAGATAATTATGCTCCACCACTGTTTTCACTAATATTTGTATAAATGTTAAATAACGTCTCAATAAGTAAAGTAAGAAGAGAAATGATTATGCTCCACCATTGTTTTCACTAATATCTGTATACATATTAAATAACGTCTCAATAAGTAAAGTAAGAAGAGAAATAATTATGCTCCGCCATTGTTTTCACTAATATCTGTATACATATTAAATAACGTCTCAATAAGAGGAGTAAGAAGAGAAATAATTATGCTCCGCCATTGTTTTCACTAATATTTGTATACATGTTTAATAACGTCTCAATAATTAAAGTAAGATGAATAATTATGCTCCGCCATTGTTTTCACTAATATGTGTATACATGTTAAATAATGTCTCAATAAGATAAGTAAGACCAGAAATAATTATGCTCCACCACTGTTTTCACTAATATTTGTATACATATTAAATAACGTTTCCATAAGTAAAGTAAGAAAAGAAATAATTATGCTCCGCCATTGTTTTCACTTATATTTGTATACATGTAAATTAACGTCTCAATAAGTAAAGTAAGAAAAGAAATAATTATGCTCCGCCATTGTTTTCACTAATACTTGTATACATGTTAAATAACGTCTCAATAAGTAAAGTAAGAAAAGAGATAATTATGCTCCGCCATTGTTTTCACTAATATTTGTATACATGTGAAATAACGTCTCAGTAAGTAAAGTAAGAAGAGTAATAATTATGCTCTACCATTGTTTTCACTAATATCTGTATACATATTAAATAACATCTCAATAAGAATAGTAAGAAGAGAAATAATTTTGCTCCGCCATTGTTTTCACTAATATTTGTATACATATTGAATAACGACTCAATAAGTAAAGTAAGAAGAGAAATAATTAGTAGAGGTGTGAAGTTAGTGTAGTATCATTAAGATTAAAGTAATAAATAATTATGCTCCACAATTGTTTTCACTAATATTTGTATACATATTAAATAACGTCTAAATAAGTAAAGTAAGAAGAGAAAAATTATGCTTCGCCATTGTTTTCACTTATATTTGTATACATATTAAATAACGTCTCAATAAGAATAGTAAGAGAAATAATTATGCTCCACCATTGTTTTCACTAATATCTGTATACATATTAAATAACGTCTCAATAAGTAAAGTAAGAAGAGAAATAATTATGCTCCGCCATTGTTTTCACTAATATCTGTATACATATTAAATAAAGTCTCAATAAGTAAAGTAAGAAGAGAAATAATTAGGCTCCACCACTGTTTTCACTAATATTTGTATACATATTAAATAACGTCTCAATAAGAAAAGTAAGAAAAGAGATAATTATGCTCCGCCATTGTTTTCACTAATACTTGTATACATGTTAAATAACGTCTCAGTAAGTAAAGTAAGAAGAGTAATAATTATGCTCCACCATTGTTTTCACTAATATTTGTATACATGTTAAATAACCTCTCCATAAGTAAAGTAAGAAAAGAGATAATTATGCTCCACCACTGTTTTCACTTATATTTGTATACATGTTAAATAACGTCTCAATAAGTAAAGTAAGAAAAGAAATAATTATGCTCCGCCACTGTTTTCACTAATACTTGTATACATGTTAAATAACGTCTCAATAAGTAAAGTAAGAAAAGAGATAATTATGCTCCGCCATTGTTTTCACTAATATTTGTATACATGTTAAATAACGTCTCAGTAAGTAAAGTAAGAAGAGTAATAATTATGCTCCACCATTGTTTTCACTAATATCTGTATACATGTTAAATAATGTCTCAATAAGATAAGTAAGACCAGAAATAATTATGCTCCACCACTGTTTTCACTAATATTTGTATACATATTAAATAACGTCTCCATAAGTAAAGTAAGAAAAGAAATAATTATGCTCCGCCATTGTTTTCACTAATACTTGTATACATGTTAAATAACGTCTCAATAAGTAAAGTAAGAAAAGAGATAATTATGCTCCGCCATTGTTTTCACTAATATTTGTATACATTTTAAATAACGTCTCAGTAAGTAAAGTAAGAAGAGTAATAATTATGCTCCACCATTGTTTTCACTAATATCTGTATACATATTAAATAACATCTCAATAAGAATAGTAAGAAGAGAAATAATTTTGCTCCGCCATTGTTTTCACTAATATTTGTATACATATTGAATAACGACTCAATAAGTAAAGTAAGAAGAGAAATAATTAGTAGAGGTGTGAAGTTAGTGTAGTATCATTAAAATTAAAGTAATAAATAATTATGCTCCACCATTGTTTTCACTAATATTTGTATACATATTAAATAACGTCTAAATAAGTAAAGTAAGAAGAGAAAAATTATGCTCCGCCATTGTTTTCACTTATATTTGTATACATATTAAATAACGTCTCAATAAGAATAGTAAGAGAAATAATTATGCTCCGCCATTGTTTTCACTAATATCTGTATACATATTAAATAACGTCTCAATAAGTAAAGTAAGAAGAGAAATAATTATGCTCCGCCATTGTTTTCACTAATATCTGTATACATATTAAATAAAGTCTCAATAAGTAAAGTAAGAAGAGAAATAATTAGACTCCACCACTGTTTTCACTAATATTTGTATACATATTAAATAACGTCTCAATAAGAAAAGTAAGAAGAAAAATAAATATGCTCCGCCATTGTTTTCACTTATATTTGTATACATGTTAAATAACGTCTCAATAAGTAAAGTAAGAAGAGAAATAATTTTGCTCCGCCATTGTTTTCACTAATATTTGTATACATATTGAATAACGACTCAATAAGTAAAGTAAGAAGAGAAATAATTAGTAGAGGTGTGAAGTTAGTGTAGTATCATTAAAATTAAAGTAATAAATAATTATGCTCCACCATTGTTTTCACTAATATTTGTATACATATTAAATAACGTCTAAATAAGTAAAGTAAGAAGAGAAAAATTATGCTCCGCCATTGTTTTCACTTATATTTGTATACATATTAAATAACGTCTGAATAAGAATAGTAAGAGAAATAATTATGCTCCGCCATTGTTTTCACTAATATCTGTATACATATTAAATAACGTCTCAATAAGTAAAGTAAGAAGAGAAATAATTATGCTCCGCCATTGTTTTCACTAATATCTGTATACATATTAAATAAAGTCTCAATAAGTAAAGTAAGAAGAGAAATAATTAGGCTCCACCACTGTTTTCACTAATATTTGTATACATATTAAATAACGTCTCAATAAGAAAAGTAAGAAGAAAAATAAATATGCTCCGCCATTGTTTTCACTTATATTTGTATACATGTTAAATAACGTCTCAATAAGTAAAGTAAGAAGAGAAATAATTATGCTCCGCCATTGTTTTCACTAATATTTTTATACATGTTAAATAACGTCGACAAAGTAAAGCAAAAAGAGAAATAATTATGTTCCACCATTGTTTTCACTAATATTTGTATACATATCAAATAAGGTCTCAATCAGTGAAGAAAGAAGAGAAATAATTATGCTCCGCCATTGTTTTGACTAATATTTGTATACATGTCAAATAATGTCTCAATAAGTAAAGTAAGAGAAATAATTATGCTCCCCCACTGTTTTCACTTATATTTGTATGAAGATTTTAGGGGTCAAGCCGAGCTTTTTAGGAGTCAGGCCAAATTTTTTTCTTTTTTGTTTTGTTTTGAACTCAAAATATTTCTCAGGGTTGGGGGAGAGTGAAAAATTAGTTGGGATTGGGGCCTGAAGAGATGTAGTGGTCGGGGAAAATTTTAGGGGTCAGGCCAAATTTTTTTGTTTTTTTTGTTTTTTTTTTGTTTTAAAACTCAAAATATTTCTCAGGGTTGGGGGAGAGTTAAAAATTAGTTGGGATGGGGGCTGGAGAGAATGAGGGGTCGGGGAAAATTTTAGGGGTCAAGCCGAACTTTTTCGGGGTCAGGCCAAATTTTTTTTTTTTTTTTTTTTTTAACTCAAAATATTTCTCATGGTTGGGGGAGAGTGAAAAATTAGGGGGCTGGAAATATTGAGGGGTCGGGGAAAATTTTAGGGGTCAGGCCGAACGTTTTAGGGGTCAGGCCAAATTTTTTTTTTTTTTGAACTCAAAATATTTCTCATGGTTGGGGGAGAGTGAAAAATTAGGGGGCTTGAAAGATTGAGGGGTCGGGGAAAATTTTAGGGGTCAGGCCGAACCTTTTAGGGGTCAGGCCAAATTTTTTTCTTTGTTTTGGTTTTGAACTCAATATATTTCTCATGGTTGGGGGAGAGTGAAAAATTAGGGGGCTGGAGAGATTTAGGGGTCAGGACGAACTTTTTAGGGGTCAGGCCAAATTTTTTTCTTTGTTTTGGTTTTGAACTCAAAATATTTCTCATGGTTGGGGGAGAGTGAAAAATTAGGGGGCTGGAGAGATTTAGGGGTCGGGGAAAATTTAAGGGGTCAGGACGAACTTTTTAGGGGTCAGGCCAAACTTTTTTTTTTTTTTTGGTTTTGAACTGAAAATATTTCTCATGGTTGGGGGAGAGTGAAAAATTAGGGGGCTGGAGAGATTTAGGGGTCGGGGAAAATTTTAGGGGTCAGGACGAACTTTTTAGGGGTCAGGCCAAATTTTTTTCTTTTTTTTGGTTTTGAACTGAAAATATTTCTCATGGTTGGGGGAGAGTGAAAAATTAGGGGGCTGGAGAGATTTAGGGGTCGGGGAAAATTTTCGGGGTAAGGACGAACTTTTTAGGGGTCAGGCCAATTTTTTTTGTTTTTTTTGTTTTGAACTCAAAATATTTCTCATGGTTGGGGGAGAGTGAAAAATTAGGGGGCTGGAGAGATTTAGGGGTCGGGGAAAATTTTAGGGGTCAGGACGAACTTTTTATGGGTCAGGCCGAATTTTTTTCTTTTTTTTGGTTTTGAACTGAAAATATTTCTCATGGTTGGGGGAGAGTGAAAAATTAGGGGGCTGGAGAGATTTAGGGGTCGGGGAAAATTTTAGGGGTCAGGCCAAATTTTTTAGGGGTTCGCCCAAATTTAGGGGCCGCGATATGTACGATTTTAGCTTCCACACCGGGGCGGCGATAGGTACTTATTTAGCATTCAGCGGTGGTGATAGGTACTTATATAGCATGTGCACATGGGCGGTAATAAGTACGTATATAGTATGCGCGCCGGGGCAGTGATAGGTATGTATTTAGCATGCGCACTGAGGCAGCGATCGGTTCATATATAGCAAGCGCACCGGGGTGGGGATAGGTACATATTTAAAATTCACACCGGGGCGGCGAAAGGTACATATTTAAAATTCACACCGGGGCGGCGATAGGTACGTATTTAGCATTCACACCGGGGCGGCGATAGGTATGTATTTAGCATTCACACCGGGGCAGCGATAGGTATGTATTTAGCATTCGCACCGGGGTGGCGATATGTACGTATTTAGCTTCCGCACCGGGGCGGCGATAGGTACGTATTTAGAATTCACACCGGGGCGGCGATAGGTACGTATTTAGAATTCACACCGGGGCGGCGATAGGTATGTATTTAGCATTCGCACCGGGGCGGCGATATGTACGTATTTAGCTTCCACACCAGGGCGGCGATAGGTACGTATTCAGAATACAGGGGTGCGATAGCTACGTATATAGCATGTACACATGGGCAGCAATAAGTACGTACATAGCATGCGCTCTGCGGCGGCGATCAATACATATATAGCACGCGCACCGGGGCGCGAAAGGTATGTATTTCGCATTCGCACTGTGGTGGTGATAGGTACGTATTTAGCATTTGCACCGGGGCGGCTATAGGTACGTATTTAGCATTCGCACCAGGGCGGCTATAGGTACGTATTTAGCATTCGCACTGGGCCGGCGATAGGTACGTATTTAGCATTCACACCAAAGCGGCAATATGTACATATTAATTATTCGCACTAGGGCAGCGATAGGTACTTATGTAGCATGCACACCGGGGCGCAATTGGTATGTCTTTAGTATTCGCACTAGGGCAGTGATAGGTACTTATGTAGCATGCACACCGGGGCGCAATAGGTATGTATTTAGCATTCACACCGGGGCAACGATAGGTACTATTTAGCATTCGCAACGGGGCGGCGATAGGTACTTAAATAGTATCTGCACCGGGGCGGCAATAGGTACGTATATAGTATGCGCACCGGGGTGATGATAGATACGTATATAGTATGAACACCGGGGTGGAGATAAGTACCTATATAGAAGGTGCAGATAGAGGTGTTACTTTTTATAGAAATATGTCATACTATTACCCTGGGCAATAGGAGAAATGGTGGGGAAGAAACAGCTTTTGCAAAAGGCAAAATTAGAAAGTAGCGGCGAAATGGGGCGACCAGGGAAGAGAAAGGTAGCAGATAAAGAGACGGCTATAGAGAGAGGGGGCGGACATAGAAGTTTTAATATAAAGATGTTACACACACGATCTATCTTCAAATATATGTTTTTATGACCCCGAGCAACGCAGGGTAGCCCCGCTAGTCTCCTCTATAATGGGCAGTTGTCTGTATGTCTGTCTGTCTGTCTGTCTGTCTGTCTGTCTGTCTGTCTGTCTGTATGTCCAGCTACTCCTCAAAAACTACTCGGCAAACTTTCACAAATTTGATATATTTAGGACCGGACAACACCTGGGATCATAATATCTCAAAATTACAACAAAAAAAAAATTTACTGAGGGTCAACGGTGCCAGTTTTCGGCAGCGGGTCTGTTTTTTTCACGCTTTTTCAATGTTATTTACTACTAATTTGGAAATCAGCCAATGTAATTATGTAATAATAATTTTTTTTTCAACCAACTTATTCTTGTGCACGTGACGTCACAGTAATAGGTATCTGACGTCATCGTTATAGGTTTTCCATTTATTTTTTTTCTCTTCAAAATTTATTTTACTTCAATAACGTCTCAATAAGTAAAATTAAAGGAACAAATAATTATGCGCCGCCATTGTTTTCACTAATATTTGTATACATATTACATAACGTCTCAAGAAGTAAAGTAAGAAGAGAAATTATTATGCTCCCCCATTGTTTTCACTTATATTTGTATACATATTAAATAACGTCTCAATAAGAATAGTAAGAAGAGAAATAATTATGCTCCGCCATTGTTTTCACTAATATTTGTATACATATTAAATAACGTCTCAATAAGTAATGTAAGAAGAGAAATACTTATGCTCTGCCATTGTTTTCACTAATACTTGTATACATGTTAAATAACGTCTCAATAAGTAAAGTAAAAACAGAGATAATTATGCTCCGCCATTGTTTTCACAAATATTTGTATACATGTTAAATAACGTCTCAATAAGAATAGTAAGAAGAGAAATAATTTTGCTCCGCCATTGTTTTCACTTATATTTGTATACATATTGAATAACGACTCAATAAGTAAAGTAAGAACAGAGATAATTATGCTCCGCCATTGTTTTCACAAATATTTGTATACATGTTAAATAACGTCTCAATAAGAATAGTAAGAAGAGAAATAATTATGCTCCACCATTGTTTTCACTAATATCTGTATACATATTAAATAACGTCTCAGTAAGTAAAGTAAAAAAAGAGATAATTATGCTCCACAACTGTTTTCACTAATATTTGTATACATATAAAATAACGTCTCAATAAGTACAGTAAGAAAAGAAATAATTATGCTCCACCACTGTTTTCACTAATATTTGTATAAATGTTAAATAACGTCTCAATAAGAATAGTAAGAAAAGAGATAATTATGCTCCGCCATTGTTTTCACTAATATTTGTATACATGTTAAATAACGTCTCAATAAGTAAAGTAAGAAGAGAAATGATTATGCTCCACCATTGTTTTCACTAATATCTGTATACATATTAAATAACGTCTCAATACGAATAGTAAGAAGAGAAATAAGTTTGCTCCGCCATTGTTTTCACTAATATTTGTATACATATTTAATAACGACTCAATAAGTAAAGTAAGAAGAGAAATAATTATGCTCCGCCATTGTTTTCACTAATATCTGTATACATATTAAATAACGTCTCAATAAGAGTAGTAAGAAGAGAAATAATTATGCTCCGCCATTGTTTTCACTAATATTTGTATACATGTTTAATAACGTCTCAATAATTACAGTAAGATGAATAATTATGCTCCGCCATTGTTTTCACTAATATGTGTATACATGTTAAATAATGTCTCAATAAGATAAGTAAGACCAGAAATAATTATGCTCCACCACTGTTTTCACTAATATTTGTATACATATTAAATAACGTCTCCATAAGTAAAGTAAGAATAAGAAATACTTATGCTCCGCCACTGTTTTCACTAATATTTGTATACATATTAAATAACGTCTCAATAAGTAAAGTAAGAAAAGAAATAATTATGCTCCACCATTGTTTTCACTAATATTTGTATACATGTTAAATAACCTCTCCATTAGTAAAGTAAAGAACAGAGATAATTATGCTCCACCACTGTTTTCATTAATATTTGTATACATGTTAAATAACGTCTCAATAAGTAAAGTAAGAAAAGAAATAATTATGCTCCGCCATTGTTTTCACTAATATTTGTATACATGTTAAATAACGTCTCAGTAAGTAAAGTAAGAAGAGTAATAATTATGCTCCACCATTGTTTTCACTAATATCTGTATACATATTAAATAACGTCTCAATAAGAATAGTAAGAAGAGAAATAATTTTGCTCCGCCATTGTTTTCACTAATATTTGTATACATATTGAATAACGACTCAATAAGTAAAGTAAGAAGAGAAATACTTATGCTCCGCCATTGTTTTCACTAATATTTGTATACATGTTAAATAACGTCTCAATAAGTAAAGTAAGAAAAGAAATAATTATGCTCCGCCACTGTTTTCACTAATATGTGTATACATGTTAAATAACGTCTTAATAAGTAAAGTAAGAAGAGAAATAATTATGCTCCGCCACAGTTTTCACTAATATTTGTCTACATTTTAAATAACGTCTCAATAAGTAAAGTGCTTCTAAAGTATAACTGCCCTTAGAAATATTGGTGTTTTTAAAGTATAACGGTCCACAGGAATGTTGGTGCTTCTACAGTATAAGTCCCTAGAAATATAGGTGCTTCTGAAGTATACGCCCCCCTCCCCAGGAATGTTGGTGCTTCTTAAGTATAACGGTCCCTAGATATATTAGTGTTTCGGGCTAAATTATTTTTCTTTTTTTTTACTTAATATATTTCTCAGGGTTGTGGGAGAGTGAAAATAAAGTTGTGGGGGAGGGGGGCTGAAGAAATTAGGGAGTCGGGGAAAATTTTAGGGGTCGGGCCAAATTTTTTAGGGGTCGGGACAAATTTTTTCTTTTTTTGAAGTTAAAATATTTCTCAGGGTTGTGGGAGAGTGAAAAAAAACTTGGAGGGGCTGGAGAGACTAGGGAGTCGGGGAAAATTTTAATGGTAAGGCCAAATTTTTTAGGGGTCGGGCCATTTTTTTTCTTTTTTTCTTTGTTTTGAACTCAAAATATTTCTCAGGGTTGTGGGAGAGTGAAAAAAAAACTCGGGGGGGGGGGGGGCTGGAGAGACTAGGGGGTCGGGGAAAAGTTTAGGTGTCAGACAAATTTTTTAGAGGGGCGGGCTAAATTTTTCTTCTTTTTTTTTGAACTTAAAGTATTTCTCAGGGTTGTGGGAGAGTGAAAAACAGTTGGGGAGGGGGCTGGATAGATTAAGGGGTCAGGCCAAATTTTTTTTGTTTTTTTTTGTTTTGAACTCAAAATATTTCCCAGGGTTGGGTGAGAGTGAAAAATTAGTTGGGATGAGGGGCTGAAGAGATTGAGGGGTCGGGGAAAATTTTAGGGGTCAGGCCGAACATTCAAGGGGTCAGGCTAAATTTTTTTCTCTTTTTTTTGTTTTGAACTTAAAATATTTCTCAGGGTTCGGGGAGAGTGAAAATCTAGTTGGGATGGGGGGCTGGAGAGATTGAGGTGTCGGAGAGAATTTTAGGGGTCAGGACGAACTTTTTAGGGGTCAGGCCAAATTTTTTATTTTTTTATTTTGAACTCAAAATATTTCTCAGGTTTGGGGGAGAGTGAAAAATTAGTTGGGAGGAGGGATGGAGAGATTGAGGGGTCGGGGCAAATTTTAGGGGTAATGCCAAACTTTTTAGGGGTCAGGCCAAATTTTATTTCTTTTTATTTTGGTTTTGAACTCTAAGGATTTCGCAGGTTGGGAGAGAGTGAAAAATTAGTTGGGATGAGGGGCTGGAAAGATTGAGGGGTCGGGGAAAATTTTAGGGGTCAGGCCGAACATTTAAGAGGTCAGGCAAAACTTTTTTTCTTTTTTTTTGTTTTGAACTCAAAATATTTCTCATGGTTGGGGGAGAGTGAAAAATTAGTTGGGATGGGGGGCTGGAGAGATTGAGGGGTCGGGGAAAATTTTAGGGGGCAGGCCGAACTTTTTAAGGGTCAGGCCAATTTTTTTTGTTTTGAACTCAAAATATTTCTCCGGGTTGGGGGAGAGTGAACAATTAGTTGGGATGGGGGGCTGGAGAGATTGAGGGTTCTAAGAAAATTTTAGGGATCAGGCCGAACATTTAAGGGGTCAGGCCAAATTTTTTTATTTTTTTTTGTTTTGAACTCAAAATATTGCTCAGGGTTGGGGGAGAGTGAAAAATTAGTTGGGATGGGGGGCTGGAGAGACTGAGGGGTCGGGGAAAATTTTAGGGGTCAGGCCGAACTTTTTAAGGGTCAGGCTAATTTTTTTTGTTTTTTTTATTTTGAACTCAAAATATTTTTCAGGTTTGGGGGAGAGTGAAAAATTCGTTGGGATAGGGGGCTGGAGAGATTGAGGGGTCGGGGAAAATTTAAGGGGTCAGGCCGAACTTTTTAGGGGTCAGACCCAATTTTTTTAATTTTTTTTAACTCAAATATTTCTCAGGGTAGGGGGAGAGTAGTGAAAAACAAGTTTGGATAGAAAGTCGCGGTGAAATCGGGCGACCAGGGAAGAGAAAGGTAGAAAGATAAAGAGACGGCTATAGAGAGAAATAGAAGTTTAAATTTAAAGATGTTACACGCGATTTTTCTTCAATTATGTGTTTTTATGACCTCGAGCAACGCCGGGTAGCCTTCTAGTCTATAATATAAAGGCCAGTTGTCTGTATGTCTGTCTGTCTGTCTGTCTGTCTGTTTGTATGGCCAGATACTCCTCAAAAACTACTCGGCAAACTGTCGACAAGTCGACATCTTTAGGACCGCACATATCCTGGGATCATAATATCTCAAAATTACAAAAAAAAAAAAATGTGCCCGGGGGTCAACGGGGCCAGTTTTCGGGGGCGGGTCTGTTTTTTGAAACTTTTTCAATGTTATTTACTGGTGATTTTGAAATCACCCAATGTATTCATGTAACAACTTGATAAAAATGCACTGTCCGGTTGTATCAAGTCATCCCATAACTTCTGTCCGGATGTATCAATAACAGTGAAACAAGGGTTGCTCAATCACATCCGCACCTAGCAACCTAAACTTCTATCTTTTAAAATAAAAATAGTTCTTTAGGGGGGGGGGGAGAATGTTTGGGACGCGGGTGGGGTGGGGGGAATTTTTGGGGGGCGGGTGGTAGGGGTGGGGGGGGGGAATTATCAACATCTTCATCCTGCGGGGGTGCTTATACAATATAGGACCCGGAGGCTTCTGAAGTATATGGACCTGGGCAGGGGGTTCTTCTGCAGTATAGGCACCAGGGATGCGTCTACAGTACAGGACCCAGCACCGGGGGTGCGTATACAATATAGGACCCGGGTGCTTCTGCAGAATAGGGACCATGGGTTCTTATGCAGTATAGGGACCAGGGGTACTTCTACAGTATAGGGACCAGGGGTGCTTCTACAGCATAGGACCCAGCACCGGGGGTGCTTCTACAATATAGGACCAGAATGCTTCTACAGAATAGGGACCATGGGTGTTTATGCAGTATAGGCACCGGGGGTGCTTATACAGTATAGGATCCAGAGGCTTCTGCAGTACAGGCACGGGGGGGTGCTTCTGCAGTGTAGCCACCGGGGCGCTTCTACAGTATAGGACCCAGCACCGGGGGTGCTTTTACAGTATAGGACCGAGCACCGGGGGGGGGGGGCTTCGTCAATTTAGGACCCAGAGGTTTCGCCGTTGTCCGGGAAAAAAGTGCTCAATATCCTATTTTGCTTGCGGAGAGGAGAGGAGGAGGAGGGAGAGCCCCGGGGAACGCCGGGTACCCCTGCTAGTCTCCTATATAAAGGCCAGTTGTCTGTATGTCTGTTTGTCTGTTTGTCTGTTTGTCTGTTTGTATGTCCACATACTCCTCCGAGAGTACCCAACAAACAGTCACACGGTTGACATCATCATGACCGGCCAGCCCCGGGACGTGTAATATCTCAGAACCGGAAATAGAAATTGACTCTTTGGGGGTCGACTGAGCACTTTTCTTCAATGGGGGTGTGCTTTTTTCCTCGATTTTCAACGTTGTTTAGTACTAATTTGAGAAAAAACAATGCTATCATGTATAATTTTAGAAATATGCAAAGTCACGCTTTTATTTAACAGGAAATGACGTCAGAGGAAAAGAGTGTAGGGAAGAAAATCCCTCACACTAAAACTCTTCTTTCCCTCTCACTCCCACCCTTTCTACCTTCCCTTCCTCCCCTACGCCCGTTCTGTTGTTATGATACCACCCTCCTAGGCATTACCTCCTCCTTTTGAGAGTTGTGGAGATAGTGCGGCGGTGTGACTGCTTCAGGTCAAATTAGGGGGGGGTCGGCATTCGCCGGTGTGAGCGCCTCACGCCAAATTTGGGGGAGCGGCGCGTCAGGCGAAATTTGGGGAGGGGGGAGTGTCGGAAAAAAAAATTGACTCTTCGGGGGGGGGGCTTTTTCCATCACTTTTCAACGTTGTTTAGTACTAATTTGAGAAAAAAACAATGCTATCATCGTCACGCTTTTAACAGGAAATGACGTCAGAGGAAATCCCTAACGGCACTTTTTTGAACATGAGTTTATAGTGAAGTAAGGGTTGCTTAACTACTAACGGCATTTTTTGAAACATGCGTTTATAGTAACGCAAGTGTTGTTTAATCAATAACGGCACTTTTTTGAACATGAGTTTATAGTGAAGCAGGAGTTGCTTATTCTAACCGCATTTCTTCTGTTGACATGATACCATCCTCCCAGGTATTACCTCCTCCTTTTTGAGAGGTATGAAGTTAGTGTATTATCAGTAAAAATAAAGTAATAAATAATTATGGACCACCATTGTTTTCACTAATATTTGTATACATATTAAATAACGTCTAAATAAGTAAAGTAAGACGAGAAATAATTATGCTCCGCCATTGTTTTCACTAATATTTGTATACATGTTAAATAACGTGTCAATAAGTAAAGTAATTAGAGAAATAAGTATGCTCCGCCATTGTTTTCACTAATATTTGTATACATGTTAAATAACGTGTCAATAAGTAAAGTAAAAAGAGAAATAATTATGCTCCTCCATTGTTTTCACTAATATTTGTACACATGTTTAATAACGTGTCAATAAGTAAAGTAAGAAGAGAAATAATTATGCTCCTCCATTGTTTTCACTAATATTTGTATACATGTTAAATAACGTGTCAATAAGTAAAGTAAGACGAGAAATAATTATGCTCCGCCATTGTTTTGCACTAATATTTGTACACATGTTAAATAACGGGTCAATAAGTAAAGTAAGACGAGAAATAATTATGCTCTGCCATTGTTTTCACTAATATTTGTATACATGTTAAATAATGTGTCAATAAGTAAAGTAAGAAGAGAAATAATTATGCTCCGCTATTGTTTTCACTTATATGTGTATACATGTTAAATAACGTGTCAATAAGTAAAGTAAGACGAGAAATAATTATGCTCCGCCATTGTTTTCACTAATATTTGTATACATGTTAAATAACGTGTCAATAAGTAAAGTAAGAAGAGAAATAATTATGCTCCGCCATTGTTTTCACTTATATTTGTATACATGTTAAATAACGTGTCAATAAGTAAATTAAGACGAGAAATAATTATGCTCCGCCATTGTTTTCACTAATATTTGTATACATGTTAAATAACGTGTCAATAAGTAAAGTAAGACGAGAAATAATTATGCTCCGCCATTGTTTTCACTAATATTTGTATACATGTTAAATAACGTGTCAATAAGTAAAGTAAGAACAGAAATAATTATGCTCTGCCATTGTTTTCACTGATATTTGTATACATGTTAAATAACGTATCAATAAGTAAAGTAAGACGAGAAATAATTATGCTCCGCCATTGTTTTCACTAATATTAGTATACATGTTAAATAACGTGTCAATAAGTAAAGTAAGAAGAGAAATAATTATGCTCCTTTATTGTTTTCACTAATATTTGTATACATGTTAAATAACGTCTCAATAAGTAAAGTAAGACGAGAAATAATTATGCTCCGCCATTGTTTTCACTAATATTTGTACACATGTTAAATAACGGGTCAATAAGTAAAGTAAGACGAGAAATAATTATGCTCCGCCATTGTTTTCACTTAAAATATTTCTCAGGTTTGAAGGAGAGGTAAAAATTGGTTGGGATGGGAGGGGGGGCGTGAGAGATTGAGTGGTCGGGGGAAATCTTAGGGGTCAGGCCGAACTTTTTAGGGGTCAGGCCGAACCTTTTAGGGGTCAGGCCAAATTTTTTTGTTTTTTTTTGTATTGAAGTCAAAATATTTCTCAGGGTTGGGGGAGAGTTAAAAATTTGTTGGGATGGAGGGCTGAAGAGAATGAGGGGTCGGGGTAAATTTTAGGGGTCAGGCCGAACTTTTTAGGGGTCAGGCAAAATTTTTTTTTTTTTTTTTGTTTTGAACTCTAGATATTTCTCAGGGTTGGGGGAGAATGAAAAATTAGGGGGCTGGAGAGATTGAGGGGTCGGGAAAAATTTTAGGGGTCAGGCCGAACTTTTTAGGGTCAGGCCAAATTTTTTTGTTTTGTTTTTGTTTTGAACTCAAAATATTTCTCAGGGTTGGGAGAGAGTGAAAAATTAGGGGGCTGGAGAGATTGAGGGGTCGGGAAAAATTTTAGGGGTCAGGCCGAACTTTTTAGGGGTCAGGCCAAATTTTGTTGTTTTTTTTGTTTTGATGTCAAAATATTTCTCATGGTTGGGGTTGAGTGAAAAATTAGGGGGCTGGAGAGATTGAGGGGTCGGGAAACATTTTAGGGGTCAAGCCGAACTTTTTAGGGGTCAGGCCAAATTTTTTTCTATTTTTTTGTTGTTTTGAACTCAAAATATTTCTCATGGTTAGGGGAGAGTGAAAAATTAGTGTGGATGGGGGGCTGGAGAGAATGAGGGGTTGGGGAAAAATTTAGGGGTCAGGCCGAACTTTTTAGGGGTCAGGCCAAATTTTTTTTTTTTTTTTTCTTTTGAAGTCAAAATATTTCTCAGGGTTGGAGGAGAGTTAAAAATTAGTTGGGATGGGCGGCTGGAGAGAATGAGGGGTCGGGTTAAATTTTAGGGGTCAAGCCGAACTTTTTAGGGGTCAGGCCAAATTTTTAGGGATAAGGCCAAATTTTTTTGTTTTTTTTTGTTTTGAACTCAAAATATTTCTCAGGGTTTGGGGAGAGTTAAAAATTATGCGGCTGGAGAGATTTAGGGGTCAGGGAAAATTTTAGGTGTCAGACCGAACTTTTTAGAAGTCAGGCCAAATTTTTTTGTTTTTTTTTGTTTTGAAGTCAAAATATTTCTCATGGTTGGGGTTGAATGAAAAATTAGGGGGCTGGAGAGATTGAGGGGTCGGGAAAAATTTTAGGGGTCACGCCAAACTTTTTAGGGGTCAGGCCAAATTTTTTTGTTTGTTTTTGTTTTGAACTCAAAATATTTATCAGGGTTGGGGGAGAGTGAAAAATTAGGGGGCTGGAGAGATTGAGGGGTCGGGGAAAATTTTAGGGGTCAGGCCGAACTTTTTAGGGGTCAGGTTTGTTTTTAAAAAATTTTTTGTTTTGAACTCAAAATATTTCTCAGGGTTGGAAGAGAGTAAAACAAAATTGGAGGGTGCGGCTTGAGATATTAGAGTCGAGGAAAATTGTAGGGGTCGTGCCAAATTTTTTGGCGGTCGGGCGAAAGTTTTTTGTTTTTTTAACTTAAAATATTTTGTAGGAACATATATAGTATGCACACCGGGGCGGCGATAGATACGAATATAGTATGCGAACCGGGGCGGCGATAGGTATATATATAGTATGTGCACCAGGGTGGCAATAGGTACCTGTATAGTAGTGTATAGAGGTGGCGATAGGTACTATATAGCATGTGCACAGGGATGGCAGTAAGTATGTGTATAGAATGCGCACCAGGGCGGTTATAGGTATATATTTAGCATGCGCTCCGGGGCGGCTATCAGTACGTATATAGCACGCACACCAGGGCGACGATAGGTACGTATTTAGCACGCGCACCGGAGCGGCGATAGGAACATATTTAGCATTCGCATCAGGCCGGCGATAGTGACATATTTAGCATTTGCACCGGGGCGGCGATAGGTACGTATGTAGCATTCTGCAACGGGGCGGCGATAGGTACATATGTAGCATGTGCACTGGGGCAGCGATAGGTACTTATTTAGTATGCATACCGGGGCGGCAATAGGTACTTATATAGTATCTGCCTGGGGCGGCGATAGGTACGTATATTGTATGTGCACCGGGGTGGCGATAGATATGTATATTGTATGAACACCGGGGCGGAGATAAGTACCTATATAGAAGGCGCAGATAGATGTGGTACTTTTTATAGAAATATGTCATACTATTGCCCTGCACAACGTAGGAGAAATTGTGAGGAAGAATCAGCATTCGCAAAAGGCAAAATTAGAAAGTAGCAGTGAAATGGGGCGACCAGGGAAGAGAAAGGTAGAAAGATGAAGAGACGGCTACAGAGGAGGGGGAGAAATAGAAGTTTGAATATACACACGCGATTTTTCTTCAATTATGTCTTTATGACCCCGAGCAACGCCGGGTAGCCCCGCTAGTCTCTTATATAAAGGGCAGTTGTCTGTTTGTATGTTTGTTTGTTTGTATGTCCAGTATCTCCTCAAAAACTACCCGACGACATGTCAAAAAGTTGACATCTACAGGACCGCACAAATCCCGGATGTAAAATATCTAAAAATCGCGAAAATCGATTCACTCGCTGACAGTCAACCGGACCACTTTCCGACAAAAGGTAGCAGTTTTTTTCGTATTTTTCACGAAATTTCAACGTTAATATGTAGTAAATTCGAAATAATCTAATGTATTTATGTACTAATCCGATAAAAATGCAGAGTCATTGTAAACATCCCATAATCCCTTGCCGGATGTACCCGGTCTTGCCCTAAATTGTGTCCGGTTGTATCAGATCATCCAATAACTTCTGTCCGGTTGCATCAATAACAACATAGGAATCCTACGTTAAGAGTGTGTAGTGAAACAAGGGTTGCTCAATCACATCCGCACCTGTCCCATAATCCTTTGCCGGATGTACCCGGTCTTGCTCTAAATTGTGTCCGGTTATATCAAGTCATCATGACGTCAGAGAGTGGCAGATAATTTGAAAAATAATGCAAAGTGGCAGGATTAAATTCACTCACACTACAACCTTTTAATAGACGCTAATATTCCTCTCACTCCCTTCCGTTATCATGATAGGCATTACCTCCTCTTTTCATGCCAAATGGGGGGGGGGGTGACGGCATTCGCCGGTGTGAGCGCCTCAGGCCAAACTTTTTCTTTGGGAGGGGGGGGTATTAAGCAAATCTACAATAAAGACCAATGTGCATTTATTTGTATCTATAATAAAGACCAATGTGCATTTATTTGTATCTATAATAAAGACCAATGTGCATTTATTTGCATCTATAATAAAGGCCAATGTGCATTTATTTGTATCTATAATAAAGAGATTATTTTTAGGGGTCATGCCAAATTTTTTAGGGGTCCGGTCAAATTTTTTCTTTTTCTTTTTTTTAACTTAAAATAATTCTCAGGGTTGTGGGACACTGAAAAAAAAAGTTGGGGGGGGGGCTGGAGAGATTAGGGGAAAATTTTAGGGGTCAGGCCAAATTTTATAGGGGTCCGGCCAAATTTTTTTGTTTTTTTTTGTTTTGAAGTCAAAATATTTCTCAGGGTTGGGGGAGAGTGAAAAATTAGGGGGCTGAAAAGATTTAGGGGTCGGGGAAAATTTTAGGGGTCAGGACGAACTTTTTAGGGGTCAAGCCAAATTTTTTTGTTTTTTTTTGTTTTTTTTTGTTTTGAAGTCAAAATATTTCTCAGGGTTGGGGGAGAGTGAAAAATTAGGGGGCTGGAGAGATTTAGGGGTCGGGGAAAATTTTAGGGGTCAAGACGAACTTTTTAGGGGTCAGGCCAAATTTTTTTGTTTTTTTTTGTTTTTTTTTGTTTTGAAGTCAAAATATTTCTCAGGGTTGGGGGAGAGTGAAAAATTAGGGGGCTGGAGAGATTTAGGGGTCGGGGAAAATTTTAGGGGTCAGGACGAACTTTTTAGGGGTCAGGCCAAATTTTTTTGTTTTTTTGTTTTGTTTTGAAGTCAAAATATTTCTCAGGGTTGGGGGAGAGTGAAAAATTAGGGGGCTGGAGAGATTTAGGGGTCGGGGAAAATTTTAGGGGTCAGGACGAACTTTTTAGGGGTCAGGCCAAATTTTTTTGTTTTTTTGTTTGTTTTGAAGTCAAAATATTTTTCATGGTTGGAGGAGAGTGAAAAATTAGGGGGCTAGAGAGATTTAGGGGTCGGGGAAAATTTTAGGGGTCAGGACGAACTTTTTAGGGGTCAGGCCAAATTTTTTTGTTTTTTTTTGTTTTGAAGTCAAAATATTTCTCATGGTTGGAGCAGAGTGAAAAATTAGGGGGCTGGAGAGATTTAGGGGTCGGGGAAAATTTTAGGGGTCAGGACGAACTTTTTAGGGATCAGGCCAAATTTTTTTCTTTTTTTTTGTTTTTTTTTGTTTTGAAGTCAAAATATATCTCATGGTTGGGGGAGAGTGAAAAATTAGAGGGGCTGGAGAGATTTAGGGGTCGGGGAAAATTTTAGGGGTCAGGACGAACTTTTTAGGGGTCAGGCCAAATTTTTTTCTTTTTTTTTGTTTTGAAGTCAAAATATTTTTCATGGTTGTTAGAAAGTGAAAAATTAGGGGGCTGGAGAGATTTAGGGGTCGGAAAAAATTTTAGGGGTCAGGACGAACTTTTTAGGGGTCAGGCCAAATTTTTTTGTTTTTTTTTGTTTTGAAGTCAAAATATATCTCATGGTTGGGGGAGAGTGAAAAATTAGGGGGCTGGAGAGATTTAGGGGTCGGAGAAAATTTTAGGGGTCAGGACGAACTTTTTAGGGGTCAGGCCAAATTTTTTTGTTTTTTTTGTTTTTTTTTTGTTTTGAAGTCAAAATATTTCTCAGGGTTGGGGGAGAGTGAACAATTAGGGGGCTGGAGAGATTTAGGGGTCGGGGAAAATTTTAGGGGTCAGGACGAACTTTTTAGGGGTCAGGCCAAATTTTTTTCTTTTTTTTGTTTTGAAGTCAAAATATTTCTCATGGTTGGAGGAGAGTGAAAAATTAGGGGGCTGGAGAGATTTAGGGGTCGGGGAAAATTTTAGGGGTCAGGACGAACTTTTTAGGGGTCAAGCCAAATTTTTTTCTTTTTTTTTCTTTTTTTTTGTTTTGAAGTCAAAATATTTTTCATGGTTGGAGGAGAGTGAAAAATTAGGGGGCTGAAGAGATTTAGGGGTCGGGGAAAATTTTAGGGGTCAGGACGAACTTTTTAGGGGTCAAGCCAAATTTTTTTGTTTTTTTTTGTTTTTTTTTTGTTTTGAAGTCAAAATATTTCTCAGGGTTGGGGGAGAGTGAAAAATTAGGGGGCTGGAGAGATTTAGGGGTCGGGGAAAATTTTAGGGGTCAAGACGAACTTTTTAGGGGTCAGGCCAAATTTTTTTGTTTTTTTTTGTTTTGAAGTCAAAATATTTCTCAGGGTTGGGGGAGAGTGAAAAATTAGGGGGCTGGAGAGATTTAGGGGTCGGGGAAAATTTTAGGGGTCAGGACGAACTTTTAAGGGGTCAGGCCAAATTTTTTTATTTTTTTTTGTTTTTTTTTGTTTTGAAGTCAAAATATTTCTCAGGGTTGGGGGAGAGTGAAAAATTAGGGGGCTGGAGAGATTTAGGGGTCGGGGAAAATTTTAGGGGTCAGGACGAACTTTTTAGGGGTCAGGCCAAATTTTTTTGTTTTTTTGTTTTGTTTTGAAGTCAAAATATTTCTCAGGGTTGGGGAGAGTGAAAAATTAGGGGGCTGGAGAGATTTAGGGGTCGGGGAAAATTTTAGGGGTCAGGACGAACTTTTTAGGGGTCAGGCCAAATTTTTTTGTTTTTTTGTTTGTTTTGAAGTCAAAATATTTTTCATGGTTGGAGGAGAGTGAAAAATTAGGGGGCTAGAGAGATTTAGGGGTCGGGGAAAATTTTAGGGGTCAGGACGAACTTTTTAGGGGTCAGGCCAAATTTTTTTCCTTTTTTTTGTTTTTTTTTGTTTTGAAGTCAAAATATTTCTCAGGGTTAGGGGAGAGTGAAAAATTAGGGAGCTGGAGAGATTTAGGGGTCGGGGAAAATTTTAGGGGTCAGGACGAACTTTTTAGGGGTCAGGCCAAATTTTTTTGTTTTTTTTTGTTTTGAAGTCAAAATATTTCTCATGGTTGGAGCAGAGTGAAAAATTAGGGGGCTGGAGAGATTTAGGGGTCGGGGAAAATTTTAGGGGTCAGGACGAACTTTTTAGGGATCAGGCCAAATTTTTTTCTTTTTTTTTGTTTTTTTTTGTTTTGAAGTCAAAATATATCTCATGGTTGGGGGAGAGTGAAAAATTAGAGGGGCTGGAGAGATTTAGGGGTCGGGGAAAATTTTAGACGTCAGGACGAACTTTTAAGGGGTCAGGCCAAATTTTTTTCTTTTTTTTTGTTTTGAAGTCAAAATATTTTTCATGGTTGTTAGAAAGTGAAAAATTAGGGGGCTGGAGAGATTTAGGGGTCGGGGAAAATTTTAGGGGTCAGGACGAACTTTTTAGGGGTCAGGCCAAATTTTTTTGTTTTTTTTTGTTTTGAAGTCAAAATATATCTCATGGTTGGGGGAGAGTGAAAAATTAGGGGGCTGGAGAGATTTAGGGGTCGGGGAAAATTTTAGGGGTCAGGACGAACTTTTTAGGGGTCAGGCCAAATTTTTTTGTTTTTTTTGTTTTTTTTTTTGTTTTGAAGTCAAAATATTTCTCAGGGTTGGGGGAGAGTGAACAATTAGGGGGCTGGAGAGATTTAGGGGTCGGGGAAAATTTTAGGGGTCAGGACGAACTTTTTAGGGGTCAGGCCAAATTTTTTTCTTTTTTTTGTTTTGAAGTCAAAATATTTCTCATGGTTGGAGGAGAGTGAAAAATTAGGGGGCTGGAGAGATTTAGGGGTCGGGGAAAATTTTAGGGGTCAGGACGAACTTTTTAGGGGTCAAGCCAAATTTTTTTCTTTTTTTTTCTTTTTTTTTGTTTTGAAGTCAAAATATTTTTCATGGTTGGAGGAGAGTGAAAAATTAGGGGGCTGAAGAGATTTAGGGGTCGGGGAAAATTTTAGGGGTCAGGACGAACTTTTTAGGGGTCAAGCCAAATTTTTTTGTTTTTTTTTGTTTTTTTTTTGTTTTGAAGTCAAAATATTTCTCAGGGTTGGGGGAGAGTGAAAAATTAGGGGGCTGGAGAGATTTAGGGGTCGGGGAAAATTTTAGGGGTCAAGACGAACTTTTTAGGGGTCAGGCCAAATTTTTTTGTTTTTTTTTTGTTTTTTTTTGTTTTGAAGTCAAAATATTTCTCAGGGTTGGGGGAGAGTGAAAAATTAGGGGGCTGGAGAGATTTAGGGGTCGGGGAAAATTTTAGGGGTCAGGACGAACTTTTAAGGGGTCAGGCCAAATTTTTTTATTTTTTTTTGTTTTTTTTTGTTTTGAAGTCAAAATATTTCTCAGGGTTGGGGGAGAGTGAAAAATTAGGGGTCTGGAGAGATTTAGGGGTCGGGGAAAATTTTAGGGGTCAGGACGAACTTTTTAGGGGTCAGGCCAAATTTTTTTCTTTTTTTTTGTTTTGAAGTCAAAATATTTTTCATGGTTGGAAGAGAGTGAAAAATTAGGGGGCTGGAGAGATTTAGGGGTCGGGGAAAATTTTAGGGGTCAGGACGAACTTTTTAGGGGTCAGGCCAAATTTTTTTTTTTTTTTTTTTTTTTTTTTGTTTTGAAGTCAAAATATTTCTCAGGGTCGGGGGAGAGTGAACAATTAGGGGGCTGGAGAGATTTAGGGGTCGGGGAAAATTTTAGGGGTCAGGACGAACTTTTTAGGGGTCAGGCCAAATTTTTTTGTTTTTTTTTGTTTTGAAGTCAAAATATTTCTCATGGTTGGAGCAGAGTGAAAAATTAGGGGGCTGGAGAGATTTAGGGGTCGGGGAAAATTTTAGGGGTCAGGACGAACTTTTTAGGGGTCAGGCCAAATTTTTTTCTTTTTTTTTGTTTTTTTTTGTTTTGAAGTCAAAATATATCTCATGGTTGGGGGAGAGTGAAAAATTAGGGGGCTGGAGAGATTTAGGGGTCGGGGAAAATTTTAGGGGTCAGGACGAACTTTTTAGGGGTCAGGCCAAATTTTTTTGTTTTTTTTTGTTTTGAAGTCAAAATATTTCTCAGGGTTGGGGGAGAGTGAACAATTAGGGGGCTGGAGAGATTTAGGGGTCGGGGAAAATTTTAGGGGTCAGGACGAACTTTTTAGGGGTCAGGCCAAATTTTTTTGTTTTTTTTTGTTTTGAAGTCAAAATATTTTTCATGGTTGTAAGAAAGTGAAAAAGTAGGGGGCTGGAGAGATTTAGGGGTCGGGGAAAATTTTAGGGGTCAGGACGAACTTTTTAGGGGTCAGGCCAAATTTTTTTGTTTTTTTTTGTTTTGAAGTCAAAATATTTTTCATGGTTGTAAGAAAGTGAAAAATTAGGGGGCTGGAGAGATTTAGGGGTCGGGGAAAATTTTAGGGGTCAGGACGAACTTTTTAGGGGTCAGGCCAAATTTTTTTGTTTTTTTGTTTTGTTTTGAAGTCAAAATATTTCTCAGGGTTGGGGGAGAGTGAAAAATTAGGGGGCTGGAGAGATTTAGGGGTCGGGGAAAATTTTAGGGGTCAGGACGAACTTTTTAGGGGTCAGGCCAAATTTTTTTGTTTTTTTGTTTGTTTTGAAGTCAAAATATTTTTCATGGTTGGAGGAGAGTGAAAAATTAGGGGGCTAGAGAGATTTAGGGGTCGGGGAAAATTTTAGGGGTCAGGACGAACTTTTTAGGGGTCAGGCCAAATTTTTTTCCTTTTTTTTGTTTTTTTTTGTTTTGAAGTCAAAATATTTCTCAGGGTTAGGGGAGAGTGAAAAATTAGGGAGCTGGAGAGATTTAGGGGTCGGGGAAAATTTTAGGGGTCAGGACGAACTTTTTAGGGGTCAGGCCAAATTTTTTTGTTTTTTTTTGTTTTGAAGTCAAAATATTTCTCATGGTTGGAGCAGAGTGAAAAATTAGGGGGCTGGAGAGATTTAGGGGTCGGGGAAAATTTTAGGGGTCAGGACGAACTTTTTAGGGATCAGGCCAAATTTTTTTCTTTTTTTTTGTTTTTTTTTGTTTTGAAGTCAAAATATATCTCATGGTTGGGGGAGAGTGAAAAATTAGAGGGGCTGGAGAGATTTAGGGGTCGGGGAAAATTTTAGAGGTCAGGACGAACTTTTAAGGGGTCAGGCCAAATTTTTTTCTTTTTTTTTGTTTTGAAGTCAAAATATTTTTCATGGTTGTTAGAAAGTGAAAAATTAGGGGGCTGGAGAGATTTAGGGGTCGGGGAAAATTTTAGGGGTCAGGACGAACTTTTTAGGGGTCAGGCCAAATTTTTTTGTTTTTTTTTGTTTTGAAGTCAAAATATATCTCATGGTTGGGGGAGAGTGAAAAATTAGGGGGCTGGAGAGATTTAGGGGTCGGGGAAAATTTTAGGGGTCAGGACGAACTTTTTAGGGGTCAGGCCAAATTTTTTTGTTTTTTTTGTTTTTTTTTTTGTTTTGAAGTCAAAATATTTCTCAGGGTTGGGGGAGAGTGAACAATTAGGGGGCTGGAGAGATTTAGGGGTCGGGGAAAATTTTAGGGGTCAGGACGAACTTTTTAGGGGTCAGGCCAAATTTTTTTCTTTTTTTTGTTTTGAAGTCAAAATATTTCTCATGGTTGGAGGAGAGTGAAAAATTAGGGGGCTGGAGAGATTTAGGGGTCGGGGAAAATTTTAGGGGTCAGGACGAACTTTTTAGGGGTCAAGCCAAATTTTTTTCTTTTTTTTTCTTTTTTTTTGTTTTGAAGTCAAAATATTTTTCATGGTTGGAGGAGAGTGAAAAATTAGGGGGCTGAAGAGATTTAGGGGTCGGGGAAAATTTTAGGGGTCAGGACGAACTTTTTAGGGGTCAAGCCAAATTTTTTTGTTTTTTTTTGTTTTTTTTTTGTTTTGAAGTCAAAATATTTCTCAGGGTTGGGGGAGAGTGAAAAATTAGGGGGCTGGAGAGATTTAGGGGTCGGGGAAAATTTTAGGGGTCAAGACGAACTTTTTAGGGGTCAGGCCAAATTTTTTTGTTTTTTTTTTGTTTTTTTTTGTTTTGAAGTCAAAATATTTCTCAGGGTTGGGGGAGAGTGAAAAATTAGGGGGCTGGAGAGATTTAGGGGTCGGGGAAAATTTTAGGGGTCAGGACGAACTTTTAAGGGGTCAGGCCAAATTTTTTTATTTTTTTTTTTTTTTTTTTGTTTTGAAGTCAAAATATTTCTCAGGGTTGGGGGAGAGTGAAAAATTAGGGGGCTGGAGAGATTTAGGGGTCGGGGAAAATTTTAGGGGTCAGGACGAACTTTTTAGGGGTCAGGCCAAATTTTTTTCTTTTTTTTTGTTTTGAAGTCAAAATATTTTTCATGGTTGGAAGAGAGTGAAAAATTAGGGGGCTGGAGAGATTTAGGGGTCGGGGAAAATTTTAGGGGTCAGGACGAACTTTTTAGGGGTCAGGCCAAATTTTTTTTTTTTTTTTTTTTTTTTTTTGTTTTGAAGTCAAAATATTTCTCAGGGTCGGGGGAGAGTGAACAATTAGGGGGCTGGAGAGATTTAGGGGTCGGGGAAAATTTTAGGGGTCAGGACGAACTTTTTAGGGGTCAGGCCAAATTTTTTTGTTTTTTTTTGTTTTGAAGTCAAAATATTTTTCATGGTTGTAAGAAAGTGAAAAAGTAGGGGGCTGGAGAGATTTAGGGGTCGGGGAAAATTTTAGGGGTCAGGACGAACTTTTTAGGGGTCAGGCCAAATTTTTTTGTTTTTTTTTGTTTTGAATTCAAAATATTTTTCATGGTTGGAGGAGAGTGAAAAATTAGGGGGCTTGAGAGATTTAGGTGTCGGGGAAAATTTTAGGGGTCAGGACGAACTTTTTAGGGATCAGGCCAAATTTTTTTCTTTTTTTTTTTTTTTTTTTTGTTTTGAAGTCAAAATATTTCTCAGGGTCGGGGGAGAGTGAACAATTAGGGGGCTGGAGAGATTTAGGGGTCGGGGAAAATTTTAGGGGTCAGGACGAACTTTTTAGGGGTCAGGCCAAATTTTTTTGTTTTTTTTTTGTTTTGAAGTCAAAATATTTTTCATGGTTGGAGGAGAGTGAAAAATTAGGGGGCTGGAGAGATTTAGGGGTCGGGGAAAATTTTAGGGGTCAGGACGAACTTTTTAGGGGTCAGGCCAAATTTTTTTGTTTTTTTTTGTTTTGAAGTCAAAATATATCTCATGGTTGGGGGAGAGTGAAAAATTAGGGGGCTGGAGAGATTTAGGGGTCATGGAAAATTTTAGGGGTCAGGCGGAACTTTTTAGGGGTCAGACCAAATTTTTTTGTTTTTTTTGGTTTTGAACTCAAAATATATCTCAGGGTTGGGGGAGAGTGAACAATTAGGGGGCTGGAGAGATTTAGGGGTCGGGGAAAATTTTAGGGGTCAGGACGAACTTTTTAGGGGTCAGGCCAAATTTTTTTGTTTTTTTTTGTTTTGAAGTCAAAATATTTCTCAGGGTTGGGGGAGAGTGAACAATTAGGGGGCTGGAGAGATTTAGGGGTCGGGGAAAATTTTAGGGGTCAGGACGAACTTTTTAGGGGTCAGGCCAAATTTTTTTGTTTTTTTTTGTTTTGAAGTCAAAATATTTTTCATGGTTGTAAGAAAGTGAAAAAGTAGGGGGCTGGAGAGATTTAGGGGTCGGGGAAAATTTTAGGGGTCAGGACGAACTTTTTAGGGGTCAGGCCAAATTTTTTTGTTTTTTTTTGTTTTGAAGTCAAAATATTTTTCATGGTTGTAAGAAAGTGAAAAATTAGGGGGCTGGAGAGATTTAGGGGTCGGGGAAAATTTTAGGGGTCAGGACGAACTTTTTAGGGGTCAGGCCAAATTTTTTTGTTTTTTTGTTTTGTTTTGAAGTCAAAATATTTCTCAGGGTTGGGGGAGAGTGAAAAATTAGGGGGCTGGAGAGATTTAGGGGTCGGGGAAAATTTTAGGGGTCAGGACGAACTTTTTAGGGGTCAGGCCAAATTTTTTTGTTTTTTTGTTTGTTTTGAAGTCAAAATATTTTTCATGGTTGGAGGAGAGTGAAAAATTAGGGGGCTAGAGAGATTTAGGGGTCGGGGAAAATTTTAGGGGTCAGGACGAACTTTTTAGGGGTCAGGCCAAATTTTTTTCCTTTTTTTTGTTTTTTTTTGTTTTGAAGTCAAAATATTTCTCAGGGTTAGGGGAGAGTGAAAAATTAGGGAGCTGGAGAGATTTAGGGGTCGGGGAAAATTTTAGGGGTCAGGACGAACTTTTTAGGGGTCAGGCCAAATTTTTTTGTTTTTTTTTGTTTTGAAGTCAAAATATTTCTCATGGTTGGAGCAGAGTGAAAAATTAGGGGGCTGGAGAGATTTAGGGGTCGGGGAAAATTTTAGGGGTCAGGACGAACTTTTTAGGGATCAGGCCAAATTTTTTTCTTTTTTTTTGTTTTTTTTTGTTTTGAAGTCAAAATATATCTCATGGTTGGGGGAGAGTGAAAAATTAGAGGGGCTGGAGAGATTTAGGGGTCGGGGAAAATTTTAGAGGTCAGGACGAACTTTTAAGGGGTCAGGCCAAATTTTTTTCTTTTTTTTTGTTTTGAAGTCAAAATATTTTTCATGGTTGTTAGAAAGTGAAAAATTAGGGGGCTGGAGAGATTTAGGGGTCGGGGAAAATTTTAGGGGTCAGGACGAACTTTTTAGGGGTCAGGCCAAATTTTTTTGTTTTTTTTTGTTTTGAAGTCAAAATATATCTCATGGTTGGGGGAGAGTGAAAAATTAGGGGGCTGGAGAGATTTAGGGGTCGGGGAAAATTTTAGGGGTCAGGACGAACTTTTTAGGGGTCAGGCCAAATTTTTTTGTTTTTTTTGTTTTTTTTTTTGTTTTGAAGTCAAAATATTTCTCAGGGTTGGGGGAGAGTGAACAATTAGGGGGCTGGAGAGATTTAGGGGTCGGGGAAAATTTTAGGGGTCAGGACGAACTTTTTAGGGGTCAGGCCAAATTTTTTTCTTTTTTTTGTTTTGAAGTCAAAATATTTCTCATGGTTGGAGGAGAGTGAAAAATTAGGGGGCTGGAGAGATTTAGGGGTCGGGGAAAATTTTAGGGGTCAGGACGAACTTTTTAGGGGTCAAGCCAAATTTTTTTCTTTTTTTTTCTTTTTTTTTGTTTTGAAGTCAAAATATTTTTCATGGTTGGAGGAGAGTGAAAAATTAGGGGGCTGAAGAGATTTAGGGGTCGGGGAAAATTTTAGGGGTCAGGACGAACTTTTTAGGGGTCAAGCCAAATTTTTTTGTTTTTTTTTGTTTTTTTTTTGTTTTGAAGTCAAAATATTTCTCAGGGTTGGGGGAGAGTGAAAAATTAGGGGGCTGGAGAGATTTAGGGGTCGGGGAAAATTTTAGGGGTCAAGACGAACTTTTTAGGGGTCAGGCCAAATTTTTTTGTTTTTTTTTTGTTTTTTTTTGTTTTGAAGTCAAAATATTTCTCAGGGTTGGGGGAGAGTGAAAAATTAGGGGGCTGGAGAGATTTAGGGGTCGGGGAAAATTTTAGGGGTCAGGACGAACTTTTAAGGGGTCAGGCCAAATTTTTTTATTTTTTTTTGTTTTTTTTTGTTTTGAAGTCAAAATATTTCTCAGGGTTGGGGGAGAGTGAAAAATTAGGGGGCTGGAGAGATTTAGGGGTCGGGGAAAATTTTAGGGGTCAGGACGAACTTTTTAGGGGTCAGGCCAAATTTTTTTCTTTTTTTTTGTTTTGAAGTCAAAATATTTTTCATGGTTGGAAGAGAGTGAAAAATTAGGGGGCTGGAGAGATTTAGGGGTCGGGGAAAATTTTAGGGGTCAGGACGAACTTTTTAGGGGTCAGGCCAAATTTTTTTTTTTTTTTTTTTTTTTTTTTGTTTTGAAGTCAAAATATTTCTCAGGGTCGGGGGAGAGTGAACAATTAGGGGGCTGGAGAGATTTAGGGGTCGGGGAAAATTTTAGGGGTCAGGACGAACTTTTTAGGGGTCAGGCCAAATTTTTTTGTTTTTTTTTGTTTTGAAGTCAAAATATTTTTCATGGTTGTAAGAAAGTGAAAAAGTAGGGGGCTGGAGAGATTTAGGGGTCGGGGAAAATTTTAGGGGTCAGGACGAACTTTTTAGGGGTCAGGCCAAATTTTTTTGTTTTTTTTTGTTTTGAATTCAAAATATTTTTCATGGTTGGAGGAGAGTGAAAAATTAGGGGGCTTGAGAGATTTAGGTGTCGGGGAAAATTTTAGGGGTCAGGACGAACTTTTTAGGGATCAGGCCAAATTTTTTTCTTTTTTTTTTTTTTTTTTTTGTTTTGAAGTCAAAATATTTCTCAGGGTCGGGGGAGAGTGAACAATTAGGGGGCTGGAGAGATTTAGGGGTCGGGGAAAATTTTAGGGGTCAGGACGAACTTTTTAGGGGTCAGGCCAAATTTTTTTGTTTTTTTTTTGTTTTGAAGTCAAAATATTTTTCATGGTTGGAGGAGAGTGAAAAATTAGGGGGCTGGAGAGATTTAGGGGTCGGGGAAAATTTTAGGGGTCAGGACGAACTTTTTAGGGGTCAGGCCAAATTTTTTTGTTTTTTTTTGTTTTGAAGTCAAAATATATCTCATGGTTGGGGGAGAGTGAAAAATTAGGGGGCTGGAGAGATTTAGGGGTCATGGAAAATTTTAGGGGTCAGGCGGAACTTTTTAGGGGTCAGACCAAATTTTTTTGTTTTTTTTGGTTTTGAACTCAAAATATATCTCAGGGTTGGGGGAGAGTGAACAATTAGGGGGCTGGAGAGATTGAGGGGTCGGGGAAAATTTTAGGGGTCAGGACGAACTTTTTAGGGGTCAGGCCAAATTTTTTTTGTTTTTTTTTGTTTTGAAGTCAAAATATTTCTCATGGTTGGGGGAGAGTGAAAAATTAGGTGGCTGGAGAGATTCAGGGGTCGGGGAAAAGTTTAGGGGTCAGGACGAACTTTTTAGGGTTCAGGCCAAATCTTTTTCTTTTTTTTTGGTTTTGAACTCAAAATATTTCTCAGGGTTGGGGGAGAGTGAACAATTAGGGGGCTGGAGAGATTAAGGGGTCGGGGAAAATTTTAGGGGTCAGGCGGAACTTTTTAGGGGTCAGGCCAAATTTTTTTGTTTTTTTTTTGTTTTGAAGTCAAAATATTTCTCATGGTTGGGGAAGAGTGAAAAATTAGAGGCTGGAGAGATTTAGGGGACGGGGAAAATTTTAGGGGTCAGGCCAAATTTTTTAGGGTCAGCCCAAATTTAGGGGCGGCGATATGTCTGTATTTAGCTTCCACACCGGGGTAGCGATAGGTACTTATTTAGCATTCAGCAGTGGTGATAGGTACTTATATAGCATGTGCACATGGGCGGTAATAAGTACGTATATAGTATGCACACCGGGGCAGTGATAGGTATGTATTTAGCATGCGCACTGAGGAAGCGATCGGTTCATATATAGCACGCGCACCGGGGCGGCGATAGGTACGTATATAGCACGCGCACAGGGGCGGCGAAAGGTACATATTTAAAATTCACACCGGGCGGCGAAATGTACATATTTAAAATTAACACCGGGGCGGCGATAGGTACGTATTTAGCATTCACACCGGGGCGGCGATAGGTATGTATTTAGCATTCACACCGGGGCAGCGATAGGTATGTATTTAGCATTCGCACCGGGGCAGCGATATGTACGTATTTAGCTTCCGCACCGGGGCGGCGATAGGTACGTATTTAGAATTCACACCGGGGCGGCAATAGGTACGTATTTTGAATTCACACCGGGACGGCGATAGGTATGTATTTAGCATTCGCACCGGGGCGGCGATATGTACGTATTTAGCTTCCACACCAAGGCGGCCATAGGTACGTATTCAGAATTCAGGGGTGGCGATAGCTACGTATATAGCATGTACACACGGGCAGCAATAAGTACGTACATAGCATGCGCTCTGTGGCGGCGATCAGTACATATATTGCATGAGTACCGGGGCGGCGAAAGGTATGTATTTCTCATTCGCACCGTAGTGGTGATAGGTACGTATTTAGCATTCACACTGGGGCGGCTATAGGTACGTATTTAGCATTCGCACTGGGGCGGCTATAGGTACGTATTTAGCATTCGCACCAGGGCGGCTATAGGTACGTATTTAGCATTCGCACTGGGCTGGCGATAGGTACGTATTTAGCATTCACACCAAAGCGGCAATATGTACATATTAATTATTCGCACTAGGGCAGTGATAGGTACTTATGTAGCATGCACACCGGAGCGCAATTGGTATGTCTTTAGTATTCACACTAGGGCAGCGATAGGTACTTATGTAGCATGCACACCGGGGCGCAATAGGTATGTATTTAGCATTCACACCGGGGCAACGATAGGTACTATTTAGCATTCGCAACGGGGCGGCGATAGGTACTTAAATAGTATCTGCACCGGGGCGGCGATAGGTACGTATATAGTATGTGCACTGGGGCGGCGATAGGTACGTATATAGTATGCGCACCGGGGTGATGATAGATACGTATATAGTATGAACACCGGGGTAGAGATAAGTACCTATATAGAAGGCGCAGATAGAGGTGTTACTTTTTATAGAAATATGTCATACTATTACCCTGGGCAATAGGAGAAATGGTGGGGAAGAAACAGCTTTTGCAAAAGGCAAAATTAGAAAGTAGCGGCGAAATGGGGCGACCAGGAAAGAGAAAGGTAGCAGATAAAGAGAAGGCTATAGAGAGAGGGGGCGGACATAGAAGTTTGAATATAAAGATGTTACACACACGATCTTTCTTCAAATATATGTTTTTATGACCCCGAGCAACGCCGGGTAGCCCCGCTAGTCTATTATATAAAGGGCAGTTGTCTGTATGTCTGTCTGTTTGTTTGTTTGTATGTCCAGATACTCCTCAAAAACTACGCGGCGACATGTCAAAAAGTTGATATCTTTAGCACCGTACATATCCCGGAATCATAATATCTAAAAATCACGACAAACGATTCACTCGCTGACAGTCAACCGGACCACTTTCCGACAAAAGGTAGCAGTTTTTTTCGTATTTTTCACGAAATTTCAACGTTAATATGTAGTAAATTCGAAATAATCTAATGTATTTATGTACTAATCCGATAAAAATGCCGAGTCACTGTAAACATCCCATAATCCCTTGCCGGATGTACCCGGTCTTGCCCTAAATTGTGTCCGGTTGTATCAGATCATCCAATAACTTCTGTCCGATTGCATCAATAACAACATAGGAATCCTACGTTAAGAGTGTGTAGTGAAACAAGGGTTGCTCAATCACATCCGCACCTATCCCATAATCCCTTGCCGGATGTACCCGGTCTTGACCTAAATTGTGTCCGGTTATATCAGGTCATCATGACGTCAGAGAGTGGCAGTTTTCCTTTCTGTCATTTTTCCCTCTCACATTTTCTTTCTTAATTATTAATAGACGCTAATATTCACCCCCCCCTCCTTCCCTGTGGCCGTTCTGTTATCATGATAGGAATTACCTCCTCCTTTCAGGCCAAATTGGGGGGGGGGGGTTACGGTATTCGCCGGTGTGAGCATTACCTCCCCCTTTTTTGAGAGTGTTGAGGTAGGGTAGTATCGGTTCCGTTGTCATGATGCCCTCATCCCATGCATTATCTCCTCCTTTTTTGAGAGTGTTGAGGTAGGGTAGTATCGGTTCCGTTGTCATGATGCACTGATTCCATGCATTATCTCCTCCTTTTTTGAGAAGTGTTGAGGTAGGGTCGTATCGGTTCCGTTGTCATGATGCACTCATCCCATGCATTACATGGGGGAGGGGGACGGTATCGGCATTCGGCGGTGGAAGGGAGGGTCGGCATTTGGCGGTGGGGCGCCTCAGGCGAAATTTGGGGGGGAGGAGGAGTGTCGGCATTCGGCTGTGGGGCGCTTCAGGCCGAATTTGTTGAGGGGGAAATGTCGGCATTCGCCGGTATGAGCCACCTAGGCGAAATTTGTATACCGCGGGGTCGGGGAAAATTTTAGGGGTCAGGACGAACTTTTTAGGGGTCAGGCCAAATTTTTTTGTTTTTTTTTGTTTTGAAGTCAAAATATATCTCATGGTGAGGGGAGAGTGAAAAATTAGGGGGCTGGAGAGATTTAGGGGTCGGGGAAAATTTTAGGGGTCAGGACGAACTTTTTAGGGGTCAGGCCAAATTTTTTTCTTTTTTTTGTTTTTTCTTTGTTTTGAAGTCAAAATATTTCTCAGGGTTGGGGAAGAGTGAAAAATTAGGGGTCTGGAGAGATTTAGGGGTCGGGGAAAATTTTAGGGGTCAGGACGAAATTTTTAGGGGTCAGGCCAAATTTTTTTGTTTTTTTTTGTTTTGAAGTCAAAATATTTCTCAGAGTTGGGGGAGAGTGAAAAATTAGGGGGCTGGAGAGATTTAGGGGTCGGGGAAAATTTTAGGGGTCAGGACGAACTTTTTAGGGGTCAGGCCAAATTTTTTTGTTTTTTTTTTGTTTTGAAGTCAAAATATTTCTCATGGTTGGAGGAGAGTGAACAATTAGGGGGCTGGAGAGATTTAGGGGTCGGGGAAAATTTTAGGGGTCAGGACGAACTTTTTAGGGTTCAGGCCAAATTTTTTTGTTTTTTTTTTGTTTGTAAGTCAAAATATATCTCATGGTTGGGGGAGAGTGAAAAATTAGGGGGCTGGAGAGATTTAGGAGTCGGGGAAAATTTTAGGGGTCAGGACGAACTTTTTAGGGGTCAGGCCAAATTTTTTTTTTTTTTTTTTTTTTTGAAGTCAAAATATTTCTCAGGGTTGGGGGAAAGTGAAAAATTAGGGGGCTGGAGAGATTTAGGGGTCGGGGAAAATTTTAGGGGTCAGGACGAACTTTTTAGGGGTCAGGCCAAATTTTTTTGTTTTTTTTTGTTTTGAAGTCAAAATATTTCTCATGGTTGGAGGAGAGTGAAAAATTAGGGGCTGGAGAGATTTAGGGATCGGGGAAAATTTTAGGGGTCAGGACGAACTTTTTAGGGGTCAGGCCAATTTTTTTTGTTTTTTTTTTTGTTTTGAAGTCAAAATATTTCTCATAGTTGGAGGAGAGTGAAAAATTAGGGGGCTGGAGAGATTTAGGTGTCGGGGAAAATTTTAGGGGTCAGGACGAACTTTTTAGGAGTCAGGCCAAATTTTTTTTTTTTTTTTTTGTTTTTTTGTTTTGAAGTCAAAATATTTCTCAGGGTTGGGGGAGAGTGAAAAATTAGGGGGCTGGAGAGATTTAGGGGTATGGGAAAATTTTAGGGGTCAGGACGAACTTTTTAGGGGTCAGGCAAAATTTTTTTGTTTTTTTTTGTTTTGAAGTCAAAATATATCTCATGGTGAGGGGAGAGTGAAAAATTAGGATGCTGGAGAGATTTAGGGGTCGGGGAAAATTTTAGGGGTCAGGACGAACTTTTTAGGGGTCAGGCCAAATTTTTTTCTTTTTTTTGTTTTTTTTTTGTTTTGAAGTCAAAATATTTCTCAGGGTTGGGGAAGAGTGAAAAATTAGGGGGCTGGAGAGATTTAGGGGTCGGGGAAATTTTTAGGGGTCAGGACGAACTTTTTAGGGGTCGGCCAAATTTTTTTCTTTTTTTTTGTTTTTTTTTTGTTTTGAAGTCAAAATATTTCTCAGGGTTGGGGGAAAGTGAAAAATTAGGGGGCTGGAGAGATTTAGGGGTCGGGGAAAATTTTAGGGGTCAGGACGAACTTTTTAGGGGTCAGGCCAAATGTTTTTGTTTTTTTTTGTTTTGAAGTCAAAATATTTCTCATGGTTGGAGGAGAGTGAAAAATTAGGGGGCTGGAGAGATTTACGGGTCGGGGAAAATTTTAGGGGTCAGGACGAACTTTTTAGGGGTCAGGCCAAATTTTTTTGTTTTTTTTTGTTTTGAAGTCAAAATATATCTCATGGTTGGGGGAGAGTGAAAAATTAGGGGGCTGGAGAGATTTAGGGGTCGGGGAAAATTTTAGGGGTCAGGACGAACTTTTTAGGGGTCAGGCCAAATTTCGTTCTTTTTTTTTGTTTTTTTTTGTTTTGAAGTCAAAATATTTCTCAGGGTTGGGGGAGAGTTAAAAATTAGGGGGCTGGAGAGATTTAGGGGTCGGGGAAAATTTTAGGGGTCAGGAAGAACTTTTTAGGGTCTGCCCAAATTTAGGGGCGGCGATATGTCTGTATTTAGCTTCCACACCGGGGCGGCGATAGGTACTTATTTAGCATTCAGCAGTGGTGATAAATACTTATATAGCATGTGCACATGGGCGGTAATAAGTACGTATATTGTATGCACACCGGGGCAGTGATAGGTATGTATTTAGCATGCGCACTGAGGAAGCGATCGGTTCATATATAGCACGCGCACCGGGGCGGCGATAGGTACGTATATAGCACGCGCACAGGGGCGGCGAAAGGTACATATTTAAAATTCACACCGGGCGGCGAAAGGTACATATTTAAAATTCACACCGGGGCGGCGATAGGTACGTATTTAGCATTCACACCGGGGCAGCGATAGGTATGTATTTAGCATTCGCACCGGGGCAGCGATATGTACGTATTTAGCTTCCGCACCGGGGCGGCGATAGGTACGTATTTAAAATTCACACCGGGGCGGCAATAGGTACGTATTTTGAATTCACACCGGAGCGGCGATAGGTATGTATTTAGCATTCGCACCGGGGCGGCGATATGTACGTATTTAGCTTCCACACCAGGGCGGCGATAGGTACGTATTCAGAATTCAGGGGTGGCGATAGCTGCGTATATAGCATGTACACACGGGCAGCAATAAGTACGTACATAGCATGCGCTCTGCGGCGGCGATCAGTACATATATTGCATGCGTACCGGGGCGGCGAAAGGTATGTATTTCGCATTCGCACCGTAGTGGTGATAGGTACGTATTTAGCATTCGCACTGGGGCGGCTATAGGTACGTATTTAGCATTCGCACCAGGGCAGCTATAGGTACGTATTTAGCATTCGCACTGGGCCGGCGATAGGTACGTATTTAGCATTCACACCAAAGCGGCAATATGTACATATTAATTATTCGCACTAGGGCAGTGATAGGTACTTATGTAGCATGCACACCGGAGCGCAATTGGTATGTCTTTAGTATTCGCACTAGGGCAGCGATAGGTACTTATGTAGCATGCACACCGGGGCGCAATAGGTATGTATTTAGCATTCACACCAGGGCAACGATAGGTACTATTTAGCATTCGCAACGGGGCGGCGATAGGTACTTAAATAGTATCTGCACCGGGGCGGCGATAGGTACGTATATAGTATGTGCACTGGGGCGGCGATAGGTACGTATATAGTATGCGCACCGGGGTGATGATAGATACGTATATAGTATGAACACCGGGGTGGAGATAAGTACCTATATAGAAGGCGCAGATAGAGGTGTTACTTTTTATAGAAATATGTCATACTATTACCCTGGGCAATAGGAGAAATGGTGGGGAAGAAACAGCTTTTGCAAAAGGCAAAATTAGAAAGTAGCGGCGAAATGGGGCGACCAGGAAAGAGAAAGGTAGCAGATAAAGAGACGGCTATAGAGAGAGGGGGCGGACATAGAAGTTTGAATATAAAGATGTTACACACACGATCTTTCTTCAAATATATGTTTTTATGACCCCGAGCAACGCCGGGTAGCCCCGCTAGTCTCCTATATAAAGGGCAGTTGTCTGTATGTTTGTCTGTTTGTTTGTCTGTTTGTTTGTCTGTTTGTATGTCCAGATACTCCTCCGAGAGGACCCAACAAACAGTCACACGGTTGACATCATTATAACCGGCCAGCCCCGGGACGTATAATATCTCAGAACCGGAAAAAAAAATGGACTCTTCGAGGGTCGACTGAGCACTTTTCTCCAATGGGGGGGTGCCTTTTTCCTCGATTTTCAACGTTGTTTAGTACTAATTTGAGAAAAAAACAAAGAATTTGAGAAATAATGCACCGTCATGATTTTAACAGGAAATGACGTCAGAGGAAATCCCTGACGGCTCTTTTTTGAACATGAGTTTATAGTGAAGCAAGTGTTGCTTAATCACAAACGGCACTTTTTTTGAACACGGGTCCATAGTCAAGCATGGGTTGCTTACTTACTAACGGCACTTTTTTGAACATGAGTCCATAGTGATGCAAGGGTTGCTTAACTTCTAACGGCACTTTTTGATACATGCGTTTATAGTGACGCAAGTGTTGTTTAATCAATAACGGCACTTTTTTTAACATGAGTTCATAGTGAAGCAAGGGTTGCTTAATCCTAACCACATTTTTTCTGTTGACATGATAACATCCTCCTAGGTATTACCTCCTCCTTTTTGAGAGGTGTGAAGTTAGTGTAGTATCAGTAAAATTAAAGTAATAAATAATTATGCTCCCCCACTGTTTTCACTAATATTTGTATGCTCCCCCATTGTTTTCACTAATATTTCTATACATATTGTATACATATTGAAAACTTGGGGTGGGTGTGGGGGGTGTCGGCATTCGCCGGTGTGAGCGCCTCAGGAGAAATTTGGGGAAGAGGGGGGGGGGTATCGGCATTCGGCGGTGGGGCGCCTCAGGCCAAATCTGCGGAGGGTGAGTGTCGGCATTCGGCGGTGGGGCGCCTCAGGCGAAATTCGGGGAGGAGTGTCGGCATTCGCCAGTATGAGCGCCTCAGGCCGAATTTGGGGGAGTGTCGGCATTCGCCGGTGTGAACGACTCAGGCCGAATTTGGTGGAGTGTCGGCATTCGCCGGTGGTGCGCCTCAGGCCAAATTTGGAGATGGGGGATTGTCGGCATAATGCAAAGTCACGATTTTAGCAGAAAATGACGTCAGAGGAAATCCCTAACGGCACTTTTTTGAACATGAGTTTATAGTGAAGCACGGGTTGCCTTATCCCAACGAAACATAAGTTTTTATTGAAGCAACTGTTGCTTAATCCCTAACGGCATTTTTTTGAACATGAGTCCATAGTGAAGCAAGGGTTGCTTAATTCCTAACGGCACTTTTTTTAACATGAATCCACAGTGAAGCCAAGGTTGCTTAATCAATAACGGCACTTTTTTGAACACGAGTTTGTAGTGAAGCCAGGGTTGCTTAATCCTAACTGCATTTCTTCTGTTGACATGATACCATCCTCCCAGGTATAACCTCCTTCTTTTTGAGAGGTGTGAAGTTAATGTAGTATCAGTAAAATTAAAGTAATAAATAATTACGCTCCACCATCGTTTTCACTAATATTTGTATACATATTAAATAACGTCTCAATAAGTAAAGTAAAAAGAGAAATAATTATGCTCCACCATTGTTTTCACTAATATTTGTATACATATTAAATAACGTCTCAAGAAGTAAAGTAAGAAGAGAAATAATTATGCTCCACCACTGTTTTCACTAATATTTGTATACATGTTAAATAACGTGTCAATAAGTAAAGTAAGCAGAGAAATAATTATGCTCCACCACTGTTTTCACTAATATTTGTATACATGTTAAATAACGTGTCAATAAGTAAAGTAAGAAGAGAAATAATTATGCTCCGCCATTGTTTTCACTAATATTTGTATACATGTTAAATAACGTGTCAATAAGTAAAGTAAGAAGAGAAATAATTATGCTCCGCCATTGTTTTCACTAATATTTGTATACATGTTAAATAACGTGTCAATAAGTAAAGTAAGAAGAAAAATAATTATGCTCCACCATTGTTTTCACTTATATTTGTATACATGTTAAATAACGTCTCAATAAGTAAAGTAAGAAGAGAAATAATTATGCTCCACCACTGTTTTCACTAATATTTGTATACATGTTAAATAACGTGTCAATAAGTAAAGTAAGCAGAGAAATAATTATGCTCAACCACTGTTTTCACTAATATTTGTATACATGTTAAATAACGTGTCAATAAGTAAAGTAAGAAGAGAAATAATTATGCTCTGCCATTGTTTTCACTAATATTTGTATACATGTTAAATAACGTGTCAATAAGTAAAGTAAGAAGAGAAATAATTATGCTCCGCCATTGTTTTCACTAATATTTGTATACATGTTAAATAACGTGTCAATAAGTAAAGTAAGAAGAAAAATAATTATGCTCCACCATTGTTTTCACTTATATTTGTATACATGTTAAATAACGTCTCAATAAGTAAAGTAAGAAGAGAAATAATTATGCTCCACCACTGTTTTCACTAATATTTGTATACATGTTAAATAACGTGTCAATAAGTAAAGTAAGCAGAGAAATAATTATGCTCCACCACTGTTTTCACTAATATTTGTATACATGTTAAATAACGTGTCAATAAGTAAAGTAAGAAGTGAAAAATTATGCTCCACCACTGTTTTCACTAATATTTGTATACATGTTAAATAACGTCTCAATAAGTAAAGTAAGAAGAGAAATAATTATGCTCCACCATTGTTTTCACTAATATTTGTATACATGTTTAATAACGTGTCAATAAGTAAAGTAAGAAGAAAAATAATTATGCTCCACCATTGTTTTCACTTATATTTGTATACATGTTAAATAACGTGTCAATAAGTAAAGTAAGAAGAAACATAATTATGCTCCATTATGCTTTTGTTTTGAACCCAAAATATTTCTCAGGGTTGGGGGAGAGTGAAAAATTAGGGGCTGGAGTGATTGAGGGGTCAAGCCGCACTTTTTAGGGGTCAGGCCAAATCTTTTTGTTTTTTTTGTTTTGAACTCAAAATATTTCTCAGGGTTGAAGCAGAGTGAAAAATAAGTTGGGATGGGGGGCCGGAGAGAATAAGGGGTCGGGGAAAATTTTAGGGGTCAGGCCAGACTTTTTAGGGGTCAGGCCAAATTTTTTTGTTTTTTTTTGTTTTGAAGTCAAAATATATCTCATGGTTTGAGGAGAGTGAAAAATTAGGGGGCTGGAGAGATTTAGGGGTCGGGGAAAATTTTAGGGGTCAGGACGAACTTTTTAGGGGTCAGGCCACATTTTTTTGTTTTTTTTTGTTTTGAAGTAAAAATATTTCTCATGGTTGGGGGAGAGTGAAAAATTAGGGGGCTAGAGAGATTTAGGGGTCGGGGAAAATTTTAGGGGTCAGGACGAACTTTTTAGGGGTCAGGCCAAATTTTTTTGTTTTTTTTTGTTTTTTTTTTGTTTTGAAGTCAAAATATTTCTCAGGGTTGGGGGAGAGTGAAAAATTAGGGGGCTGGAGAGATTTAGGGGTCGGGGAAAATTTTAGGGGTCAGGACGAACTTTTTAGGGGTCAGGCCAAATTTTTTTGTTTTTTTTTGTTTTGAAGTCAAATTATTTCTCATCGTTGGAGGAGAGTGAAAAATTAGGGGGCTGGAGAGATTTAGGGGTCGGGGAAAATTTTAGGGGTCAGGACGCACTTTTTAGGGGTCAGGCCAAATTTTTTTGTTTTTTTTTGTTTGTTTTTTGTTTTGAAGTCAAAATATTTCTCAGGGTTGGGGGAGAGTGAAAAATTAGGGGGCTGGAGAGATTTAGGGGTCGGGGAAAATTTTAGGGGTCAGGACGAACTTTTTAGGGGTCAGGCCAAATTTTTTTGTTTTTTTTTTGTTTTGAAGACAAATGATTTCTCATGGTAGGGGGAGAGTGAAAAATTAGGGGGCTAGAGAGATTTAGGGGTCGGGGAAAATTTTAGGGGTCAGGACGAACTTTTATAGGGTCAAGCCAAATTTTATTGTTTTTATTTGTTTTTTTTTGTTTTGAAGTCAGAATATTTCTCAGGGTTGGGGAAGAGTGAAAAATTAGGGGGCTGGAGAGATTTAGGGGTCGGGGAAAATTTTAGGGGTCAGGACGAACTTTTTAGGGGTCAGGCCAAATTTTTTTGTTTTTTTTTGTTTTGAAGTCAAAATATATCTCATGGTTTGAGGAGAGTGAAAAATTAGGGGGCTGGAGAGATTTAGGGGTCGGGGAAAATTTTAGGGGTCAGGACGAACTTTTTAGGGGTCAGGCCACATTTTTTTGTTTTTTTTTGTTTTGAAGTCAAAATATTTCTCATGGTTGGGGGAGAGTGAAAAATTAGGGGGCTAGAGAGATTTAGGGGTCGGGGAAAATTTTAGGGGTCAGGACGAACTTTTTAGGGGTCAGGCCAAATTTTTTTATTTTTTTTTGTTTTTTTTTTGTTTTGAAGTCAAAATATTTCTCAGGGTTGGGGGAGAGTGAAAAATTAGGGGGCTGGAGAGATTTAGGGGTCGGGGAAAATTTTAGGGGTCAGGACGAACTTTTTAGGGGTCAGGCCAAATTTTTTTGTTTTTTTTTGTTTTGAAGTCAAATTATTTCTCATCGTTGGAGGAGAGTGAAAAATTAGGGGGCTGGAGAGATTTAGGGGTCGGGGAAAATTTTAGGGGTCAGGACGAACTTTTTAGGGGTCAGGCCAAATTTTTTTGTTTTTTTTTGTTTGTTTTTTGTTTTGAAGTCAAAATATTTCTCAGGGTTGGGGGAGAGTGAAAAATTAGGGGGCTGGAGAGATTTAGGGGTCGGGGAAAATTTTAGGGGTCAGGACGAACTTTTTAGGGGTCAGGCCAAATTTTTTTGTTTTTTTTTTGTTTTGAAGACAAATGATTTCTCATGGTTGGGGGAGAGTGAAAAATTAGGGGGCTAGAGAGATTTAGGGGTCGGGGAAAATTTTAGGGGTCAGGACGAACTTTTTAGGGGTCAGGCCAAATTTTTTTGTTTTTTTTTGTTTTTTTTTGTTTTGAAGTCAGAATATTTCTCAGGGTTGGGGAAGAGTGAAAAATTAGGGGGCTGGAGAGATTTAGGGGTCGGGGAAAATTTTAGGGGTCAGGACGAACTTTTTAGGGGTCAGGCCACATTTTTTTTTTTTTTGTTTTTTTTTTTTGTTTTGAAGTCAGAATATTGCTCAGGGTTGGGGGAGAGTGAAAAATTAGGGGGCTGGAGAGATTTAGGGGTCGGGGAAAATTTTAGGGGTCAGGACGAACTTTTTAGGGATCAGGCCACATTTTTTTGTTTTTTTTTGTTTTGAAGTCAAATTATTTCTCATGGTTGGAGGAGAGTGAAAAATTAGGGGGCTAGAGAGATTTAGGGGTCGGGGAAAATTTTAGCGGTCAGGCGGAACTTTTTAGGGGTCAGGCCAAATTTTTTTCTTTTTTTTTGGTTTTGAACTCAAAATATTTCTCAGGGTTGGGGGAGAGTGAACAATTAGGGGGCTGGAGAGATTGAGGGGTCGGGGAAAATTTTAGGGGTCAGGACGAACTTTTTAGGGGTCAGGCCAAATTTTTTTGTTTTTTTTTGTTTTGAAGTCAAATGATTTCTCATGGTTGGGGGAGAGTGAAAAATTAGGGGGCTGGAGAGATTTAGGGGTCGGGGAAAATTTTAGGGGTCAGGCCGAAATTTTTAGGGTCTGCCCAAATTTAGGGGCAGCGATATGTACGTATTTAGCTTCCACACCGGGGCGGCGATAGGTACTTATTTAGCATTCAGCGGTGGTGATAAGTACTTATATAGCATGTGCACATGGGCGGTAATAAGTACGTATATAGTATGCACACCGGGGTAGTGATAGGTATGTATTTAGCATGCGCACTGAGGCAGCGATCGGTTCATATGTAGCACGCGCACCGGGGCGGCGATAGGTACGTATATAGCACGCGCACAGGGGCAGCGAAAGGTACATATTTAAAATTCCCACTGGGCTACGAAAGGTACATATTTAGAATTCCCACCGGGGCGGCGATAGGTACGTATTTAGCATTCACGCCGGGGCGGCGATAGGTATGTATTTAGCATTCACACCGGGGCAGCGATAGGTATGTATTTAGCATTCGCACCGGGGCAGCGATATGTACGTATTTAGCTTCCGCACCGGGGCGGCGATAGGTACGTATTTAGAATTCACACCGGGGCAGCAATAGGTACGTATTTAGAATTCACACCGGGGCGGCGATAGGTATGTATTTAGCATTCGCACCGGGGCGGCGATATGTACGTATTTAGCTTCCACACCAGGGCGGCGATAGGTACGTATTCAGAATTCAGGGGTGGCGATAGCTACGTATATAGCATGTACACATGGGCAGCAATAAGTACGTACATAGCATGCGCTCTGCGGCGGCGATCAGTACATATATTGCACGCGCACCGGGGCGGCGAAAGGTATGTATTTCACATTTGCACTGTAGTGGTGATAGGTACGTATTTAGCATTTGCACTGGGGCGGCTATAGGTACGTATTTAGCATTCGCACTGGGCCGGCGATAGGTACGTATTTAGCATTCACACCAAAGCGGCAATATGTACATATTAATTATTCGCACTAGGGCAGCGATAGGTACTTATGTAGCATGCACACCGGGGCGCAATAGGTATGTATTTAGCATTCACACCGGGGCAACGATAGGTACTATTCAGCATTCGCAACGGGGCGGCGATAGGTACTTAAATAGTATCTGCACCGGGGCGGCGATAGGTACGTATATAGTATGTGCACTGGGGCGGCGATAGGTACGTATATAGTATGAGGCGCAGATAGAGGTGTTACTTTTTATAGAAATATGTCATACTATTACCCTGGGCAATAGGAGAAATGGTGGGGAAGAAACAGCTTTTGCAAAAGGCAAAATTAGAAAGTAGCGGCGAAATGGGGCGACCAGGAAAGAGAAAGGTAGCAGATAAAGAAACGGCTATAGAGAGAGGGGGCGGACATAGAAGTTTGAATATAAAGATGTTACACACACGATCTTTCTTCAAATATATGTTTTTATGACCCCGAGCAACGCCGGGTAGCCCCGCTAGTCTCTTATATAAAGGGCAGTTGTCTGTTTGTATGTTTGTTTGTATGTCCAGTATCTCCTCAAAAACTACCCGACGACATGTCAAAAAGTTGACACCTACAGGACCGCACAAATCCCGGATGTAAAATATCTAAAAATCGCGAAAATCGATTCACTCGCTGACACTCAACCGGACCACTTTCCGACAAAAGGTAGCAGTTTTTTTCGTATTTTTCACGAAATTTCAACGTTAATATGTAGTAAATTCGAAATTATCTAATGTATTTATGTACTAATCCGATAAAAATGCCGAGTCATTGTAAACATCCCATAATCCCTTGCCGGATGTACCCGGTCTTGCCCTAAATTGTGTCCGGTTGTATCAGATCATCCAATAACTTCTGTCCGGTTGCATCAATAACAACATAGGAATCCTACGTTAAGAGTGTGTAGTGAAACAAGGGTTGCTACATCACATCCGCACCTGTCCCATAATCCCTTGCCGGATGTACCCGGTCTTGCTCTAAATTGTGTCCGGTTATATCAGGTCATCATGACGTCAGAGAGTGGCAGATAATTTGAAAAATAATGCAAAGTGGCGGGAATAAATTCACTCACACTACAACCTTTGAATAGACGCTAATATTCCTCCCACTCCCTTCCGTTATCATGATAGGCATTACCTCCTCCTTTCATGCCAAATTGGGGGGGGGGGACGGCATTCGCCGGTGTGAGCGCCTATATGCATTTATTTGCATTATTAATAGACGATAATATTCCCCCCCCTCCCTCCCTGTGGCCGTTCTGTAATCATGACAGGAATTACCTCCTCTTTTCAGGCCAAATTGGGGGGGGGGGGGTACGGTATTCGCCGGTGTGAGCATTACCTCCTCCTTTTTTGAGTAGTATCGGTTCCGTTGTCATGATGCACTGATCCCATGCATTACCTCCTCCTTTTTTGAGAAGTGTAGATGTAGAATAGTATCTGCTCACTTGTCATGATGTGCTCATCCCATGAATTACCTCCTCCTTTTTTGAGAAGTGTAGGGGTAGGGTCGTATCGGTTCCGTTGTCATGATGCCCTCATCCCATGCATTATCTCCTCCTTTTTTGAGAAGTGTTGAGGTAGGGTCGTATCGGTTCCGTTGTCATGATGCCCTCATCCCATGCATTATCTCCTCCTTTTTTGAGAAGTGTTGAGGTAGGGTCGTATCGGTTCCGTTGTCATGATGCCCTCATCCCATGCATTATCTCCTCCTTTTTTGAGAAGTGTTGAGGTAGGGTCGTATCGGTTCCGTTGTCATGATGCCCTCATCCCATGCATTATCTCCTCCTTTTTTTAGAAGTGTTGAGGTAGGGTCGTATCGGTGAAAAATTAGGGGGCTGGAGAGATTTAGGGGTCGGGGAAAATTTTAGGGGTCAAGACGAACTTTTTAGGGGTCAGGCCAAATTTTTTTGTTTTTTTTTGTTTTGAAGTCAAAATATTTTTCATGGTTGGAGGAGAGTGAAAACTTAGGGGGCTGGAGAGATTTAGGGGTCGGGGAAAATTTTAGGGGTCAGGACGAACTTTTTAGGGGTCAGGCCAAATTTTTTTCTTTTTCTTTGTTTTTTTTTGTTTATAAGTCAAAATATTTCTCAGGGTTGGGGGAGAGTGAAAAATTAGGGGGCTGGAGAGATTTAGGGGTCGGGGAAAATTTTAGGGGTCAAGACGAACTTTTTAGGGGTCAGGCCAAATTTTTTTGTTTTTTTTTGTTTTGAAGTCAAAATATTTATCAGGGTTGGGGGAGAGTGAAAAATTAGGGGGCTGGAGAGATTTAGGGGTCGGGGAAAATTTTAGGGGTCAGGACGAACTTTTTAGGGGTCAGGCCAAATTTTTTTTTTTTTTTTTTTTTTTTTTTGTTTTGAAGTCAAAATATTTCTCAGGGTTGGGGGAGAGTGAAAAATTAGGGGGCTGGAGAGATTTAGGGGTCGGGGAAAATTTTAGGGGCAGGACGAACTTTTTAGGGGTCAGGCCAAATTTTTTTGTTTTTTTTTGTTTTGAAGTCAAAATATTTCTCATGGTTGGAGAATAGTGAAAAATTAGAGGGGCTGGAGAGATTTAGGGGTCGGGGAAAATTTTAGGGGTCAGGACGAACTTTTAAGGGGTCAGGCCAAATTTTTTTGTTTTTTTTTGTTTTGAAGTCAAAATATATCTAATGGTTGTAAGAGAGTGAAAAATTAGAGGGGCTGGAGAGATTTAGGGGTCGGGAAAAATTTTAGGGGTCAGGACGAACTTTTTAGGGGTCAGGCCAAATTTTTTTGTTTTTTTTTGTTTTGAAGTCAAAATATATCTGATGGTTGGGGGAGAGTGAAAAATCAGGGGGCTGGAGAGATTTAGGGGTCGGGGAAAATTTTAGGGGTCAGGACGAACTTTTTAGGGGTCAGGCCAAATTTTTTTGTTTTTTTTTGTTTTTTTTTGTTTTGAAGTCAAAATATTTCTCAGGGTTGGGGGAAAGTGAAAAATTAGGGGGCTGGAGAGATTTAGGGGTCGGGGAAAATTTTAGGGGTCAGGACGGACTTTTTAGGGGTCAGGCCAATTTTTTTTGCTTTTTTTGTTTTGAAGTCAAAATATTTTTTCATGGTTGGAAGAGAGTGAAAAATTAGGGGGCTGGAGAGATTTAGGGGTCGGGGAAAATTTTAGGGGTCAGGACGAACTTTTTAGGGGTCAGGCCAAATTTTTTTGTTTTTTTGTGTTTTGAAGTCAAAATATATCTATTGGTTGTAAGAGAGTGAAAAATTAGGGGGCTGGAGAGATTTAGGGGTCCGGGAAAATTTTAGGGGTCAGGACGAACTTTTTAGGGGTCAGGCCAAATTTTTTTGTTTTTTTTTGTTTTGAAGTCAAAATATTTTTCATGGTTGGAGGAGAGTGAAAAATTAGGGGGCTGGAGAGATTTAGGGGTCGGGGAAAATTTTAGAGGTCAGGACGAACTTTTTAGGGGTCAGGCCAAATTTTTTTGATTTTTTTTTGTTTTCTTTTTGTTTTGAAGTCAAAATATTTATCAGGGTTGGGGGAGAGTGAAAAATTAGGGGGCTGGAGAGATTTAGGGGTCGGGGAAAATTTTAGGGGTCAGGACGAACTTTTTAGGGGTCAGGCCAAATTTTTTTGTTTTTTTTTGTTTTGAAGTCAAAATATTTCTCATGGTTGGAGGAGAGTGAAAAATTAGGGGGCTGGAGAGATTTAGGGGTCGGGGAAAATTTTAGGGGTCAGGACGAACTTTTTAGGGGTCAGGCCAAATTTTTTTGTTTTTTTTTGTTTTGAAGTCAAAATATATCTCATGGTTGGGGGAGAGTGAAAAATTAGGGGGCTGGAGAGATTTAGGGGTCCGGGAAAATTTTAGGGGTCAGGACGAACTTTTTAGGGGTCAGGCCAAATTTTTTTGTTTTTTTTTGTTTTGAAGTCAAAATATTTTTCATGGTTGGAGGAGAGTGAAAAATTAGGGGGCTGGAGAGATTTAGGGGTCGGGGAAAATTTTAGAGGTCAGGACGAACTTTTTAGGGGTCAGGCCAAATTTTTTTGATTTTTTTTTGTTTTCTTTTTGTTTTGAAGTCAAAATATTTATCAGGGTTGGGGGAGAGTGAAAAATTAGGGGGCTGGAGAGATTTAGGGGTCGGGGAAAATTTTAGGGGTCAGGACGAACTTTTTAGGGGTCAGGCCAAATTTTTTTGTTTTTTTTTGTTTTGAAGTCAAAATATTTCTCATGGTTGGAGGAGAGTGAAAAATTAGGGGGCTGGAGAGATTTAGGGGTCGGGGAAAATTTTAGGGGTCAGGACGAACTTTTTAGGGGTCAGGCCAAATTTTTTTGTTTTTTTTTGTTTTGAAGTCAAAATATATCTCATGGTTGGGGGAGAGTGAAAAATTAGGGGGCTGGAGAGATTTAGGGGTCGGGGAAAATTTTAGGGGTCAGGACGAACTTTATAGGGGTCAGTCCAAATTTTTTTGTTTTTTTTTGTTTTTTTTTGTTTTGAAGTCAAAATATTTCTCAGGGTTGGGGGTGAGTGAAAAATTAGGGGGCTGGAGAGATTTAGGGGTCGGGGAAAATTTTAGGGGTCAGGACGAACTTTTTAGGGGTCAGGCCAAATTTTTTAGTTTTTTTTAGTTTTGAAGTCAAAATATATCTAATGGTTGTAAGAGAGTGAAAAATTAGGGGGCTGGAGAGATTTAGGGGTCGGGGAAAATTTTAGGGGTCAGGACGAACTTTTTAGGGGTCAGGCCAAATTTTTTTGTTTTTTTTTTTGTTTTGAACTGAAAATATTTCTCATGGTTTGGGAGAGTGAAAAATTAGAGGCTGGAGAGATTTAGGGGACGGGGAAAATTTTAGGGGTCAGGCCAAATTTTTTAGGGTCTGCCCAAATTTAGGGGCGGCGATGTCTGTATTTAGCTTCCACACCGGGGCGGCGATAGGTACTTATTTAGCATTCAGCAGGGGTTATAGGTACTTATATAGCATGTGCACATGGGCGGTAATAAGTACGTATATAGTATGCACACCGGGGCAGTGATAGGTATGTATTTAGCATGCGCACTGAGGAAGCGATCGGTTCATATATAGCACGCGCACCGGGGCGGCGATAGGTACGTATATAGCACGTGCACAGGGGCGGCGAAAGGTACATATTTAAAATTCACACCGGGCGGCGAAAGGTACATATTTAAAATTCACACCGGGGCGGCGATAGGTACGTATTTAGCATTCAAACCGGGGCAGCGATATGTACGTATTTAGCTTCCGCACCGGGGCGGCGATAGGTACATATTTAGAATTCACACCGGGGCGGCAATAGATACGTATTTTGAATTCACACCGGGGCGGCGATAGGTATGTATTTAGCATTCGCACCGGGGCGGCGATATGTACGTATTTAGCTTCCACACCAGGGCGGCGATAGGTACGTATTCAGAATTCAGAGGTGGCGATAGCTACGTATATAGCATGTACACATGGGCAGCAATAAGTACGTACATAGCATGCGCTCTGCGGCGGCGATCAGTACATATATTGTATGCGTACCGGGGCGGCGAAAGGTATGTATTTCGCATTCGCACTGTAGTGGTGATAGGTACGTATTTAGCATTCGCACTGGGGCGGCTATAGGTACGTATTTAGCATTCGCACCAGGGCGGCTACAGGTACGTATTGCGCATTCGCACTGGGCCGGCGATAGGTACGTATTTAGCATTCACACCAAAGCGGCAATATGTACATATTAATTATTCGCACTAGGGCAGTGATAGGTACTTATGTAGCATGCACACCGGAGCGCAATTGGTATGTCTTCAGTATTCGCACTAGGGCAGCGATAGGTACTTATGTAGCATGCACACCGGGGCGCAATAGGTATGTATTTCGCATTCACACCGGGGCAACGATAGGTACTATTTAGCATTCGCAACGGGGCGGCGATAGGTACTTAAATAGTATCTGCACCGGGGCGGCGATAGGTACGTATATAGTATGTGCACTGGGGCGGCGATAGGTACGTATATAGTATGCGCACCGGGGTGATGATAGATACGTATATAGTATGAACACCGGGGTAGAGATAAGTACCTATATAGAAGGCGCAGATAGAGGTGTTACTTTTTATAGAAATATGTCATACTATTACCCTGGGCAATAGGAGAAATGGTGGGGAAGAAACAGCTTTTGCAAAAGGCAAAATTAGAAAGTAGCGGCGAAATGGGGCGACCAGGAAAGAGAAAGGTAGCAGATAAAGAGACGGCTATAGAGAGAGGGGGCGGACATAGAAGTTTGAATATAAAGATGTTACACACACGATCTTTCTTCAAATATATGTTTTTATGACCCCGAGCAACGCCGGGTAGCCCCGCTAGTATATATATAAATCTCTTATATAAATGGCAGTTGTCTGTTTGTATGTTTGTTTGTATGTCCAGTATCTCCTCAAAAACTACCCGACGACATGTCAAAAAGTTGACATCTACAGGACCGCACAAATCCCGGATGTAAAATATCTAAAAATCGCGAAAATCGATTCACTCGCTGACAGTCAACCGGACCACTTTCCGACAAAAGGTAGCAGTTTTTTTCGTATTTTTCACGAAATTTCAACGTTAATATGTAGTAAATTCGAAATAATCTAATGTATTTATGTACTAATCCGATAAAAATGCAGAGTCATTGTAAACATCCCATAATCCCTTGCCGGATGTACCCGGTCTTGCCCTAAATTGTGTCCGGTTGTATCAGATCATCCAATAACTTCTGTCCGGTTGCATCAATAACAACATAGGAATCCTACGTTAAGAGTGTGTAGTGAAACAAGGGTTGCTCAATCACATCCGCACCTGTCCCATAATCCTTTGCCGGATGTACCCGGTCTTGCCCTAAATTGTGTCCGGTTATATCAGGTCATCATGACGTCAGAGAGTGGCAGATAATTTGAAAAATAATGCAAAGTGGCGGGAATAAATTCACTCACACTACAACCTTTTAATAGACGCTAATATTCCTCTCACTCCCTTCCGTTATCATGATAGGCATTACCTCCTCCTTTCATGCCCAATTGGGGGGGGGGGGGTGACGGCATTCGCCGGTGTGAGCGCCTCAGGCCAAATTTGGGGGAGGCCTCCTTGATTTTCAAAGTACTCGGCGTTGTCCGGGAGAAAAGTGCTCAATATCCTAGATAAAGCTACTGTAGTGATAGGTTTGGATAATATTTTAACAGCATCTACACTAAAAAGGATGGGGGAATCGAAAAGAGTTATTTCAGTAGTGTCAGGAGGCCTCTTTGAATTTGAAATATTCGGCGTTGTCCGGGAGAAAAGTGTTCAATATCCTAGATAGAGCTACTGTAGTGATAGGTTTGGATAATATTTTAACGCTATATTCGTTCCCCTTTGGACTATTTCGCAGATCAGAAGGAGAGAGGATACCTAAGTGATTTCAGTAGTCCCCAGGAGGCCTCCTTGATTATCAAAATACTCGGCGTTGTCCGGGAGAAAAGTGCTCAATGTCCTAGATAGAGCTACTGTAGTGATAGGTTTGGAAAATATTTTAACGCCATCTTCGTTCCCCTTTGGACTATTTCGCAGATCAGAAGGAGAGAGGATACCTAAGGGATTTCAGGAGTGCTCATGAAGCCTCCTCGATTTTCAAAGTACTCGGCGTTGTCCGGGAGAAAAGTGCTCAATATCCTAGATAGAGCTACTGTAGTGATAGGTTTAGAACATATTTTAACGCCATCTTCGTTCCCCTTTGGACAATTTTGCAGATGAAAAGGAGGGAGGATACCTAAGTGATTTCAGTAGTAACCAGGAGGCCTCTTTGATTTTGAAATAGTCGGCGTTGTCCGGGAGAAAAGTGTTCAATATCCTAGATAGAGCTACTGTAGTGATAGGTTTGGAAAATATTTTAACGCCATCTTCGTTCCCCTTTGGACGATTTCGCAGATCAGAAGGAGAGAGGATACCTAAGGGATTTCAGGAGTGCTCATGAAGCCTCCTCGATTTTCAAAGTACTCGGCGTTGTCCGGGAGAAAAGTGCTCAATATCCTAGATAGAGCTACTGTAGTGATAGGTTTAGAACATATTTTAACGCCATCTTCGTTCCCCTTTGGACAATTTTGAAGATGAATAGGAGGGAGGATACCTAAGTGATTTCAGTAGTCACCAGGAGGCCTCTTTGATTTTCAAAGTACTCGGCGTTGTCCGGGAAAAAAGTGCTCAATGTCCTAGATAGAGCTACTGTAGTGATAGGTTTGGATAATATTTTAACAGCATCTACGCTGAAAAGGATAGGGAATCGATAAGAGTTATTTCAGTAGTGCTCAGGAGGCCTCTTTGATTTTGAAATACTCGGCGTTGTCCGGGAGAAAAGTGCTCAATATCCTAGATAGAGCTACTGTAGTGATAGGTTTGGAACATATTTTGACTCCATCTTCGTTCCTCTTTGGACTATTTCGCAGATCAGAAGTAGAGAGGATACCTAAGTGATTTCAGTAGTCCCCAGGAGGCCTCCTTGATTATCAAAGTACTCGGCGTTGTCCGGGAGAAAAGTGCTCAATGTCATAGATTTAGCTACTGTAGTGATAGGTTTGGAAAATATTTTAACGCCATCTTCGTTCCCCTTTGGACTACTTTGCAGATCAGAAGGAGAGAGGATACCTAAGGGATTTCAGTAGTGCTCATGTCCCCTCCTCGATTTTCAAAGTACTCGGCGTTGTCTGGTAGAAAAGTGCTCAATATCCTAGATAGAGCTACTGTAGTGATAGGTTTGGAAAATATTTTAACTCCATCTTCGTTCCTCTTTAGACTATTTCGCAGATCAGAAGTAGAGAGGATACATAAGTGATTTCAGTAGTCCCCAGGAGGCCTCCTTGATTATCAAAGTACTCGGCGTTGTCTGGGAGAAAAGTGCTCAACGTCCTAGATAGAGCTACTGTAGTGATAGGTTTGGAAAATATTTTAACGCCATTTTCTTTCCTTTTTGGACTATTTTGCAGATCAGAATTGGGAGAGGATACCTAAGTGATTTCAGTAATGCTCATGTCCCCTCGTCGATTTTCAAAGTACTCGGCGTTGTCCGGGAGAAAAGTGCTCAATATCCTAGATAGAGCTACTGTAGTGATAGGTTTAGAAAATATTTTAACGCCATCTTCGTTCCCCTTTGGACAATTTTGCAGATGAAAAGGAGGAAGGATACCTACATGATTTCAGTAGTCTCCAGGAGGCCTCTTTGATTTTCAAAGTACTCGGCGTTGTCCGGGAAAAAAGTGCTCAATGTCCTAGATAGAGCTACTGTAGTGATAGGTTTGGATAATATTTTAACAGCATCTACGCTGAAAAGGATGGGGGAATCGATAAGAGTTATTTCAGTAGGTCTCAGGAGGCCTCTTGGATTTTGAAATAAACGGCGTTGTCCGGGAGAAAAGTGCTCAATATCCTAGATAGAGCTACTGTAGTGATAGGTTTGGAAAATATTTTAACGCCATCTTCGTTCCCCTTTGGACTATTTTGCAGATCAGAAGGAGAGAGGATACCTAAGGGATTTCAGGAGTGCTCATGAAGCCTCCTCGAGTTTCAAAGTACTCGGCGTTGTCCGGGAGAAAAGTGCTCAATATCCTAGATAGAGCTACTGTAGTGATAGGTTTAGAACATATTTTAACGCCATCTTCGTTCCCCTTTGGACAATTTTGCAGATGAAAAGGAGGGAGGATACCTAAGTTATTTCAGTAGTCCCCATGAGGCCTCTTTGATTTTCAAAATACTTGGCGTTGTCCGGGAAAAAAGTGCTCAATGTCCTAGATAGAGCTACTGTAGTGATAGGTTTGGATAATATTTTAACAGCATCTACGCTGAAAAAGATTGGGAATCGATAAGAGTTATTTCAGTAGTGCTCAGGAGGCCTCTTTGATTTTTAAATACTCGGCGTTGTCCGGGATAAAAGTTCTCAATATCCTAGATAGAGCTACTGTAGTGATAGGTTTGGAAAATATTTTAACGCCATCTTCGTTCCCCTTTGGACTATTTCGCAGATCAGAAGGAGAGAGGATACCTAAGTGATTTCAGTAGTCCCCAGGAGGCCTCCTTGATTATCAAAGTACTCAGCGTTGTCCGGGAGAAAAGTGCTCAATGCCTTAGATAGTAATAATTTAACGCCATCTTCGTTCCCCTTTGGACTATTTCGCGGATCAGAAGGAGAGAGGATACCTAAGGGATTTCAGGAGTGCTCATGAAGCCTCCTCGATTTTCAAAGTACTCGGCGTTGTCCGGGAGAAAAGTGCTCAATATCCTAGATAGAGCTACTGTAGTGATAGGTTTGGAAAATATTTTAACTCCATCTTCGTTCCTTTTTAGACTATTTCGCAGATCAGAAGTAGAGAGGATACCTAAGTGATTTCAGTAGTCCCCGGAGGCCTCCTTGATTATCAAAGTACTCGGCGTTGTCCGGGAGAAAAGTGCTCAACGTCCTAGATAGAGCTACTGTAGTGATAGGTTTGGAAAATATTTTAACGCCATCTTCGTTCCCCTTTGGACTATTTTGCAGATCAGAATGGGGAGAGGATACCTAAGGGATTTCAGTAGTGCTCATGTCCCCTCCTCGATTTTCAAAGTACTCGGCGTTGTCCGGGAGAAAAGTGCTCAATATCCTAGATAGAGCTACTGTAGTGATAGGTTTAGAAAATATTTTAACACCATCTTCGTTCCCCTTTGGACAATTTTGCAGATGAAAAGGAGGAAGGATACCTACATGATTTCAGTAGTCCCCAGGAGGCCTCTTTGATTTTCAAAGTACTCGGCGTTGTCCGGGAAAAAAGTGCTCAATGTCCTAGATAGAGCTAATGTAGTGATAGGTTTTGATAATATTTTAACAGCATCTACGCTGAAAAGGATGGGGGAATCGATAAGAGTTATTTCAGTAGTGCTCAGAAGGCCTCTTTGATTTTGAAATAAACGGCGTTGTCCGGGAGAAAAGTGCTCAATATCCTAGATAGAGCTACTGTAGTGATAGGTTTGGAAAATATTTTAACGCCATCTTCGTTCCCCTTTGGACTATTTCGCAGATCAGAAGGAGAGAGGATACCTAAGGGATTTCAGGAGTGCTCATGAAGCCTCCTCGATTTTCAAAGTACTTGGCGTTGTCCGGGAGAAAAGTGCTCAATATCCTAGATAGAGCTACTGTAGTGATAGGTTTAGAAAATATTTTAACGCCATCTTCGTTCCCCTTTGGACAATTTTGCAGATGAAAAGGAGGAAGGATACATAAGTGATTTCAGTAGTCCCCAGGAGGCCTCTTTGATTTTCAAAGTACTCGGCGTTGTCCGGGAAAAAAGTGCTCAATGTCCTAGATAGAGCTACTGTAGTAATAGGTTTGGATAATATTTTAACAGCATCTACGCTGAAAAGGATGGGGGAATCGATAAGAGTTATTTCAGTAGTTCTCAGGAGGCCTCTTTGATTTTGAAATACTCGGCGTTGTCCGGGAGAAAAGTTCTCAATATCCTAGATAGAGCTACTGTAGTGATAGGTTTGGAAAATATTTTAACGCCATCTTCGTTCCCCTTTGGACTATTTCGCAGATCAGAAGGAGAGAGGATACCTAAGTGATTTCAGTAGTCCCCAGGAGGCCTCCTTGATTATCAAAGTACTCAGCGTTGTCCGGGAGAAAAGTGCTCAATGCCTTAGATAGAGCTACTGTAGTGATAGGTTTGGAAAATATTGTAATGCCATCTCGGTTCCCCTTTGGACTATTTCGCAAATCAGTAAGAGAAAGGATACCTACGTGATTTCAGTAGTGCTCATGAAGCCTCCTCGATTTTTAAAGTACTCGGCGTTGTCCGGGAGAAAAGTGCTCAATATCCTAGATAGAGCTACTGTAGTGATAGGTTTAGAAAATATTTTACCGCCATCTTCGTTCCCCTTTTGACAATTTGGCAGATGAAAATAAGGGAGGATACCTAAGTGATTTCAGTAGTCCCCAGGAGGCCTCTTTGATTTTCAAATTACTCGGCGTTGTCCGGGAAAAAAGTGCTCAATGTCCTAGATAGAGCTACTGTAGTGATAGGTTTGGATAATATTTTAACAACATCTACGCTGAAAACGATGGGGGAATCGATAAGAGTTATTTCAGTAGTGCTCAGGAGGCCTCTTTGATTTTGAAATACTCGGCGTTGTCCGGGAGAAAAGTGCTCAATATCCTAGATAGAGCTACTATAGTGATAGGTTTAGAACATATTTTAACGCCATCTTCGTTCCCCTTTGGACTATTTCGCAGATCAGAAGGAGAGAGGATACCTATGTGATTTCAGTAGTCCCCAGGAGGCCTCCTTCATAATCAAAGTACTCGGCGTTGTCCGGGAGAAAAGTGCTCAATGTCCTAGATAGAGCTACTGTAGTGATAGGTTTAGAAAATATTTTAACGCCATCTCTGTTCCCATTTGGACTATTTCGCAGATCAGAAAGGAGAGAGGCTACCTAAGGGATTTCAGAAGTGCTCATGAAGCCTCCTCGATTTTCAAAGTACTCGGCGTTGTCCGGGAGAAAAGTGCTCAATATCCTAGATAGAGCTACTATAGTGATAGGTTTAGAACATATTTTAACGCCATCTTCGTTCCCCTTTGGACAATTTTGCAGATGAAAAGGAGGAAGGATACATAAGTGATTTCAGTAGCCCCCAGGAGGCCTCTTTGATTTTCAAAGTACTCGGCGTTGTCCGGAAAAAAAGTGCTCAATGTCCTAGATAGAGCTACTGTAGTAATAGGTTTTGATAATATTTTAACAGCATCTACGCTGAAAAGGATGGGGGAATCGATAAGAGTTATTTCAGTAGTGCTCAGGAGGCCTCTTTGATTTTGAAATACTCGGCGTTGTCCGGGAGAAAAGTTCTCAATATCCTAGATAGAGCTACTGTAGTGATAGGTTTGGAAAATATTTTAACGCCATCTTCGTTCCCCTTTGGACTATTTCGCAGATCAGAAGGAGAGAGGATACCTAAGTGATTTCAGTAGTCCCCAGGAGACCTCCTTGATTATCAAAGTACTCGGCGTTGTCCGGGAGAAAAGTGCTCAATGTCCTAGATAGAGCTACTGTAGTGATAGGTTTGGAAAATATTTTAACGCCATCTTCGTTCCCCTTTGGACTATTTGGCAGATCAGAAGGAGAGAGGCTACCTAAATGATTTCAGGAGTGCTCATGAAGCCTCCTCGATTTTCAAAGTATTCGGCGTTGTCCGGGAGAAAAGTGCTCAATATCCTAGATAGAGCTACTATAGTGATAGGTTTAAAACATATTTTAACGCCATCTTCGTTCCCCTTTGGATAAATTTGCAGATGAAAAGAGGGGAGGATACCTAAATGATTTCAGTAGTCCCCAGGAGGCTTCTTTGATTTTCAAAGTACTTGGCGTTGTCCGGGAAAAAAGTGCTCAATGTCCTAGATAGAGCTACTGTAGTGATAGGTTTGGATAATATTTTAACAGCATCTACGCTGAAAAGGATGGGGAATCGATAAGAGTTTTTTCAGTAGTGCTCAGGAGGCCTCTTTGATTTTGAAATACTCGGCGTTGTCCGGGATAAAAGTGCTCAATATCCTAGATAGAGCTATTGTAGTGATAGGTTTGGAAAATATTTTAACGCCATCTTCATTCCCCTTTGGACTATTTCGCAGATCAGAAGGAGAGAGGATACCTAAGTGATTTCAGTAGTCCCCAGGAGGCCTCCTTGATTATCAAAGTACTCAACGTTGTCCGGGATAAAAGTGCTCAATGCCTTAGATAGAGCTACTGTAGTGATAGATTTGGAAAATATTTTAACGCCATCTTCGTTCCCCTTTGGACTATTTCGCAGATCAGAAGGAGAGAGGATACCTAAGTGATTTCAGTAGTCCCCAGGAGGCCTCCTCGATTATCAAAGTACTCAACGTTGTCCGGGATAAAAGTGCTCAATGGCTTAGATAGAGCTACTGTAGTGATAGATTTGGAAAATATTTTAACGCCATCTTCGTTCCCCTTTGGACTATTTCGCAAATCAGTAGGAGAGGATACCTAAGTGATTATAGTAGTGCTCATGAAGCCTCCTCGATTTTCAAAGTACTCGGCGTTGTCTGGGAGAAAAGTGCTCAATATCCTAGATAGATATACTGTAGTGATAGGTTTAGAAAATATTTTAACGCCATCTTCGTTCCCCTTTGGACAATTTTGCAGATGAAAAGGAGGAAGGATACATAAGTGATTTCAGTAGTCCCCAGGAGGCCTCTTTGATTTTGAAATACTCGGCGTTGTCCGGGAGAAAAGTGCTCAATATCCTAGATAGAGCTACTGTAGTGATAGGTTTGGATAATATTTCAACGCTATATTCGTTCCCCTTTGGACAATTTTGCAGATGAAAAGGAGAGAGGATACCTAAGTGATTTCAGTAGTCCTCAGGAGGCTTCTTTATTATTAAAGTACTCGGCGTTGTCCGGGAGAAAAGTGCTCAATGTCCTAGATAGAACTACTGTAGTGATAGATTTGGACAATATTTTAACGCGATCTTCGTTCCCCTTTGAACTATTTCGAAGATCAGAAGGAGAGAGGATGCCTAAGTGATTTCAGTGGTCCTCAGGAGGCCTCCTTGATTATCAAAGTACTCGGCATTGGCCGGGAGAAAAGTGCTCAATATCCTAGATAGAGCTATGATAAAGACTATCATGAGAGGATTGAAAATGATGAAGACTATCATGAGAGGATTGAAAATGATGAAGACTATCATGAGGGGATTGAAAATGATGAAGACTATAATGAGGGGATTGAAAATGATGTACACTATCATGAGGGAATTGAAAATGATGAAGACTATCATGAGGGGATTGAAAATGATGAAGACTATCATGAGGGGATTGAAAATGATGAAGAATGTCATGAGAGGATTGAAAATGATGAAGAATGTCATGAGAGGATTGAAAATGATGAAGAATGTCATGAGAGGATTGAAAATGATGAAGAATGTCATGAGAGGATTGAAAATGATGAAGAATAGACTGACAGGATTGGAAATGATGAAGAATACCATGAGGGGATTTAAAATGATGAACAATATCAGGAGGCGATTGAAAATGATGAAGAATATCATGAGAGGATTGAAAATGATGAAGACTATCATGAGAGGATTGAAAATGATGAAGACTATCATGAGAGGATTGAAAATGATGAAGACTATCATGAGAGGATTGAAAATGATGAAGACTATCATGAGAGGATTGAAAATGATGAAGACTGTCATGAGAGGATTGAAAATGATTAAGACTGTCATGAGAGGATTGAAAATGATGAAGACTGTCATGAGAGGATTGAAAATGATGAAGACTGTCATGAGAGGATTGAAAATGATGAAGACTGTCATGAGGGGATTGAAAATGATGAAGAATGTCATGAGAGGATTGAAAATGATGAAGACTGTCATGAGAGGATTGAAAATGATGAAGACTGTCATGAGAGGATTGAAAATGATGAAGAATGTCATGAGAGGATTGAAAATGATGAAGAATGTCATGAGAGGATTGAAAATGATGAAGAATGTCATGAGAGGATGAAAATGATGAAGAATGTCATGAGAGGATTGAAAATGATGAAGAATGTCATGAGAGGATTGAAAATGATCAAGAATACCATGAGAGGATTGAAAATGATGAAGAATACCATGAGAGGATTGAAAATGATGAATAATATCATGAGGAGATTGAAAATGAGAAGAATATCATGAGGGGATCGAAAATGATGAAATATACCATGAGAGGATTGAAAATGATGAAGAATATCATGAGGGGATTGAAAATGATGAAGAATATCATGAGGGGATTGAAAATGATGAAGAATATCATGAGAGGATTGAAAAAATGAAGAATATTATGAGGGGATTGAAAATGATTAATAGTATGAAGAGATTGAAAATGATGAAGAATATTATGAGGGGATTGAAAATGATTAATAGTATGAGGAGATCGAAAATGATGAATACAAAGAGGGGAGTTAAAATGATGAAGGATATCATGAGGGGATTCAAAATATATAGTATGAACACCGGGGCGGTTATAAGTACCTATATAGAAGGCGCAGACAGTGGTGGTACTTTTTATAGAAATAAGTCATACTATTGCCCTGTGAAACGTAGGATGAAATGGTGGGGAAGAAACAGCTTTCGCAAAAGGCAAAATTTAAAAGTAGCGACCAGGGTAGAGAAAAGTAGAAAGATAAAGAGACAGCTATAGAGAGAGAGGGAGAGAAATAGAAGTTTTAATATAAAGATGTTACACACGCGATTTTTCTTCAATTATGTTTTTATGACCCCGAGCAACGCCGGGTAGCCCCGCTAGTCTCTTATATAAAGGGCAGTTGTCTGTTTGTATGTTTGTTTGTATGTCCAGTATCTCCTCAAAAACTACCCGACGACATGTCAAAAAGTTGACAACTACAGGACCGCACAAATCCCGGATGTAAAATATCTAAAAATCGCGAAAATCGATTCACTCGCTGACAGTCAACCGGACCACTTTCCGACAAAAGGTAGCAGTTTTTTCGTAAGTTTTCACGAAATTTCAACGTTAATATGTAGTAAATTCGAAATAATCTAATGTATTTATGTACTAATCGGATAAAAATGCCGAGTCACTATAAACATCCCATAATCCCTTGCCGGATGTACCCGGTCTTGCCCTAAATTGTGTCCGGTTGTATCAGATCATCCAATAACTTCTGTCCGGTTGCATCAATAACAACATAGGAATCCTACGTTAAGAGTGTGTAGTGAAACAAGGGTTGCTCAATCACATCCGCACCTGTCCCATAATCCCTTGCCGGATGTACCCGGTCTTGCCCTAAATTGTGTCTGGTTATATCAGGTCATCATGACGTCAGAGAGTGGCAGTTTTCCTTTCTGTGAATTTTTCCCTCTCACACTTTCTTTCTTAATTATTAATAGACGATAATATTCCCCCCCTCCCTCCCTGTGGCCGTTCTGTTATCATGATAGGAATTACCTCCTCGTTTCAGGCCAAATTGGGGGGGGGGGGGTACGGTATTCGCCGGTGTGAGCATTACCTCCTCCTTTTTTGAGAAGTGTAGGGGTAGGGTAGTATCGGTTCCGTTGTCATGATGCACTGATCCCATGCATTACCTCCTCCTTTTTTGAGAAGTGTAGATGTAGAATAGTATCGGTTCCGTTATCATGATGTGCTCATCCCATGAATTACCTCCTCCTTTTTTGAGAAGTGTAGGGGTAGGGTCGTATCGGTTCCGTTGTCATGATGCCCTCATCCCATGCATTATCTCCTCCTTTTTTGAGAAGTGTTGAGGTAGGGTCGTATCGGTTCCGTTGTCATGATGCCCTCATCCCATGCATTATCTCCTCCTTTTTTGAGAAGTGTTGAGGTAGGGTCGTATCGGTTCCGTTGTCATGATGCCCTCATCCCATGCATTATCTCCTCCTTTTTTGAGAAGTGTTGAGGTAGGGTCGTATCGGTTCCGTTGTCATGATGCCCTCATCCCATGCATTATCTCCTCCTTTTTTGAGAAGTGTTGAGGTAGGGTCGTATCGGTTCCGTTGTCATGATGCACTGTTCCCATGCATTACCTCCTCCTTTTTTGAGCAGTGTAGAGGTAGGGTATGTGTGGGTACCCTGCGACCGCACGAAGTATGTGTGGGTACCCTGCGACCGGACGAAGTATGTGTGGGTACCCTGCGACCGCACAAAGTATGTATAGGTACCCTGCGACCGCACAAAGTATGTGTGGGTACCCTGCGACCGCACGAAGTATTTGTGGGTACCCTGCGACCGCACGAAGTATGTATAGGTACCCTGCGACCGGACGAAGTATGTGTGGGTACCCTGCGACCGGACGATGTATGTGTTAGTACCCTGCAGCCGCACAAAGTATGTGTGGGTACCCTGCGACCGCACGAATATGTGTGGGTACCCTGCGACCGCACGAAGTATTTGTGGGTACCCTGCGACCGGACGATGTATGTGTGGGTACCCTGCGACCGCACGAAGTATGTGTAGGTACCCTGCGACCGCACGAAGTATGTATAGGTACCCTGCGACCGCACGAAGTATGTGTGGGTACCCTGCGACCGGACGAAGTATTTGTGGGTACCCTGCGACCGGACGATGTATGTGTGGGTACCCTGCGACCGCACGAAGTATGTGTGGGTACCCTGCGACCGGACGAAGTATGTATAGGTACCCTGCGGCCGCACGTAGTATGTGTGGGTACCCTGCGACCGCACGAAGTATGTATAGGTACCCTGCGACCGCACGAAGTATGTGTGGGTACCCTGCGACCGGACGAAGTATGTGTGGGTACCCTGCGACCGCACGAAGAATGTGTGGGTACCCTGCGACCGGACGAAGTATGTATAGGTACCCTGCGACCGCACGAAGTATGTGTGGGTACCCTGCGACTGCACGAAGTATGTACAGGTACCCTGCGACCGGACGATGTATGTGTGGGTACCCTGCGACCACACGAAGTATGTGTGGGTACCCTGCGACCGGACGAAGTATGTATAAGTACCCTGCGACCGCACGAAGTATGTGTGGGTACCCTGCGACCGGACGAAGTATGTATAGGTACCCTGCGACCGCACGAAGTATGTGTGGGTACCCTGCTTGCTTACGAAGTATGTGTGGGTACCCTGCGACCGCACGAAGTATGTGTGGGTACCCTGCGACAGGACGAAGTATGTATAGGTACCCTGCGACGGCACGAAGTATGTGTGGGTACCCTGCGACCGGACGAAGTATGTGTGGGTACCCTGCGATCGCACGAAGTATGTGTGGGTACCCTGTGACCGGACGAAGTATGTATAGGTACCCTGCGACCGCACGAAGTATGTGTGGGTACCCTGCGACCGGACGAAGTATGTGTGGGTACCCTGCGACCGCACGAAGTATTTGTGGGTACCCTGCGACCGCACGAAGTATGTGTGGGTACCCTGCGACCGGACGAAGTAATTGTGGGTACCCTGCGACCGGACGATGTATGTGTGGGTACCCTGCGACCACACGAAGTATTTGTGGGTACCCTGCGACCGGACGATGTATGTATAGGTACCCTGCGACCACACGAAGTATGTGTGGGTACCCTGCGACCGCACTAAGTATGTATAGGTACCCTGCCACCGCACGAAGTATGTGTGGGTACCCTGCGACCGGACGAAGTATGTATAGGTACCCTGCCACCGCACGAAGTATGTGTGGGTACCCTGCGACCGGACGAAGTATGTATAGGTACCCTGCGACCGCACGAAGTATGTGTGGGTACCCTGCGACCGGACGAAGTATGTATAGGTACCCTGCGACCGCACGAAGTATGTGTGGGTACCCTGCGACCGGACGAAGTATGTATAGGTACCCTGCGACCGGACGATGTATGTGTGGGTACCCTGCGATCGCACGAAGTATGTGTGGGTACCCTGCGACCGGACGAAGTATGTATAGGTACCCTGCGACCGCACGAAGTATGTGTGGGTACCCTGCTGCCTGACGAAGTATGTGTGGGTACCCTGCGACCGCACGAAGTATGTGTGGGTACCCTGCGACCGGACGAAGTATGTGTGGGTACCCTGCTGCCTGACGAAGTATGTGTGGGTACCCTGCGACCGCACGAAGTATGTGTGGGTACCCTGCGACCGGACGAAGTATGTATAGGTACCCTGCGACCGCACGAAGTATGTGTGGGTACCCTGCGACCGGACGAAGTATGTATAGATACCCTGCGACCGCACGAAGTATGTGTGGGTACCCTGTGACCGAACGAAGTATGTGTGGGTACCCTGCGATCGCACGAAGTATGTGTGGGTACCCTGTGACCGAACGAAGTATGTGTGGGTACCCTGCGACCGAACGAAGTATGTGTGGGTACCCTGCGACCGCACGAAGTATGTGTGGGTACCCTGCGACCGCACGAAGTATTTGTGGGTACCCTGCGACCGCACGAAGTATGTGTGGGTACCCTGCTGCATGACGAAGTATATGTGGGTACCCTGCGACCGCACGAAGTATGTGTGGGTACCCTGCGACCGGACGAGGTGTGTATAGGTACCCTGCGACCGCACGAAGTATGTGTGGGTACCCTGCGACCGGACGAAGTATGTGTGGGTACCCTGCGACCGCACGAAGTATGTATAGGTACCCTGCGACCGGACGAAGTATGTGTGGGTACCCTGTGACCGCACGAAGTATTTGTGGGTACCCTGCGACCGCACGAAGTATGTGTGGGTACCCTGCTGCCTGACGAAGTATGTGTGGGTACCCTGCGACCGCACGAAGTATATGTGGGTACCCTGCGACCGGACGAAGTATGTATAGGTACCCTGCGACCGCACGAAGTATGTGTGGGTACCCTGCGACCGCACGAAGTATGTGTGGGTACCCTGCGACCGCACGAAGTATGTGTGGGTACCCTGCGACTGCACGAAGTATGTGTGGGTACCCTGCGACCGCACGAACTATGTGTCGGTACCCTGCTACCGGACGAAGTATGTGTGGGTACCCTGCGACCGGACGAAGTATGTGTCGGTACCCTGCGATCGCACGAAGTATGTGTGGGTACCCTGCGACCGCACGAAATATGTGTGGGTACCCTGCGACCGCACGAATATGTGTGGGTACCCTGCGACCGTACGAAGTATGTGTGGGTACCCTGCGACCGGACGAAGTATGTGTGGGTACCCTGCGACCGCACGAACTATGTGTGGGTACCCTGCAACCGCACGAACTATGTGTGGGTACACTGACGTCAGAGAGTGGCAGGAAGAAATTCACTCACACTACAACCATTTTTTTCTTTCTTTCTTTTTTCCCGCTCACTCCCACACTTTCTTTCTTAATTATTAATAGACGCTAATATTCCCCCCCCCCTCCCTATGGCCGTTCTGTTATCATGATAGGCATTCCCTCCTCCTTTCGGGGGGGTGTCGGCATTCGCCGGTGTGAGCGCTTCAGGTGAAATTTGGGGGAGGGGGAGTGTCGGCATTCGCCGGTGTGAGCGCCTCAGGCCAAATCTGGCGAGGGGGAATGTCGGCATTCGGCGGCTCAGGCCAATCTGGGGAGGGGAGGAGGGAAATGTCGGCATTCGGCGGTATGAGCGATCGCCTGTGGGGCGCCTCAGGCGAAATTTGGGGATGAGGCGTATTGGCATACGCCGGTGAGGCAGGCGAAATTTGGGGGAGGGGGAGTGTCGGTATTCGCCGGTGTCAGCGCCTCAGGCGAAATTTGGGGGGAGTCGTCGGTGAGACAGATCCCGACTTTGGGGTATATCAACCGGTACTTTAGGGGAGAGGAAGTGAGTTAAAGGAAAAGGGATTAAAAAATAAAATGATAATCTGATTTTTGATTCGACAATGTAAGATCGACACCTATCGGATAGGACTAGATATACACTTGATCTCAAGGCAATAATACCGAGAACAGATACTACACTTTGATCTTAGCCAAAAGGCCAAGAAACATCCGAAATTCAAAAATTTAATGTGATTTACGGGACTATTTATAATCAATCTACACCTGAACAGCGGTCTATCCACTAGACACTGTTCAAATTACATTAATAAATTAACGAGTAATAATAACTATGATTTTCTTTGAACAAACATTGTATAATACTATTTAACAAGTTCTTAAATGAGTTTTGATGAGCAACAATGAATTTTAGACTCCCTAGGCCGTTTTTCTCTAATTCTGTTTAGTGTAGTATCTGTTTTGATTATGCACTCCATAATCGTCTTGGCTTCATTCCGCCGGTCTATGGAAAAACGATTCACTCGCTGACAGTCAACCGGACCACTTTCCGACAAAAGGTAGCAGTTTTTTCGTATTTTACACCACTTTTTAAACGTTAATATGTAGTAAATTCGAAATAATCTAATGTATTTATGTACTAATCCGATAAAAATGCAGAGTCACTGTAAACATCCCATAATCCCTTGCCGGATGTACCCGGTCTTGCCCGACATTCAGCCCGGTTGTATCAGATCATCCAATAACTTCTGTCCGAATAAATCAATAACAACATAGGAATCCTACGTTATAAGTATGTAGTAAAACAAGGGTTGCTCAATCACATCCGCACCTGTCCAATAATCCCTTGCTGGATGTACCCGGTCTTGCCCTAAATTGTGTCCGGTTATATCAGGTCATAGTACTCGGCGTTGTCCGGGAAAAAAGTGCTCAATATCCTAGATAGAGCTACTGTAGAGATAGGTTTGGATAATATTTTAACAGCATCTACGCTGAAAAGGATGGGGTAATCGATAAGAGTTATTTCAGTAGTGCTCAGGAGGCCTCTTTGATTTTCAAAGTACTCGGCGTTGTCCGGGAAAAAAGTGCTCAATGTCCTAGATAGACCTACTGTAGTGATAGGTTTGCATAATATCTTAACAGCATCTACGCTGAAAAGGATGGGGGGATCGATAAGAGTTATTTCAGTAGTGCTCAGGAGGCCTCTTTGATTTTCAAATACTCGGCGTTGTCCGGGAGAAAAGTGCTCAATGTCCTAGATAGAGCTACTGTAGTGATAGGTTTGGAAAATATTTTAAAGCCATCTTCGTTCCCCTTTGGACTATTTGGCTAATCAAAAGGAGGGATACCTAAGTGATTTCAGTAGTCCTCAGGAGGCCTCCTTTGTTATCAAAGTACTCAGCGTTGTCCGGGAGAAAAGCGCTCAATGTCCTAGATAGAGCTACTGTAGTGATAGGTTTGGAAAATATTTTAACGCTATCTTCGTTCCCCTTTGGACTATTTGGCAGATCAGAAGGAGAGAGGATACCTATGTGATTTCAGTAGTGCTCAGGAGGCCTCCTTGATTATCAAAGTACTCGGCGTTGTCCGGGAGAAAAGTGCTCAATATCCTAGATAGAGCTACTGTAGTGATAGGTTTGGAAAATATTTTAACGCCATCTTCGTTCTCATTTGGACTATTTCGCAGATCAGAAGGAGAGAGGATACCTAAGTAATTTCAGTAGTCCTCAGGAGGCCTCCTTGATTATCAAAGTACTCGACGTTGTCCGGGAGAAAAGTGCTCAATGTCCTAGATAGAGCTACTGTAGTGATAGGTTTTGAAAATATTTTAACGCTATCTTCGTTCCCCTTTGGACTATTTCGCAGATCAAAAGGAGAGAGGATACCTAAGTGATTTCAGTAGTCCTCAGGACGCCTCCTTGATTATCAAAGTACTCGGCATTGTCCGGGAGAAAAGTGCTCAATGTCCTAGATAGAGCTACTGTAGTGATAGGTTTAGATAATATTTTAACAGCATCTACGCTGAAAAGGATGGGGGAATCGATAAGAGTGATTTCAGTAGTGCTCAGGAGGCGTCTTTGATTTTCAAATACTCGGCGTTGTCCGGGAGAAAAGTGCTGAATGTCCTTAATAGAGATACTGTAGTGATAGGTTTTGAAAATATTTTAACGCCATCTTCGTTCCCCTTTGGACTATTTCGCAGATCAGAAGGAGAGAGGATCCTTAAGTGATTTCAGTAGTCCTCAGGAGGCCTCTTTGAGTTTCAAAGTACTCGGCGTTGTCCGGGAGAAAATTGCTTAATGTCCTAGATAGAGCTACTGTAGTGATAGGTTAGGATAATATTTTAACAGCATCTACGCTGAAAAGGATGGGGGAATCGATATAAGTTATTACATTAGTTCTCAGGAGGCGTCTTTGATTATCAAAGTACTCGGCGTTGTCCGGGAGAAAAGTGCTCAATATCCTAGATAGAGCTACTGTAGTGATAGGTTTGGAAAATATTTTAATGCCATCTTCGTTCCCCTTTGGACTATTTGGCAGATCAGAAGGAGAGAGGATACCTAAGTGATTTCAGTAGTGCTCAGGAGGCCTCCTTGATTTTCAAAGTACTCGGCGTTGTCCGGGAGAAAATTGCTCAATGTCCTAGATAGAGCTACTGTAGTGATAATTTTGGATAATATTTTAACAGCATCTACGCTGAAAAGGATGGGGGAATCGATATAAGTTATTACAGTAGTTCTCAGGAGGCGTCTTTGATAATCAAAGTACTCGGCGTTGTCCGGGAGAAAAGTGCTCAATATCCTAGATAGAGCTACTGTAGTGATAGGTTTGGAAAATATTTTAACGCCATCTTCGTTCCCCTTTGGACTATTTGGCAGATCAGAAGGAGAGAGGATACCTAAGTGATTTCAGTAGTGCTCAGGAGGCCTCCTTGATTATCAAAGTACTCGGCGTTGTCCGGGAGAAAAGTGCTCAATATCCTAGATAGAGCTACTGTAGTGATAGGTTTGGAAAATATTTTAACGCCATCTTCGTTCCCCTTTGGACTATTTGGCAGATCAGAAGGAGAGAGGATACCTAAGTGATTTCAGTAGTGCTCAGGAGGCCTCCTTGATTATCAAAGTACTCGGCGTTGTCCGGGAGAAAATTGCTGAATGTCCTAGATAGAGCTACTGTAGTGATTGGTTAGGATAATATTTTAACAGCATCTACGCTGAAAAGGATGGGGGAATCGATAAGAGTTATTTAAGGAGTGCTCATGAGGCCTCCTTGATTTAAAAATTACTCGGTGTTGTCCGGGAGAAAAGTGCTCAATATCCTAGATAGAGCTACTGTAGTGATAGGTTTTGAAAATATTTTAACGCCATCTTCGTTCCCCTTTGGACTATTTATCAGATCAAAAGGAGGGATACCTAAGTGATTTCAATAGTGCTCAGTAGGCCTCCTTGATTTTCAAAGTATTTGGTGTTGTCCGGGAGAAAAGTGTTCAATGTCCTTGATCGAGCTACTGTAGTGATAGGTTTGGATAATATTTTAACAGCATCTACGCTGAAAAGGATGGGGAATCGATAAGAGTGATTTCAGTAGTGCTCAGGAGGCCTCCTTGATTTTCAAAGTACTCGGCGTTGTCCGGGAGAAAAGTGCTCAATATCCTAGATAGAGCTACTGTAGTGATAGGTTTGGAAAATATTTTAATGCCATCTTCGTTTCCCTTTGGACTATTTGGCAGATCAGAAGGAGAGAGGATACCTAAGTTATTTCAGTAGTGCTCATGAGGCCTCTTTTATTTTTAAAGTACTTGGCGTTGTCCGGGAGAAAATTGTTCAATGTCCTAGATAGAGCTACTGTAGTGATAGGTTTGGATAATATTTTAACAGCATCTATGCTGAAAACCTATTTAGCATTCGCACCGCGACAGCAATAGGTACGTATTTAGCATTCAGCGGTGGCGATAGGAAGTATATAGCATGTGCACATGGGAGTATAAAAAAAATTGAGGGGGAGGCAAAACATTTATTTTGTCTTTTATTTTTTTCATTGAAAATATTTATGTGTATGGGGGAGAATGAAAAAAAAAATTTTCGGGGGAGGGGGCTAAAAAAATTTTTTTTTTTTCTTTTTTAAAATAAAAATATTTCTATGTATGGGGGGAACATAAAATTTTTGGGGTGTAAGGGGGTCAAAAAATTTTCTTTTTTTTTTCCTTTAAATTAAAAATATTTCTAAGTATGTGGGAGGATAGAAAAAAATTTTCTTGTGGGGACGCAAAAAAATGTATTTTTTTCTGTTTGTAACTAAAAATATTTATATTTATGATAGTGACAATACATAAATGAACACTATTTTGTTTTTCTAACACGACAGGGCCGAATAAATATAAGTTCTTACGTATGCGAACTGGGCTGGAGATTGGTACATATATAGTATGTGTACCCTTGCAGAGATAGGTAAGTATGTAGTATGCGCACCAGAGCCGCGATAGGTACGAATATAGTATGCACACCGGGTCGGCGATAGGTTTATATATAGTATGTGTACCGGGGTGGCAATAGGTACTATATAGTAGTGCATAGGGGTGGCTATAGCTACGTATTTAGCATTCGCACCGGGGTTGCGATAGGTATGTATTCAGCAATCGCACCGGGGTGGCGATATGTACATATTTAGTATTCGCACTGGGGCAGTGATAGGTACATATGGTGTATGAACACCTGGGCGGCAATATGTACGTATTTAGCATTCATCCGTGGGCGGAGATAGGTACTTATTTAGCATTCAGCGGTGGCGATAGGTACGTATATAGCATGTGCACATGGGCGGCAATAAGTACGTGATAGGTATGTATTATGCATGCGCACTGGGGCAGCGATCGGTTCATATATAGCACGCGCACCGGGGCGGCGAAAGGTACGTATTTAGCATTCACACCGGGGCGGCGATAGGTATGTATTTAGCATTCACACCGGTGCGGCGATAGGTATGTATTTAGCATTCACACCGGGGCGGCGATAGGTATGTATTTAGCATTCGCACCGGGGCGGCGATAGGTATGTATAGCGCATTCGCACCGGGGCGGCGACAGGTATGTATTTAGCATTCGCACCGGGGCGGCGATAGGTATGTATTTAGCATTCGCACCGGGGTGGCGATATGTACGTATTTAGCTTCCGCACCGGGGCGGCGATAGGTACGTATTTAGAATTCACACAGGAGCGGCGATAGGTACGTATTTAGAAATCACACTAGGGCGGCGATATGTATGTATTTAGCATTCGTACCGGGGCGGCGATATGTACGTATTTAGCTTCCACACCGGGGCGGCGATAGGTACGTATTCAGAATTCAGGGGTGGCGATAGCTACGTATATAGCATGTACACATGGGCAGCAATAAGTACGTACATAGCATGCGCACCGGGGCGGCGATCAGTACATATATAGCACGTGCACCGGGGCGGCAATAGGTACGTATATAGCACGTGCACCAGAACGGCGAAAGGTATGTATTTCGCATTCGCACCAGGGTGGTGATAGGTACGTATTTAGCATTCACACCGGGGCGGCTATAGGTACGTATTTAGCATTCACACCAGGGCGGCTATAGGTACGTATTTAGCATACGCATCGGGCCGGCTATGGTACGTATTTAGCATTCGCACCAAAGTGGTGATAGGTACGTATTTAGAAATTCGCACCAATGCGGCAATATGTACATATTAATTATTCCCACTAGGGCAGCGATAGGTACTTATGTAGCATGCACACCGTGGCGGCGATAGGTACTATTTAGCATTCGCACCGGGGCGGCGATAGGTACTTAAATAGTATCTGAACTGGGGCGGCGATAGGTACGTATATAGTATGTGCACTGGGGCGGCGATAGGTACGTATATAGTATGCGCACCGGGGTGATGATAGATACGTATATAGCATGAACACCGGGGTGGAGATAAGTACCTATATAGAAGGCGCAGATAGAGGTGTTACTTTTTATAGAAATATATCATACTATTGCCCTGGGCAACGTAGGAGAAATTGTGGGGAAGAACAGCTTTCGCAAAAGGCAAAATTAGAAAGTAGCGGTGAAATGCGGCGACCAGGGAAGAGAAAGGTAGAAAGATAAAGAGACGGCTATAGAGAAGGGGGGGGGGGGAGAAATAGAAGTTTGTATATAAAGATGTTACACACACGATTTTTCTTCAATTATATGTTTTAATGACCCCGAGCAACGCCGGGTAGCCCCGCTAGTAAATAATAAAATAAACAAAACCGACGTTCATACACTGCCGTTCTCATCAAATACTATACTACTAGTCCAACTTTTGATAACGCAATTTGGGAGTAATACTTTTAGCTTAAAAATAAACCTGCGTATTATTTTACACTCACTGAACAGCCGAAAAATGTTATCTGTACACTACGTTATATATATATATATATATATATATATATATATATATATATATATATATATATATATATATATATATATTGTATTGAATAACATTATAGTAAAAATATACTTATACCAAGTAAACTAAACATAACCGTTTGCGTGTCATTGCTGATATAAGCTATACAGGTGAAATATCTTACAAATGCCGTCAAAAGAAATTCAATATGTTCTGTGAAACTATAAATCTGCTAAGATGACGATCGTTAAATAAAAACACGAAATATATAAATATATATATATATATATATTTATATATATATATATGTCTATGGATATGAAAAATATGTATTCATTAATAATAATTATCAACCGTCTATGTTGTTGAGTCCTTTCGACAAATAATAAGTTAATGATTCATGAATTAGACACGTTGAATGGTTCTTTGTCTTGTGAGATGGAACTCTCTTTAAAATAATACTACTTTTGTTTACATTAAAATAATACAAGGTGTATACCTCTCGCAGTTCAAAAGGGTATCGTCGCGTTGGCCGATGGGTAGCAGAAGCTATGTTCATAATACTTGGATCCCTGGTTCGAGCTGTTTTGACAGGTGATACGGTACATAATTCTACACTCACGAGCGTAAAAGCAAAAGCTAAAAGTATATATGTCAACAAATATAACACTATTATTTTATTAATAATAATTATATATATATATATATATATATATATATATATATATATATACATAAGAAGGAATAGGTAAAATAAATACCTTTTGAAGCATTAAGATGCGATATCAATTTTTTTTTATAAAAAAGAAAAATAATAAATCGAAACCGATTTTTAAAATTTTTTTTTATTAAAACTAGCATTTTTTTTGGTAGTTTAAAGTGATACAGATATTTCGCCAAAACCTGGCATCCTCGGTGTGTAATATATCCTGATGTCATCGGATTTGTATTTTTTCATCTCTTTACCGGCTTGTTGTTATACAGCCGGGCCAAATGGGCAAGATGTTGTTTCCCATCATCAAATATGAAGAACGTGAATGCAGCACGTGATTTGTATAAGTGTTTACGGTTCATATTTTTTTTTAAAAAGCATCTATTGTTAAATTTAAGAAGGAATAGGTAAAATAAATACCTTTTGAAGCATTAAGATGCGATATCAATTTTTTTATTTAAAAAAAAATATATGAACCGTAAACACTTATACAAATCACGTGCTGCATTCACGTTCTTCATATTTGATGATGGGAAACAACATCTTGCCCATTTGGCCCGGCTGTATAACAACAAGCCGGTAAAGAGATAAAAAATACAAATCCGATGACATCAGGATATATTACACACCGAGGATGCCAGGTTTTGGCGAAATATCTGTATCACTTTAAACTAACAAAAAAAAATGCTAGTTTTAATAAAAAAAAAGAAAAAAAATCGGTTTCGATTAATTATTTTTCTTTTTTATAAAAAAAAATTAATATCGCATCTTAATACTTCAAAAGGTATTATTTTACCTATTCCTTCTTAAATTTAACAATAGATGCGTTTTTAAAAAAAAATATGAACCGTAAACACGTATACATATATATATATATATATATATATATATATATATATACATATATATGTGTGTGTGTGTGTGTGTGTTTTATATTTATGAGTAAATATAAAATGATTACTACCTACAGACGCCGGCGTGTAATGCTTCTAATCATCAGAATAGGAGATGATCATTTCAAAGTGTTGTTTGACGCGAACCCAGGTCAAATAATTAGCGTAGATTTTGCAAGCTATATATATATATATATATATATATATATATATATTATAATATAAAATAAAATAATAAAATAGGGTGCCAATCAAATTTTATTAAAATTCAACGTTCAAGCAAAGTATCTAAACGTCCTTAGCTCATGAGTTTTCAAAGATCCATCTTCTCCTCAGAGGACTATTACCATAGTGACATCACTACAAGTAATAAAATTACACTAAGAAAATATATAAAAATATATACAAAAATACATAAAAATATATAACATCAAATATTTCAACCCAAAAACATACTTTTTTCTTGAATGTATACAATCGATCCAAGTCATAGAGTTTAAAAGACATAATCAGGAAATATATCCAGAAGTCCAGAAGGCTGACTGAAAATTAATCCAGGTAGTGAATGAAAGTCCAAAAACTAGAAATTAAAAGAATTTAAAAAGTAGTCCAGTCGTGAGATCCGTCAGCAATCGATGAAGTGAACAGTATTCAATGTGTATGTTTATCCGATAAATAAATAAAATCAAATAAAAAGTTCAATAAACTCACTCAAAATTCCCGGAAATTGATCTGAATATTACAAATCAAATCAAAGTTCACATGTCGGATGGAGAATCCGTTAAATCTGATTTGAACAAATTAAAATTGAATTGAGTCGAGAAAGCCGGTAATTTCTTCCCCCGAATCGAATAAAAATAATTCAATGAGTAAACTTTGAAAGTATTCGTCCTCCCGCGAGCAAAACAGGACCCTTCTTTGCCGAATATATATATATATATATATATATATATATATATATATATATATATATATATATATATATATATAATAATAGTAATAATAATACAGGTAAAACATCCACAGGGTAGTAATCCAAAGAATTTTAACCGGGTTTATAAAAAGTGCTCAATATCTAACAGAGCTTTTATATATAATTATTTTTATTTACACAGACATGTACAAAATCTGCGACACTGACATGTCGATGTTATCGATTAAAAGCTATTACAAACTGAGATCTCATCAGGGAGAGTTAGAATCCGATCTAAACCCTAGATCATATTTGGGAAGAATTAAATAGAGAAGGAAAGAAAAATAACAAGAAAAAGAAATTTAAATTTCAAAATTAAAGGAGTCAGATAACTATTTTGATTGAAATGTATTACGTGATTATTTTAACTTTATACATTTCTTTTGTATAATCAGTGTTTTGTAATCATGGGGCAAATATTATGCAAATCGTAAATATTTGAATTTTCAAATCAAAGGGTTTACTTTTATAACGTACATAAAAGCCTTCGAAATGTTCTAAAGAAAATATAATTTTAAGAATATTTATTAAATGCTATCTAATACCAAGGCTAAAGTAAATGTATAATGTACTAAACCTTGTGAGTAGAATGCTTATTACATTTTGTATCACAGCCCATTACATTATGTTGATTCTCGATAACGTCCACATTTCAAGGGTTAATTTAAGGATTCTTAGTAAGAAATTAGAAATTTAACAAACTTAACTTATTTAGTCCAGATAGAAATCTGAAATTAGGCGATTTCCAAATAGGAGGTTATTCCCTATATAATGCGTCTATAACTCTTTAAAATATTCTAATAAGGGATACCACTATTTCCTCCCTTGGCATAACACTATATTTAACTAGATATATTAAACATTACCTACTCTTTAGTCTTGCAGCTGTATTCCCAAATGCATAAAGATAAACCACTAGTTTAGGAGTGAATCCTTCACAAAAAAATTATAAGAACATATATACACATACCTAATTTGATACGCATACATATTGTATAGCCTTGTTACCTTTAATGATTCTAACTATTCAACTTACCGTGTGCACTTAACTACAATACGATCGTTATTAAATGAGTAATTACTTTTCTGGATTTTTTTTTAATTTCATGTCCGGATAATTGAAGCAATCCACAGTTTTTTTGCAATCCTCTATAGTTTCCTGATATAAAAACAAAACGTTACACATGTTTCTTTTCTGAAGAGAAAGCTGTCTTATTCGCAAGAGAATAAACAAGAAAATCCTCCATCATTGCTTCTTAACGAGCGCAAAGCAACAAAACAACATCGGAATGAACACAAAAGCTGCTTCCTACACAATAGAATCTCAAGGAATATGCGTTGACCGCAGGTCTTTTCATCTACAATTCGCTATCGATTAAACAACGATACAATCATTTCTTCCTGTTCTCTTGTCTTTTTATACATTGTTCGTCAAGACGGTATCATTTTATTGCAAATGTTTGCCGGTCATATACTGTCAATTAATATCGAACTCTGCGATTCAAAAAGCGGTCGGTTTGAAGTATGAGCTATATAAATAACGAAAGGCAACATGAATATTCAAAAGTCAGCGAGATTCATTTGCAAAAGCCTCGAGCTTCTTCTTTTGTCGAATCATTGATAATTGGAATATGCTCTGCAGATATAGCATTACGTTTAAATCATTACGTAGTCATATATATATATATATATATATATATATATATATATATATATATATATATATATATATATATATATTCATGCTATATATATATATATGCATATATATGCTATATATATATATATATATATATATATATATTCATGCTATATATATATATATATATATATATATATGCTATACATATATATATATATATATATATATATATATATATATATATTCTATACATATATATATATATATACATATATATGCATATATATATTAATTATTTTTTTACGTACATAAAAGTAATCCATCGACACTTGTTTCTGGCTCACATCAGTAATCAGCATACTAACTTAGACAAGGATCGAACCTTCGATATTGATGTTTATAGTCCAGCGTCTTACCATTAGACGAAGACGCCCTGTCTAGAAATATGTACCATATCACCAAAATATTTAATGTATTTTCATGTAATTATTTTTATTGGTGATCTCAGCGTTCGTTGTTGTTTTTTTTTTGCTTACTACTATTTCGAGTGGTTCACTTCCTAAGTGATTAAGATGCAGAAAATCGCATTATTAGTCGCCCTTAACTTTATAGGACGTATTTTTCGTTAATATATATTTTTTATCAATTTAATACGCACAAAAAAGTAATCTATAAACACGTGTTCTGGCTCACAGCCGTCATCAGCATGCATATATCTTATATATAAGTAAAGACGTTTTTTCCCCTGTACTTTCGCGTCGAATAGGAAAATAACCACATACATCACAGGCTACTAAACTCACCGCTATACTACACTTATTCACTCGAGCGTGTTTTAGTAAAGTTGTTATTATTTTTTCCAACCTAACACTAAATATTATATTTGGCCCACCATCAACGTCTCTCCGAAAAACCAACTCCATATAGGTGGTAGCAAAGACTTTTCCCCGTAACAATTGTGTACTGTGACTACACTCATCGACACCGGGTACTCATAAACAAAGTTTACTTTTCACAAAACAGTCCGTCCTTATTTATTAGTTGCCTGGTATTAATTTACTACATAATATAAAGCAATACGCAAACAAATAATGACCGCTCCCGTTCAATCCGTTGATATTCCGCAAATATCAGATTACGTTTTTCCTACCGTAATACTTTACGAAAAAAAAAACCCAACAGATTACGTTAAGAAAAAAAACACGGTTACAGAATAACCGAATTACATTCCCAACTTCTTGCTTCGCACGGATTCTTCCCATTCTTTTAATGTCTATTCATTTAAATGATAACTGTTCATTTCCAATCCCGTTCAATCCGATGATATTCCGCAAATATCAGATTACGTTTTCCCTATTTCTAACTATGATTTCCACATTTACATTCATTCCGGAATTAAGCGAATGACATTAACGAACACAGTACCGGCTAAAATTCCTACATTAAATCGACTTCCTACTTAATTCAATAGCCGCCAAGATACTACATAATAACAAATATATAACATTTCATCTCTAAAAAATAATATTAAAAAATTACGTTTTCCATACTAAAACAAAACAAATAAATTTACTTCTACCGATTTTGACCCACCGTAATACTTTACGAAAAAAAAAACAACAGATTACGTAAAGAAAATAAACACCGTTACAGAATAACCGAATTACATTCCCAAATTCTTGCTTCGCACGGATTCTTCCTATTCTTTTAATGTCTATTCATTTAAATGATAACTGTTCATTTCCAATCCCGTTCAATCCGATAATATTCCGCAAATATCAGATTACGTTTTTCCTATTTTTAACTATGATTTCCACATTTACATTCATTCCGGAATTAAGCGAATGACATTAACGAACACAGCACCGGCTAAAATTCCTACATTAAATCGACTTCCTACTTAATTCAATAGCCGCCAACATACTACATAATAACAAATATATTACATTTCATCTCTAAAAAATAATATAAAGAAATTACGTTTTCTATACTAAAACAAAACAAATAAATTTACTTCTACCGATTTTGACCCACCGTAATACTTTGCGAAAAATAAAAACCAACAGATTACGTTTAGAAAAAAAACACGCTTACAGAAACACCGAATTACATTACCAAATTCTTGCTTCGCACGGATTCTTCCTATTCTTTTAATGTCTATTCATTTAAATGATAACTGTTCATTTCCAAAAATAACTGTTGACTATTTTGAGAAACTTTTAATTCGTACAATAACACAAAAAAACAAATATTCTTTTTATAAATTATTACTAACTAAAATACAATAACAATTGCTTCTTTGGGAAAACTTCCCTAACCGTTAAATACTTTGATAAAATAAACAAAACATAAACAAACCGAAAAGATCCATTTTTCCTTAACGTTTTTCTCATTATTACACTTAAAGGACAGCGATTACATAATAACAAACATGAAAACTTCCAACTATAAAAAATAAGATAAAACAATTACGTTTTTACTTACTAATAGAAAAACAAAAAACTTTACTTCTACAGAATTTGACCCAACGTAAAACGTTCGGAAAAAAAATTTATAGATTAGCCAAATCACATTACCTACTTCTTCCTTCGCACGTATTTTTCCCATTCTTTTAATGCCTATTCATTTAAATGATAACTTCTTATTTTCACAATAACTGTTCACTATTTTGACACAGTTTATTTCATACAATAAAAATAAATATTATTATTTTTCTAAATTATTAATAAATAAATTACACTAACAATCACTTCCTTGTGAAAAGTTCCCTCAACGTTAAATACTTTGAGAAAATTACCAAAACATACACAAACACCATAGATACATTTTTTTAAAATCCTATGTTGGTGGGGGGGGGAATTGCAATCTCAGCGATTAATTAAAGATGCCTACAGATCTTTGTATAGAAACTCCATTTTCTTGGGCTGAAAAGACAATTGTAAAATGAGCATTACAACTTGTACTCGGATGGTCGGGGGGAAATAAAATGACGATTATATGATTATTTTCAATAAGGAAGACTATTCGCTATTTTTTTAAATTGACTGCGATTGAGTGACATAAGTCAAATGCCTAGCAGCGGGGTGTGGCGGGATTGATAGGTTGATGTGGTGGGTCTGTTTTGAAAAGTAACAAAATATAAATAAACCGAAAAGAAAAATATCGTATTCGAGGGAGGGGGGCATACAACACCGACTTGTACAATATATTTACATCGACAGAAGACTCAGGAATGTGCGGAAAATCCATCAACGTTAATTATAGTATTTCGAAAAGTAAAACAAATAAAACTAAACCAAAATAAAAAAAAAACATGTATTGGGAGGGGGGGAATTGCCTATTATATGATTATTTATAATAATAAAGACTATTCTCTATTTTTAAATGACTGCGATTGAGTCACATGAGCAAAATGCCTGGTGGCGGACGATGGTGTCCGTGAAAAGTGCTGCCCGTTTTATGTTACGATTCACCTTCTGGCGAGCAAATGTATGGGGCGATTAGATATAACTCTTTCTCAAACACTAAATTAGATATTGTTCTTGCATTGCAAAGCATGCTTCACAGAGAAAATGTATATATCCAACAATTTCAGATGGCGATGGAGCATAATGGAGGTGCAACAAAAATTGAGATCCTCTGACATAGATTCAGTTATCAGTGCGGAAATTCCGGATCCAGTGGCAAATCCGCTTTTACATGATATCATTAGGCACCATATAATTCATGGACCATGTGGAAGCATAAACAGATGTTCACTCTGTCTCAAAGATGGACACTGCAGTAAGAGATATCCCAGACACTTCTTGAGTGAAACTCAATCGGATACAAATGGCTACCCACAATATCGACGACTAAGCAAAATAGCTGTGGCAGTGGCATCATCAGGCATTGCAACCACTATTCTTCCTGATGGTAGGACAGCTCACTCCACATTTAAGTTGCCATTATCCTTAACAAAAGATGCTGATCCAATTTGTCAAATAAAAAGAGAATCAGATCCAGCTAAAGTTTTACAGAATTGTTCCTTGATCGTATGGAATGAATGTACAATGGCACATAAACAAGCGTTCGAGGCTGTAGATAAAACATTGCGTGATCTCAAGATATATATATATATATATATATATATATATATATATATATATATATATATATATATATATATAAAACATATATACACATACATGCATATATACATATATATATATATATACATATATATGTATGCATACATGTATACACATATACAGGGTGTTTCAAAAGTCTTGGGAACATTACAAATGCGTATATCTCATGAACTATTCCAGGTAGAAAAATGAAACTGGTGCCATTTTAAAGCTTGCTTAATCAAGTTTTTGGTCATACTAATGATTTTCGTGTTATCTTTCCAGGTGCAGTAATGGCGTTCTCTAAACAAGACAAGGCATTTTGCGTCCTCCAATTTGCAAAGACTGAATCGTGGACATGTGTTCAGCGTGCATTTCGCAGGAAATTTAAAAAAGAAGCCCCTGAAAGGAAATCCATTCTCAGATGGCATGCTAAATTTGTGAAAGATGGGTGTTTGTGCCCAAGTAAGCGAACAGGTCGCTCTTCAACTTCAGAAGATGCAGTTGAGCAAGTTCGGACAGCCTTTCAGCGGAGCCCCCGTAAATCAGTGAGAAGAGCCAGCAGGGAACTTCAGCTTGCTCCAGCAACTGTCTGACGTGTCTTAAGGAAACGACTGCAAATGGTACCTTACAAGCTCAAGTTGGTCCAAAAGTTGAAGGACACTGATAAGCCACTTCGCCGTGACTTTTGCATTGCAATGCAAGAGAAGTTGGAAGATAACGGCTTTGATGACCGGCTTGTTTTTAGCGATGAGGCGACCTTCCATCTGAATGGCAAAGTTAACAAGCATAACACTCGCATATGGGGTACTGAGAATCCTCATGAACTTCTTGAGCACGAGCGAGATTCACCAAAAGTGAACGTGTTTTGTGCAATTTCCAAGAAAGGTGTCTATGGACCGTTCTTCTTTGAAGAGGCAACTATCACTGGTGAATCCTATCTCAACATGCTGGAAGACTGGTTAATGGCTCAGTTGGAACAAGCAGAATCTGATGACTTCATTTTTCAACAAGATGGTGCACCACCACACTGGAGTCTTAGAGTAAGGCAGTTTCTTAACACAAGGCTGCCTGGTAGATGGATTGGGAGATCTGGGCGAGGTGATGACGTTCTCATGCCCTGGCCTCCTAGGTCTCCAGATCTTACCCCGTGTGACTTTTTCCTTTGGGGCTTTGTCAAGCAACAAGTCTATGTGCCGCCCCTTCCAAGAGATATTGACGAACTAAAGGCTCGAGTAACGGCAGTTGTGGGAACCATTGACGTCAAGATGCTGGAACGCGTTTGGCAGGAAATGGACTATCGACTAGATGTCTGCCGTGTGACGAATGGTGCTCATATTGAGCAACTTTGAAGATTCCCCACAAAACTTGAAACTTTAACCTTTCCAACGGTACCAATTTCATTTTTCAACTCCTAATAGTTTTTGAGTTATTAAAAATCGTTATGTTCCCAAGACTTTTGAAACACCCTGTATATGTGCGCATATGTATGTATTATTGTGTGCTTAATTGTTTATTTATATATTCTTCATTTTCATCTTGTTTACATATGTTTTTATATTAATATTTAATTTATTTATTTATTTATTATTATTTTTATTTATTCCTTTATTATTATTATTATTAGTAGTAGTAGTAGTAGTAGTAGTATTTTTTAAATTTATTTTTTATTATTATTTAATATTTGCATGTTATTTGATCGAGGTTCGCGCCTACCAACCGTTGACAATTAGTTCCTACACTGAAGATTGCGTTAGCATGAAACATCGATGTCTGTAGGTATTTAAATAATTAATATTTATTCATAAGAATATTATTGTATATATATATATATATATATATATATATATATATATATATATATATATATATATATATATGACTAGTGTTAATTGCTGTTTTCTTTATCTTCTAATTTTCCCTAATTATTTTTATCCAAATATTATCAAGATTATTCTATTATTATTATTTTATTATTCATATCAATGTTTTTACTCTTACTATTATTATCATAATTTTTATTATTATTAATTATTATTGATTATTATTGATTACCATTATTATTATTATTATTATTATTATTATTATTATTATTATTATTATTATTATTATTATTATTATTATTATTATTATTATTATTATTATTATCATTATTATTATTATTATTATTATTATTATTATTAATATTATTATTATGATTATTGTATTTATTATCATTATTATTATTATTATTATTATTATTATTATTATTATTATTATTAATTCTTGCTAATAGTAGTACTTTGCATTTCTAAATTATTACCGATATTATTATTATTATTATTAGTAGTAGTAGTAGTAGTAGTAGTAGTAGTAGTAGTAGTAGAAGTATCATTTCAATTATTATTATTATTATTATTATTAATGTTATTATTACTACTATCATTATTAATACAAATAGCTGTGTAAACTAAATTAATCTAATAGTTATTTTGTTTGATTTATTAATTGATTAATGAAAACTTGATAAGTTTAAGAAAGAGTGGAACGATTAGAGATTGATACTGCATTAGCAGGCAAATGTTTTAACGACACCCCCTTAACACAGACACACGTAGGTAACGATCGCACGTACGCGTACAAACGCGCTGCTGCTGATTTGAATTAATGTTTTTTTGGGCCGATGAAAAAAAGAACATTTCTAGTTTCTTGACACATTCAGTTGTATGTACCTCCCTCCCCTACTCTCCATCTTGACCGCAAATGAGTTCTTTCTTTATTTCTATCTGTCTATCTATCTATTTATCTATTTATCTATCTATCTATCTATCTATCTATCTATCCTTTTTAATTCTACCTTTTCTTTTCTACTTTATTTTATATTTTATATGTTATATGAATATTTTTTATATTTTTTTATTATTTTTTGTTTTATTTTTTTTGTTTTTTGTATTTTGGTTTTGGACTTTATTCTTTTTATTCTTAACGGTCCAAATCACGTGACTCCCTACATTTTGAAATTTAAATTTCTTTTCTTCCTCTTTTTCTTTCTTTGTCCATTTCATTCTTCTCAAATATGATCAAGGGTTAAGATCGGATTCTAACTCTCCCTGATGAGATCTCAGTTTATAATAGCCGTTGATCGATAACATCGACATGCCAGTGTCGCAGATTTTGTACATATCTGTGTAAATAAAAATAATTGTATATAACAGCTCTATTGAATATTGAGAACTTTTTATAAACCCGATTAAAATTCTTTGGTTACTACACTGGATGTTTTACCTGGATTATTATTATTATAATTATATATATATATATAATAATATATATATATATATATATATATATATATATATATATATATATATAGTGTGTAGATTTCAATTTTGTGTAGAGAATCTGAATAACAGAGCTCAATGTAATTTAAACAGAGCAAAACAGAATTATAAAAAGAAAAACTATACACACATTAAGGTTGTACACATAATAACTTATTTCGACCCCTTTAATTAGGTCTCCTCAGATGTATAGACAACCACGTCAAAAAAACCAAATAATGAGAGAAATTGATCGTCTTAAAAAGATAAATTCACTTTTGTGATTGGTCTATGTTATCTTTTTACATAGACCAATCACAAAAGTGAATTTATCTTTTTAAGACGATCAATTTCTCTCATTATTTGGTTTTTTTGACGTGGTTGTCTATACATCTGAGGAGACCTAATTAAAGGGGTCGAAATAAGTTATTATGTGTACAACCTTAATGTGTGTATAGTTTTTCTTTTTATAATTCTATATATATATATATATGTGTGTGTGTGTGTGTGTGTGTGTGTGTGTGTGTGTGTGCGTGCGTGCGTGTAAATTAATAGATATAACCAAAAATAAAACCATAAATACAGCTCTTTACTAATAATAAAACAGCCGCCTTCACACACATTTGGCCAAGATCAAAGTGTAGTATCTGTTCCGATAGATACTACACCCTATAGACCGGTATTGTTTTGACCTTCGGGGCTTGATGACGCCAGTCTATGGGTTTGTCCTGTGCAGTTCTAGAAAATCCACCCTCCCAGGCTTGGCCTCCCCTCTTTATGGAGGAGTAAGTTTATAGCTTACTGCCTGAGACGCCCCTACCGAGGAATGCCGACGCGACTTCCCAGCTAATTGTTAATGGCTAGAGAGCTCACGTTCTCGGCCTTTTGGCTGAGATCAAAGTGTAGTATCTGTTCTCAGTTGCGCCACTTTCATCTCTACCTTTTAGGCGACGGTCTCCCTTACTCCGAATCGGCGGGTTGTGGTCAGCAGGCGGACCCAGAATATCGATGGAGACCTACACCAAGGTTCTAACAACGGGGGATGTCCCCAGCGTAGACAGCGAGAGGGGTGTGGTCGCGAAGGTCATCCTGTGTTGGTTGCGGATTCGGGGAGTGCCGTGCCGTGTGACACTCCAGTCTGGTCGGAGGTTGGCACGCCAGAGGGCGCCCCAGTCAAGTCGTAGTGTGGCACGTCCGAGTGCGCTCTAGTGGGGTGTTACCACGCAGGGCAACTCTTGTCTTGCTGGGGAGTGTACATCGAGCGGCACTCCAGTTCAGTCGGGGGTTGTCACGCCGTGTGACAACTCAGTTGCTACGTGGGGGCAGCACACCCGAGTGCGCCCAACTTGGTACTCGCTCAGTAGGAGACACAGGCTTTATGTTCGGAGACTTCGAGGCTTCGGACATCCCCATTAAGTACGTGTCGCCGAGCATGTTTTACGACTACACCCCATTTAGCACTAAGGGGCGTAGAAAATTCCAGAAGTGTTACTCCCTATATTCGGAAGTGGCACAAAAAAGATACAGGCCAGAATTATTTTTAGGATACTCCTCGAGGGTTCTTCACCCGAGAGCTCGGAAACCGAGGGCCAAAAGTCTAGCGTAAGGAAGGCAAAAAGGGGAGTCCGAAAAACATCAAGAGAGGCTTTGCCAGCTCTAGGGGGTAGTTCAAAATCTCAGACCCGGGCAGGACAGAAACTCCCATCAACAAAATCAGCACCTGGAGACGCAGCAGGATGGGGACCCCAGACCCAGAAGTCTCCAGAGGAGTGACGCGAGCGCTTCAGGGGTAAAATATAAGGAATTTACAGAGAGGAGTGCATTAAAACTTATCCCCGGTACCCTGGAGAATCTAAAAAATGTATAGTTTTATTAGTAACAACAGATGCAAAGTTACAGGGGCTAACTGGTGTCCTCAAAGAGAAAATCTATAAAATGTTGGGGGAGTTTCAGATCCCGGCAACCTACGTTATGCGCAAATCATACACGATGTGGGATATTCTGCTCCCGACCCAACAAAACGCCGAGAAGGTAGCAATGGGAGACATCAAATGGAGGGAGCTTAACATTAAACCTGGGTACCTGAATAAAAGGCGGATGACCGTCACGATTCTCGTCGTTCCATGCTGTGTCAGCGCTGACCACTTAGGCGTAATTATATCGCAGTATGGTGACGTCGAGGCGGTTCTTCCGGTCCGAGGTTCCAAGAACATACTGATGGGAAAGTATGTGTTCAAAATGAGGGCAGATTATGCCAGCTTTCAGAATATACCGGCACAGCTGAAGTGCGAAAACTGGACAATGTCAAGTATTGTGCAAGGGGCAGAGGCCACATTGTTGGCACTGCCAGACGCCGGTGCATATGTCGAAAGATTGCCCGAAGCGAAAACCCGTAAAGTCCCTGGCGGCGGTGCCGGCAAAAACATAAAAACCGGCTACGAAAATTACAACTCCAGCAGTAACGGCAGCAGTAGAGATAGAAGGGCCGGCAGAGGCAAATACAATGAAAGAAGGGGAGCAAAGTTGGAGTACGGTGGTCTCCAAGAAAGGAAGAAAGCAGAATGCTAGCCCTAACTTGGTGGCCACAGGGAAAACACCGGCAGAGAAAATGAAGTTCCCGGCTCATTCTTCAGAGTCTGAAGAGGAAGGTGGCACCGATGAGGAGGGAATGGCTGTGGAGGGTGCAGAGGAGCTGAAGCTTATAATAGAAGCAATGGCAAACAAAAGGAAAAAAGAAGATGGAGAGAAGGAAGAAAACAAAAGGAATGATAACAACCACACTCAACCCGAAACGCCCATAACCTCAATACCCTCGGTTGAGAAGAATAACATTCCCCATCTTAACACCCCCATGGAGAGTTCGGCTTCTGCTGACAAGAAGCTCGAACCAAGGGAACCGAGCGAAACTAGCCCAAGGAACATAAAGGTATACTGGTTAGACAGGAAAGATCGAAGAAGTTCCCGTTCCTATCCGGGGAAAGAATATGTGAGGCGGACGCATTACTGGTTCAATCCGACTTTAACTTTCGGCAGCGTAAATATCTCCGGCAATTGGAGACCTTCCCACACGTGGATGGGAAGAGGGTACATGACCCCCGTAACTTCGATAACGCCCCCCTGATAACTACCTTCTTCAGACAAAGCAAAGATAGCATGGCAAAAGCCCTCTGGAGAATGTTGGATGCGGAAAAGACGCCATACCAGGGGTCAGATTGGTAGATGAGGAGCACACATCATTAGCTAAATTAGCAGCAAAATGTCCGGGGAAGGTCCCGATTTACGTTTACCTCTCATTATTTCGGGCACTCAAATTAACCTTTCCCCTGGACGTGGGAGATCTGGCTCGAGACGGACGGATTTCGTCCGAACAGCTGACCGGCAGTCTTGGTCAGGCCTTTGGCGTCCTCACTCCGGAGGACTTTAGACCCATTTGCGATATCTAAGGAAAGGATAATGGCTTTGAACCTGGCCACATTGAATGTTAGGGGCATGAGATCTCGAAGCAAGATTGTTCGCGTGCTGAGGGATCTTGTGGTCCTTAAGGTAGATATGGCTGCGATCAAGGAGACCCACTTCGTTTCGTATGGGGAATGTGATATGCTGACTGACGACTATGACGTCATATCAGCACATGCCAATGTCCGTAGTTGTGGTGTCCCCTTGCTAGTGAGACGCAATCTGTCTGCGACAGTGAGCGTTGTTCATACTGATGCGGTAGGTCGGCTGGTCGTAGTCGATGTTGCCGTTGTAAACAGTAAGTTTCCGATCATCGCGGTTCATGCGCCCAAACGCTGGTGAGAGGGTCTCCTTTTATCGACGGTTGACGACGTTTCTCGGGGGTCCGGAGCGAGTAGTTTTAATGGAGGATTGGAACGCCGTCCTTGACCCCAAGATAGATAAGGTCGGGGGGAATAGAGGGTCGGGGTAGTGTTAAAGCAGGCTGTCTGACTTATGGCCTCATGCGATCTTGTCGACAAATTTCGCGTTGATTACCCAGGGCGGGAGATGTGGACGTGGCATACTAGCGTGGCCTTCTGTCCGAGTACTTACTTGGACAGAATGTTAGTTAGAAGAGGCGACGTAGATTTTATATCTTGCCCAACGTTCACTTGGTTAGGTCATTCGGACCATAGATTAGTTATGGCCCGTTTGAGTTTAGGTTAGCTGGGTACTGGAAGTTTAATACCTCCTTACTGGAGATACCCGACTTCCGGAACAAGCAAACGTTACTACTTCAACGGTGTTTAGTTGGGGCAGTTATCGGGAGTAGTTGGTAGGTTAGCACTAAGGCTCACGTTAGACGCTTTTGTGTCCGCTACAGCCAGCGCCTCGCTCTGGATAGGGCTAGGACGCAAAAGCGTGTAGAGGATAAGATGACCTGGGCGGTGGCTAGGAGAAATCCCCTAGAGATAGCCTTAATTAAGGGGGACCTCAGTCGCTATGCTAGCAAGCGATATGGAGGTCAAGTAGTTCGAGCAAGGTTAAAGAAAGTCTCTAACGAAGCTGTGAACGTTGACGCTGTTGAGCGTACGGCTGCTTTACGTCGTGGCTCGGATTGGTACATTCGAAAGGTGCAAAACCTGGAAAGACATACCTTTGTATCGACTCGTGAGATTTGCGAGGAATTCTGCGAGCATTTGGAGGAACGCTTCACCCAACTACCCAGACTCTACGTCCAGGAGTTTGACAGCAATTTGGCTGGCTCGCCCCGCCTTAGGGCAGCTCGAACACCTAACTGTGATGACATAGTTACATAGGGTGAGATCATTACTGCGTTGAAGCAGGTCGGCTTGAACAAATCTACAGGGCTCGATGATCTGCCGTACGAATTGTATTTGAGGCTGTCGCCCATGTGTGTTCCTCTTCTGAAGGATGTGTTTAACCACTGGTTAGTTCAGGGTTCGATCCCTGGACAGGTTACCAAGGGAGTCGTCCCATTGTTGAAGAAGGAGGACCAACCTGGTGGGGAGAATCTAGACCATTACAGACCCATAACTCTGCTAAACACAGAGTTAAAGATTTTGGCCCGTGTTCTTGCGAATCGTTTGCAGGTTGTCATCGCTGATTTGATCGAGCCTGAGCAGAATTATGTTGTGAAGGGGGGGGTAAATTTAAGACAACTTGCATCTGGTCCGCACGATCATAGAGGGTATAAAAGTGGACACTGAAGCCGGGCTTTCAAATTTAGATCATCCAAGGCTTTCGATAGGGTCGACCATGGTTTTTTTGGATCTGTTTTAGAGGCTGCCGGTTTTAATCTGGACTTCCGCAAGTTGATCTCCATTCTGTATCGTCTGCCTACGGGAGCGGTGCAAGTCAACGGTATGCTGTCGGAATCGTTCGTGGTTTCTCGTTCGGTGCGTCAGGGTTGCCCGCTGTCGCCCCTGCTTCATGTCCTGGCGTTGGAGCCCTTCTTTCACAAATTAAGGGACGGGGTGGCTACACTAGTCATGTGCGGATGTCGATGATGTCACCGTTTTTGTGTCCAGCCGTGAAGACATAGGAACGATGATTAAGGCGCTCGCTCGGTACGAAGAAGTGACAGGGCCATAGTCAACCGCAGCAAGTTCAACGGCCTGCGGTTGGGTACTGTAGCGGAGAGACCGCACTTCCAGGTGACTTAAGCTGGACCGATGGCCCGGTTCGGATGCTTGGCGTTTGGTTTGAACTGGGTCTCCAGCTGGAAAAGAATTGGTCGGAAGTACAGGCAAGGGTCGAATCGGCTTGGATTCGAAGGAACATTTCCTTGAAGGGGAAGGCTGAGACGTGCGCCACTTACGTCTCTCCTTTAATACTTTACCGACTGTCTGTACTTCTTCTGCCTGCGGACCGCCTTCTTGCTTTCACGCGCTTGTTTTTCTCGCTTCTTTGGAAAGGCCGGAAAGCATACGTCCGTAGACAGATCTGTACTCAACGTCCGTGTGATAGAGGCTTGGGGATGCCTTACTTGGCAAGTCATAGACATGCCGAAAGACTGGCTTTTCTGAGTCGTACTTTGACGGAGGATGCTCAGTCGGTCCCTGCGGTTTAGAACTGTTTTCCCAACCTCATACCCGACCACTCGGTCGAAGGTTTACGTAGACCGAGAGGGGAGTCCATGTCCGTTGCCGAATGCCGAGCCGTGGTCCAGTGATCTTGCCTGGTCTAAAAAGAGACTATATCGGGAGTTAGTAGAGAGGTCCGCTTAGGATCCGCTTGGGAGTCGGCTTGGATTGTCGAGTGAGGAGGCTTGCTCCCAGTGGAGTTGGGCGCCAGGCCAGAGTTATCTCAACAATTCTGAGTATTCTCTGACCTGGCGACTGGTTCGGAATGCACTGCCCCTCTATGGCAGATTACGCATGGATGGCATAAGGGACGTTCCCTTATGTCCGCGCTGTGAGGACAATGAGGAAGAAACGGCCGTGCACGCCTTCTTCACTTGCAGCAACGTTCGTCGTCTCTGGGAGTATGTCAAAGAGGTAACAGCTCGCATCGACGCCGAGCAGCCGATGGTCCTTGATGTGGCATACGTCATTAACAACGTAGCACCGCCATGGTCTAGGGAGAAAAGAATAGTTTTTTTTTCTGGCGATCCTAGCAACAGCGAGATTAGTGACGTGGGTTACACGTCTAGATGAGGTTCATGGGGTTGGGTCTGTTTCGGATCGTGATCTGGTAGTTTACTTTTATCATCAGCTCAATGTGAAAATCAGATGCGATTGGAAACGAATTCATCGCATGGAGTTCAATAGAAGATGGGTGCGCAACACTAGTTTGTCCCTTCTGACGAGGGTTCAGGTTTACATAGGTTTTCCCGCCTTAGCATGGCGCATCCGGTACTGGGTCCTACAGTTTTTAGCCTAGTCGAATCATTGCTAGTAGGAATAAATGATGTCCTGTCCAGATTTGTTTTTGTGCCGGCACTATAGAGCTTCCAAAGATGCCCACTACACATATTTATTTTGCCCCCGGCTGATGTAACTCTTCACAATATTATATTGGAAGACGCCATCAATTCCATTACCCAGATCCCGATTAATTTATTTTCAGAAACGCCCCACTTTATTCCCATTCCTATTTAGGGGTCGACCTACGTGTTTTCGGCCTCGAGCCGGATAACAGTGGGCGACCAACACTTAACAAGAGGGTAGGGAGGGCCCTACTAACCACCCCCTATCATTTTATTTGGTTCTTTATTTTCTTTCATTTTTGTTTTTTTTAATGTGTTATCACACTCCCGCGTTATTTCATGTTTTCATGTTTCATTTTGGGGATATTTTAAGGAAGGTGTGACTGCGGTACTTTGGTGCTAGTAGCTAGCTTAGGGTAGATTAGGTCTTTTTGTCATAGTGTTTTTATTTTCTTTAAATAAAAGATGTATTGTCTTTGTTTTGTTTTTGTGAAATAAAAAATGTCAATAAATGTCAGTAAAAATTGTTTTAAAAATGTTACAATTACCCCCGACCCTCACCTTCCACCTCCACAGTGGGTTGTTATGCCTACGGTGGGATACATTCTGGGAATGTAATCTTAATCCCTTGGATTAATATTATCCGGGGTGTAATTACCTAAATACATTCTCGGGCGCTGGCTTTTCAAATCCCACTTTCCGTGTCACATACTCCTATTGTGAGTAGGTGTTGAATAAACAGCCGCCTTCAGACGGCTTCTTGGTCTTTTGGTCAAGATCAAAGTGTAGTATCTGTTCCGATGGATACTACACTCTATATTCCGATACTGTCTTGGCCTTCGGGGCTTGATGACGCCGGTCTATGGGTTTGTCCTGTGCAGTTCTAGGAGAACCACCCTCCCAGACTTTGTCTCCCCTCTTTGGGGAGGGGTAAGTTTATTGCTTATGGCCTGAGGCGCCCCTACCGGGGAATGCCGACGGGGCTGCCCAGTCAATTTTTAATGGCCAGAATGCTCACCTTCTCAGGCGCTGGCTTTTCAAATCTTACTTTCCGACCTTGTGTCACATACTCCTATTGTGGGTATGTGTTGAATAACAGCCTCCTGAAGAAACTGAAAGCGCTCGTGAAATGTCCCAAAATACAACGTTAGACGCCATAATCAACTAATTGACACCGGAAAACCGACGAATCGCCTGCCGCGTCGAGTAATTAACCAGAAATATTGCAAAGAAAGAAAACTCCGTAATCTTCAATGACACATGTATAATAAATGACTTGCTGCCGAAATATACATATATATATATATATATATATATATATATATATATGTGTGTGTGTGTGTGGGTGTGTGTGTGTGCGCCCGCGCGTAAATCATCCTAACTTAATATGTATTAAATACGGTATACATTTCATTGAAATTGGACCGATTTGAATTTTCGGTCGACCTATTATTTAAATTTCAGTATGTGTGGATGAAAGATTCTGTCCCTCTTAATATTATCAAAATTTGCTGAAATTTTAAGAATCGACATCATTTTTCATCATTGATCATAGATAAATTTTTATAAAAGGGAACACGATTTTCAGTGTAAGGGGACACCTGTGTACTCCCAGCGTTGAAGTTATATATTTCTTATATAGCCTATGACATTCACTGAGTTGTCAGTAGTCTACATGCCAATTTTGAAGCAATTCTGTCCAGTGCTTCAAATGAACATAAGACACACAGATCAGACGTACAGATAAACCAAAAGATAGTTTTTTAATGTATTCATCAACGTTTCGTCTTTATTTGTAAGACTTCTTGAGGATGATAATTGTAAGACAAATGTCATGCAGGTACATAGAAATATTGGGTTGACATGATGGGTTGATGAGAAGAAGTTGGATGCAGCGAGAATTACTATTATATATGTAAGATAAGTAAGACAGAACCTCAGCAAAATTGTCGATTGTTTTTAAATCAAAAAATAAGAGCGTAATATGGCAGTCAGGACTGATATAGAACGTCTCTTGCTCTCTGTACCTATCTTTTCTTCAATACATATTTTTCAACTAAACCCGTGTTCCGTGTCTTCATTTCGGTCCCTAAACAGGGTCACAACGAATTAGCGACGAGGTAGTCGCACTTATACGGGAAATCCAAACGAAAAACAATCGACATGATAGTCACAGTTACACAGCAAAAAACAAAAAAATATTTTTTTTAACCTTCGACTAAAACAAACACCCAAAACGACGACGATGTACTCATGTACAACGAGAGAGTTGTAATTCCAAAGAAATTACAAAAGAGAATTCTAAGGGATGTTCACGTTAGCCATCCACGGACAAACAGAATGAGGAGTTTGATGCTGAGCTTCGATTTGTAGCCTAGAATGGATCAGGACATTCTGTATGTCGTAAATACGTCTAAGGTCTGTGCCTTGGCGGCAAAGGCACCTCATATCAAACATAGTCCGTGGCCAAAGACAGGCCGACTTTAGTCGAGAAAACACGTGGATTTAGCGGGTCCATTAAAGGATTATACTATCTAATCATCGTCGATAGTTTTTCCAAGTGGGCCGAAGTATTACGTTGTAAGAAACCCACTAAATAGGTGACACACAACATCTTGCATCAATTGTTCGCTCGTTTTGAGGTGGTCGATTGTTTTGTTAGGGAAACTTGAACGCTGTTTGCGCTATTCGACTTCAAAGAATTCTGCGAGATTTTTCAGACCAGAGACATCACGACCCCTCCGTATCATCCACGGTAAAACGGCAGGCAGAACGCTTTGTGAACACTCTAAAGAAACCCTAATAAAAGCTCGCGATATTCCCATGGAAAAAGCCCCATAACAGTTTTTGCAAGTGTACAGAATCACGTCGAACGTGAACATATCACCGTCATCCGGCCCGCGAAGGCTTATCGTCTGGCCCGCAACCCTGCTATGCTTTATTTTTGCAATCTGGCCCGCGGACCTTCCAGTAAAACTCATATCATTTTGTGACATAGACGTAAATGTAGGTTTCAATTAAGATTTACAATGGGATAAAAATGCATAAATATCATCGAACGATCATGCATGTATATTTCATTTTTCTTTAACTATTAATTTCATATACTTGGCCTGAGATAAAAATAGAAAAAGAGAAAGAGAGAGGCAAAGAGGAAAGCAGAGACGAGGAAAGGGCATGAAACGTAGAACTTATGTGATGTGTTTCAAAACGAATGCTACTTCTCCCGTTTCTGTGTTTATGATTCCAAAATGACTCTTCGTCGGCGCCTTTTATAACATCACATACACATGAGAAAAAAATATCAGATTTGTAGAGTGTTCAATGCAATTTTTGTACAATTTATTCATGTAAACAAAATATAGTAATTCTGAGATTTCGTTTTTTACTCCGGCCCGCGATCTCCTTCCAAAAGTCTCATCGGGCCCACATTCTGAAAAGGTTGCCCGCTCCTGGTCTACATAATCCAAGAACCTCAGTTCTCTTATAAGAGACACCTAAACCCAATAATGAAAGCACTGTCAGATGACACTGACAGCTCTCTTTAGGTAGAACAAGTGAAGGACGTTATACACGACACTTTTGACTTACCAGTACCGCCAGCAGCCAAGGAAAAGCGGCAGTCTAAAAGGAAACGGATAGCTCCGGATTATATCAAAATAAATCCAAAACGGAACCGACATTTAGACACCTGAGGAGGTAAGGCTTGGAGAGGGTGAAATGGTGCCGTACCTATATAACGAACAGTTGAACTCGTTTATTCCTTATAAAATACTAGAATCATTGAGGTTTATTGTAATCGGATTGAACTCCAGTCTACCTGGCAGTCAGGACTTATATAGCACTTCTCTTTTTCTCTGTACATATTTTTTCTTCAATATATATTGTTAACCTAACCCCATGTTCTGTGTCTTCGTTCCGGCCCTTAAACAGGGTCACAACCTATATATATATATATATATATATATATAGTCACCAAAATGTTCGATAAAATCGATGTTTGGGGTGAAATGGTACATTTTGTCCTGACAAAAAGTTTTAATTTATTTTTTAGCATATATCAAATTGAACTTTTATGCCACATTTTAACCCGTCGTCTTTTCGGCGACATTTTGTTATTCTTAAATACACGACTAGTATGATTTAACCTTTTCATGTTTGCTTTTTAATTCGTTAAATTCCGTTAACACTTGCTTTTGTAAATAGAATGTTCAAAGTTTTTATTTTTGTGGGTAACAAAATGTTGAAGCAGTAACAATATCTTTAGTCCAAGAAAAACATATATTTAGTCCAAGGAAAAAAGCCATAAAATTAAAATGGCCGCCAGCGATTAAAACTTCGAATTAAAGTTAGATTCTCAACACTTTAAAAAGTAAATGAGAATTTTATTTCAGGACCAACAATACAATAAAGACCAACAATCAGTTTCATTCAAAATGTGGGTTAATACCAAGTGAAATAAGCGAAAGAAAACAGCAGTCCCTATTCTACAATTAAACCGATGTTTAAACTTAATCAAATTAAAGTATATATCTTAAATTTTAATTTAATAAAGCAAATAATTAGACTTTCTGACTAATTTGTTGTATTTTAAGAACCGAAAGTAGATTAGATATCTTTCTTTATCTTAAAAACTCTATTATCGAATATTAAAATTGTAAACACTTTGTTTTTGTTAGAGATTTCAAATATAGACGTGTTCACCTTTTTATTCAGATTTGTAATTTTAATTAATGTGTTTGCCCGGCCTAGGAAATCTTGCTCCAGTTAATTTTTCGGGGAAGAACATTTATCCCGATATTTTTTCAACTCCCAATGTCTCGGCCAGATATTTTGTATGAAATTGTAAGACATTAAATGTATCTCTGAATTGTTTATTGACAATGTATTTATATCTTTTGGTCAATTTATTTTAAAAAAAAGTTTTTTATTCAATCTTTAAAAAATAAACTTCATTGGTGTGGTTTTCGCCCCAAATTTGCACTATTGAAAAAAAAACGGATAACTCGATTTGTTTAAAAGTACTTATGCGTTTCTCTGTTGTAAATAATAATCTACATTATACAATATAGTAACGTTTGTAAAACAAACAAATATTAAACAACAATACGACGATTAATGTTGATCTGGCTGTCTCTCTTCTCCCAGAACAAAATACTCACTTATAATGTTTAAAAGTAAAACTTTATTTACTTAAACACATCTAAATATATCGGGTCACATTTTTCTTTTTTCTGATAAAATAGGTTGTTTATGTAATGAATATTAAAATTGTTGTAAAATACTTCGGCGATGTTCCTATTACAATTTTATACCTGAGGAAACGAACATTTACGTATACTCGTATACTTCATCAGACATGTTCTCCTATAATCTAAAAATATTAGAATGATTTTGTCAAATATTATCTTACGATATTACACTTAAAGTGACATCCCAACCTATATTCACGAGACCCTTTGACGCCCACCCCAACCTTCGGCAGAATAGAACTTTTTTGAAAGAAGGTACATTTTCTTTATGGAGCGCTGAAAAAGAGCTGCTCCTTTTTTGTAGGAGTTCGAGCAGGTGGGGCTCCTTTTTGAAAATGGGGAGCGTGAGAGGAGACAGCTCCAATGTTGGGCGTTGGAGAAGGAGCGGGAGCAGCTCAAAAGGTAATGGAGCAAGTAAAGCCCTGCATATGTATACATATATTTATATGTATACATATGTATATATATATATATATATATATATATATATATATATATATATATGTGTATATATATATATATATATATATATATATATATATATATATATGGTTATGGAGGTTAATATAGGTGCACGTGGGAGTATATGGCGTATACCTATATGCAGATATATCGGTTTTGTATTTAATTATGTGTCAATACTATGCGTTTTGAACTAAGTTGGTGAAAGTTTTATAAGGTGTTACCGAAGTAATACTGATACACGCATATAATGATGATACTTTATTTAGCTTTGTGTATGTGTATGTATACGTGTATGTTTCGCGCAGATTTTTATGTGTTTGAGTATATATATATATATATACAGGTATATATATATATATATATATGTTTGTCGATCTGCATGTACTTTGTATGTTAGATGTATTTAAATTTATGTATAAGTTTTGGAGAGAAGTTTACTATCATCCAGATAAATATTAGTACAATATTTTTATTTTATCTTTATCCAAATTGTAAAATACATGCATACATATATATACACATACATTCATAAATAAATGTATATATATATATATATATATATATATATATATGCATGTACAGATATGTGTACATATACAGTAGTGTCCATCCCAACAGCATATTTTTTAATTTCGATTATTTATCTTACTAAAACATTTGTACTTTTTATATTTCTATGTATTGTAATTATTAAATTTAATTTATTTTTACCATTCTTGCTTTTTTCTCATAATTTTATTTTTTGCGCAAAAATTAATATTCATGTTTAAAATAATGCATATGTATGTTTTCATATGTATATATGTGTATATATATATATATATATATATATATATCATAATATGTGTTTTTTGCGTATTTATCTTTATACATAAGTATATATATATATATATATGTATACATATATATATATTTATTTCGTTATCGACTTACACGTGTTTCGTCGTACTGCGACTTTTCAGAGCAAACCGACTGTGACAGGTCTCGAAACTCGACCACGGAAACAGTTGTCGAGTGCTCTACAATTAAGCAATGCGGCACCTTTGAAATACGTTATTGTTTTATCATTATTTTTTATCGTTGTATAAGTATGTTTTGATATTATATATATATATATATATATATATATATGCATGAACTTTTATAAAAATACTTACGGACCATACCTGAAAGATAACGCCAATCCAATATACGTAAAACCCAAAGTCTAATAACCTCCCATCAATCATAAAACATGATCCGAATTCTAACGAACGTAGGCTTATCAATAATTGTAGACACGAAAATGTTTTTTTAAAAACCAAGCACATTTACAATACAGCTCTAAATATAGTGGTTACCATAATTCCGAAATGAAATATAAGAAACAGGACACAAACAATGATAATAAAAGAAAAAAAGAAAAGAAAAAGATATATAATCTAATATACACGTCCTATAACCAGATACTAAAAACGAAACTGGACAAAAAATTTATAAAACTGATAGAAAAACACTTCCCCGTAACCAATCCCTTGCATGACATATTCAATACAGCTGCTGCGAAAACATGGAAATGATAATTAAGGCACCCAATAACAAAATACTAAAAAAGAACAGCAGAGAGGAAGAAAAATAACAAGTTTCATATACAAGTGGCAAATATAGCAAAAATTACACTACGAAGAACACAAATATGAACACTACAAATAAAAATAAACCAAACCCTAATAGTAATCACCCGTATAGAAATAAAAAAGTTAGCAATGAAGAAAAAAGATGTTACTCCATAAATCGTACACTTTGTCCACCACAAAATATATACCTCACCAAAAGTATTGTTTACCAAGCCACAATATTTGCAAAGGAAAGACCAAATAAAAAGAAGTATCAGTAGATTTTAAAACCAAATATTATGACCACCAAAGCACATTTAAAAATATAAAACATCGAATTAAAACATTACTAGCACCCACTATTGGGAGCTAAAAAAATTGATGCTCACAAATAATTGAATCGAAAATAATACGACAGGCTAGTACATGTAGACATTCAGAGGACCCGTGTAGTTTATGTCTGAAGAAGACATTAGAAATCCTAAACTTAAAAGACCCCCACACTCTATTAAACAGTAGAAGTGAGATATCAAACAACTGCCCGCACATAATAGAAATTACCTTAGGCTTACAATATATGAATAAATAAATACATAAACCAATAAGTTAAAAATTTAACAAAACTAAAACCTAACAACTTAAAAACTAAGAGTTAAATAGAAATACAAGGAACTACTTGTTAAAATAAATTCACCTATTATATTGACACAAAAAAGAAACAGGATACAAACAACTCTATAGAAAACAGAACAATAGAACAGGAAATAGGAAGTCAAAATAACTGGGCCTTTGTTCGTGAGAAGCCTAACGATTGACTAAGAGAACAACAAAGAATCTGATTGGTTAACTAGCTAGCCGTGTATATAAAATCACCCGGTAAAACTCACTCCATGCATGGTAGCCTTAAGATTCCCCTGGGGATGAAACGCAGGAGCCTCTGTGTAGCTTAATCGCCATAAATATATTTTCATGACTTACTACCCAGTTTTACTTACCTATCGAGCACTGTTGAAGTAAATACTGAAAATCGATACATAAAAACTGATATCTTCTTATAAATTATTTTGGATGCATGAAATAGTAATAATTATATATATATATATATATATATATATATATATATATATATATATATATATATATATATATATATATATATGCATATATATATATGTATGTTTATATATATATATATATATGTTTATATATATATATATATAACTTTGTGAAGCACAGAAATGTTTGGTGAAACATTATCTTCAAAATACTACACAAGTAAATTGTATTAAATGTATTCATTCTTTATGTATTGTTTTCATATATTACACCGACGTTTATTTACGTTAGTGCTGTGTGTGCATTTATTTATTTATTTGTGTGTGTGGAGGGGGTGAATGTGTCTGCTAGTTGGATGCATTTGTGTTTGTTTGTTTGACGGATTCAGGTGGCTAGATTCTGGAATGGAAACGCTGTATTTCTGTCTGCGTTTAACTTGATATGATAATTATATGTCAAAGTTCTAGCTGATTCACAAAATTTAATAAATAAATGTATTAATAAATACAAACTTAACGGTTTATTATATGTGTGAGTTATTTGAGGAGATTGACTTTTTATAATGTGCCTGTGAGAATAATTATCCATAATTAGATATACTGGTAACTTAACAGCAAACAAGATACAAGTTGTAGGCATATGAACATTTAAATCAAGTGGGATTTATGGATTTCGTTTGGTGCTTTAGTATTATGTCTTTGTAATAATTCTATTATTCTATTGTTAGTGTTGCCGGCAACAAATTTATAAATACTTTTAGGGTTAAATATAGCATTGTTGACAAAACCATTTTCTGAAACATATGTACACAATAATATTTCTTGATGTTGAGTGTTTGGACACTGATCACAAAATATTGATCATGTAATAAACTTCGTATATTATTGAGGTATAATATATGAGCTCTCTTGGACTAAACATTGAGCTAAATTTCACCTGGAATATACACTTTTATTATATCAAATATCATAGCAAAACTGCTAACACTTTTTTAATCATAGCTTTGATATGCTCGATTTCCTCATGTCATATATATATATATATATATATATATATGTATATATATATATATATATATATATAGAGAGAGAGAGAGAGAGAGAGGAAATTGACACTGAGAGATCGTGACACACAGCCTTCGTCAGAACCAGGGCGGCGAGCGCGGGACAATGTTAAATATAAATCAATAAATGTGCCCAGAAGTGGGTTGTACTTCCCTATGACCCAATATTATTAACATAATACAGGGGAAGGGGATTCTCCAGTTCAATATATTACATAGAAAATAAGGTAGAATAACAAGCAATTAAAAGATGACTCAAACACCAAGTTTAGATTTAAAACATATTTGTTCATAGAATACTTAGAGAAAGTATATCTATATACATAAAAGACATGAAGAAAACAAAGTAATATCATAGGGGAAGAGGGACACTGTTTTACTTTTACTAATGGCGAGAAAAATATATAAACAAAATATTGTCCCAAACAAATTACGGAAGAAAAACGGTCTACTAACTCATAGAATGTGGAAGGTTGTAACAGGACTCCCCACATGAGTTTGAAAGTCCAGTTATTTAGGAATGGTACAAGTGAGATTGGATAGCGGCATGAGATAGACTCTGACAATTTTATAAAGTGTAAACCGACTTAATTTGGTTTTTGGCTAAAAGCAAACTGTAGTATCGATTCTGATACATCACTTCATTGGTTCTGTTCTCCGTCAGTGAAGAAATCTTCATGTACAAAGGGGTTCCTTTAGAGGGAGCTAGGATTTCTCAATATTAACAAAAAACGACACTGAGCCTTACTCTAACCTCGTGCGAAAGTAAGTATATACAGTCATATCAAAGTAAAAATGAATTGGTGTAAGTTAATTTATTTGTAAAAAAACTAGTGAATAAGACGATTGTTCAAATAATCTGAAAGTAACAAAAATGTAGATGTTCCCAACATCATCTTTAGTACTACTTAATTGAGTAAATTGTTATAGATGAATATAAGTAAAGTAAGTAGATGTGTATTGTTTAGAGGATTGTCTTCTTATTTATATTATAGTTTCAATATTCTAGTAATGATATTTTTATGAAGACGAACTTGGAGATATTCGTTCAAGATCAGAAATTTTTGGCTCCAAACTACGCTCTTAGACGATCTATTTTAGAAAATATAGCATAGAAGTAAGAGGCTATCTACTAACAATGAAGAGTATTATCTGTTTGCATGTATGTCTGTCTGTCTCTCTGCCAGTCTGAAGCCAACACTATACTATTTAAGCCTAGTGTACTTATTTTTAAACAGTATAGTATATACTATTTCAGACTAATGAACTATATTTAAATCTGCAATTAAAGTGGCAAAGTGTAGTGTAGTAGCTGCTCTGTTGCCATGATACCATCCTTCCAGGCATTACCTCCTCCTTTTTTAGATGTGTTGAGTTATTGTAGTATATATTCTGTTGTCATGGTACTATCATCACAGGCATTACCTCTTCCTATTTTAGATGGGTGGAGGTAGTGTAGTATTTGTTCGGTTGTTGTGATACCATCTTTTCAGGCATTATCCTATCCTTTTTGAGGGGTGTGGAGGTAGTGTAGTATCTGTTCTATTGTCATGATATCGTCCTCCCAGATATTACACCCTCGTTTTTGAGAGGTGTGGAGGTAGTGTATTACTTGTTCTGTTATCATGATAAACGTCTCCCAGGTATTACCTCCTCCTTTTTTAGATGGGTGGAGGTAGTGTAGTATCGTTTCTGTGGTCATTATACCCTCCTTCCAGGCATTATATCTTCCTTTGTTTAGAGGTGTGTAGGTAGTGTAGTATCATTTCTGTTGGCATGATACCCTCATCCCATGAAGTATCTCCTCCTTTTTAGAGGTATGGGTGGAGAGTAGTGTAGTATATGTTCTGTTGTCATGATACTATCCTCAAAGGTATTACCTCCTCCATTTTTAAGATGTGTGAGGATCGTGTGGTATATGTTCTGTTGTCATAATACCATCCTTCCAGGCATTATCCTATCCTTTTAAAGAGGTGTGGAAGTAGTGAAGTATATGTTCTGCTTACATGTTACCAGTCTCCCAGGCATTACCTCTTTTTTTAGAAAGGTGGAGGTAGTGTAGTATATGTTCTGTTGTCATTATACTATCTTGTTAGGCATTACCACCTCATTTTTTGAGAAGTGTGGATTCAGTGTAGTATTTGTTCTGTTGACATGATACCATTTTCCCAAGCATTTTCTCCCCTTGTTTTGGGGATGGGATATAGTAATTGTTCTGTAGTCATGGTACTACCCTCCCAGGGATTACTTTCTCATATACTTTATTTAGGCAGGAGGTAGTGTAGTATATGTTTTGACGTCATTATACCATTCTCCCATGCAATACATATTTCTTTTCTTGATCGGGAGTGGTGAATGTAGTATATGACTTACCTGCTCTATGATTATTAAGTATACTGTTCTATTTCGAACTCACCGAAAGTTCTATTTCAAGAAAAAAAGAGACAGAGAGTGAGAGAGAGAGAGAGAGAGAGAGAGAGAAGAATACAAGACGGCGAGCGTTATTTGATTGATAACATGATAACAACAGATTCTCTGAAATTTATTGTACGAGTCGCTAACAAATAATATATTTATTTTGATTTGTTATTAAAACGTTTTGGCGTTGTTACATTTTACGCCGTAAAGGGTAAATTCTGTTTCAAATCTGTTTGTATTATTCCGTGTTTTATGTATTAAAATAAAGGATGGGTGATTTTTTTTGCATTTATTGTGGAAAACAAACACATTTTACTGAGGAATTAAATAAAACAACTAGCAAAATATGCGAATAAATGGAGCATATATTTGCTACAGAAATAAACTTAGAGACGAAGAACTGTAGACTATGAAAAGAAAACGTCGTATACGTTTGTTTAATTGTTATATTTTTATTGATACGTAGTAAGTTTAAAAATAGTGAAGACGCACATTTTTATTATGATGTTTTTACGTAAACCAAATGACAAAGGTTAAAATAGTTTATTAAGAATTTAAAAAATAATATTCACAAAAATATCTAAATCGCACTTATCTTTTGAGTTATAAACACAGAGTTAAATGCGAAGAATGCTAATTATGTAAACGTGACGTAAGTGATATATAAATAGACCAACGAAAACCGTATAGAGGAAATAGTGAAAGTATACCTGCCGCGAAAGAAACATTATTTGAAGCCAGGCACATAGGAGCACAAGCATACGCACACGCACACGCATACGATTGTTAACATACACATAATGATTCACGTTACATTGTCAATAAACGTACACTTGAATTGTGTTCCCTGTTACTCTAAGATATATATTTCTCCATCCCCACAGTGACACGTCAGGCTAAGTGTACGGGCAGAAAAAGAGGAGACCCTCGTATAGCTTAATTTCTATAAATATATGTTCATACCTAACTATATATATATATATATATATATATATATATATATATATATATATATATATATATAGATTTAGATGTTTCACTTATAAAATAGATCATTCAGTGAAGACCGGGGTTGTTCCAATAAAAACAAGCTCGATGATACTCGATTACAGAGTACAGAATTCCAGACATTTAATTTCCCTGATGATCTGCCAAGCAAGTAACTGCTTGGTAATGAAACACGTGTAGGAAAAACCATTTAATTTGAATAAATAATATTTGTAAGAAAAAATATCTTTAATGGTGATCATTGGTGTCCTGAAAGGAATGCTTTGGTAAGTCTTCATAAAATCATATATATATATATATATATATATATATATATATATATATATATATATATATATATTCTTCGCGGAGGGTAGATTGTTTGATTTTTTCGGCCAGGTTTTCATTGGATGTTTTGCTCCAATTTGCAAAATTAGTAGTGGTAGCAAAACAATAGCACCTTCTTTTGTGCAACAGCCCATGGTTGGGCTTTTAAGCTTCTTGTGTTTGTTTTTGTTTTTGTGGAATTTGATGGAGATAAGATGGCAGGACCTATTTTCTCATGCCTGATGGATGACCCTGGTTGGCCTCTGTTATGACTAGAGCACTATTTCCAGAAACAAGAAGTTTCACATCATTGCTTACATCTTCCAGTCTGGTGTATGAACGGGTGCCGGCCTGCCAGTATTTATTTTTGTTTTTATACATATTTTTATTATTAATTTCCTCATTGTCAACGTGCTGGGTTGCTTGAAGAGACGTCACACCATTTTAAAAAAAATATTTGGTCAGGGTTTACTTCAAGTAAGAAGTATATTCATGTCAGAGCCTCTGACTAACCCCTGTACAGAGAGATCGAAGTATATAAGCATACGTGAATAGTTAATTATTCATATAAACATATATAGAGATTGATTGTTGTCTCTAATGTTTACTGAATATCTTCCTGAATCTATGTACCCCACAAGTCTATACATCATTTATATAGGAAACAATTCTATATTTTGAAATTCATCGAATTTCACAACTTTTTCAATATCATCATTCGTAAATAAAGAGTAGTTTCTGTTATCAAAGCTGCCAAACCATAATTTCTTCTCGTTGGTTCCTGTTACGTTCCACCTGACTTCGCCAAGTATTCTTATCGATTGGGTCTTCGCTGCCGTTTGTCTTTCACAGACTTAATTAGACTCTTATTTCAAAGGAAGCGTCATATATGCAGAGAGCATATTCGCCGGAAGTAACTCGCCGGAAATGCACAGCTTCCGGCTATTTTCCTTACGTACTTATTCTGGATGTTATTCCACGAATGGAGCCGACACTTGATATGCAGAATCTATGACAGTTTATAAATGGAAATGTCGTTTCGGCATATACGGTTCGGGAATCTTACACTATTATGGCGCTGGATTCATCAAGCGCAAATTAAGTTATCCGATTAGAATATTAAATATTCATGATTTCCAGTGAACAGGATTAGAATAATGAAACCCTTTTATACCGGAATACTTCTGTATTCCATCCGCATATCAATTTATTGGTTAAAGTATCAGATCAATGGCGTAAAGAGAGATTCAAGCTAAGGCAGAGAGTTTTGCAGATATGCGTTTATGGGTATGAGGTTAGTTAGCTTGTTAGCATTCTCCGTGAAATTGGTTTCCTGTGACGATCGAAACACCGGAGCCAATGAGACCGTTATACTCGGTTTTCGATCTACTACAAAGACGCCATTTTACAATGCATGCGTATGTAACTTTCAAATAGGTTTAAGCAAACAAGATATCATATTGAAATAGAATTTGCTGAATAGATGTATAAGGGTAAGAGTGAAAAAACTAATAATGTTGTTGTTGTGTACATATTTCTAAACGTGATTCATTTGTAGAAGCACTTCATTCGGAAGACGTTTTTGTAACATGCAGCAACTGGAAAAAAGTATCCACGATTGGGAAACTTTTCTTATATATATAACCCTCAAAACTAAAATTAATAACAACATTCTATATATAATAAGTATAGTAAGGCGATTCCAAGTGCGTGCGTACCTTATAACCCTTAACTTTCTTTTCCTAAAAGATGAAATCGCGGAAGATGCAATGCTAAAAAAGGTAATTATTTAAGATTTGTTCTTATTTAGCTATTGTTTCGAACGTAAGTGTAGCATCTGTTTTGCGTGAAACATTTGCGCGGGGAATTAATAGAATGTATATATTTTACAAACACCTATGGATATATTCTGAAAGTACATTAGCTAGAGTACTTATAACAGTGAGTTTCAGTTTAAACAGAGATAGTGAAATAATACCGTGGTATCTCCGTTCGCGCTAGAAGGATTTTAAAGCACGACTGTTTTAGTTTATTTGTTTTAGATAAACGAAAACAAACATGGAATTTACCCAGGTTTCGCTGGTTATATTAACGAAAATAATGAGACATGTCAGTTCAAATATTCGTCAGATAAAACAGTCACGTCGTTGAAAGAGTTATTTACTAAGTAAGCCCCAGGCTTGACACGTAGCTGGCGCCACTAATACCGAATTCATATGATTATTATAAAGTACTCACCTTCAAATAGCATTTATCAAGATTTGAGTCTAATTGGACGATCAGTTTATAAATTGTAAATATTTAAGTTAACCAACAGATGCTGATTTTGAAAACAATCGAAAAATCAAAATGTTGTCTATTGATAAATTATTGCATTCTGATGGGAACAATACTATTCACGTAAAGCGATCGCTTGATAAGTGTTATTCAGATTATTTTCCGTCAGAAACTACGGCTAAGAGGTAGTGCGCTTTTTTTCAAACCGATCATACAGACACAAATAATGCTGGACGCTCAGATCTTCCAAATGCGGCAGTTGGCATAGGAAACATAAAAAAGTCGACAAAGCCATTTTGGCCGATCGCAAATCAGAGTTGCCTGAAATAGCAGACGAGTTGCAGATATCAGGATGCAGTGAATATTCAATTTTGTAAGAAGATTTGTCAATGAGATAGGCGTGTCAAAAGTGAGTGCCATGTTTTCTCACAGTTAATGAAAACCAACAACGTGTCACAATTAAGCGCGTTCTTTGCAACAGTTACATCAACACAAAAACGTTTTTGCATGAAACATGGACCGACCATTTCGATCCGAAGTAAAATTGCCACAAGGCTGAGTTAATAGACTCAAGTGAATACTTTCCAAAGTAGCATATACACAAATTTCATCAAGCAAGGTTTTGGTTTACGTATTAAGAGAATACGAAGGGTATTTGAGACAAGAATGATTACAAATAGCGAATATTATATTGCACTAGCCGGCCCCGTGTCCTGGCGTTGCCCGGGGGAAATCGAAACGAATTATTGAACTTCAAAAAAGTAACTTGTTATTTTCATTTATACTTTGACTTTCTCTTCTCTTCTCTTCTGGGTCAGAGAAAGAGAAATAGTTCTAGACTGCGACAATTTGAAAACACAATAGTGTATAATCGGCAATTATTAAAATCGAGGAGAGAGATAGGCACCATGTCGGTTTTAAATGTTGGGAAAATCTATCTCCATCAAGAAATTGGCGTCTAGATTGTGACAAAATTAACACATTCCACAGTTTAGAAGTATTTCTTTCTCATTGACCTTGTGCCAAGATAAAAAAATAAATATTTTTTGACTCCAATCTAATTTTACCTAAAAAAAAATAGTAGTTAGTAAATTGGAGGAATTTTTAAAGTGTGGACATTTTCATCCCATGATTAGGGTACGGGTTAGAGTTAGGGTTAGGAAAAGAGGGTAGTTTGTAAATTGGAGGAATTTTTAATATGTGGACATTTTCCTCCTGTGGTTAGGGTTAGGGTTAAAGTAAGGCTTAGGGTAAGGGTTAGGGTTAAAAAAGAGGGTAGCTAAGAAAATGGAGGACCTTTTATGATGTTGATATTTTCCTCCCGTAAGGTTTGGACGAATTTTTTAAATGTAAACATTTTTATCTCGTGGTTACGGTAAAGGTCGGGCTTGGAAATAAAGAGGGCAGTTAGGAAATTGGAGGAATTTTTAATATGTGGACATTTTACTCCAATACTTAGGGTTAGGGTTAAGATAAGGGTTTTACAAAAAGAGCGTAGTTAGAAAATTAGAGGAATTTTTAAGATGTTAACATTTTCCTACCGTAGTAAGGGTAAGGGTTAGGGTTATGTTTGGGGTCTTTAAAAAAGAGAGTAGTGACAAAATTGAAGAAATTTTCAAGATGTAGACATTATTTTCTCGTTGTGAGGGTTAAGGTTAAGGTTAAGAAAAGAGAGTAGTTAGGCAATTGGAAGATTTCTTAAGATATGGACATTTTCCTAACGTGGGTAGGGGTAGGGTAAGGGTTAGGGCTTTAAAAAGAGGAAAGTTAGGAAATTGGAGGAATTTTCAAGATTTGGACATTTTCCTGCCGAAGTTAGGGTTAGGGTTAGGGTTTAAATAAGAGGGTAGTTCGGAAATTGGAGGACTATTTAGGATGGAGAGATGTTCCTCTTGTAGTTAGGGTTAGGGTTTGGGTTTAAAAAAGAGGGTCGTTAGGAGATTAGATGAATTTATAAGATGTTGACATTTTCCTCCCGTAGTTAGGGTTTTGGTTAGGGTTTTAAAAAAAGGGTAGTTAGGAAATTGGAGGAATTTTTAAGAGGTTGATATTTTCCTTCCGTGGTTAGAGTAAGGGTTGGGGATAGGGTTAAAACAAGAAGGTAATTAAGAAATTGGAGGATTTTTCGAAATGTGAACATTTACCTCCCGTCAGTGGAAGTAGATAAATTGATTGTATTCTTCAGAGTGGATGTTTGCATTCGGTGTATCTACGCATTCCCTCGGGCATTTCCCAATTAAAAAAGAAACATTTTTAATTAGGTGTAAAAGTGTTTTTAATTTTCACCATCTTCAAGAAAAACTAAATATATTTATTCATTTTTCATGTTGGATGTATAGGTAGTTGATAGCTAGAGGCGATTACGCATATCAGCAATATACCTTATTTCTCCTTTTGGGAGTCAAACTATGGATTTGGTTAACCGAGAGAGTAACATAGTTCAATTTACTGGTGTATGCTAACAATCTGTATCGTGTAAACATTTAAAACATACTTTCGATTAGGTGCTATACTATAGATAGATTACCTATACACTATGTGAAGATATAAGTAAGATTTTTTGAAAAAGAAAATAACGTATATGTCTTAGTTTTAGAAATAACTGAAGTAAATATTTTACACAATCTATTTACTCTGATCCTGTCCGTTTATGTATGAGATCATTGTTGTCGTTGGCATCTGTCTTTCACAGTAGGGGATATTTAGTTCTAGAACTTTAATAAGTTAGTTTTCGAATCACTGTGATTGTACAGCTCTATCCTGGATTGGCAGGTTTTATTGCAGTTGTCAGATATTAATGGCGTCTGGATCCAGAGCTCATTCCACCGCTGGTCACTTCTTTCCCCACTCCGCTTGCGGCATTATCTCAAAATATTAAAATCAAATTAACTGAATCAATACATTTTAATTTGCTTGTCAATCCCTCTATATGCAAAACGTTTCGATTTGTTGCTTTTGAAATTATTATTATTTTTTATTTCCCTTGGTTATTTGGCTAGTTAGGTGTTTTCTTCGCAATCTAAATCCCTTTGTTATATTTTAATAATAGTATAATTAGAAACACGTGTTTATATAGAGAAACTAACATAGTTAGTTTTCTATATCATAAACGCTTTCCGTTGTAAGACTTAATGAACAGTGTATATTGTAGACTGATTTGTGGACACGCTCCTACCTCGACTGCAACTCACTTGAGTATGTCTTTTGTGCGTGGTGTAGAATAATACCAACAAACACGCACACAACACGGTCGACTCTTAGAAGTTTGCGATCGTTTGTATAAGGGGAGACATGCTCGACAAAGCGGTTGACTCATTTAGCGCAGACCTTGAGATGTTCGTCTTCGCCTACGGCGGTTACATTGTACAATGATGTAGTATGTAACTCTAACTGTGGCTACAGTAAACTGTCGGGTCTCTGCATATATACCTTTTCTTTTAATCGCCTGTTTTGTTTTCTATTTTTCAAGTGTCTGATATTTCTGCAAAACTCTTTATACATTGTACCGAGACTATAGCTCTTAATATAATGTGTTTATGTTTGCATTTTAATCTATTTCTGTTTTAGATGGCATATTTTGTCAGTATCAAACGTACACAAAACTATAGTAACGATTGGGAAATGTAGTAAAATATACGATTATATTTTACCCAACTTTATCAATGCTTTTAGATAAAAGTTAACTACTATTGTAAAAGCGCATGAATTAAGTAAGGCAATCCAGTAGCATATTAATGAGTGTAACTACTACACAGACATGGAATATAGTTTGTAGACTTTACTACACGTAGCCTTCAAACACAATTTTGAACACTCTTCATGAAAGAGTAAGCCTCCCGTGTTGATTAAGATCGAGAGGGAAGGAGGGGGGGGGTAGACATGCACACATATACACAATATTACAGTTTATATGGAAAAATACATTTATAAACTCGACTGTTTTTTTGACACTTGATTCGTGCATGTCTACCCCCTCCTTCCCTCTCGATCTGAATCAACAGACGCCCTCTCTTTCTCCTTCTTTTCCTCTATGTGTCTACCTTCCCACCACCTCTCCCCTCATCATTATTTGTTCCTCTTTCCACCTTATATTTTTATTTATTTATTTATTTATTTGCCCTGTTTGTTTCAGATTCTAGATTCTAGATTTTAGATTTTTTGTTTTCTGTTTTTGTTTCTTAGATTTTTAAATTTTTAATTTTTTAACGGCCTTAATTTTTGAATTGTTAAATTTCTTTCCTTCTTCTTCTCTTTCTCTATCCCTCCACTTCATTCTCTCCAAATATGATCTGAGGTTAAGATCGGATTCTAACTCTGTTTGATGAGATCTCAGTTTATAGTAACTGTTGATCGATAACATCGACATGCCAGTTTCGCAGATTTTGTACATGTTTGTGTAAATAAAATTATCATATATATATATATATATATATATATATATATATATATATATATATATATATATGAATATTTAGGTATATATATATCCATATATATGTATATATATTATGTATATTACATGTGTAAATAGCTCAATTGATCTTCATTCTATATATGAAATTAATGACTACATCAAATGCATTACCAAGGTCGCTCGAGAAATGGTTGGATCATTCTATTGCCAAAAGAGGTATATCCACCAAACATTTGCATGCCAAAATCGGATGTTTCTTTGATGGACACATCAGAAAGTCAAGAACGTTCTCAATCAGAAAAAAAGTACATATAAATGCAATATAGAAATACGTACATACATATGCATATATAAAAACAAATAAAATAGGAGAAAACATACATGCATATACATTTACTGGAAATGTATGTACAAACACTCCATAGATTTCGTATTAGCAAAAATAAACCAGCTGGTAATGACAAAACAAATAACAAAAAGGAATCCAAAGACCTAATTTAATAGCAGGGTTCATCGGGTTTCTAAGTTTACGAGAACATATATTTGCATACATGTTTTTTCATTTGTTATTTTCTTGTATATATATATATATTTATATATATATATATATATATATATATACATATATATATATATATATATATATATATATATATATATATATATATATGTGTGTGTGTGTGTACGTATTCGTATTTTCCCTCTGTAAATAGATTTTAATTTACTAAACCCCATCAACATGTATATTCCACAAAATAAGCTTTGTTTCTTTTAATAAAGCCCATACAACAGCTGGGCGAGACGTTGAGTTATAGGTCTTCCGCATTTCCATTTAAACTTCTACTATCAGATTTATTTCATCCTTTTTATTTTAACACACACACACACACACACACACATATATATATATATATATATATATATATATATATATATATATATATATATATATGCATATCTATCATGTGTACATTTTGCGGTTATCTATGTATATAACTCCCGATCAGTCGGTCGTTCCGTACGTCGTCCTGTCAGCTATTATGCTGGTTCGAATTGTGTGGTTCTTCGTCCCCTCTGCCCTTCTTTCTCTATATCTTTAACATATTTATATCGAGTTCCATAAATGAATATTCAATACGCTTTAATAGTTCCTATTTATTCATGAAAGCACTGATACAAGCTATTGCAAAATAGAATTCAGTTTAATTGTATTTTTAAACTTTTCAGAAGTAGGAAATAGCATCTATATTTTTTCTACAAAAAATATATGTATATATAGAAAAATATTTGAATATGTTTTATTTAATCAACTGGAATTTGTCATCATATATATATATATATATATATATATATATATATATATATATATATATATATACGTATATACGTATATACGTATATATATGTATGTATATATATATATATATATATATATATATATACGTATATACGTATATATATATATATTATGTATATGGAATTAATAGTGCAAAATAATGACGAATATAAAAGAAAATCTGAAAAGAATGTATAGGTACATCGATGTTTCATTCATATGACGACTTATAAGATGTAAAACAATGAAAATCAACTGCGCTTATAACTCTGAAATATTGTTTTCATCATTTTTATTTTTAAAAAAATGTATCAAGATTTTCGTTGATTCTTTAAAGAAAGTAAATTATACCTTAAAAAAGACCGCGGAGAAACGCGCAGAGTACGTTTTTCGCATTGTTCCTGGAAATAGGTTGACGACTGAAATTCGGCTACGCTGGTGTAGCATGACATAATAACATCGCATTACGTTAAGCATTGGTACCATTTTAATATGACTAACGTAATGCGATGTAATTATGTGATGCCACTACAGCGTCGCTGAATTTAAATCGTCAACGTAATTCTTGGAACAATGTGAAAAACTTTCTCTGCGTGTTTCGCCGCCGTCTTTTTATAAAATATTTTCTTTCTCCACCTTTTTTGTTAATTTGCTTTTGTCTCCTGAGAATGATTCGACGAAGGATCGAAAATGTTTGTGCATCCTATGGGACATTTTTTTTCATTTTATTTTAATACAAAAAAGGCCACCGGATAAATAAACAAAATAAACACTGGTATAATTAAACATACGAACTCTGTTATTTCTAACAATGTCTGCATATATATATATTTATATATATATATGTGTGTGTGTGTGTGTACAGGTCTAGTAATAGTTTTTTTTCCTCAGAGACTCATCGATAATGCTTTGTCGATATTTTTCTGAAATTATCTTCTACTACAAACTTGCTGTTTTTGCTAACAAAAATATTCAGGTAAGATTTTATCTATTTTCTGTTCTAATACTTTTAAGTATTGACTTTTCTCATGTCTTGAAGTGCTAACTTTAGCAGCATGTCTGCCCGAACTGTCAGTAGATTCTCATCGTTGGTAAAACTTTTTCGTGAAGTTCGGCTATATATATATATATATATATATATATATATATATATTTACTTGATGAAAATATACGAAAGTGTAAAAATAAACCCACATTGAGTATTTATCATCGATATAGCGGTGCCTAAATAAGTCGGCCGTAGAAGATAAGAAATGTGTGCCCTGAATTGCTGGAAAATCAAATCGCTATTCATCAAATACTTTTTTTTTACTTTGTGTACATCGACCTGTTTTTGAAGGTTTCGAAGCCGTAAAAGAATAGTGTTATTTAAGGCATATTACTGTTTTAACACGCATACAAAAATGATACGTCCACATATATCTCATAGATATCAGTGGGTAAAAGACAGCATTAGAGCCGATCGAATTTGAACTCGGCACAGTCGATAGAATAGAAAGTGATTGTAATGAATCGACCAATACGCACCCGCACTTCAGTTATAAGAAGAAAGAAAACAGATTGTATATGTAATATGACAACCGTCTAAATAAATATATAAATAAAACTAAAAATAATGAGTGCTGAATATGAGATTTATTAAAGATAGCATTCTGCCATTGTCACTGCGTTGCAACTCTATAGTCAGATATCAACTCCATGTCGGCAAAGCGGCTAAAAGCGCCTAGTCTTGTCTAGACAGGGCAGTTTAGATCTCAGGTCGAGACAATTGCTTCTCTAGCCCCACATAGCTGGGATACAGCGAAACAGTATATGTGTAGATAATCAAAATATGATCCCCTTCTTGGGTCATGCACAATCCAGACTCACTAAACATCGTTTTGATTGCAATAACATTGTCTGACAACAGGGGCATTTCCAGCTTACTAAAGGATTTGTTAGCCTTTTTCGATCTGTACTAATATTTCAGAATAAAAAGGTTTATATTGAGAGGTTGGGCTTTCAAGATATAAAAAGGGGTCGGCTACGCATAATCTAGCCTCATTCATGTAGATGTTCGGTTCAACATATTGGGGGCATGGTGGAATTGTGTGCATTACCTTCCTTTTATCCAGATTGATATTGAGTTTAAATATGGCGCGCGCTCTAGAGCAGAGGTCCATTATCACCAGCATGTGTTCCTCAGTGTGAGTAATTATCGTCATTAAAAGCTCTCGCACGAGATTTTTGAATGTCTTAGATGTTTCATTAAATCGTGAGAGTTTTAAATTCCTTCAGGTATTTCGGAAACTCATGAGGAGACTTATCTTACAGTTCTTAACAGTATATGAGATAGTCATACAAAATATATATAGAAAACAACGTTGGTTCAAGAATGTTCCCATGTTGAACACCGTTATTAACAGCGTTAATAACAACATGCCTTTATATCCTGATCGAGTTTACTTAGCATTCTAACTAATTATGGTGGCCAACCAATCTTACAGAGAGTCGTCCACAGGCTCCTCTGTTTACGGTGTCAAAGGTTTCCGTAGAATCAACAAAAACCTGATAAAATGCTACCTGTTGCTCGATGCATTTTTCATGAGGTTTTCAGGCAAAATAGATCATATCTATTGTGCTACGACTAAGTCTACGGCCGCAACCCAATTCCGTGATAACAGAGGGCCACATACATTTAGTAAGCAGGTTGAGAATAAGCATTAAACATACTGTACTCGCCGCTTGAAAAATATTCATGATTAAATTATTCTCAGAAGCTTACCTATTTGTGCAAAGAAATCATAATAGCGTCTATCCAATTCTGGGGAACAGTGGCTCGCATCCATACATTAGATATCGGACGGTTTATTTCTGTAGCAATCATATCACACCCAAACGAAGAACATCAACGAGGATATCACAAAATGTAGGGGCTTTTCCAATATTCAATTATTTAATAGTATCATACATCTCAGGGACGTAGGGCTGGCCCATCATTTTGTGGTTGAATGCATTCCGTAGCAGATTGTTGGTGAAATATTCATCAACCACTGCCGGATTGTAGAAGAGATTTCTGAATTACTTACTCAACCTTTTTATAATGTCTTCGGAAGTTTTGTGAAGGAGGGGCACATCTTTGGATATCAGTGGGACCAAGAAGTACGATTGAGTTCCAGAGACCTGCCTAATGAACAAGTACGTAGTTTTGGGATTTTTATGTAGTAAGCCTTCTGTTTTCTTTCAGAAACATCCCACTAACAGTGTTTCTTCATTTGCGGTATATGGTGCTTGAGTGCCGATTTTTCCATCCTTGAAAGTCTACTTGTAGAGAATCGCTGTCTTTTTCGGGTGCGCTGAGCTATCGCCGGTAAAACTTGTTTTTTTTCTTGTAAATCTTTTAGTTATGCTCATCGTACATATCGTGGTCAATCTGCTTCTAACGAACAATAACGTTTGAGCAAGCCTTGCAGATCAGTTATTAATTTATTCCATACACCCGCAAAACAGTACATAATCGGGCGCAATTTGAAGATATCCAGTTAAGTCATGTTTTGCAGTAGAGATACGTACTTGGGAACTTTAACTCCTTGGGAATAAGACTTACACATTATATAGAGCTTTAGTTTTTCACGCTAAAGTTTGTAGTCGGAATCACATTATATGCCCAGCATGACTCATTCAGTGCACACAATTGAATGTCTCGCTCATAGGTGATAATATAATCGAGGCTTTTCCCATGGTTTGACCGTTCGAACATCCTAGGTGCTTTATGTGCCGCCTTCTGATTTGAAATACAGTTGCGAATCGAAATTAAGTGCTGAGTTAGTGGAGGTGAAGACAATGCTATTCACGCTCCCAGATCCATGTTTTCCTAATGCCGTTAACGTTTAAGAATCCATTCCTACACGGATGTTGAAGTCTCATAGGAAGAACATTTTTATCAGCGTCTGGGATTGAGCTAAGTACATTTCTGAGATTTTAATAGAAGCACATGACAGTGAGAAACGTAAGCACATGATGTATTTGTAAATCTTTTTATATAGGTTGTGTGCCACTAAAACTGAACCCTGCCCCACCAAAAACTAATAAATGTATAACTAATGATACACATATTGCTTATACCCGCGATAAGACAATAATATTAATTATATATATATATATATATATATATATATATATATATATATATATATATATATATATGTATATATATATACGATATTAGCGTTTTATCACAAGACCACGACCACCTTGCTGAAGTATGTACGATTTTTATCTACCTTAATTTGGTCCGTTCGTATGTCTCTTAAGTTGGAATTTATTTTTATTACTATTTGTTTTGGGTTAGAATGGTTATTATTAACTATTTTTGGATTACGATACCATTTCCCTACCCCTACTCCTTCTTTCTGTATCTTCTTATTTTTATTTGTATTGCCATTGTCAATTTTTTAAATTTTCTCATATTTCTTCATTTGATTTTCCTTACCTATTTGACTTGATCTTATTCTATCTTATATTACTTTTACTTTGAATATGAATGTTTATCATTATTAACATTATTACTACTATTATCATTATTACTATTATCATTATTATTATATATTATTAACTATTATACGTTATCTCATATTATATACTGTATATTATTAGTATTATCAGTATTAACACTATTATTACTATTACTAGTATGGCCATGCTCATTATTATGATTATTATCATTATCATTATTATTATTACCACTATTAATAGTATTACTTCTATTATCATGATTATCTTCATTATTTTATCTTTATTGGGTATCTTTATCAGTATTGCCATTATTATTATTATTATTTAGTCACTAGGAGTTATCACACTGGTCATCGTCAGTGATCGCCCACCGCAAACAACCTGTGGTATTCTCTGGAGTCTGAGTGAAAACACGTCTCCTCAGACCTCCAGTATGATCCACCTCTTTTCGTTCATCACCGCTGATGACCTTGCGGTATCGCAGCAGCCATCTACCACTGATTTCCCGCTGGTAAGGGCCATTGGTCTTCTCTGGGGTTTGAGTGGCAGCAAGCCTCCCCAAGGTCCCAGAGCTGTCCACGCTCTTCCAGTGGAGGTCTGGTTTTCGCTTTCCCTCCTCGACCCTCTGTCCATAATTTTCGTGGTGTCAGCCTATGCTTGCGCCTCTCTCGTGCGGTTGTATTCTCTTCGGTTCTGTTTTCTTGTGCTTCCATGTGTTTCTTCTCCATTCGTTGCTTATGTGGGTTTGCTTCCGCATTCGAGGACATTTCTCAGGATTGTAGCTGTTTTGATCATTACTGTCCTTTGTATGGTCTCAGTTATCCCTTTGATTCCTATTTCTCCTAGTCTTTTCTCCATGTTTTGGGGGGCTGTTCCTAGTGTTCCTATGATTATTGGTGTGATACTGACTTTCTTCATGTTCCATATTCCTTTCAGTTCTCTGGCAAGTTCAGTATATTTGCTTCTATTTTCCGTCTTTTTGATCTTCACTCTGTGGTCCGCTGGAACTTATGAAGTCTTATTATTATTATTATTATTATTATTATTATTATTATTATTATTATTATTATTATTTACTCACTTGGAGTGCTCACACAGGTCATTAGTGATTGCTCACCGAAACCGGTGGTATTCCCTAGAGTCTGAGTGACAACAAGTCTCCCAAGATTTCCAGTATTCTCCACCTCTTTTCGATAGTCATTGCAAATAAATTGGCGGTATCACAACAGCCGTTTACCATTGATTTCTCGCTGGTAGGGACCATTGATCTTCTCTGGGATGTGGGTGGCAATAAGCCTCCCTAAGGTCCCCGCAGTCTCAGCACTTCCAGTAAAGGTCTGGTTTGTGCTGTCCCTCCTCGGTCTTATATTCCTTGACCCTATGCAAATATTTTGTGTGGTGTCAGCCTAGGCTGGTACCATTTTTAATTTTTTTTTATTTAATTTTTCTTTCTTTTAAATATTTTTTTTTACGTAATTTTTTTTTGGGGGGGAGCTGATTATTTTTTAAAATTTTTTTTTGGGGGGGGGAGGGAGCTGATAGTGTTTCTTGCTATTTCTTTTCATTGGTTCACTTTTGTGTCGTGTCAGTTGAGGCCAGTGTAATTTATTGGGAGGAGTTGGGTAGCTTATAAAGCGAGGTTTCTTGCATTTTCTGTTTCTTTGTTTGTGAGGTGTTCTTTCGGGGGTTTTGTTTTCTTCCTGTAGAAGATTCCGTGTGACCCTTCGTAGCTTATGCAGGTTAGTTTCCGCATTATAGATTATTATCATTATCATTATTATCATAATCACTATCATTATTTGTTTTAAATTTTTTATCTGGCATTGCCTTCATCAATATTGTTACTTCGTCTAATTTCTTCACTAGATAAAATCCTGTTGTCCACAAATTTATTAAAATACATTAATAACTGTAGTTAGGTCTTTCTTTCTTCTTTTAGGATTCTGTCTATGTAATTTTATTTTCGGCTAGAGTCTGGCTGTCCGTATTCGGTGGGCCCCACGTTTGGAAGAGAGGGGTTAAAGTTTAACTTCGTGTAAACATATCATGACAAATATGAATTCAAGGGAATTATCGACGTATTTTAATAAGACAAATGTTTTTTGTCGTTCCAACTGGAGACGCATATAATCTGACCTCTTTATATTCCCCTCCCTTTCTTGTTTTGCTGATGTAAACTTAAGTGTGTTGCTCGTCCCCCTTATTTATTCCCCCTCTATCTCCCTATGTAATTCCTTTTTGGGCTGGTGAATACTTCTTTTTTTTCGTCATTTTCAATATGTAGCTGTCCCGTTAGCATTCTGAAGAGGCCAGGATGTCGAATTAAATTGTAATGCTGACAGTAACACAATGTGTGTGAATGTTTTCTTTATATATATATATATATATATATATATATATATATATATATCTATATCTATATCTATATCTCTCTCTCTCTATATATATATATATATATATATATATATAGTTAATTATTCGAGTTCAAATATTTAAAAAAATTAAATGAAAGCAAATATTTATTCAAAAGTTCTCAATACAAAGTAGAGCGTTAGAATAAATGGCATGACATTAAAACAGCCTACACAAATTAATATAGGCCTTATGCATATCACCCGTTATCGAGTTTGTCACAGCAATAATTAAAAATGTCTTTAGCTACTTTGGAAAAAAAAAATTATTGCCGTGAAAGCCTTATATTTTAATATAGATATGATAATACGAAATATTATTTCTCAAATAATATTCAAATTTTGATCAAAGTCCATTGCATGAATTTCAGAATAGTTCTCCAATGTAAGCCTACAACTTTAATGATCTTAAGAAATAATAATTCAGGAAATCCAGCGTGAATTAGTGTCTAATGACTATAGGTCAACTTCAATTCACACCTGCCATATTTGAATAGTTGAATTAGATATTAAAACCATAACATACGACTAAGATACTGACATTTTGGAAATAATTGTAATTGCAGTTAAATATCTATTGTTTAAATTTCACACAAATCGAGGGTATAAGAATTGTCCCGAAGGCTTTCGACTTCTTTGGATAAAACTAAATAAATTATATATGACCAATATTAAAACCCCTTAATGGGAGCAGCTATTTCCTGCAATTAAAATGATCAGTTTATTAGTTAAGGAGTAAAATACGTACTTACGAATATATAAATTAGAAATTAATCCTTTTAAAAAAGCGTTGTGTATTATTAAGTAAGTCCTGGGGGCCAGACAAAGTATGAGTATTTTGAATACATGTTAATTTATTAAAATTCAACTTAGTTTTCACTAGAACAAGTTTTCTTTAAAAAATAGTGACGTTTTTTGCTTTTTTTCGTGACATTTAGTCAGTAGAACATCCGTACATGCTGCAACAGTGATGTTTTTATTTTAATGTCTTAGCAACGGGGATATTTTTATTTTAATGTCTTAGCCACGAGGTGAGCGTGTGGGTACGCGTGTTATGAATTATAAATTGTTCCTCTTTGAAAGCGTTGGGTATTGTGAATAAGTAACTTTTGAGACCTAGACAACGCACATGTATTTTATTACATAAATATCATTTATTTAAATATATATATATATATATATATGTTCACTTACAAAGATTAACATGAAGAAGTAATGAAGCAAATTCAATGCAAATTTTATAAAGTTGAGTTTTTAAAATGAAGGATTTTCCCCATATTATTAGCTCTGAAACCTTTTTTAAATACGTCAAAGAAACTGAAATATGGCGAATAATAATTAATTGCTGTCTAATACCTATTGTTAAAAATTCACAAAATCAGAGACATCTGAATTTGCAAGAAAGGTTCCCATCCCATTTTGATCAACTAAATAAAACTAAATTTCTCCTAAATTACTACTCTTTATGCGTAGTAACTGTGTTGCAATTTTTTTAATGATGTGTTAATTAGTTTATAAGTCAGTCCTTTATATATATATATATATATATATATATATATATATATATATATATATATACATACCTAGCTTTATATAAATAAACATATTCACGAATAACCAGTGCATTAAAACTGAAGTTAGAAACTTGAAGGCCTGTCACATCCTCACCGGACAACTAAGTGAACAAAACTACTACTGAGCATGGACGAAATCATATCGTTTTCAGGTTGTAATAAATGTTATACCTTTGTGTATTTTTTGATACTGTTCAAAGGGGGTAATACATTATTTCTGCACTGAAGAGTGTTGTCTTACGCTAAGTAAAATCATTGTTTCTCCGCCAGACTCCTCCAATCATAAGAAAGGGTATATATATATATATATATATATATATATATATATATATATATATATATGTGTATATTCCAATATTGTTTAAAATAACATAATTCGTCTTTTTAATTCTACCTTTATTTTCAATTTAACTGATACGCTTTTTTGTATTAAAATAAGAAAAATGAATGATCCATACGTTTCACAGGTGTCACGAACGTTTTTGATTCTTCGTCGAATTATCCTTAGGTGTCAAAAGCAAATGAACAAAAAAAGCTGGAGAAAGAAGAGAATTTTAAAAAGACGGTGGAGAAACGCACAGAGAACTTTTCCGCATTGTTCCAGGAAGTCATTGACGATTTCAAATTCAGTAACGCTGGGTGGCATCACAGAACAAAATCGCTTACGTTAGACATTCTAAAATGTTACCACTGGTTTCATTTGTGATGTTGCTAATTTAAGGTAATCGTGTTTTTATGTATATAGCTTCGAGTATTTTTAATTTTCAAAAATTGGTTTCGGAATGTATAATTTTAGTATTATTAACTAGAATTTGCCTTAATAAGAGCGGGCAGTTATGTGTTTGTAGATGTTTGTAAATTGAATTACTGTTTACAATATACATTGTGAGCCGGCACGATAGGCTAGTGCTTTTAAAACCAATGTAGTTATTAGCTGTATAATTATTATGGGAGTTACATTCTCCAAAATGGCATTTAAATTAATCAACAAGATTGGTTCTTTCTAGTGGTCTTTGAGTTGGAGAGGAATTGGTTTTTACTACAAGATTTTAGGTTTTAAATATTGTATGATAAATAATGAGTCTAATTTTATTGTTATTGTCAATTTAGGATACGTATCTGTGTATAATAATGGTTATGTTTTTGTTTCTTCTAATCTAAAATTTGTTTGAATTTGATTACAATAGTATTTGTGAATAGTGTTTGCGTTGTGATGTTGAAGAATATTATTAGTAGTAGTGTTGTTTTTTTAAGTTTCGAGTTTCATGAACGATATAATTAGGGAATTCGTTGTTAATAAGTACTTGTATTATAGTATTTCATTCAATGAATACCATTTTTTTAGAGGAGGAGATTAATTTTGCATGACTTACTACATTTTGAACAATACTTATTATGTAGCGAAATTTAAAAAAAAAACTAGAATTTAAGCTGTTTTTTATTATAAGAGAAAGTGTTAAACGATTTATTAGAAGCGTCAATAAGAACGGCTAGGAATGGGATTTTGTTATTTACGTTCTGTTCTATGGTAGATTTAAGAACAGTTTTTTTGGTAACGGACTTGAAGTGTGTGTATTTGTTCATTGTTATCAGCTAGAACAAGAATATATTCGACATAGCGTACTTAAATAGATGTTTATTTTAATGTTATTAAATATGTTTTTAGTTTTGACATGTAGATTTTGCAAAGAATCGGAGCGTGAACCGAAATCATTGAAACTCGTCAAGTTGAGTGTAAATGTTTCCCTTGAAGTCATAAAAAGGTAATTCGGTGGTACAGAGTAATAGTAGCTTTTTTAGTAGTTTTTATTAATTTTAAGTGGAGGGACCGGTTATTGTATATATTATTGATGATTATGTCTATTGTTTCCTTAACAGGTATATTAGGGAATAGTCTTTCTACGCTTGGGGGGGGGGGGGGCAGTGACTTTATTATTTGGTTGTTTGCTTTGTAAAATTTGTAATAGTTATTGTGTGGATTTAACACTGTACTTGCTAGGTAGATACGTGCTGATGAATTAATTTAAGTTATTTCTTTAAAAATACATAGGCGTAGTTATTAGGGATATGATAAGTCGAAGAGGGGAATTAGGTGTATGTATCTTTACTGTTCCGTATAAATATCCTGCTTTGTAATCGCCAATTATTTTGGGAAGTTGATAATTATCGAGGTGTGCATTGTAAGCAATGATAAGTCTTTACATGTGTCTTTAACATGTTCGTAAGATTATTGTTAATAATTCTTTTGAATTTAGTGTGGTCATCAAGAATTTTTTTGAAGTTTAGTGTAATAGTCTGATTTATAAAGTACGACACATATGTTTGTTTTGTCGGTTTTTTTATTATGATATTTGGATGATTACGGTGTTCATTAGCGGTTTTTTCAGATTGGGATTTTATAATGAATTGGATTGGATGTTAGCAAGTGGATTTTGTATAGCTTCCGCTTATATGAGACTAGCAGGGGTACCCGGCGTTGCCTGGGGCTCTCCCTCCTCCTCTCTGCAAGCAAAATAGGATATTGAGCACTTTTCTCCCGGACAACGCCGAGTATTTAGAAAATCAAGATGGCCTTCAGAGCACTACTAACATCACTCTTACAGATCCCCCCTCCTTTTCATCTGCACAATAGTCCGAAGAGCACTTTTCTCCCGGACAACGCCGAAGCCTCTGGGTCCTAAATTGACGAAGCCCCCCCCCCCGTGCTGGGTCCTATACTGTAGAAGCACCCCCGGTGCTGGGTCCTATACTGAAGAAGCGCCCCGGTGGCTATACTGCAGAAGCACCCCCGTCCCTGTACTGCAGAAGCCTCTGAATCCTATACTGTAGAAGCACCCCCGGTGCCTATACTGCATAAGCACCCATGGTCCCTATTCTGTAGAAGCATTCGGGTCCTATATTGTAGAAGCACCCCCGGTGCTGGGTCCTATATTGTAGAACCACCCCCGGTGCTGGGTCCTATACTGTAGACGTACCCCTGGTCCCTATACTGTAGAAGCAGCCCTGGTCCCTATACTGCATAAGCACCCATGGCGCCTATTCTGCAGAAGCATCCGGGTCTTATATTATAGAAGCACCCCTGGTTCCTATACTGCAGAAGCCCTTGGGTCCTATACTGTAGAAGCCCCCCCCCCCCCCCCGGTGCCTATACTGCAGAAGGACCCCCCCGCCCAGGTCCATATACTTCAGAAGCCTCCGGGTCCTATATTGTATAAGCACCCCCGCAGATTGAAGATGTTGTATAATCCCCCCCCAAAATCCCCCCCCTCAAAAAAAATTCTCCTCCACCCCACCCGCGTCTTAAACATTAAAAATATAAGTTTAGGTTTCTAGGTGCGGATGTGATTGAGCAACCCTTGTTTCACTGTTATTGATACATCCGGACAGAAGTTATGGGATGACTTGATACAACGGGACAGTGCAGTTTTATCAAGTTGTTACATGAATACATTGGCTGATTTCAAAATCACCAGTAAATAACATTGAAAAAGTTTTAAAAAACCAGACCCGCCCCCGAAAACTGGCCCCGTTGACCCCCGGGGACATTTTTTTTTGTTGTAATTTTGAGATATTATGCTCCCAGATGTTGTCCGGTCCTAAAGATGTCGACTTGTCGACAGTTTGCCGAGTAGTTTTTGATAGTCGGGATGTGATGTGATTTCATGTTTCTAGTTTAGTTATGTTTTCATGTAGTAATTCTGTTTCTGCTTTTTTGTTTTGTGTGTTATATCGATTTAAAAAGTTGGCAGTTAGGTCCAAGATTTAGTAATTCCTTTTGCGGTTTTGTAAGTTCGTGGTTAGATACATTCATGTAGTGTTCCGTGTGGGTGGGTAGTAAAATGGATCCCCTGTAAAGCAATGTTCATTGTTTTTGTATATACCCGGTAAGGGTGTTCGTAATTGGTAATAATCCGCAAGCATATATATATATATATATATATATATATATATATATATATATATATATATATATATATGTATGTATAACGATTCTCTTTCCCAGACAGTATATTCGTCGTTTCTGGACTAATCAGTGTTGCTTGACGTAGTGAGCGAACAAAACGCAAGTTTTGATGTTTGAATAGAACCCTAAAACATCTTATGTTTTAAAATTAACATTTTCTGTCCATTCACTTTTGAAATCATTTCCCGCATAGTGCACCACGCTTACGGATGAAGGATGTGTCGAAATTGACCGATAATTTTATTTATAGATTCTAGTTTTGACTCTGCTGCCTCTGGTTCATGAATGAATAGAATTATCAAATATCAACGTAAACGTCTTTATGATGACGTAATATGATGCTTAGGCGCTTATACAGTTCCTCTTTACTATCTGCCGTCTTCCTTTCGTTTGCGTTCTAAATATAATTATTTGTAAAGTCTTCAGCGTTTCGCAAACTTAAACCGCGTGTTCCTTATTACGCGAATACACCGAAGTTATGCGTTCCTCATCTGCATAATTACCAACTAGTGGCCGGAATCCTAAACAACGGTCACGTGATATTGAAATCAAGATAACGCTTTTGACTTTCATGCAATAAGATATCGTTCTCTGTATATAAACACGCACACATGTATATATGTATATTTAGTTATAAATATATAGATGATCAAATGTATATATTTGTATATATCGATGCAGGTATATATATATATATATATATATATATATATATATATATATATATATATATATTGTTGAACAAAAGAGACAACTCATGTATAGATATTCTTTAGTAGATCATTTCAATATTCTGAATTAGGAAAACTCTTCGTACAAATACAACAAATTTAGAATTTAGTACTAACACACAAACACTCGATATATTAGAAGCCCTATATATAAAAACCAAAAATACCTTAATTGATAGAATTTACTTTAATATCACTAATAATATTCTAAAATGTGTATAGCTCAAAATATAGTTTCGCACTTAGTACATAATTCCCGCCAAAATCATTTTTATAAATACTAACACATGGTCTATATCTGATTAACCTGATTCCCCCGAAGATGGCCCTAGATGGGTCCGAAAGTACTTGGTAGACAAATTCCAACTATGACAAATTCATCAGGCAATTTCACTACAAAAGTAAGATCCTGATTCGGACTATTGAAAGGATCTACCAAAGGATATCTAGACATGAGTTGTCTCTTATATTCAACAATAGTTGCCTGCAAGAGAAGATGCTGCCTAGATATGTATGTGTGTTGGGTGTGGGTGTGTGTTTTATATACGTATATACATGCGTATATATTTGTGTATAATTATATACATACATATATATTTCTATTTAGACGTATTACTGCATAGGTGTATGTATATATCTAGGAGAGTTTGAATTACCAACAGGAAAGTTTGAATTACTTACTAGACACTATCCTCGAGTGGAGTCTCTCTCTCTGTACAAGGGTTTGTCAGGACAACATAACATGAGGATACTTCATACTACAAGTAAACCTCAACCAAATTTTCAAAATAACATAGGATTCGAAGCATAAATATGGTCCTCTCGACACCGCTATGCACTGGCTCATACGAAAAATTGTGTACCTTCTTAAAGTAATGTTACCTTATATATAAGCCAATAGCTGGATACTCCAAAAGACTGTATGGATTAGTGTCTTGGTATCAAGTAAGACTACAAGACCAAAAAAGATATAGTATATCATACTAAACAGGTCTATTCGGGAGAAGAACATCGATGTTCTTAATTTTTACAAACTCAACGTTAAATAGGTAAAAGAACACTTTCATCGAACATTCGAATATATATGTATTTCATATAGAGAGCAAGTGTTAGCCCCAGGAAAGATGCCCATGGTTTTTGAGAACTTCGACTGAAATAAAATGAGACAAAGAGAGATTGCATATTTTTATATACATGTATCTACATTTCTCTCTCTCTCTCTCTCTCTCTCTCTCTCTCTCTCTCTATATATATATATATATATATATATATATATATATATATATATATATATATATATATATATATATACACGAGGGACGTTCAACAGGTAATGACCCTGATCCACCTCCAGTTGTCTGACTTAGATGAAATTTTGCATGTGTAATGAGTTCTATCTATATAGGTTATGTTGCAAAATACAGCTCTGAACTAATCGTTGTGTCCGATTTACATGTCTTTGAACTGAGTCAGGTGTGAACTGGATCCAGTTGAGTGTCTCGCAGTGATCCGGTGTTTGTATTTGAAAAGACGCACACCAAATGAGACTTTTGATGACATTAAATAAACTTATGGTGATGATGCCCCATCATATGACCTTGTAAAATGCTGGAATCCTGAATTCAAACATGGTCAGAAGTCTGTAGAAACAGCTCCCAGACCTGGTCGCCCCTCTATTGTCCGTCAAGTGAAGGTTGCCATTTTGGAATATCGACGCATAACTATTCGCCAAGATGTGTACAGGGTAATTGGAAACTATCGTTCATGATCATTTGTATATGCATAAGGTGTCTGCCAGATTGATTCCCAGGTTGCACACACCTTTCCAGAAGAAAGAACGCGTCGAGTACACGATGATGAATTTGTCGATGTCCCCAGAAGATTAGTCAAAGACTGATTACACAAGATGAAACTTAGGCCCATCACTATGATCTAGAGACAAAAGCCCAGTCAATGCAGTGGAAGCAATTGGACTCACCCCCTCAAAAGAAGGCACGGGTGCAGCCCTCCGCTGGCAAGGTCATGCTAACAGTCTACCGTGACCAGGACGGAGTAGTGATGACAGATTTCCTGGAAAAGAGTACCGCAGTTACAGGAGCCTATTACGCTTCACTTTTTATGAATTCAAGAAGCGTGGCAAGACCAGCAAATATATCCTCCTCCTGCAGGACAACGCTCCGGTCCAGATCAGAAGCACGGGCGCGTGGTTATGAAATAATCCCCCATCCCCTTACTCTCCTTACCCTGCACCCTCTGACTTTTACATTTTCCCAGCCATGAAGTTTTGTTGTAAAGGAAAGCGTTTACCAGATCCTTCGCCTCTATTTCTGAAGTTACGACGTGGTTGGAGGACCAACCTGGGATGTTCTAAAAAAACGGTGTCCAGAGATGCATCAAACATTTTTTTATTAATATTTCACGTAAAAACAGATTAAATACCAAGACAGTAAATACTGTCAGGTAAATAAAAAGTTCCAGCACAAGGTAATCTTAAATTTTCGAAAGAAAAAATTTCATTCTCAAAAGACTAAACATTAAAGACCGAATGGTCGAAATAACGAGATGCACCGATGGAAAAAAACGGAATCAAACTGTTGACTAACTGCCGCAGAGGATTGGGAGTAGTAGGTACGCAGAAACCTACATCGCATTGCTACAGCCTCGGATTACAAACCTGCACTTTTCCTAAATCTGGGAGGTGTGACCTGAAAAAGGACAACTAGGCCATTTCGAAGTTTACAAAGGACATAAGTGACAGATGTATGCCGTGATTACATTTTAGGTTCCCGAAAACATTTAGACAACTCGGAAACAAGGCATAGTGATTGTCACGACAAGTCCGGCCTCTACAGATAAGCTGAGTTATTCAACGACCAATGAGATTGCATACTCGCTGAGAAAAAAATTCCTCTGAGTGATTCCGAGTAATTCTTCCTATAGAGCAGTGCGATATGTGAGAAGTAAAGAGAGAGCCCACCTTTTTGCAGTAGCCGTAACATTATCTTCATTTTTTTTATTCCATTTCACGTTGCCAGTGAGTGGTAAGCCAACGAGTTAGAACGTTTGCCTTCGAGAAGGCTCGTATCTGTCTTGAAAGTGATGGGTTGGAAAGGTTTCTTATTATTGTTAAAGGAAAATAACTTATGTCTTGGTAGCATTCCTTGGTCTCATTCAACTATGGTCTGGATGTTTTTTTTCTAACGAGAAAGACTTTTTTTTCATTATGTGTGTGCTTTAATTTGTTCGCAGATCGCGTAATTCTTTTTCATATTACGGTGAAATGATTAATTCACTTTTTGCTGAGATCATTCTTTTCGTTCGATGTTTACAAAATTATTTTTTCGTCTCAAGTTTAAATAGCCCTTTATTTTTATTTTCGGTTGCAATAATTATTTCACTCTAACGTTGAAATAATTCTTTCATTTTTCGATGGGAGCATTCATTTCATTATATGTTGAGTTGATTTTTTTTGTGTTACGTTGAAATATTTCATTTTTCGGCCTACGTTAAATGATTCTTTTCCTTTTATGTAAAAAATAATTCTTCTCCGTTTTACATTGTGATATTTTTTTTATTTCGTTTGAATAATTATTTTTTCTTTTATATTAAAATAACTCTTTCTCGTGTTACGTAGAAATGACTGATTTTGGTTTTACGTTAAAATGACTAATTTATTTTACATTGGAATGATTTTGTTACGCCCTCATTTGAAATTACTCTTTTTTTATTTTCCATTGAAATCATTATCTTCGTTTTATGCTTAAAGTATTGTTTTTTTATAGATTGAAATTACTATTTTTCCGACTAAGTTTCCGTATGCATTTTCATTTTGCATTGGAATAATTATATTTCGATTTACGAAATGATTTCACTAAAACATCATTGAATTTATGTCAAGCATGTATATGAATTAAATAAAATAATTGCAATTTTCATGTTGAAGACGTCACGTAGAAATGGGTTCGAAAGTCGACAAAACCTCTTCGAGCGGATCTATCCGTCCCCGATACACGACGTTACTTTATTCGTGTGAGGTCAACATTTATAATTTAAATTCAGAGCGAACAGAAATACGCTTGTTGGGAACGTGAGTTTGCAAAAGTAAATATTAAGCTCTTCATTTTTTTCTTGTAAATTTTTATTTACACTCTTCCCGCTAAATATGTATGTAAACACGTATAGAGATAAGAGATACGTATGCATATATGCATATATATATATATATATATATATATATATATATATATATATGCAGATGAATTTATCTCTCTCTCTCTCTCTATCTAACTATCTATCTATCTCTCTCTCTCGCTCTCTCTCTCTCTCTCTCTATATATATATATATATATATTAATACAATTCAAATTAGAAGCAATCATTCACTTTTAAAGTGTGGAATGATTTGTCAAGGATTCGACAAGAAACGGCAACAAGAAAAAGAAACAAGATGGAGAAAACAGAATTTCACTATTCTGATAACATTCGGATTTATTTTTGTAATCTTGGCTAACACTTGACAAGCCGAAACGGTTATTGTATTTTGTGGTTTCGCTTTTACTGTATTCTATTTCTTCCTATCTGTAATCAATCAGACATTTTACTAGAATATATGTAGTAGGACCGGTAAACGTTATTCCTCGAAGAGACGATTTTTTAACATCTTCTGTAAACTGATGAAAATTTCTAACATATTTTAAATTTGTTTTTAATTTGACTAATATTTATTGGACACCAATTAAGCAAGCTTTGGCCTTAAATGTTAGCCATTTTCCAGAATTAAAATCATGTCATAAACTTTGAACAAAATTAGGATTCTAGATATAAGGAGGAGAATAGTTATCTATTATCACATTATATTGATTTTAATCTTCGTTAATAAATATAAAATTGCCACAAAGCGGTTCTCTTCGGGAAATACATTTAACTTGTTATAGAACGGGTATTATTCTAGTATACATGTATATACATATAAAAGAATATACATATTTGGGAACACAAAACAATAAAGTAAAGAAAAATATATTTCCATGTTCCTTGCCGTGTGGTCTTGAGTATATACTTCATGATTCATAATGATTCGAGTTCAGCCGTAAAGCATTTAATATACAGAGTGTTTCAAAAGTCTTGGGAACATTACAAATGCGTATATCTCATGAACTATTCCAAGAAGAAAAATGAAACTGGTGCCATTTTAAAGCTTGCTCAATCAAGTTTTTGGTCATACTAATGATTTTCGTGTTATCTTTCCAGGCATTTTGCGTCCTCCAATTTGCAAAGACTGAATCGTGGACATGTGTTCAGCGTGCATTTCGCAGGAAATTTAAAAAAGAAGCCCCTGAAAGGAAATCCATTGTCAGATGGAATGCTAAATTTGTGAAAGATGGGTGTTTGTGCCCAAGTAAGCGACCAGATCGCCCTTCAACTTCAGAAGATGCAGTTGAGCAAGTTCGGACAGCCTTTCAGCGGAGCCCCCGTAAATCAGTGAGAAGAGCCAGCAGGGAACTTCAGCTTGCTCCAGCAACTGTCTGGCGTGTCTTAAGGAAACGACTGCAAATGGTACCTTACAAGCTCAAGTTGGTCCAAAAGTTGAAGGACACTGATAAGCCACTTCGCCGTGACTTTTGCATTGCAATGCAAGAGAAGTTGGAAGATAACGGCTTTGATGACCGGCTTGTTTTTAACGATGAGGCGACCTTCCATCTGAATGGCAAAGTTAACAAGCATAACACTCGCATATGGGGTACTGAGAATCCTCATGAACTTCTTGAGCACGAGCGAGATTCACCAAAAGTGAACGTGTTTTGTGCAATTTCCAAGAAAGGTGTCTATGGACCGTTCTTCTTTGAAGAGGCAACTATCACTGGTGAATCCTATCTCAACATGCTGGAAGACTGGTTAATGGCTCAGTTGGAACAAGCAGAATCTGATGACTACATTTTTCAACAAGATGGTGCACCACCACACTGGAGTCTTAAAGTAAGGCAGTTTCTTAACACAAGGCTGCCTGGTAGATGGATTGGGAGATCTGGGCGAGGTGATGACGTTCTCATGCCCTGGCCTCCTAGGTCTCCAGATCTTACCCCGTGTGACTTTTTCTTTTGGGGCTTTGTCAAGCAACAAGTCTATGTGCCGCCCCTTCCAAGAGATATTGACGAACTAAAGGCTCGAGTAACGGTAGTTGTGGGAACCATTGACGTCAAGATGCTGGAACGCGTTTGGCAGGAAATGGACTATCGACTAGATGTCTGCCGTGTGACGAATAGTGCTCATATTGAGCAACTTTGAAGATTCCCCACAAAACTTGAAACTTTAACCTTTCCAACGGTACCAATTTCATTTTTCAACTCCTAATAGTTTTTGAGTTATTAAAAATCGTTATGTTCCCAAGACTTTTGAAACACCCTGTATATATATATATATATATATATATATATATATATATATATATATATATATATATATATATATATATATTCAAGAAATAGTTTCAGGTAAGATACTCAAACTATTGCTATATTTCATATAGATTACATTACACACATTCTATTAAAAAGTAAGATAATATGACGCTTAGGAATATATTAAATACAGCAGATAAAATTAAGCTCTATGTTTACATGTTATGACAAACGGAGCTTGTATATTTTTTAATTCAGTATAATACTAAATTTTCGATATAATTAATATTCTTGAGTCATGCTCTAAAATTTAACACTCAAAAATATTTTTCTATATGTACACGTGTTTCAGAAAATATTTATTATCGCCATTAAAAGTAAAAACTTGATGATTATTTGATTTTACTTTGTCGCATATACTTCGTATCAATTCGAAGTCAGACACATTTTAGTGGAAATATTCAGTTAAAAACAACACTAAATCCAGATAGTTACATTGTTTTCGTAATGATTTCATTTAACACAGGTGATCTTGACATATGGTCAAACACCCATTTCTATAATAGGGCAATTTAAAGAGAAACGGCAAGCTTCTACCATAGTTGTTGATCGATTTATTTGCCCCAAATCGAAGCGGTTTTTATTTTACAAACACTCATACATGGTAGAAGACTAAAAAATATCGTGTCATAGTTCCGATTATGTGTCTGTCTTTCATATTTTAATTAATATTTTCCACTAACTTCAGACATTATCAAACATCTACGCTGTGAAAATAACATTCAGGGAGATAATCACGTAATAACCAAGTGGAATTATTTCTTACTGAATAGGTATGCATTACGGATAGTGAATTGGTGATAACTTTCAAAATTTAAATAAAATAATAAAATAAGTCATACAACCGAATTTATCGAGTATATAGGTTGGTGTGTGTTTCCTAAAAAGCTTTATACATTTATTTGATACTAGTTGACACTTACGGCAAAGACAGAACTAACTCAGAATTTACGATTTTATTATAATGAGATAGGTATTAAAATATTCTTTAAATATGCAAGTCTTGATAGGGTTTACTAAAGTCAATTGTATCCTATAGAAATTAAAGTCATTTTTCATGAGGGAATATTTTGACTGAGCCTTGTCCTATAATTCATGCATTTAAATGGCAAATTATTATGTTGATCCTTACGGCATGTTAATAACTATCACATTAATTCAATGCTTATCAATATACACCGCTTTAAAGGCTTAACCAGATAGTAAGCCTGTCCAGGGAAACTGGAGAAATTTCTTTACTAACGAGCCAACAAGGTTATAATACAATTAAATTGAATTACAGTGAAATTAAATAAGGTTATTTCTTCATGATATTTTTTTTATTTACGTTTATATGTTAATGTTTCATTCTCGGCAATTAGTATTACATTCAAATCAGTGTTCATCATTGTTAAATCAGATACAGTTTTATATCATTGTTACATGTTTGCACATGATCAAAATAAATAACATTCATACATTAATTTAGTAAGATTTAATTTCATATTTTACATTCCTATTTTATTCTTTAAGTATATAGTTCAATATCGTATTACAGGCGGAAACTAAAACTAAAGAAAGACGATACATTTTAAAGATAAATCAATTAGTGTTCCGCAAAGTTCAGTTTCATAAACGTATATTGTTAAGAAACATTCGATAAGCACAACCTCCCATTTAAAATTGCTAATATTTGCATCATATTCAACCCATAAGCATAAGTCAAAAATGAAAAAAGATTCCCTGAATCTAATCCTCCTTAATAATCCTTACTCCATCAATGTTATACATTTTCTGATGTCAAAATCATGTAATCGATGATCATCAGAATTGGAATAACAATTCAAGATGCACCAGAATCATAACTTTATTTTAATTATCGTAAGAGGAAACAAAATTAGGTCAGAACTGCTAGGGGATTAATGTGACACGTCATAGGACGACGGGTATTCTTATAGTATTTATATGAAGTTAGGTATGTGTATATGTTCATATATTTCTATAAACAAGATACTTTCTATACTAATTAACTGATCATTATGAATTTTGGTAGGTGGAACTGTAGTCGATGTTAGCTATATTTAGTTTGATTACGTGTCATGTCATGAGAGAAGAGATACGTATAAACCCTTTGTGAAATTAAATGTAAAACTAATACAATTAAAATGGCAGCCCACTACAAATAACACCCACGCAGAAGAAACATCACACGACTAAGACATACCTCAAACTGTTTAGCGCAGTAACAACAGACAGTGTCAAATTGTTAGCCGCATTATTTGCTTGGGATTCCGTTTCATGAGACTAAAAAGGAATTCCTAAATCCTCCTCACATATCTTGAAGTCTATTTTCTTTCGGAAGTTGGTTTACCATTGAATACTCAATGGATACAAATAAATTTGGAACGCTTACTGAATTTTATATTACAATTGTTAATGACACATTTCTATCTACCTTGGGATGTATCGAGCCTCTTTTCGTGAGAGACAGCGTAAGAACACGACTTCGCTGTGTTGTCACAACGTTAGCCCTGACTTTCCCTATTTAACTAGCTAATCAATTATTTTGTTTTTGTTTCGATTCGATTGTATTTTTCTTTGCATACATAAATTAATTCACTTTTTTAAATATTTTCCGAATCTCACAATACTGTGTTTAGATTAACTCAACGCCTTGTTTATCAAATTTGATTAATTGACATAACACAGTTTCGTTTAAATTTGTTTGAATATCACAATTTAACATAAAACAAGGTAATGCAATCAGAATGACACGAAATCATCTCGTGACACAAACTAAATTCACACTACATAACAGAATTAAAACATGACCCACCGACCATGTAACGCATCCTCACCGTAAGACTACCCCAACGTAAAACAACCTCAAGCAAAAAGAACGTGAGAAGAAAACCCGGTAACATAACTAAACATTAACACTATGCATACGTAATAAAACTCCAAGGTAAAGCTACCACAATGTAACAAAGTGCCTAGTCACAGAACCATTATGTAACACAACAACAACTTAACACAACTGCGACATCACACTGTTAGACAACTCTAATACAACAAAACATTAATATAACAAGACTCTAACAGAACCTTTTTGAACTTAACACATCAATAAATAATACAATCTACACTGACAAAATGTTAACGTTGTACACACAAATGCTTATAACTTAGTACAATCAAATGGTTACACATTAAAACTTTATACTTTATACTTATAACACCATGGTTATACATTATCATTTTGTACAATCGAATGGTTATAACTGTGTACAATAAAATGGTTACACATCACAAAATGTTAACTTTGTAGAATCAGATGCTTACAATTTCTAACATAAAATACGCACAACATAATACAATTAAAGTATAATACAACGAAGAAGTTACAGAAAAAGAACGTTACACAACTACAACGTACCACAAGCAAAATTGATTTAAATAATCGCAATGTAACACAAACCAATACCACTTACTACCATCGCAAGGTAAACAAAACAACAAAGCAACTTTAACATATTGTATTACAACGACGATAAAATTGAATAAAACACTTACTCATTCATAGCCTTCAATTACACGGTCGTATATCATCCACAATATACATATGGAACGCTTGTTCCCGTCCCGAGACTAAACTGCTTTGAACAAACTAAGACAATGAATCCTACTCGGGAACAGCACCAACATACTCCAGTATACATCTTTAACGGCACTTCAATTTTCTTATATATAAAACTTAGTCAGCCGGATTCACTAAGTTAGAGTAATCGTTGCACCTGATAAATCGATATTTGATTCTAGCTAGCGATATATTATGTATTGTTTATTCTCCTTGCATCATTATTTTACACGAGTATATCGCTTTCGTTTCTCTCTGACCATATTCATTACGACTATGTAACAGTCTCGACATGTAACCTTACTGATTAAAACAACATCCTACGCTTACACCATAATAAAATGAAATGCCCATGCATTTTATATTTATGTTTATCAATTATACACATAATTATTTATTTACGATACTTTTATACTATAATATAGTTATCTTTCTTCTGACAATATCTTGCACTGTTAGTTTCATGATTGTGGCAATTGATCGGTTATGGTTATGGTTAGGGTTATCATTCGTGCATAATACATTCAGCATGATAAACGCAGTGATTTTGTTGTCGTTCTTTCCCTGTTATTTCTAATTCCTACGTCACCTAATTATCTGTGATCTTCGGAAAGTTATTTATCAGGCTTTAGCCTTGGTATATCTCAACCAATATCGTAACGCCGGCATTGTGTTGCAAACAAATTTCTGACAATCTGGATACAAGAGGCACCGTGTTATTTTCTCTCTCTCTCTATCTCCCTCTCTCTCTCCCCTCTCTCTCTCTCACTCCCCTCTCTCTCTCTCCCTCTCTCTCTGTTGCCGTTGTTTCGGTTGATAGTGATTTTTTTCTAAAGTTAGCCCCACCCCTTGTATCGTAAACATCTGAGAGATTTCTCTACATTACATCGATAAGGACATCGGATCAAAGATACTGGTTCCAAATCTGTCGTAAGTTTCGATCTTAGATCAATCAGTTTACTGTGATACTGGACGCATATTAAAACATACACACATACACACAATTTGCTTTATATGTAGATAGTAATGTTCATGGGTTATTCGCTATGTATGAAACAAACTAACTTTGCTGTTGTTTTTGAAATTATTATTTTTTTATTTCGATATTTAAAGCAGTCCTCCGCTGTTTGTCAATACATTATATATATATATATATATATATATATATATATACTAGCGGAACCGTGCACGAGCATTGCCCGAGAAAATTCAAGAACGCAGAATTTAAACGTTAATGTTATTTCATAACTACGAAAAGAACATCCTCGCAGCCACGTACTTACGAAGAGGCGATTTTTTTTATTATTAGTTGGTTTTAAGTTATTGTGTCTGTTTACAAACACTGAAAGGAAAGTAATATTTTATGTGAACTTAAAATTGGCAATCCCGGTTGTAATAAGAATAAAGAGAGGTACCCCCACCATGGCCAAACTGCCGTAAACAATTGGCGTGGAGATCACAAGCCTTCCCTAGATTCCGGGGGCAGACTGCTACAGAACGTATTGTCGTGTTTCCGTCTAGGTTTTCGTGAAAATCACCTACGTTGAGTAGAATCGTAAATCAACCGCAGTCAAGGTAAAGAAAGAGGTTTCTTCGTAAGACAAGTGAAACAACAATAATGCCAAACGACTTTTGCTAAGAAAGAGATATTTAATGATATCTATGTGTCTACTCAATTTACATCAGCTGGTGGTGAAGAATAAAGAAACAGAGTGTGTCGAGCACTTCTTAGTCTCTTTCGGTATGTTTTGTTTGATGCTTCCGGGTCCCCGGAAAAAAATGGGTATTGCAAAAGATATATATATATATATATATAGAGAGAGAGAGAGAGAGAGAGAGAGAAAGAGAGAGAGAGTGAGAGAGATAGAGAGAGAGGGGGAGAGCAAAATGATAAATAGAAAGTAAGAGATAGCTCACTTGATGAGTCATTGTAAAAGTATGGCAAATTAGAACAATTAAAGTAGAAGTTTTTTTAAACATAAAATAATCACACCACTGTGGAATCTCAACAGATTATTACAATACTTCACCCAGATTATTGTTCTCAATTTGAAATAATCACGATATGTTGTTGATTAGAGATTGTTTCCATCAGTCCGTTTGTCTGTTTGTCCGTTCGTCTGTCAGTCAGTCACAATTTTTAAAAATGTAATAAATACATTGCGATTTATTTTATTTAAAAATATCAGAGATATTTACAACTTTTAGAAGTCGAGAATATTACATATTAGCGGATGCCATGGCCAGAAATCGAAACTGAAACATTCAGATCTTTAGTCTGACGTTCTACCAAGGGAACTTATAAAGAAGGCTTTATAAATAGAGATTAAAAGATTACGAACATATTAATGCTAGTACTATTAACATTACGAATTTGTACTTAACAGATTTGTAAATTTATGACAGGATTAAACGATCCCAAATATATAAATAATATATGCAAATCTCTATGATTACTTACGTTACTAGACCAGGGAAATATAGGTGACTCATTTGAGCATTCCAAAAGTATTCATAGAATGCATAAAATATTTTAAAAAATATATTCATAATATCTATTATTGTACTTGTAGTTTATTGGCAAGATGATTGTGTAAACGAGATTTACGACACAATTGTGTTTTTAAGAAATGAAATATGTAAATATACATCCTTAATAATGAAAATAGCTTTCGGAGTGTCATGACACACTCTAGGCAAGATAATATCGTTTATCACCTTGCTTATTAATTAGAAAATCGCTACGTTAACACTAGAAAGATGAGTATTTCCACCTTCATTTTTACATATTATATGGTCCCCTTAAACTCTCAGAATTAGAATGCTCCTTTAGTCGGTGGCATACTTAAATGGTAATATATTGTAGATATATATTTTTTATCTGAAACAGAGAAAATGTAAATTAGTATAGAATATTGATATTCAAACCTTTTACTGCTGCTGTGTACATCTCCGAATGTCAGCCATCGGCTAAGGAAGCAGCAAATTTAAACATGAATGAAATATTTTTGGTGGGATGTTTCTTTAATGCATGTGTACATATACTTGTTTTATTACCGGTAAAATATCAATCATGAGTGAAATAAACTTAATATACTCATAAATAGTTCTAGAAGATTATTTAAATTTACATTGTAGGCTATATATTCTTTATGCGTTTTCATATTATATATTCTGTTTCAACATTTGAAATAAGATAATTTATTACAAAATCTGATTCTCAGAGCGACATAACAAGTTTGCTATATATTTCTCCATATATAAAACTCAGTGTTTGTGTTTAATATATGTATTTTATCTATACAGATAGAGGTTAGAGAACCTAGAAAGAAATCTAAAAATGTATTCTAATATTGAATTTACTGGAATAGACAATGAGAGTTTTTACAAATCTAAGAGAAAACTACTTACACTGTTATGTGTTCATAACTCTTCTAAAACCGAAGATATGTTTTTTTCTTTATGGAATATAAATATTATGCATGAAACTTAGTTGGAAAAATGAAAGTTGTTATGGCTGTCTATGTACCCTACTAACGTACGGGTGTTATGGGGACCGACCCTATTTTAAGACTTAAAATATATCCTATTTTGATTAAATTTATATCATGTGTATAGTTTTCCCCGAGGAAGACAATGGAAGTTATTAAGATGCACCTGTGTTATTTTTTTCATAAAGGTCATACAAGTAGTTTACCATCATCAGCAAACAGTTATATTTCTCAATTTATATTACTGGATAAGTAATTTATGAATATCACAAACAACAGTAGTGAATATATTTCTGTTATCCGGAGAATAAGTATTTTTATGATGACAACCAATGTATGTGCTGATTTTTAAAAAGACGTGAATTATATATCTTTTTTGTTGTAATATATTACATGATCTATACAGGTGTTTCAGATATTCTGCAATATACACATATGAATTTAAGTGAATGAAATATTCATAGCAATGTGATGCAAAATAACTAAAATATATTTATATATGTACAGCCTAACCTCTTCGGGTAAAGCACATTTTAATTTATCATGATCCTGTATTGTTTAGGCTACTTGCAAATGACGTCAATAGATCTTTCTGACTCCACTGCCATGATTAACACACTATATACATGCGTAGGCTTCTAGGTTGCAGATCTCTTCACAAACTAATGTTGTGATTACTATAGAAGTTGTTCTTCCTGGTAAGATATTCACAACAAAAACGGGTCATCTAACACTCTCCGAAAAAAGTAGTTCCTTTCACACTCCATGTATTTAGCGTAAAGGGAAACTTTCATGAAGGGAGCTTTTTTGCAAGGTCGTTTTCAAATGAACATGTCAACGAATTATCGCCACGAACAGCGCTATTTACACTCAAACGCAGTTCATACAATCATTCAATGTTATTGCTTCCATAATGTTCCTCATATTCCAGCTGATATTCGTTCTTGTCCATAGTCGAGTAGGTGTTGGGCCTGAATTACATGCTAATCAATAGTAAAAAGAAAGTAGTATACCAATAAGTAAGTCACAACATAATGCGTTTTAACTTTCGGAATATTACCTTTTCTGTGCCCCCCCGCCCGAAGAATATTAGACATGTTTCGATTTTAAACTTACTTTCTATCAATCAAAGTACCAATATGTGTACTTAAAAAAATCGGCTATGTTGTCCTCCTTCTCTATCTAGAAGCAATGGATAACCCTGAAGCGATGTTTGTGCAATCAGGACCTTATAGTGCAATTATATTTGTGCAATGCCAAAAGCCACATTCCGCATCCGGCCGTGCCTAAGCCAAGTAACAATGATGACTAAAATATTACAGGAAATAACGCTGGAATAAGTTGAGAAATACTGATGTGAATTCTGTGTTTTTCCTTTTAGACTAGTCAACTTCGGAAAGGTTATAGAGTCCTGTCATTACTATTATTAAAGATTAGAGTTGCATTACATAAAATTGCACAACGAAGATTACAAAATATATGTAGTGAATTTCTATAATGAGATTAAATGATGCTATATTAGAGAATATAGACATTATGTTCTCGGCGCGGACAGGTGCTACAACGAATTTACACATTACGTTTTTTAGAAGTATTTCCTTCTAATAATTTTCCGGTGATATTATCTGACCTAGTAGGCGCTCGTCCGATTTCATAACTGTATGCCGCGATCAATAGACCGCTTTTCTTGTACCAAACGGTCATAATTGATGAAATAAAAGTTACATAAAATATTTTTCAGGTGATATTTTGTAGTTAAAACGTATTCAAATGTATTGATATTATTATTTTTCATGAAAATTAAATATCAAGTAAACATGGAATTACTGAAAATCATCAAACAATGCCAATAAATAAAAACATTAACATTCTTTTTTAGTTAGCAATAATTGATATTGGTGTGAACCCGTCTAAATTAAACTCAAAAGAGTTATGTATGATTGTTTGATACAAGAGAAACAGTCTATTAATGTCGTCCGTCACATACGAATTCGGGACAGCAGCCACTAGTTCAGACAATTCAATCTTACCAATTTATTAACCATACTAATAAAGTCTTATCTACCCTATGGTTTTCTATAGTATTTCACAACTCATAGCAAAAAAAAATAAATAAATTCGGTCACTTAAAAATATCATTAGAATAATTGACAACGACCAATTACGGTTCCTAATTCATCACGCATTTGTCATACATGCATAAACAGATGTAAGTTATTCTACTGTCAGTATTCGGATGGTTGTTTTAGAAGTCACAACAAAAAAGAAATAATGTTATTAGATTGAAGCTTAACTATTCTTTGCTGGATGTTAGACCACTATATCTAAAATATTATTTCTAGGTGAGATTTATAACATTTCGAAAGACGCTCGTATTTTCATAATTTCTTACCAAGCGTTGGATAGTGATTCTACTGGTTTATATTCTAAAATCGAATGGAATGATGCACAAATAAGCATGTAATATTGTTACAGCCTTACAGGTTCGGCGAAGTGAATATTAAAAAATGTATCAAGATATGGAATGTTTTTTGGCCTTTTTCAAATATATCCCAAGAGATTGTTGAGCCTTGCTCGGCAAAACAGCAGAGGTGTATGCAATAGCAGAGACGAACGCCTCTATAGACACATCTTTCGTTCGTTTTTCTTCGCCAACGAACCGCTTTTGGGAGTGTCTGTCTGACGGGCAGTGAATCAATCAACGATTCCAATGAAATAGGAATGAGCAAAAAAGTAATAAGGAATATGAAAATAACCTATTTCAGCGAGGGAAATCTCACAAGGCAAGCTGAAGACAACTTGATGCAGCAGAATGGAATTCTGAACACGTTCCTCCCTTAAGGAAAGACATTTCGCTAAAGTGTGTCGAAAAACGTCGAGAGCTACGCACGTGTTAACACTAAAAAAACACGTGGGAAGCACAGATTTTTCTAAAAAATTTACAAAAATGAATAAATCATACATAGGAACAAGGAAAGACACATAACCATATAGACACACTCTCATATATATATATATATATATATATATATATATATATATATATGTATATATATATATATGTATATATGTATATGTATATATATATATATTTAATTAATTATTTTTTCATGAATTAAATGTATTTTAGGCAGGCAAAAATTAATTAATTAAAATTAATACATTTTAATTAATATATATATACATATATATATATATATATATATATATATATATATATATATATATATATATATATATATATATATATACATCAATTGATGGCACGTCCGATTAAGGGCGAATGAATGCAATCTCTTCATATTCTTAAACCGCTCAGCAAGCGAGTAAATAATAAATGCACCAGTAAACACACCGGTACCTATCGCTATAAAAACAATAACAAAACAAAAAAATACGTACATATATATATATATATATATATATATATATATATATATATATATATATATATATATATTCACAGGGGGATTCATAAGTCACTTAGCTATTATATTTTGTAAATTCTAAAGTTAAAAAATACGGTAATACAAAACAGAAAGTTTATTCAATAAATTCATTTATGGGAGTTTAACATTACATCAAATTCTAAAAATTTCCACCATCGTTCTGCATGCAGAGCTCCATTCTTATTTGCAAGAAGTTTACGACTCTTTGCAGAATATTTGATTGATTATGAAATAAATATATAGAGAAACAAATATATGAACGAACAAATTTAAAATAACAAATAGCAGTAATTAGAGAGTAAGATTACAATCATCAAAAGTTAATAGTATGTTTGTGCTTCACATGGTAATCATTTTAAATAGCTAAGTGAAGTAAATTATGAATCACCCTGTATATATATATATATATATATATATATATATATATATATATATATATATATAGTCATCCACATATAGACTGTTTCGCTGTTTCACAGCTCATCTGTGCGGCTAACCAGTTAGTGCCTCAAGCCGGAATTGAAACTCGACCGTCGAGCTGACGCTTCTACCCCCTACGCTATCATGCGACACTGACTGAATGTAAGATATATCTCAATGTAAACATTGCAATTGCCGTGGCTCGAATTAATTTTACCTAATGAGCTATGCCTTAAAGCTAATGCCAGTTGACGATATCCTTACAAATTAAGCTCTACCCCGGGAGAGAGCTTTATATAGTCATCCACATACAGACTGTTTCGCTGTTTCACATCTCATCAGAGTGGCTAGACCAGTTAGTGTCTCAAGCCGGGATTGAAACTCTGACCGTTGAGTATATATATATATATATATATATATATATACCAATTGTTTAGATGTGGATTGATAATTTACATAATTTTGGCTATTTGGACTACATTTCTGATCTTGAGTGTTATCATCTGTTATCATCACAACGGTTCGGCCGCCCTAACCTTTGGCCCTTTTCATGTCATCTCTTCGACTACGGGAATATTTCTGTCGAACTCGGGAATCTGGACAGTATTTCGAACGGAACCCTTTATTTAGAGTTGGCATGCTCTTGTACGCCCGCAACAAGGATTAAACGTTCAACCTTCAGATGACGATATATATATATATATATGTATATATATATATGTATATATATATATATATGTATATATATATATGTATATATATATATATGTATATATATATATGTATATATATGTATAAATATATATATATATATATATATATATATATATATATATATATATATATATATATATATATATATGTAACAAGTTTGCTCCACAGTGCTGTCCATGTTCCATTCACGCAAGATATCATCATTAGCTTCCAGAGATATAATTCTATACTACTGCGCAAAAATCAAGTAAATGTTGAAAATATATACACAATATATATAACCTTATGCTATTATGTGTATATTGATTAAATATATATATATATATATATATATATATATATATATATATATATATATATATATATATATATATATATCCATTTTGTTGAATTCTTTACTCAGATGGATTTTTCCTTTGGTGTTTATTATTTTTGACAAAGGGAAGATTTTAATAATAATCCGGACAACACACACACACCCAACATCACTACATTTCCTGTTATATAAGATTTTAAGAAAAAATAAATAGCAAGTCCCAATTCGATTTTTTATATATATATATATATATATATATATATATATATATATATATATATATATATATATATATAGGTTAAAGGAGCTTTGACCAATTTGTGAATTAAGAAACATGTTGTTAACATTTCTATGGATATGAACTATGTTTAATGCATCGCAGACTTACCGCTGTAACATGAACGAATATAAAGGGGGATTCAACTATATAACAGTGAAAGATAAACAAGCGCCTCAACTAAAACTGTCACATAGAAAACGGTGATCATCAACTGTTTTACATGTAACTGTATCGGAGATGTAAAAAGAAAACAGCTATCAAATTCATGGCTCTCTAGTAGTACTCATGAAAATACAATTTCCCGAATAAGCAAATGCAGACACAATTAAGTTATTATTCTCTAATATATCTACTTTTTTAAAAAGTTTATAATTGAGCAATTGTTGGTGTTAGTCATTCGTAATTTTAGCGTTCTATTTGTTACATGTATATGCAATATTTTTATCGCGACAAATAATAATTAATTCAAGTTATTTCATAAAAAAAGATAAATGATGAACCCTTTCTTAAAATATGTTAACTTTCAGCGGAGGGAATTTAAATTAAACTACAAAGTAATAAATACGAGGCAAGTGTTCAGAAATAGAAGACCCTGACTGACCTACGTCGTCTAACTCTCTCTTTCTATCTCTCTCTCTCTCTCTCTCTCTCTCTATATATATATATATATATATATATATATATATATATATATATATATATCCCTCCTCACTCCAGTTGCATGGAGAAAGCCAAAGGGTTGCACTACTCCCAACCGCAGCCACCGTAAAGTAAGCAGTTTACTCTACGACGACCACCGGCCAACCCGTTAGCAGCCAACATTTATTTTGATTAAAATTCAATAAAGAAATGGTAAGTTATAACAGATTACACACACACGATCGCACAGGTGAATTGATTTTCTCCTTCTTTTAATTTCTTGATAGTTTCTGGTTAAAGATAAATACATTTGTGTTCTGAATTTTTTAGATGCGGATTTATTATTCAAACTACAGTTTTCATTTTGAATGTTATTCTCACAACGTTTCGGCCGAAACGTTGTCAGAATAACACACAAGATGCGAACAGTAGTTCGAATAATGCAACTAATATGAATACATTTGTGCAAAAATTAACCAAATGTTAATATTTACTAATATGAATAAATGTTAATGTTTATTTCGTGATTCTCCAGGTTTACTTCCATATGAAATATTACACTTAAAAAGAAAATAGCACAAAAATGTTGTCATGTACTTACTTGTTAGGCTAAACAAATACAGTAGACCAAAGTTTACGAAAATTGACCCAGTATTTTTGGTTTTAAATGATAAATTCAAGTTTTATTGGTAAACGCTTTCTGGCCACCAATTCAGCGTGATTAAGCTGAACAAAGATAATTCAGACTTAAGTAACTTTAACATCGTAGTAGAAAGCGTTTTCCGATGAAAAATTGAATTCATTTTTGCAACCATAATACTGGATGAATTTCCGTAAATTTCGGTGAACTGTCATATTTTACCCTAACAGGTAAGTACATGAAAAAGTGTTTGCGCTAATTTATTTTAAAGAGCAATATTCCATACGGGGATTAACCTTGAGAATGAGAGTTTATCTAATTTAATGAATACATGCTAAAGTGTTGCCCTATGTTTACAAAAAACTGATGAATGAAATGTTTATTATTTGACATTTATGTTTCAAGTATTTGAAGTAGAAAAGTTTGCGAAGCGATAACCAGCTAGTAAAATATGGAATTGGAATTTCATCGCCAGACGCGCAGATAAATGGACGTATTCTAAGAATATTTATGTGTCTGTGTTTTGATAGCGTCCGAATTCTCACTTCGTAAATGCAGATGTTTTGCCAACCGTAACCGACAACATCAGGAACGAAAGACAAAAACAGCTCCATATCCCACAAGGCCTGTCGTATTAGACGTCTGAATCATACTTACTATTTTACGTTTTCTATTTGGAGATTTGTTGCCAGAGCGTTCAGTAAGAATCATTTCATTGAAATTAGAAATAAAAGTCTTACGAAAATGACGACACTGTTGTATAGTATTGAAAATCTAGACCAATTTTCAAAAAAAAAACGTAAAAAAATGTTCTGACACCGGAAATATTAAACGGTTAAATTAATGCGCTTAAACACACACACACGCATATATATATATATATATATATATATATATATATATATATATATATATATATATATATATATATATATATATATATATATATATATATATATATATATATATGTGTGTGTCTCGGAAGTTTCTCAACCATTAAACTTATATCAAAAAAACAAAAAAGCCTGAAGTCCCAAGTCGTGCAGGGGAAAATCACTCATGTAAGTCAATTTAATTTTTACAGTTATTATATTAGTTTGCTTCTAACATTATTTAAGGGGGCATCAGTTGTTTACCATAAAAAAACTGTTTCGGGAATGTATATATACTTATATTTTTATATATATACCGGCTGTCTCGAAGTATTTTTACAGACATACCTCATATACAGAGTTGGGTCTGGACATACAATTAATGTGATCGGCAAAACAATAATCCTTAAAACGGATGATTCCCAGTAATAGAATGAAACACATATGTGTGTTGATAACAATTCGAAAATACTTATCATACTATTGTTTATAGATCCGTTAATAAGATGATTGGCCTTGTCAGAAAATTATGATTAGGCTGTGAAATTTTATGAGTAATGATAAGTTGTGTCCAACAGGATCCTTGAACACTGTTCATGACACTCTTCTAGACATATCCACCTGCATAGACATAAATAAACCTGAATTCGCTTTTTTTTTCTTTCAAAAAATATTTTTCGCATCGCGTGAACAATGATCGTCCACATTGATGCTTCCCGGAAAATGGGTAATTAATATTTATCGTTATATATATATATATATATATATATATATATATATATATATATATAGTCATCAGTGCGGCTAGACAAGTTAGTGCCTCAAGCCGAAATCGAAACGTAACCGTCCAGCTGACAGCCGGCGATGTTAACCCCTACGCCATCATGCGACACTGACTGAATGTAAGTTGTATCTCAATGTAAACATTGCAATTGCCTGAGCTCAAATTAGTGTTTACCTAATGAACATTGCCTTTTTTACGCTAATAGCAGTTGGCGATACCCTTTCTTGGCCTTTTGGCTGAGATCAAAGTGTAGTATCTGTTCCGATGGATACTGCACCCCATAGACTGGTATTGTCTTTGCCTTCGGGGCTTGATTTACGCCATCTATGGGTCTGTCCTGTGCAGTTCTAGGAGGTCCACACTCCCAGACTTCGCCTCCCCTCTTTGGGAAGGAGTAAGTTTATTGCTTACTGCCTGAGGCGCCCCTACCGGGCTACCCAGGCAATTTTACAACCCCACTTTCCCGACCCGACCTTGGGTCACATCTTACTTGTGGGAGTAAGATAAAAACTGGCCTTGTGCCTAACTCCTGGAGAGGAGTAAATCAATACCCTTACAAACATAAGCTCTACCCGGGGCGGGGGGGAGCTTTATATATATTCATATATGTATTTATATATATATATATATATATATATATATATATATATATATATATATATATTCATATATATATATATATATTCATATATATATATATATATATATATATATATATATTCATATATATATATATATATTCATATATATATATATATATATATATATATATATTCATATATATATATATTTATATATATATATATATTCATATATATATATATTTATATATATATATATATTCATATATATATTCATATATATATATTCATAAATATATATATATATTCATATATATATATTTATATATATATTCATATATATATATATATTCATATATATATATATTCATATATGTATATATGTATATATTCGTATGTATATATATTCATATGTATATATATATTCATATATATATACATATATATCTATTCATATATATATATATATATTCATATATATATATGTATATATATATTCATATATATATATATATATTCATATATATATATATATATTTATATATTCATATATATATATATACATATTCATATATATATATATTCATATATATATATATATTCATATACATATATATATATATTCATATATATATATATATTCATATATATACAGGGTGGCGCAAAAGACGCGCATTGGTTTGTTTAGGAGATAGAAACTAGAACATTTAAGGTAATTTAACAGGTTTTTCTGATAAATTATACATCTATTTGGTAATTTTGTTGCAGTTGTTTGTAAAAATAATACCCTGTAATCGGGCACCATTTTCGGCCTCACAAAGACGGGCTCTAGTTAAGGCATTTTCTATTACACTTCTGAAAACAACTGGCTCTAGTCCTTAGATTTCATGTCTGATATTGTTTTTAAGCTCTTGAATCGTTATAGACTTGTTTACATATACCCTTTTCTTTAAGATAACCCCAAAGGAAAAAGTCAGGGACTCTTAAATCCGGTGAACGCGAAGGCAAGTTTAAATCAGATACTCTGCTAATTAAGCGCTTGCCATACATTGTCGGGCAGTGTGGGCAGTAGCTCCATCTTGTTGGAACTACATTTCTGGGTAGTCCTGAACAGCTGGCCCTAATAATGTTTAAATCATTTGTTGATATCGCTGTGCAGTTATCGTCACCGCGACACATTCTTCGTCTTCAAAGAAATATGGACACCACCCTATACGGTACATTTTAGTTGATGTAATTCACGCTGATGAACGGTTCTTAGATTTTCAATGGTCCATATTCTGCAGTGTTGCTTATTTAGGAACCCGTTCATATTAAAATGGGCTTCGTCGCTCATTATCATATGATGGATGAACTCATTTTGTTCACTGGCTAATTGCTGAATGTGAACCGCATAAGCTACGCTTGATTGCACATCTGTGAGTTGTAATGCCTCTACCAATTTAATGTTGTATGGAAACAGATGCAATTCACGCAAAATTCTTTGAAGTGACCTTCTGGGCATTCCAATCCGAGTGGCTTGTCTTCGAGTGTGGGTGTCTGTAGTTTCAGCAATGCTATCCTCAACGAGTGCTACATTTTCCGCTGTCCGTACTGAACGTGGTCTGTCAGATCATGGAAGATAATAAACTGACCCCTGCTGCCAAAACCGGGCCACAAAACCATCAATTGCGGTCTGACTGGGAGATTGTCTGACATTATAATGCTGACGATAGGCTCTTTGGGTTAAGGTTATTGAACGATGGTTTCCGAAGTATAGTTCAATAATTTTGGTTCGTTGTTCCGTGCTATATTTTTCCATGATAAATTATCAATGGTTATATCTGTAATATTCTGAAAAAAAAGAGAAAATTTGATTAAATTTTAAAGTTGTTACTGATTCAAACTAATGTGTGACTTTTGCGCCACCCTGTATGTATATATATATATATATACATATATATATATATATATATATATATATATATATATATATATATATATATATATATATATATATATATATATATATATATATATATATATATATATAGTAAAACATGTGAAACAGCAGATTCTATTCATATAAAACAAAACATATGTTGGGTCTTTGGGGGAGAAGAAATATTTGTTGTGAAAGGTGACAAATCAAATACTTTTACAATTATCTCTCTCAATCTCTCGTTTTCTCTCGCCCTCTCTCTCCTTTTCTCTCTCTCTCTCTCTCTCTCTCTATATATATATATATATATATATATATATATATATAAAGTGGTGTACTAAAAGCGAACTTTTAGGAAAGCTAAAACCTATTGTGAAAAGTATACAGCTCAATACCCAAGATAGAGCAGGTAGATATGAAGAAGAATGGAAAAGAATTAGAAAAGCAAATCAAGTAAGGTCATCTGATCAAACAACTAAACCCCGAATCCTGTTCATATCCCCCTCGACACATTCTGGTATTTTAACTCCACGTACTTGTTGACTTGCCCCCACACCATTCTATCCCTTTTCTAGTTGAACCCTAATTCGCACTAACATCCAATTGCAACCTTAAGCGACTTACCTCCCACACTCACACTCTTAGTTTTAATCGCACTTATTCACCGCACCCGTTCCCTTTCTCCTCCTTCGCACCCGTTCCTCTCTCCTCCTCCACACCCCTTACTCCTTCCCTTCCTGCCTACTGGTCGCATATGAGTTACTGCCTTTCTTCATTACAAGTCGGTGTTCTCAACGGGCAAGCTTTCAAATATTTTCCGCTGTCTTTTTTCCCATTTTAAAACACATTCCATGATATTTCAGCCAAGGTAGTTTATTTAATGGCGAATATTTTCCACCTCACGTTTTACTGAGCCTTGCCTGCATCCACGAAAGTACCTCTTATTGGATTTTTTACCCTTTGGATCAATTCTATCTTAGCCGCACCTGAAGTTGTGGTTTGGGGAATTTAACTTTGAATCCTCTCTCACCACCTCTCGTGCCTTTTAACGACCTACCTATCTTCTTTTCATTTTCTCCGCTGGACTTTTCGACACCAGACTTTTTAGCAATCGGACATTTGCTTGTATTCCGGCGAAGTTTTGCCCTGTGTTTGTTTCCCTACAACTTTTATTTTATTTTTTCAAATTTTAAATATTGGCCTTTGCCAACTTATCTATCCCAGCGACTTCCTCTGATGATAAGATTTTGATCTTTGAAAAGACTGGCTTAAGTAAAATTTAACTTGAATACATTGCCTTTTTGCGGAATATACCTTGCTCTGAGCAATTGAATTGAAATTTGATTTGGCTTCAGCTTTTCTAATTCCTTTCCATTCTTCTTCATATATATATATATATATATATATATATATATATATATATATATATATATATATATATATATATATATATATATATACAAAATATTCAAGCAGTAATATGTAATACTCTTACTAAATTCTGACATTTTGGAATATATTTTTTACAAGACAGACTATTGTGTAAATTAACAAGAATGTTCCTTCCTTCTTGCCTATCAAAATAAGAATTTAATATTGAAATTTTTTGGAATAAATAAATCTGACAGACTTGTGACAGTATCTCTGAAATGAACAGACTTTCGTTCATATAGAAATCGTATTTGTTGGACCATATTTTAGTAATTGTTACCATGTTCTATTTAATACATTCTGAATACCTCTTTCATATTAAGATCAGGAGTTCCCCCAGTATGAGAAGTTAAGCTCTTTTGCTTACAGAGATATTATAAGTATTATATATATATATATATATATATATATATATATATATATATATATATATATATATATATATATATTATATATATATATTATATATATATATATTATATATATATTATATATATATATATTATATATATATATATTATATATATATATGTTATATATATATTATATATATATTATATACATATATATATATATTATATATATATATATTATATATATATTATATATATATTATATATATGTTATATATATATATATTATATATATATATTATATATATATATATATATATATATATATTATGTATATATATTATATACATACATATATATTATATACATATATATATATATTATATATATATATATATATATATGATAATTTTATTTACACAGACATGTACAAAATCTGCGACACTGGCATGTCGATGTTATCGATCAACAGTTACTATAAACTGAGATCTCATCAGGCAGAGTTAGAATCCGATCTTAACCTCAGATCATATTTGGAGAGAGATTTTGTACATGTCTGTGTAAATAAAATTATCATATATAAAGCTCTATTTTGATATTGAGCACTTTTTATAAACCCGGTTAAAATTCTCTGGATTACCACCCTGTGGATATTTTTCACCTGGATTATTACCATTATTATTATATATATATATATATATATATATATATATATATATATATATATATATATATATATATATATATATATATATATATATATATATATATATATGTCATCCTTGTTATTGTTTTTGCTGGCGATAAAGACAGAGCTGGTTGTATTAGTATTTTCCCATTTCTAAAACTGAAAAAAATATTCCAGCAGGCTGCCTTTTTAATAAGAGTGGTGATTATTTTTATTATTTTTATATGTATATATATTTAATCAATTTTTACGTACATATAAAAATAAATGTATTGAATCGTGATAGCCATGTTGTTACAGTTCACAGGTAACACGTGTCCATGGACTCCTGTTACGTGCACATAACAATGAATTAATTAATATATATATATATATATATATATATATATATTCAAGGCTTTACGCGCTCCACTCCTTTTGGAGCTGCTCCCGCTTCTGCTCCAACGCCCAAAATTTGAGCTTGTTCCTCTCACACTCCCCATTTTCAAAAAGGAGCCGCTCCTGCTCCAACTCTTATAAAAAAGGAGCGGCTCTTTTTCAGTGCTCCATAATAAAAAATATACCCTCTTTCATAAACGTTCTATTCTGCCAATGAGCGGTCGACGGATAGGGTTTGGCGTCAACGGATCTCGTCAATATGGGTTGAGATGTCACTTTAAGTGTAAGACCGTAAGATAATATTTCACAAAATCTCGTTAATATTTTGAGAGTTATAGGAGAACATGTCGGACGAAGTATAGGATTATACGTAAATTTTCGTTTCCTGAGAACAAGAAAACAATTTTGCTGTTTTAAATACATGGAAATTTTCTAAGAATTTAAAGCCAGTTTAAATGACTTTCTACTCGATAGATTATAAATTCCTTTCAAGTTTTGCAGCCACACGAAAAATTGATGTTTTGTCAATTAAAATGGCTGACTTGTTTACGAAGAAATCTAAATGAATTATGATGGATTTAATCTCAAAACTTGATTACGAACCGGCTTGAAATAATAACATTATTTAGACAACGATTTTTTACATGGGGAGAATGGGGTGGTGTTGCTTTGTTACTATTCTGTACTTACACGTAACAATTTAATATACAGAAGATATCGTAAAAATTGAATTCAACTTGAAATTTTTATGTAAAAATATACCCGGTCCAAACCTTTAATTTCGTAACGTAATTACGAACCGGATTGAAATAACATTATTTAGAAAGCCATTCTTAACATAGAGTGAGTGGGGCTTTGTTAACTATTCTGTACTTTCACCTAATAATTTAATAAACAAAAGATATCGAAAAATTCAATTTAACTTGAACATCTCATCTGAAAAATAGCCCGGTTCGTAAACTGCAAAAGTACCAAAAAATAATATCAAAAATATTCTTCACTGGGGAGGGGGTAGCCTCTTATTCACAAGTATATCTCCTGTAAAAACGGTTCTAAAATCTATTTTCAATCGATATTTATTCGATAATTGCCGGATTTTCCTACTTGGCCAAAATTGCCAAGTTTTCCGTGCCGGATTTTCCATTGACGAATATTCTGTGGCCGAGTTTTCCTTTCACGAGTTTTCCGAAATTGTGTATTATACATACATACTTCTATCCAGTCAAGCAGACTATCTAGTCTAAGAGAAGAAAAAACAACATAACTTTCACTAATACACTTAGGAACGGTATGAATTCACATATATCCTCCCCAAAGTTATATGAATTAAATAGTAGGGTAGACTGTACTCTGAAACCTTGATTGAGCAACTTACCTCCCTTATCTAAAGTTCTGATTTTCGGAGTTTTTATTCAACAGAAAGATCGCAGTGTACTTTTTAAAAGGGCCTTAGTAATTATCTCACGTTAGATAGTAAAAACTTTTAATTCTCTCTCTCGAGCCCCTCCCGACCTGCACTTAGATGGTATGAACATCGTTCTTACCCCTAACTAAAATGTATTTCAACTTTCTTTAATCTTTCCAAATAAATAGAACGCTCAAGTCACTGACTGCAATAAAAACTTTAATGACGCCTTTGATCTGTCTCATCTCTTGATAGCAAGTCGACGGGGTTGGGGGGGGGGTAACGAATAAAACAATAATAAAAAAAGATTGTTAAAAACATTAAAATTAAATCGTCTTCCGCCTGAGCCCCCTCCCTCACTCCACCAGAGATATCATTTTAAATAATAATTCAGAGTAAACTCTGATACTTTCTTTATTTTCCTTTATATTGCTGAATAAAAAACTAAAGTTTAAAAATAATCAAATAATGTTGGAGCGAGGAGCGCAAAGCGATAAAACCACCTCTCTTTAGTCCCAAATGGAGTTGCTCCCGCTCAACTCCCGCTGAATATAAAATGAGCCCTCCTTTCTTTCGCTTCAGCAAAAAAAAGCGTGCCCCTGGAGCGCGCTCCTGGAGCGCACTCTTTTTTGGAGGGCTCCGTAAAGCCCTGTATATATATATATATAAAATTCAGCCATAACACTTCGATGTTTTCCGCATTCTTTGTTATAACATTTTGTTCTAGAGTGTTCCATAAGTTTTTTATAGGGTTTATGTCAGGACTCGGAGCAGCTCAGTCCATTACCTCTACTTCTTGGTCAGCTAGATAATTCATGACCAGTTTAGCTTAAAGGCAGGGAGCATTATCCTGCATACAAACAAGCTTTTCGATACCAGAATTATGCAACACTGGCAAAACATACTGCTCTAAACCATTCTTGTATACAGGGCCATTTACTCTAGTATTTAAGCGTACAAGTGGTGATTTACCCTGCCATGATATCATGCCGAAAATCATCACGCTACCTACACCAAATTTAACAGTTTTTTTGATGAAGCTAAGATCCAGACTTTAGACTTTTCTTCGTCTTACAAATGTGTTTCCATCATTGCCAAATACATTAAAATTCGATTCGTCAATGAAATAAAGTTTTTTCCATTTTTTGCTGACCATATAACATGCTTTTTTGGCAAACGCCAATCTAGCTGCTTTGTTTTTTTTGTTTTTTTTTTACTTATTAGCGACTTTGTTCGAGGAGATCTTGCAAAAATAATTATGTGTGCAACCATTTGGCCACAGTTTGTCATGAAACATTCGTGACACCTTCCATTTGTTTAGAAATTTGGCCAGCGGTAAGGAAAACCGTCTTTTACACGGCGTTGTATAACTCTGCCCTCTTTTGTCGTTGTCTTTCTTGACCTACCAAGTTCCTTTGTGTTACCTAACCTTCTAGTTTCTTTTTGAACGTTTTACACGTTTTCCAATTTCTTCTATTGTCAACTTTTCCCTTCTTAATTTGACGATTGTTGCTTTGTTGCTTAAATCAGTTTTATTTCTTTTTGACATAATTAATATTGCGTAACCTTCCGCAGTGATGATAATTAAAGTTTAGAATATTTATTTCCATCCTTTTATACAAAAAAAAACATCTATTGTTTTAAACTATAAACAATTATTTTTCCTTAATGTTCCTTAATTTTGGACACTTGAAATATGTAAAATGGGGGATAACTTTAATAATATTATTTTAATTCATGTGAAAATCTCGGTAAAAGTCCAACTACATAATTTACATATGTAGTGAAATTTTCACAAATATTAAAATATAATTGATTTGAGATTAAGAAGATTTTATTTCTGTTCCTTAATTTTGGATGGTACGTATATATATATATATATATATATATATATATATATATATATATATATATATATATATATGTGGTTGTATCTTGGCAGCATCTTTTCTTTTATACAAGTATCATTAAAAATAACGGACATCTTGTGTCTGGTTATTTTCTCTAAGATCCTTTCCATTTTTCTGATTAGGTTCTTAGTTTCAGACGGAAACTGGCTGATAAAATAAAAATTTAAATTAAACACAGTCCTTTATTTTCCCGCCTAAATAGAATATATAGTCACTCCTAGGTCTATGTCTGGTTAACATTGCTCCACTAACGATGGACCTGGAAGGGTCCGAAAGCGCTTCGGGAAGCTATGGCAATTTTATCAGCCAGTTTCCGTCTGAAACTAAGAACCTAATCAGAAAAACGGAAAGGATCTTAGAGAAAATAACCAGACACAAGATGTCCGTTATTTTTAATGATACATATATATATATATATATATATATATATATATATATATATATATATATATAATTAATTATCATGTAACTATTCGAGGCCTGTCTAAAAATTATCACATATTTATTTCGAAATAAGGAAGATAAGAGGGCGCCACTCTACACATTTACGGAAGACACCTTTATGCGCATGTGTGAATTTTATCAGCTCCTTCCTGCGCGTTAGTCGCTGCCTTTCGGTTGCTGAGTGAGGGGCCACCCAACGTGTCGTCGGATTACCGATTCTCTGAAGATGACTGGACGTGTGTAGTAAGGTACTGCATCACATTTTGTACAAAAGCTTGGTGATTTTCAAAGCAAATCAATGTATAAGATTCAGCAAGTGTTTGGAGAAGATGCGATGGGTGACACACAAATAAAGAAGTAGCTGAACCGATTCAACAAATGGCCGCACATAAGGCCCCAAACTGCTCGAAGTGCAGCTGTTATTGAAAGGGTACGAAATTTGGTGATAGAAGTTCGTCGTTCAACCGTGCAGGGTATCGCCTAAGAGATGTGAGTTAGTAGAGTGATTCAACACATACAATTTTAGCGTGATGATTTGAAAATGCACAGTGGTTGCGAAATTTGTGCCCAAGTTGTCGTCGCAGGAATTAAAAGATCTATGTTTTACAGGGGCACAGGCCCTTCTGGAAACCGCCAATACCGATCCTGGTTTTCTGAACATTGTGTTAACTGAAGATGAGTCATGGGTGTACGGGTACGACGCAAAAACAAAAAAAACAGTCGTCGCAATGGAAGCATCCCAGGTCTCCAAGGCCCCAAATAAACGCGATAGATGCCAAGCGAAACAGGTGATGCTGACTGTCTTCTTTGATTGTTTTCTTTGGTATCCGTGGAATTGTGTATCACAAATACGCACCGGAAAGGCACACAGTGACAAACGAGTACTATCAATGTGTTCTCCGGCGTCTGCGTGACATATTCAGCGCAAAATACCAGCCATGTGGACGGCGAAAAACTAGTAACATTATAACGACAACGCCCCCGCACATTTACCCCGATTAATCACGTATGTTTTGGCCAAACATGTAATTACAGTTGTTCGCTAAGCTTCCAACACTTAAGACATGGCTCCTTGCGACTTCTGGTTGTTACGAAAATTGAAGACGCCACTAAAAGGTTCCCGTTTTGAGACTAGAAAAGAGATAATGCGGAACGTTACAGCGGAGATGAAGACTCTCAGAGGTGTTTTAGGCAGTGGATGTATCGGTGGGCAACGTGTGTGCAAGCACAAGGAGCCTACTTTGAATCTGATTAGTGTTAACACCACATCAGGTATTTGACATGTTTTTCTAGCCTAAAGTCGGATACCCTTTAGACATATCTCGTAAATTTAGGGGAAATATTAAGATATTCAATATTTCTTTCAAGTATATATATATATATATATATATATATATATATATATATATATATATTATATGCAAACATTGTTAAAAATAACAGAATTCGTCTGTTTAATTATACCTTTTTTTCTGATGTTTTTTGTATTAAAAATAAATTAATGTTCCATAGGTTTCACAGGTTTCACGAACGTTTTTTATTCTTAATCAAATCATCTTAAGATTGCAAACGCTTCATGGAACAATGCGTAACACGTTCTATACGCGTTTTTCCACCGTCCGTTTAAAATTCTCTTCTTTCTCCAGCTGTTTTTTGTTCATTTGCTTTTGACATCTGAGGATGATTCGACGAAGAATTGAAAACGTTCGTGAAACCGGTGAAACCTATAGAAAGTGTTTTAATTATGTGATTGTAAAACAAAAAAGACCATCAGAAAAATTGAAAAAATAAAGAAAGAGACGAATTCTGTTAGTTTGAACAATGTTTGCATAAATGAGAAACGCTGCCTAAACACACTCACAATATGTATGAATACATATATATATATATATATATATATATATATATATATATATATATATATATAGATGTATATAGATGTATATATGTATATATTTATGTATATATATATATGTATATACATGTATATATATGTATATATACGTATATATATGTGTATATATATGTATATATATATGTATATATATATATATATATATATATATATATATATATATATATATATATATATATATATATATATTTGAAGTTAGTTCCGTGAAGACTTTTAGGTCAAATTTAAGTCCTTTCGTGAGCTACATTACAATAATATCAATTCCAAAGTTCGAAGTAGAATTGTTTGCAAGAAGTACAATACAAAATTATTCTATTATCTCGAAAAGCAAACTTATGCATTAAACAGATAGAAAAAGCTTCAGGATATGGCCCACGCCAGGTCATTACTCAATGTAGTTATCTCTGTTTAAATCGATGAGGCTGTAAAAAAATAATAAAAAATAAAATCTAAACATGAATCCAGTTTTAAAATGAAATCTGGTAACTCTGATCAATTTTTCTTTTGAAAAAGTGTATACATAGTATTTCTGTCTATATGTCTATTTATGTTTAATTATCAAACGTATCGAAAAAATCCCTATGTCTACGTATTCCATACCTCTCCCCCTCTCTCTATGTATATATATATATATATATATATATTAATTTTAAGTAAATAATATTACATTATTTTTACCTGCATATTCTAACGTGTCAAGCTTTAGATCTCATCAGTGTAGGGAATGGTAATCTTAGGCGGTCGTAAGGTTCGAACTTCGTTATAGAATCCACCTAGACTTCGCAAGGAAGCGTCATAACCAAATGGTAACGAGACATTACCACGTATATACATGTATATATGTATGCATATATGTATCTATGTATGTATGAGTTTTAGTTACACACACACACACACACACACACATATATATATATATATATATATATATATATTGGTGGGAATACCGACTTGTCTGTCAAGGACTATTTATTATTCTGCCAGTGTGCATACACGAACTAGCTACTTATCTATGAATTGAACTTAAGTTGTAAGCGATCTTGTTGCCGAGGTAATCAAGTTAATTAAGGGAATCTACGGATCTTCCCTTTTTACCAGTCGAGAAACCTTGGACACACTTTGATTATGGAGTCCGTTACTCAAGTAGCCTTACATTTTCGTCCGAATTACGTATGGACCTGTTCAATCTGAGATGACCACCTCCATAGGAATTAGCTCATACAGAGGTATTGATAGTTGCCCAAATATCCCATAATCTTTATTTTTATATCTTTAAAATTGTTGGGGTCGACCTTTCCCGAGCAGTAGGCCAACCCTTGTAACACTTTTTTTCCTGAGTTAAACAATATAATCCGAGCTCAATACTTGATACCCATATGAATTTAAATTAATATTTAGTAATATATAATTAACACTTAATTTAGCACAGCAAATACGGCTGCGCAAGTAACATTTTGTCAGGAAAAGTATATTGTTTACTAATGTTTACTAGGTTTGAACTAGTGTTTACGTATTCAAAAATATTCTTGTATACTATATATATTCTTTTTTAACTTATTTATTTCTCACTCGGCCTCTTCAAGTAGCACATTTTTACAAAACTCTTGTGCTTTTTCTTTTGTTCAATTTTCCTATATAGCCTGTCGGATATTATCTCCTTTCACTTCTCAAAAGAGTTGATTCAAAGTAAACGTCGCTTATTTCCTTTTCAAGCGTAAATTCATATCTGACATAAAAAGATAAGCAATACGCTACACATGTAAAAATGCTAGCTTTAATTCTTAAACACTGACAAAGAATTCAGCGTTTTCAATAGATTCAATGTATCAAGAATGACCTTTCGACTATAATGCATATGCTATGTTAAAAAACATATATTTATGAAATGAGAATGTTAAGTTAGGCAATGACTGTAGCGATGAAAGGTCAACTTGATATTTCTTTTTTATATCTGTGTGAAACGGACAGGCATTGATCTAGATTTAGACAGTGTTTTAAATGTTGAAATCAATTCATAATATTTGTGTTTATTAATCTGACTCGTACTATATAGTGTACCATGTATTCTAATAAAATGTATACACAGTTTAACACTCATTTGCATTCCATATATATATATATATATATATATATATATATATATATATATATATATATATATATATGTATGTATTGTATGTATGTATTAATGTATGTATGTATACATATGTATGTATATATATATATGTATATATACATATGTATGTATATATATATATGTATGCATATATATGTATGTATATATATGCATATATATACATATTTATGCAAACATTGTAAACAATAACATAATTCGTTTGTTTTATTATACCTGTTTTATTTTTACAAATTTTCTGAAAGATTTTTTACATTAAAATCGAAATAAAATAAATGTTCAATACATTTCACAAGTTTCAAGAACGTTTTCGATTCTTCGTCTTATCATACTCAGGAGTCAATAGAAAATGAACAAAAAAGCTTGAGAAAGAAGAGAATTCTTAAAAGACGGCGGAGAAACGCGCATATAACGTTTTCGCATTGTTCCACAAAGTCGTTGACGATTTTAAATTCAGCAAAGGTAAATGGCATCACAGCACAAAGTCGTTTTACGTTCAGCATTTTAAAATGTTTCCATTGGTTTCATAGGTTATGTTATTAGTTTTTGTTTGTTGTGTTTGTATGTAGATAGCTCTAAGTATTATTTTTTTTAATTTGTTTCAGAATGTATAATTTTAGTGTTATTAACTAGAATTTGTCTTACAAAGAGCGACGGCAGTTATGTTTTTGCAGATGTTAATAAATTGAGCTAGAGTTTACAAGATGCATGGTGAGCTGGCGGGATAGGGTAGTGCTTATGAAACAAATGTAGCTATGAAAAATTCTGTAAGTTATCTATGTTAATTGTTTTATGCATAATCTTACTTAGTTACGTACTTGGGCTTCTATTTTTATTAACTCAGTAAAGTTAACAGTTCAATTTAATTTTGTGAGCCATACAGATCAATATTTTCTTAGAAGGTATTGCATCGTATGTGAGCTTAGAAGCGTCAGTAATGTAAGTTGTGTGTGAACATCAAGATGTTATTCTTTTAAATTTTCAAAGAGAAAAAGAAAGAGAAAAGTTGGCTGTATTTTCTATAATCAAATCTTTAGAAATTTTAAAAGAATTAGAATCGGCATTAGTAATTGTATCGAAATCAGGAAAAATATTAGAATCGTCCAATTACTGATATATATATATATATATATATATATATATATATATATATATATATATATATATATATATGAAGACTTCGAATGCAAAACGGATAAACGCCATTTTTTAAATAAAAAGACTATCATTAAAAAGAATGTCGAGTTTCAATTTACCACACCGCAAAATACTTTTTTACATAATGTAATATCGAAATAAATTTCTTCAATTTAAAAAATTATTTTAGATGTAATATAGATTTAATACGTTTCTGAATTTAAATCAGTTGTATGTATATTGTTTCGCACTTGAACTATATATATATATATATATATATATATATATATATATATATATATATATATATATATGGACAGCGGTACCGATGGGGGCATTAAGGGATCCAGCAACCTTACTTTTTGATTTGCCCCCCTCACTTTACGGTCATCAATAATTAAGTTGATATGCATGTGTTTAATTTGATCTAATTAGCTTATCTATTAATTGATTGTTGGTCTTATATTGTTATCATTACAATATAAGACCAACAATCAATTTTATCAAAAATTTGGCGAAAACTAAGCGAAATGGGTGAATTTTTGTTAAAGTTCCCTATTCTATAGGTATATTTACAGACTTTGATTTTCTTCTTCAAAAAATCGACACCACGAAGCAAAAGTTTCCGGTATTTAAGTAAAATTTTGGTGAAAATGTTCAATGACCGAACAAACAAAATTAAACTTGTCAATAATACAATGCATCTATTTGAGCTTGTTCCATAATATAAGCAGTCGACTTGGTATCTCTTATTGACCTGGCTGTGTGTCCAGTTTCATCACAAATATTACAGTGATGTTGGGGGCGTCGTGAAGCAATTTCAGGGTGAGACATTATTAACATTCGTCGATGTATATCATGAATAATCTCCTTGATGGACAGTTGCCGAGACAATGCAGCTGGACCACTTAGGAAATACTGAACTTGCTTTTTCCAAGACTCAACTGGAATATCACTTTATTTTGCTATCGAGTTATCATTATTCCACTTGAGCTATGGGCACACATTTGATGGTAGCTCGGGATTATCGTAATCCGTCGTTTAGCCTTCTCATCGATGAAGGCAATTTGGAGATGAAGCATTATCTCGATGCCAAAGGTGTTCAATGCTTCCACATGCACCCATCTGTTTGTGACAGACTGGGTGATAATCAGGATAATGTTGGTGTTACTCATGAATGTTTCAAAATGTTCGCGATCGACGTTGTTACGAATGAGAGTACATCCGTAAAAGCGATTTTGAGGGCTGAAAAATCTGTTGCAAAGCGGACCATTATTTGTATTTCCTCCACTCGCACACGGTGCATCCATTAACATACCGGTGATTTTTCGGATTGCATCGATACATTCTTTTTTTGCATTGTTGAGGGTCCGCATAATATCCAAAGTTATCCATTCCATCCTCCTTCCAGTCCTTTTGTCCACAGAACAACTGATACAGTATCTTTTGAGCAAAGTCCAATGAACGCAATTTGAAGTGAAGAACAGAGAAACAATGCATGTCTGCCTTGTTAATACGTCTCCAACAAGCTATTCCAATTCCAATACATACATTTATACTTTTATACTTAATACATTTAAACTTTTATACTTTTTACTTTTGTACTTGTATATGCACATTGCCAGTGAATACTTTTAACTTTATGTATTCTCTATATTGGATACACCAATTGATTCTTGCATTTTGTCATTTTTACTAGAACCGACTTGCTGATATGTTTCAAATGGGCCATCAAGCAGCGTAAGGAAACCATTTTATGTCTAGATTAAGTCCAAAAAGGTGTATTTGGCCCAGAATGATTAAATATGCTCATTTGGGCCCATGCCCCACAAAATTGAAATTTCTGTTTGTTCTATTTTCACCAGAAGCGACTTGCTAATATGCTTCCAATAATACCTCAACCATCATCAGAAGATAATTTCATGTCTAAATTATGTTAAAAAATGTATTTTTGGTCTAAAATGCCATAATATGGTAGTTTGGGGCCAAACGCAAAAAAAATTGAATTTTTGTAATGTTTCTTCATCTATCATCAAGAGAGTTTCATTCAGCTTCTAACGAGCCATCAAACACTACCATACGATCATTTTAAACCAAAATATTCCCCAAACAGTGAGTTTTCCTCAATATGCCCAAATAAGGTAATTTGAGCCTAGACGCCGACAAATTGAAATATTTTGAATTTTTTTTTCGATCACCATTGTGCTTCTAACAAGCTCTAAACCGCTATCGGACGATCATATTTAGTCAAGATATTGAATTTATGTCCATATATGGCATTCTGGGGGGGCCGACCGGCCACTTTTTAGGAGAACACCGCCACTTTTATAACTGTTCCACCAGTCCTGTATATATATATATATATATATATATATATATATATATATATATATATATATATATATATATATAAATATACATATATATATATATATATATATATATATATATATATATATATATCCGTATATGTATATATTTATGTATGTATATATATATATGTATATGTATGTATATATATATGTATGTATGTATATATATATGTATATATATATATGTATATGTGTGAATATAAATATATGTATATATACAGATATATATGTGGATGTATATATACTTATATATATATATGTATATATATGTGTATATATATATATATATATATATATATATATATATATATATATATATATATATATACATATAATGTAAATACACATACATATATATAAGCTGGATTCAGCGATTATTTCACTTTTCTAATCTCATATAAAATGTTTAATACAACCCGACTTAACAAATGTGTATTAATTGTATATTTACCATTGTTTTAAAGGAATGTTCCCCATTCAATAATTAAATTTTTAATGCCATCATCATGAAATAGAAACGCATTTATTCAACACACCTTTGGATGTGCTCTTTTATCATGTTTGTCGTCAGTGAATTATCTGACTTCAAGTGCATATCATAAGGGCTAACATAGGTCAAATTCAGGTTGGGCTAAATCAGGCGAATATGTGAAATAGGATAAAACAGACCAGCCATGTTTTAATTTTTTTCTCCGTAAGTTTGCAGCGTGGGTTCTTACGATTTCATTAAGGGGGATAACGATGTCAACACCGTCAATTGCTGAGGATTGTGCATTTAGAGTTTTCTCGTGGCTTAAAAACCTATTATGGATAATGCCACAAGTATTCCACAAAATATACTGTACACTCTTTCTACCATGGATCTTAGGTTGTTGAGTGAAGTATGAATATTTTCTTTTAACACCCAATTGCTGTTTACGTTATTCTCCCAACCTGACGAATCTTTGATAAGTAGCGGTATATAGTGGGCTTTGAAGTATTGGATTCTTCTGCCAATTCCCGAATACTTGGACGTGTATCATTCTCACCTGCGTGTCTAAACATCTATATAATGGGAGCACAGGCCAAGGCGTATCTTCTAAGCCTTGAAAGAAATTATGGAAACTCATTTCGTACATATCGATCTGTTATGACATCTTGGCCATATGTGCTGAATATTTTCCTCGCTGTCTTTTCAGCCGCATTTATTTGTGTAAACTCACACACCATAACACATCGAATATGTAGCTTGAGTACTTCAATATACAGGGATACCCATTAATAATTTCACTGATGTACCAGTAATAAAACATCTCTTAACACAGGAAGAAACTTTTTTAAAAATGTTAGACTACAAAATTAACATTTTAAGTGTTTTAAAATAACAAAAAACGCTTCTAAATTGAACTAACAAAATTGGAAATTATTTATGAATCGACATAATAACGTTCGTTGATCTCTCTAGACTGTCTGAGGTTTAGTGCCAGCTGTATTTAGTCATGAATAGTACTTAATTTCTCTTGTATCAGGTTATAGTTTCTGATGTCTGTGGAAAGAGACTAAACCATTCTTCTTAGTTGACTCTGCAAACACGGTTCGCGCCCTGTGACCTTCCGTAATTTTCACTTCCTACACTGATAGAAAGCGTAAGCTTTAAACGCCGGCGTATGTAGGTATAAATAATGTAATATTTATTTGTAAATATCATTATTCTAAAGCTCCTTAAGGAAATTAAAGTTAGGTACTGTTCGGAGATATTAAAAACAGACTGAAACTTGGCTATAAGCAAGGTTTCCATAACGTGGGTATAACCCTCTGGACTGTCTGCTGTATATATATATATATATATATATATATATATATATATATACACACACACACACACACATATATATATATCTATATATATATATATATATATATATATATATATATATATATATATATATATATATGCTAAATTTATTTGATTACACGGAGTGCTTTTTGTTGATAATATTTTTTATTTATTTCCATTTTACGAATAGTGCATTTAGTATTTCGGTCAAATTGGTGTATGTACATTTCATGGGTGACTTCTGCCATTTGTCTTGTTTTTTTCAAATTCTAAGTGTGATAGCTTTGCGGGTAAGATGTTGGTACCGTGAATTACTATGCTAGACACTTTAAAATGTTGCGATTAGTTTCGTAAATCACATTATTGATTGGGGGATGTTTAGTTTGTATGTAGAGGGCTTCAAGGATGTTTAATCTCTTGATGTTGGCATCGTGTTTTTTTATTTAGTATTGGTAAGTAAGATGTGTCTATATGTAAAAGGGGAAGTCATGTTTTTTTTATTGCTGTTGGCAAATAGAGCTCGTGTCGGAGTCTTCCAAAAAGCCGTTAAGTCTTCATATTTTAAAGTGTCGTCGTTAGCAACTGCTACTGATTATCAAACTGTACTGTCTAGAGCCAAACATTTATTTTCCTTCCTTTTTTAATTGATAAGTTTATATTTGTATAAATATCTGGTTCCGCGTGGTGCACTGCGGCACAGTAACATGAATTGATTTGTGTAAGACATTTTGAATGTTATATATATATATATATATATATATATATATATATATATATACATATGTAATGATATCAGAACATTATATATATATATATATATATATATATATATATATATATATATATATAACACTTCTTTGTAATATAGTAGAAAAAATCCCAGCAGAGTGCTCGATTAATTAGGAATTAAAGTTAAAAATTAAGAGCATTATATTTATTTATTTTCTGTCCCTAAATAAATAAATAAACAAATATATATATATATATATATATATATATATATATATATATATATATACATATATATATATATATATATATATATATATATGTATATATATATATATATATATGTATATATATATATATATATAATCGGATCGGAACATTTTATTAATATATATATTATTATATAAATATATATAAATATATAAAATGTTCTGATCTGATTATTTATATATATATATATTATTTATTTATGTATATGCACGACGCCTGTCTAAAGAGATGATAGGGCGGCGCTACTCTACATAGTGAGGGAAGACAACTTCATGCACATGTGTGAATTTTATCACCGCCTTTCATCGCGTTAGTCGCTTACTTGTGGTCGCTGATTGAGGTGCTACACAACGTGTTCGTCTAATTACTGATTCTCTCAAGATGATTGAATGTGTTGAGCTATGGTACTGCATCAAATGTTGTCAAACGCTTGGTTATTCACAAAGCAAAACCATAAGTAAGATTCAGCAGGTGTTTGTAGAAAATGCGATGTGTTTAACACAAATTAGTAAATAAAGCCGGACATCAACGGAGAGTGACCAAGGTTTTGGACGACTCCAAACTGCTCGGAGGTGAGCTGTTGTTAAGAGAGTGCTGCAAGATGGACGTTGAACCGTGCGGGAGATCGCCCAATTAGTCGAAGCGACTACAGATGCAGCACATGCAATTTTACGTGATAATTTGCACAATTTGTGCCCAAGTTATTGTCGCAGGAACAAAAAAAACCCCTCCGTTTTCAAGTTTCACAGGGCGTCTGTAAACTGCCAACACTGATCCTGGGTTTCTGCACACCGTGATTACTGGAAATGAGTCATGGATGTACGGATATGACCCAGAAACAAAAAGACAGTCGTTGCAATGGAAGCATCCCAAGTCTCAAAGGCTAAAAAAAGCGCGGCAGGTTCAAAATAAAATTAAGGTGATGCTGACTGTGTTCTTTGATATCCGTGGAATTCTGCATCACAGATACGCACAGGAAGGACAAATAGTGGAAAATTGAGTACTATTAGGATGTTCTCCGGCGTCTACGTGGCGCAGCTCGGCGCAGCTCGGCGCAGAAAACCAGGCATGTGGACGGCGACTGCATAACGACAACACCCACGCACATTCATCCAAATTGATCCAACATTTCTTGGCCCAACATGCAATTCCAGTCGTTCGCCAAACTCTCTACTCTTCAGACATGGCTCCTTGCGACTTTCGGTTGTTTCGAAAATTTAAGACGCCACTAAAAGGTTCCCGTTTTGAGATTAGAGAAGAGATCATGCGGAGATAAACACCATTCCAAAAGAATACTTCAAAGGGTGTATCCGGCAGTGGCTGAATCGATGGCCTAAGTGTGTTCAAGCACAAGAAACCTACTTTTAAGGAGATTAGTGTCCTAACCCCATCAGGTATTTGAAATATTTTTTTCTGGCCTCATGTCGGATACTTTATAGACAGGCCTCGTATATAATTATATATAAACTGTTCTGTTCCGATAATATATATATATATATATATATATATATATATATATATATATTTATATATTTATATATATATATATATATATGCAAAAATTGTTAAAAATAACAATATTTGTCTGTTTAATTATCCCCTTTTTTCAATGTTTTAGCTTTCACATGTTTCACAAAGGTTTTCGATTATTTGTACAATCATCGTCAGTATGAATATATATATATACATATATATATATATATATATATATATATATATATATACAATCGCACTAATATTTTTAGAATATATAATCGGATAAGAACATTTCATATATATATATATATATATAACATTTAATGTATATATATATATATATATATATATATATATATATATATATATATATATATCACCTACAGACATCGATGTTTTATGCTTACGCAATCTTCAGTGCAGGAAGCTTATACCCGACGGTTGGCGGGCGCGAACTCCGATCACAAATCGCCACTGATTCGCAGTCAAGAGACATACCCGTTGGCCACTACACATTAGCTTGGAGGAATTTTACTTTGTAAATGCCAAGTCGGCGGGTATTTCCAGCGAAGAGTGATTAAAACCAACAAATCGTGTTATCACTCGCAATGAAGCTAGATGTACTTCTTGTTATTAAATTTACTCAGAGTGGCCAGCCTTAGTAAAGTAGGCTATATAATAATATTTTATAAATAACTATTAATAATTTATTACCTACAGACATCGACGTTTCATGCTTTCGCAAACTTCAAAACAGTCACACTAATATCAGTTGCTACTATATATACGGGATAATACCGTTGACACACCTGTTCCTGTTAGATCACCAAAATTAAGCGATATTTCGCCCGGCCGGTTCTTAATTGGTGACCATTTAGTGCTTTATGCGGACTGAAGAGGACATGGGCTATGCCAGGTTCAATCATGCCTACAAGTTATGACTAATAGAATATCCGCCTGACTTCCCGACGACGCCCTTTACGTTATGGGATATACATTGATAGATGGATAATAATCGTCAAGTGCGGAGAATATAGAGATACTTAGGAAGGAAATCGCTGTTGACACCTGAATTTTTAGGGCATTAAGCGTAGTAGAATCCTTTTTTTGACTCGGATTTTAAGCGTAATTGATCGAACGCTATTATTAATAATTCTATCGTAAACGACTAGTGCAATAAGCGGAGTGATCCTGATCAACACAAACGGACATTACTTGACACCTGAAGATACTTGTAATCACTCTGACTTAAGGGGGCACTACGCATTTTTTGCCAGGTAACGATTATTGTTACTCACTCTCTCCTGAGAAATCCTAGCAGGAAATGATGAAAAACATTATCATTATTCATTATCACATACATTTGTTTGTACTATACGTTACCGACGATCGAGCACTTTATTGATTTTTTTTTTTAAATACATTGACACACTATTATTCATTATCATGATTTTTTTATTTTATTTTATTTTCGGATGTAAGTTAAGCAGATTATATGCGATAAAGGCACACCACTATATCCTATTAATCCTTTCTCAGGGCAATGTTCGTGATTTTAATTTCCCGCTTTGTATATCACGTGACAAAACGAATCGGATCAGAACATTTTATTTGATCTTTCTTTTTATTATTTTTATTGATTTTCTTGTTTTCTAACTAAAGTTCACTTTCTTTTTGTTTCTCCCCCTTTTTTTCAATTACATTTGCGGTCGACCTTCAAACATCTTATACGCCCGATAAGTCTCCTTTTTTTCATAAACATTCAAGATTGTTTTTAGAAAAAGATTGGATTTACTGGGTCCGAAGCTATCGAGAGAAATCCAGATCGTCTAATAATATTATGAAGATTATATCAATAACACACAAACGTGTGACTGGTTGTTGAGTAATTATGACATTCACATAATCGAGTCTTAAACAGCGAGAGTCCTTCACTGGTTGGGACTATGACGTCCATAATGACCACTGTGTTTAGAACATCCATGTCATTGGTTTTCAACAACTCGATAGCGTCCTTCATTTCGACTGCGACCGTATAACTCAATGAATCTAAAACACAGTTTTCCGGAAAAATAAAATTCCGCCAACACTGCATAACAGTCCGCCAGAATAATTAAAACAAACCAATTTACATTTTACTTTATTTAAATTTCAGATACCTAATATTACTAAATAAAAGTATGAACATTGTTGGGGATAATTTGAAAGCGTAAACCCATGGAAAATATTGGATTATTTATTCTGTATGTACCAGTGTTTGATTTGTGGGCGTCATTGTGTTCTTTCCCCTCCTATGCTGCTAACATATCAACCGGTGGCGCTTTTTGTCAGTGGATGTTTCTCTACAAGGAGCCTTTTCATTTTTTCTGTGATATTCTGAAAGACGTCTTGCTAAAGGCGCTGATGAAGACGTTTTCGATTAGCTTTATTAATTCATAAAATAAAATGAAATAAAGTATTTCAAAAATGTTTTGGAAACGATCGTACGCCATATTGGACTTGAAGTCCTAATTCTGTGAACAATTGTAATGTTTTAATTCATTGAATGTTTATATATATATATATATATATATATATATATATATATATATATATATATATATTGTGTATTTAGGCAGCATATTTTCATTTAGGCAAACATTATTAAATAACACGGAGTGGTTTGGTTTGATGCGACTTTTTTTTATTTTTTCAATTTTCTGAATTGTCCATCTAATGTTTCGGTCAAATTGATGTAAATATGATCCATGGGTTTCTTGTTCCATTCTTTTTTCTTTTTTGCAAGTACTTTCGATATGAATCGTCAAATCATCTTCAGGCGGTATTAGTTTTAGTGTCTTTACAAATTATGACTTCACTGTTGTGCTCATTTTTGAATTATTACGGCAAGTAGTTTATAACTTGAAAAAGCGTCTGTAAAGTTGAAATGTACATGAGAGCGTGATGGCGTTCTACACATATGAGAGATTTAAAAGTGTTACTGTTTGAACCGTTAAGAAATTGATGACGTTTAAGAAAGTTCATACAATTCAAACGCATAACTACCTAATGGCTAAGAATTTGGTAATGTTAATTATTATGCTAGACACTTTAAAATGTTGCGACTAGTTTCATAATTGACATTATTAATTGTGGGATGTTTAGTTCTTATGTAGAGGGCTTCGAGTATTTTTAATTTTTTTATATTGTATACAAAACAATTGATATAATTATTAATAACATATATAATAAAAAAAATTGATCCTGAAATACTTAAAAAGTTATTATTTATTTGCACAACTGAAGTCCCTTTCCATGACCATAAGGGCAACCTATATACCCAAATTGACGGAGTTTCTATGGGACTTGGCCTTGGACCGACCTTTAGTAATTTTTACATGGCTACCCCGAAAATAAAATATTTAATATAATCACTAAACCTTACATTTATGCCTGCTATGTTGATGATATTCTTATTTTAGTAAATAGTATAGATGAAATAAAAAACTACAAGATACTTTTAAAAATAATTCAGTTCTTAAGTTCACTCATGATCTTAATGTTAACAATAAAATTACGTTTTTAGATGTACTCATTGACTCCAACAGTGATGCATTCATCACCTCTCCCTATTAAAATCCTACCTCTATTAACACCTGTATTTTAAGTTTTAAAAGTGAATGCCCATATAGATATAAAATTGCTATGGTCAAACATCTATTAAACCGTGCAAAATTAATCTCCTCATCCAAAAAAAAAATTTTTTAATGAATTAAAAAACATGAAGCAAGTCCTAATTAATAATCAATTTCCCAATTATATGGTTGATGAACAAATAAAATTAATGATTAGAAATATAGATAATCCTACTAATAATGATCTAAATAATTCCCACTACATAAATCTATTCTATTGTAACCAAATGCATCCAAATTTTAAATTGGATGAAAAAGCTCTTAAAAATATAATACATCGGTATATATCCCCCACCAATTCTGATGATAACATACGATTTATCATTTATTATAAAAAAAATGAAGACATTAAACTATGTTGTTAAAAATAACACTTCTCAAACCCAAAATACATTAGGAAGAACCAATGTAATATATCAGTTCCAATGCCCTATGGGAGAATGTATCTCCGACAACAATAAAAAAAACTAATTCTTACATAGGTTTCACTTCCACAACACTATCCCGAAGACTCACCCTACATCTCTCCGACACTAGCTCTATATGCCAACACATAAAAAACATAATTGCACCCCCTCCCAATATAGAAACATCCTTGTTAAGAATACCAAAATAATACACCACGATACCACTAGCAAAAAATTAAAAATACTCGAAGCCCTCTACATAAAAACTAAACATCCCACAATTAATAATGTCAATTATGAAACTAATCGCAACATTTTAAAGTGTCTAGCATAATAATTAACATTACCAAATTCTTAGCCATTAGGTAGTTATGCGTTTGAACAATATATATATATATATATATATATATATATATATATATATATATATATATATATAAAGCTATGAAAATATATTTATGGCAATTAAGCTACGCAGAGGCTCCTGCATTTCATACCCGGGCGAATCTTCAGGCTAAAATGCCATGAATATATTTTCATATATATTTGCATAGCTTACTACCTAGCTCTACTTACGTATCGAGCACTGTTGGAGTAAATACTGAACATTGATACATAAAAGATAATATCTCCTTATAAAGGTTTATATGGTAGATGAAACAGTAATATATATATATATATATATATATATATATATATATATATATATATATATATATATATGATGGACGGCGGCACCGGGGGGCAGGGGGTGCTGAAGCCCTTTAACTTTTTGACTTAGACACCCCCACTTTACGGTCATCAAAAATTAAGTTGATATGCATGTGTTTAACCGGGCCCCGCACTTGTAAGAAGAACCCCCTACTTTTATAACCTGTGCCGCTGTCCCTATATATATATATATATATATATATATATATATATATATATGTGTGTGTGTGTGTGTTCAAACTTAACTGTACACACATATATATATATATATATACATGTACGAAATGTCGTAAATTAGAATACATTTTCTCTAATCACGTGGTGTGTAAGATCCTGACACGATGGCTTACATTCCATTGCTGTTTTGACTCGCAAGACAATCATATGTCTTTTTGTTTTACCTTTTTCAAACTTTTCTTAATTTATGAAAACCTCACCCATATTTCCTCCCTACATTAATTGTATGCCTATCTTTATTTTGGAGTTGGTGCATTTATTCTCTATATTTAGCATTTATTTGGCATTATATTTTATATTTTAGATGATAATTGTTTTATTAATTGTTACTACTTTACTTAAATTAACTAACTTTTTTAGTTACCATTACTTCACTAATTAGTACAGTTAAAAACAAACAAATTGTCTGCTGATGTTCCCTTAATCTGTCTCTCTTACCATTTCCTTTTCTATAGGCTAGGGTTAAGCTTTGTCAGATGGTTCGTCGTACATTTACATTATTTAAGCGTTGCCTAAGTGTACAATGGTGTGGAAAAGCTGGTTTAACATACAGGAAGTGGCACTTGCTTTAACTTGAATTAAATGTGTTCCTAGGATAACCAAAAAATGCGCATACGATGTTTTAATTGCCGAATTGAGATATTATTCGTAACTACAGCGTAATAGTAAAAAGAATGATGAAATCTAACTTATCAAAAGTAACGCCTATATTTTTACTTATGGGGCATCGCTTATTAATGGCCAGTGCTACTCGAGGATAACGGTTACAACACATGTCTTTAAGATGATGATTATCCCTACGAGAGAATTAAACAAAGTAGGTGAAATGGACAGTAGATTACTTAAGAGGAAGTGAGTATAACAGAGGACAGCTAAACAAGTATTTGTTTACTCTAGACCTGAAGACGACAATGTTGTAGTCGGTTGGGAAACAGCTACGCAGTATTTTGTCCTACATATGCGATTGCCTTGATAAACAACTTTGTTTATGGAAGCCCCGTTTGGTGTTTAGTACCGAAGAGAAGGGAAGTTCTTTGTTATTTTTTTAGCTAAACAAGTTCTTTCTGTAAACGTTTTACAGGGGCACGAGGAAGAACAGCTCAGTCTAGCACCTACACTAAACATAACGATAAAGTAGATAGAGACCAGCAACATATCTTCTGTTTGAAAGAGTCTGTATAGAAGGTTAGAGACTATTCTTCACTAGGTTGTGAAGTCGGTTTTGTACGCCGTCAAGACAAGAGCACATGCACTATATATGGCAGCAAAATTTTATCTTATGATTATCTGTCTCTAACAGAGGTAGATAATTGCTTCAGAGATAAAGTGTTTTGATGGACTAGAACAAATGCTACAACTATTTTTCAAGCGAACTAAAAATATGTCCGATGTAAATCTTCTATTTCAGGTCTGCAGCAAAATCAGTCCTATGAGCCTATCAAAGAAGGGAGCTTCTTCATAGCTATAAGTGAAATAATCAGTTGAGAACATTGTATATAATATACTATTTTTGATCAAACGTTTGTGTACACGTATGGTATTGTTTAATTAGAAGCATATTTAAACGAACTGTACTTATTCATTTGCCCATATGTGTTGGAAATTCTGTTTAGATAAAGGTTTTCGTTAATGTTATCTTGTTAATAATATTGCCCTTATTACTATTCACCTTAAACAAGGCATTTTGCCACTGGGACGTAAGGAACTATAGGCACTAGCCAGCAGATGTATTTTAAGTGAGGAGATGTGTAGCAAGATGTTTGTTTACATTAGATTTAAATTTATTTACGTTGGTGCATTCGTGGAAATAAACACCAAGGAAAATAATTCTTAAGAGAAGCAATCCGAACTAATAGCGATAGGATTAGAAAGTTCAAAGAAGCATTAAGATTTTGCTGCTAGTCGGTTTTGTCGGAAGCATTTATGGTTAAATGAACAGGTAAATTCATCAAAGTTCATTCCATAGAAGTGCTTGTAAGCAATCACAAAGATGCAACATTGTGGTGATGGGACAGGGGCTGGAACTTCGTAGACAGTGTAGAACCTATTATGTTAGATACTTTTTTTGTTTTCTGTCCAAGAATGAGATTAGCTGTTACTGTACCAGCTAAGATGTAACAAACATACTTATCTAATGAGCGAATGGTTGCTTAATAGATATATAGGATACCGAGAGTTGTGAAAATAGATATATAGGATACCGGGAGTTGTGAAAATAGATATATAGGATACCGAGAGTTGTGAAAATAGATATATAGGATACCGAGAGTTGTGAAAATAGATATATAGGATACCGAGAGTTGTGAAAATAGATATATAGGATACCGAGAGTTGTGAAAATAGATATATAGGATACCGAGAGTTGTGAAAATAGATATATAGGATACCGAGAGTTGTGAAAATAGATATATAGGATACCGAGAGTTGTAAAAATAGATATATAGGATACCGAGAGTTGTGAAAATAGATATATAGGATACCAAGAGTTGTGAAAATAGATATATAGGATACCGAGAGTTGTGACAAGTTTTCTAGCTTGGTAGAATAAGCCCAGTTTCTATGCAGTCGACTTAGCAGTATCGTGTATGTATTTATTCCAATTCATGTTGCCTGTGAATGTTAGGCCAAGCAGATTGAACGTTGGACTCTCGTGAAGGGTATTCTCAACTATTGAAATCTGTGGTTGGAAAAAGTTCTTATAATTGTCTTAAATGTACTCATGCAACGTTCAAATGATGATATCGGTATTTACTTGAGGACCCATGCAATCGAATATAGCTTTTACATTGAACATTTCTGACGAAATGTGTAGGTATTCATTAATTAGGAAAATAATATTCTAACAAACAGTGTAACCTAAGTCGAAACGTCGCTAATCAGACACGCGAGTGTGCTTACGTAATTAGAAAAGGTCTAATAAGTTAGAAAACCTAATACTTTGCGGACATTTCTTTCGGGAAAATGTGTATTTAAGTTTCCTTATTTTGTCCTTTAATCGTAACATTTTATGAACGATGTTTCTGACATAGTGGCAACAACTGCTGTTTGCAAGGTCGGAATCTATCCATTTAAACATATATCGTTGACTAATGTTTGACCGTGGAGTATTTTTGATCTCTTTACACTAAGTGACTTCATGCCTTGTCTGGAACGATGTCTATTAAAAAAAAGTTTTGATTCGTTCTTCGTATCACATTGTATGAATAGCTAATCCGAAGTTTTATGAAGTTTTGAATAAGGAGAAATGCTCCCATTGATACGTGGATAGAAGTAACATCTTGAGTAGATGTATATTTTGTATCTATTTGTTTTTTGGGTTCAGGTTATGAGAGAGGCGACAACAAAGCTTTAATAAAAAGTGTACGCGCAACCAAGAATCATATCGTCAAAATGGCCACACGGACAGAAATATGTCAGCGAACTAATACTCTCTACCAAGCTAACTCAATGAAGCCCAGAACACTCAAGAGAGAAGATAAGCTTGAAGATAGACAGTACTATCATAGAGTATTAACACTTTATCTAACAACAAATAATGCTATGGCTTATTTTTGTTAACATTACATTAGATATTCATTTTCAATTTCTACCAACAACTACGCCTTTCTAGACAAATAATACACATGTTTTTGTATTAGTAAATTATTCTATTAATAAAGAGATATGAAATCTGGAGTAGGCCCTATATGTGTAAAAAGCCTTTTAGTATAGGTGTTGCTTTTGTAATCGGAATTCATGTTTAGACTAATATCTTCTGTGGTCATTCCTTCGTCTGTGTTCACTTTGGTTTGTGCTGATTATGATAATTCACATGTATTTTGTCTGAGGTAATGTGTTAACTGTTTTAAGAAGAGTCATCAGTCGCACGATGCTGACCGGCCCCCTCATTTTCGTTTGTAATGAGCGCCTGCCGATCATGACGCTCAAATTTTTCTATGACCGCTTTTATATTTTTGGATGGCATTAATTCATAATCATGTTCATGCTTATTAAACTTTCTGTCCTATCATAGGAATAGTGTTTATAAATCCCGTATGTTAAAATAACAGTGCAATATCGCACACATTGTACGTGTTATATGTTTACAATATAGAATGTTGATGAGTATTTCAATGGCAAATAACTTGGAGATCAAGCGATTCCAATTCTATATTAATGGCTACTTTTTTTCATTATTAACAGATATATAATATACCCCGGAAGTTACACAATCGATTTTCCAAACGTCTTTTGTTCACTTTTATCTTAGTTCGAAATAGAATTTCGCCGACATTGTATGAAAGAAAAATATAATAAAATTATAATTAATTGTCACATTCCAATTAACATTGTGAAAAATATTGCTAACAGTTTTGTCAAAAATATATCATCATATCTGAGACGTCGCTTTCTCTATCGCCTCTGAACTTTCTATTTTTTCATTTCAATTCCGACTCAACACATGCCGAGTTTAAAGCACGCATGTGCGTGATATCTTTCAACCCATCTTGCTGTAACCGAAGTGTGGTTGAATCAACATAGATTCAGAGGGGTAAGAAAAATACCAAAATAAATAAGAGAGAGATGCGCGACTTTTTCAGTTAATTATAAATTACGACAAAGTAGAAAAAATAAAAGGGATTTATTTTCGAACGTGCCTTAATACCGAGATTAAGGCATATTGATAGCATGTATTTTGTGTTATTCAAGTATATAGGAAACATACGTTGATCGACTCACATTAGATGTAATAATATATGTTGTGTATCTACAGTGTCACTATGTAAGTTCCATGTAGTCAAAGTCAACTTACATGAAGAGCCTGAGATAACAGTTTCATACTTTTTTATTTGCCATTTTTCAACGTGACCTTGTGGTCTATTGACGTTACATCATCAATCATCAATTATTAGATTGCCCGACAATTCACGAGGGATTTTATATGGACAGCATATAAAAAAAATGATCTTTTAATGACCTTAAAACAATGAAACAATTTATATTTCTGTCAGTAATAATGTCTCATCTATCAGGTAAATAGAAGTGTCACCAGCATCAAAGTTCGATTAATTTAAAAGAACAAACGTTTTAACTTCATCTAAAAAATGTTCAATGTGTTCTGTACATAACATCAATAGTAGTAGTATTAGTAGAAGTAGTAATAGTAGTAATAGTAGTAGTAGTAGTAGTAGTAGTAGTAGTAGTAGTAGTAGTAGTAGTAGTAGTAGATGTAATGCTAAGTTAATGTAGCAATATTTAGTTGCCGGTGTGTACAAAAGTATAAATAGAGGTACGTGTATGGGAAGTTACACCGTGTGAGGAAGTCCGTAGTAAAACATAACGAGGAAAACAGAAAAAATATCTATGTTTGCATGTAGACTGATTGGGTTTAGTGTGCGTTCAGAAAGTTCCGTCTGTGTTCCCCTCCCCTGGTTAAGACGAGTATTGCAAACACGACATTGTCTTAAGAGAATGCCACTTCAGAGAGCATGAGCCATTAAGCGACGAGGTTGTTTAAATCTTTATATTTTATGTTGCAGCTACGAGGCTTGTGGGAAAGGTAAAAAACTTCGTCTGCAACATCATCTTTGTAATTTTAACTTGTTTGTCGACGATGTAGAATACGGACTAACCGTGTGGATCAAAGAACACCCAGCACTATGTTAACGTTCGGGTAACAAAAGCCTCATTGGCACCCTACCTCTTCACATTGGGTATATCCACACTTAATATTTTTAATTTTAAAATTCCACAGCTGGTTTTCTTTTGCGGGAGAAGCTCTAAGTAAATAATGTTTTCTTTTTAAATTGACGCAAATATTTTTTTTTTTCCTTTAAAAAACAGATTTTGTGAATATTTAATCAATACTTGCGGAGTGCTTAATTTTTAATAAAACCTTTCTTAACTAATGAATCGCTGTACATCAAGACAAACGGCAACTGTACGATAAGAAATAATGAGACTGATTGATGGTATATTTGATAACAGAAAATATGTATTGATGGGATTGGAAATGATTAAGTTAATTAACAAAGTTTGATTACTTATCGTGCAGGCTTATGACCAAGTATTTGTCGCCATTAGGTTCGAAAACATCCATGTTGTAGTGCGTAGAGAAGTAGTACTGCACTATGTGGTCCAACGATATATAGTTTCATAGAACATCATGAGTAAACAGTTAAAATGCTCTATGCTTTCCAAGATTGTGTGGGGAAAACAGCCTTTTCACTATGCTCATAACAGGATGATACTTTTGCCCACTAATATAGTCGGATGGCAATGATATTTTGTAAAACTGTTGGAATCAGTGTCTTAAACATATTGTTTAGTTTTCATTAAAAGCATATCTATGTATTTGAAGTTTAAACTAGTGTTTTTTTGTGGATTGTGTGTTGACCGTTTTGTTTTTGTTTGGAGGGGGTGATACCTTCATCGTTGTGCCGTCCGGTGAGGAGGTGTATTCCCATACATTGTTGCCGATTCTTTTTGAACTGCATTGGGACTAATTTCTTGTGGGTATGCATAGTAGCAACCATACTGTGAAAACTTCTTGAACTACTTTCTTAAGATGTGTTGTTCCTTTTTCTTCTTAAATAGTTTCAATTAAGGCAACACCACATCGGGTATTGTCTGTTGTTAGGGTCCTTATTCCAGGTATATATTTCCCCTAATCAACTGTCAATCAAGAACTTGCTTGAGTAGAGAAACACGTGTAGAGAAACATTTTTTAACTTTACAAAATCTGAAAAATAAATAAATTAAGAAAGGAAAAAGTATTTTGTTTTGATAAATGATTTCTTTGAACGTAATGTTTTGGCAAACCTTAAAAAAACATATATATATATATATATATATATATATATATATATATATATATATATATATACATATATATATTGTACATGTATTGTATTAGTTCCTGTAGATGTAAATCCGTTGAAACTCAAGGGTTTATAAAAAGTGCTCAATAACAAGTAGAGCAGTTCATAAGTATATATTTTTATTTATGCAAACATTATTGGTTACCTATGTGCATACATGTTTCGGTTGCATTTTTTACAGAAAGTCAACCTCATCAGACCAAGGATTTCAGAGAAATCCTTGGTCTGTTGAGGTGTACTTTTTGTGAAAAGTGCAACTGAAACATGTATGCACATACGTAACCAATAATGTGTGTATAAATACAAATCTATACTTATATATATATATATATATATATATATATATATATATATATATATATATATGTGTATATATATATATATATATGTATGTGTATTAATTATTAATTATGACAAAATATGTATTGTCATATACTATCAGTGCCTTTTAATTACCAGTATTTTCAAAACATACAGCTTGATGATTGTCAATAAGTAACAGCGAATCATATATAAGTCAGTTTAATTTTATATTCCAATAAGCATGTTTTTTTCATGGCTAATTGTAATTTTTATGTTATTCCATTTCCAAAAAACATAACATTTCTGTGAGATGTAGTGTTTACGCTTTTTTTCTTATCCCGATAGACAATAACACATTTTTATATCAATATCGTTTCTCACTACAAAATCATCAGAAATATCCACAAAGAATAAACAGTTTTTGGATTGAAATGTTTTGAAAAAAAAACCTTACACTATAAGGTGCGTCATTTTTTGGCGAAAAAAAATAAAAACACAAAGAAAAGAGCTAAGTAACACGTGATGAAAACTCAGTAGTATGTCATATTTGGCGTACTAGTGAGTTCTTTAATGTCTACTATATATATATATATATATATATATATATATTGAATATTTTTTTAGATTATTCTATACCCGCCTCTTTAATGTCTACGCTCTAGGGTCTGACATTCACATTTTTTAAACAATTAGACAGTCAAAAAGTTTTAATTGTATTTTTAATATTTTTTATTTTTTATACACACGCAATAATGGGTATTCCAAAGAATTTTCCGTTGAATGTGTGTGTTACATAAACAAATCTTTCGTTTCATATGAGCGTGTCGATGATTCTAGTGTGTAAAACGTTATTACACAAAACTCATATAAGGGCAAGACTTACATGCCATATAATAAATGTAAGTTCATCAACTTTGTCAAAATACAGCTTATTTTTAATATATACTGTAATAGCACAAATACATACTTGAGTTTTGGAATAGGTTTATGTCCGGAAACAAATGTGTAATTATTTTAATTAGCCGTGATTTATAATGAACTGAACAAGTAAGCAATCTCTCATTACTAGCTATCTACGCATTTATCTCGTCTATTCACACTCAATATTCATTCTAAAAGTCTTGTAATATCAGTGTCTCTCTCTTTTTCTTTCTCTTCACCTTTTTCCTTCCTTACTCTCTTCCTCTGTCTTTCTCTATCTATCTCTGAGAATCTGCTAAAATACCAAATCTCTTCAGTCAGTTATATTTGCATGAGTTGTACACACTACAAACACGACAACATTATCACAATCTTCTTTTAAATATATTAAAAAAATAATTCTATGCCATAATACTTACACTAATAATCTTCCAAATAATACTAATGATAACAACAATAATAATACTCATCAAAAATAATAATAAGATTAACGTAAAAAGATTCGTTTTATAAAATATATCACAGTTTAAGAATGTTCGTAAACTTTGCAAACGTTCGAAAACATTGGTAAACCTTTCAAACGTTCGAACCGTAATCTTGTAGAACATAATAGGGAACATGCCATGATATGGGTATGCAAAAAACTGGAATGAATGTAAGGACTAGGTCTCAATCCTCATATCAATATCAATATAGCGTGCGGCCGCGAAACAGAACTCAATGGCTTACGTGCAGATTTCATAAGAATATCCAAAGCAGTGCTTCGTGCATGTGTTGCCAATCGACGATAATATCTACTTACGGAGATTGGATGATCCGTTCTCTGAAAATACCTTTCCCTTGGTAGAAACGCATTTCCATTACCACGCGAATCAGACACATCTGATGTCATATATATATATATATATATATAAATAGTAAGTCTTATATCGTATTCGATTTATTTTTATTGTTTTTGTTCCTTTCCTTTCAACTTGCATCTTACCCGGAATTGCATTGCCCACAGCCTTTCAAAAACTTACTACTACTATACCCAGCAATGCTTCAAGCAAACTACCATTCTCTACTATATATATATATATATATATATATATATATATATATATATATATATATATATATATTGATATTTTGATATTGAGCACTTTCTATAAACCTGGTTGAAATTCTCTGGATTACCACCCTGTGGATATTTTACACCTGGAGTATTACCATTATATATATATATATATATATATATATATATATATATATATATATATATATATATATATATACAAGGTTGATACAACAAAATATATAAGAGGCAACTAACATCTTTAATTAGTAAACATCCGAATTAAAATGCAGCTCAATATACTGGATAGAGCATTTATAGCATTAGATGAAGTGAAATAATAAAATAAGGTGCGAATAAAATTTGATTCGCACTTTATTTTATTCTTTCACTTCATCTGATGCTATATATATATATATATATATATATATATATATAGATAGAGAGAGAGACAGAGAGAGAGATAGATAGAGAAATAGATAGATAGATAGAGACAGAGAGAGTAAGGGAACGAAATATCCAGAAGCGAAATATTTTACTGATTTTGTGTTGATCAGAAATAGTGAGTATTTCTGAAAATTTCCTTGATGCAAACGAAACCAGTTAACTCTTTCGTTTCTTGATAATTTTTTTTTCTGTATTTAAATTATGTTTGTTTCTGTGTCTTTTTCACACATCATGTCTTTCACGACATTGCATTTTATGATACATCGTGCATTTTATTTTCATATATATACATATATATATATATATATATATATATATATATATATATATAACAGGCTAAATCAATCTCGACATATGATTTTAGTACATTATATACAAAAATACCACATAAAGAACTTATTAAAGAATTAGGTAATACTATAGATTTAGCTTTTGCAGGAGGAAAAGGTAAATACATTGACTTTGCAAAATCTAAAACCTTTTGGTGAAAAACTAAAGATGGTAAGATGCTTATAAGTCACCTTATGAAATAAAGTTACTTTCAAATAGGAAATATATATATATATATATATATATATATTATTACCGTCAGTATTAAGATTATATATATTTTATAGTTCATGATTAAAAGAAAAAAATAGAGCCGACTGATTTTGCTCTCAATCAACAAAGCTGTATCAAGTTAATTTAAGAAGAAATAAAAACAGTATGTATTTAAAGAAAATTGCCATGTTATATTAACGATGAGGTTCGTGTCTTATAGACTAATCACGCCTAATCCGAATGTATATATATATATATATATATATATATATATATATATATATATATATATATATATATAATAGCAAAGGAAGTTAATATAATTCGGATAGATTGTAGCATATATCAAATGTAAATAGAAAAAATAAAATTCCACATTTATTATTTAATTTATTATGATCAATTTAGTGCTATTAATAAATAAATATAATATTTAATCAAGTTTAAACAATGTTATACCAATATATATATATATATATATATATATATATATATAGATAAATATATATATATATATACATATATGTACATATATATATATATATATATATATATATATATATATATACGTAGGTATGAATGTGTGTATACATATATGTATCTCTCTATCTCTCTCGTTTTATATATACATATATATATACGAATTCACAAGATCATTTATTGTAGTTTTCGATTCAAGTTAATGTATTTGTATGAAGTGTTGAAAATTATCTTTTTTATGTGCGTTTTCATTGAGTAATTTCAACAGTGGCCTTTGGAAGTTGGCCATCGCTCATTCGAAGTTTGGACGACTTTCACCGAATAGCTTCCTTTAGATAGTAAATTGATTTTTGCTAGATCAATACAGATGTGTGTTCAGTTTTCGAAAAAAAATATCTACCCAAGAGACTAAATTTACTGAAAATGTCAACACACATAGAAATTATGCGGCCACCGAAGAGAGGACAGAACAACGTGTTAGGTCTGGTATTTTGGACGTTGTGCTACGCTGCCACAAACACATCCCCCGGATAGACATATGTCTACGTCTTGATATACAATTTGTTTGTTTATATCAGTTGGTTCGGATCGCGATGTAACGCTGAGTGGTCACAATATCATAATGTCCATTACGACCTCTAATAAACAGAACGTGTTAAGGCACCATAAACAGTTACTTGACTTCAACGAAAAAATATATGGTAAATCACTACAATCAGAATGATGCAATTCATACATATGTCCCTTTCTGAAGGTAATTAATAGTTATTTAAAAATAAATTCTGCTTATTTTTAAGAGTTGCCAGTTTTTGGAAAGGAAACACAAAAGGGCATATGTTGTCAAATGAGTGATGCATTCTCGAAATCTAAAGTGCATCTCTAAGTCGCAAATAGTTTTATTACCGAATATTACAAACAAAGGTTCCATTGTCTATCAACAACGGTCTCATGGCGGGAACAGGTCATGAAGCAAACACTCTTCATGGTGTTTTTCGGGAAACGTTTAAACCTCAGTGTTGCAAGCAGTACGGCTGGTGTCTTTCTCAATAGCACCGGGTACATAATGGACTATCGATTTTCTATCAGGCGGATTAGAGCTGAATGTTTGAAAAGATGATATCATGGAAGTTTATACACGGCCAATTTAGAATATTCCGAGAGGTGTGATACAAAGCTGAGTCCTTTTGCTATACAGATAGACTTCTACCAGACTCACTCTACACCCAGTGCTTGTACAACAGTCGACAGTAACTTAATGTAGCAATTAGAATTGAGCCCGATTCGGTTTTCGAAGAAGTAAAGCGGCATGATTTAAAGTTGGCTTAAAACACGCTGAAAACAATCACTGTTTGAAGGAACTTAGTCTGAATAATGCACAGAAACTCGTGCGGGATGCAGGCTCGTTGTTGTTATTAAAGTTATGCAATCGGAATGACAAGAGCATATCTTGCTCAATATATTCTTTGACCTTGTATTTAGTCTTTGGAAAGCGATGCTCTTGAGCCTGGAGGTGATGAAGTTGCCCTAGCAAACTTTGTATGAAGATTAGCGAAGATCGTCTTTAAGCTTTTTTGGGGGAATAGTTACAATTATCACATCACGTCTATCCATCTCGTCAAACTTCGATTTTGTTTCCTCGATATTACCACACACAAAAAAGAAAATAACATATTCCTCTTATTTTAATTCTGACGGACAACATGTACTAAAACTACTTCAATAATCTCTTTTTGCTAGAGAATACCATGTGTTTTAGCGAAATAATTGTAAAACGAAAATACAAATACATGAAATTTAAAATGAAAAAAAAATGTCTTGATTTTTATTTTCATCATTATATTCTGCGTAATCTGTGCTTTTAAACGCATGCCTCTACTTTATGCTAAATTTCTTAAAATATGCTAGCAAATAATATGAACTCACCACATTTTTAACATTTCCACGTTGCACAGCGTTTGCCATGTTCAAAAACAAAAGACCAGTACATAAAAAAGAAAATAACATTTTCGTCCTATTTCAATTCTGACGGACAACATGTACTACTACTACTACTACTACTACTACTACTACTACTACTACTACTTCTATAATCTCTCTTCCTGACTAAACTATGTTTTTAGCGAAATGATTGCAAAACGAAAATACTAGTACATGATATCTAAAATGACAAAATATCTGTCTTGATTTTTATTTTTATTATTATATGTTCTTTTAGTCGTATGCCTTGATTTTAATTATACATATATATATATATATATATATATATATATATATATATATATAAACATCTGTTGTTCTTCGATCTGAGATAATTAACTGTCATTTTCCCTATTTTTTACCTATATTGTTTTATGGCAAATTTGTTTTTTATAATTTTTACTGACAGATAATAATGCTAAAACTGTCTTCAGATTGTGGTATTGGTTAAGTTGTTACTATAACTCGTATAATTGTAAGATTAAGCTGCTGTATTCAATGATCACTGTCACATACTTTTCCTTTTTCTCTCTCTGTCTTTTAAATAAGAAAGTATTAAACACAAAAAGGATATATAACGACAAGACGAAATACTATTTTAGATTTCGCTATAATATAAACAACAATATGTATATATGCCAATTAGGTTTTAATTTGTAGATATAGACATAACATCTTCATTTTCCATTCCCTCTCTTGATATATATATATATATATATATATATATATATATATATATACATATATATATATATCTATATATGTATATATGTATATATATATATATATCTATATATATATATATATATATATATATATATTGAGAGAGAGAGAGAGAGAGACATATATAACAGGAAAAAAGATACAACAAGCAGAAATATATGCTACAATTTTGACAACTCGTTACACGGGTATCTGTGCAGTTGACATCTCAATTCAAAGGTATAACTTCATCTTTATTTTATATGTTCTCTCTCCATCTCTTTTTCGCTCTCTCTTTCTATCTCTCTCTATATATATGCATATATATACACACACACACACACCCACACACACACATATATATATATATATATATATATATATATATATATATATATATATATATATATATATATATATATAAGAAGAAAATTACGGATATATAACGAGCAGAAATAGAATAGTTTTGAATTTGCAATTTTGTGTGTTTTTTTACATGCACCTGATTTTGGGAGTCCTTTTTTATTCAAACAATCTAAGTTAAACTCAATAACAACCTTATTCGTCAGGTTTTTCTAATATATATATATATATGTATTTATATATATATATATATATATATATATATATACTATTATGATAAGCATGTTTTATTTATATCCAAATACACATGTGTTTCATTGTTTTCTGGAAAATATCAGTGTATAGGATAATTGTTCTACTCGTCTCACGATTCGAAATTTTGACTTTACATTCTGACCCCTTAAATCGTTTCGGTCAACTGAACATGAATGAAGTAAAGTATATCATGTCTTTACAAGCGGACATCCCTAGTATGCCGTCACAACAGTGTTCAACAATCTAATTAAAAGGAACATCGCATTTTTACGTGTTCTTAAAAGGCCTTTACTGCATTTCCGGGGCTATAAACATTATTATGATAAATACTTGTTTAAGGTATAGTAAAATGTAAAACTTGAATTTCAATATCTTTAGTTGTGATAGCTCCGCAGTTTTTAAACGTCGTTCATCGCGTTTTGTATTTGAACTGTCTATCTCTCCATCTCTCTCTCACTCACTCTCTCTATATATAGATATAAATGTATATACATATATGCAGGCATATATGGGTATGTGTTTTCTGTATATATCTGTATACACAAGTGTATATATATATATATATATATATATATATATATATATATAGATGGATGTTTGTACATGCTTCATTCAAAAAACAAGCGGTGATAAGCACATCGTCACAGGGCCATTACAGGAGTTGCTCGAACGTTTTTCTATTTAGCCTAGTATTGACTCATGTATTCTGCATCAAGATTGTAATTAGTGTTGACCTTAGCAGCGTTTCCTATGAGTAGTTATAGACGCAATTCAGTAAAGGTTATATACACGCATATATATATATATATATATATATATATATATATATATACAGGCACACCACCCACACACACATATTTATACGTGTATATATATATATATATATATATATATATATATTTATATATCTACATATATATACACGTATATATATGTGTGTATGTATGTTTATATATATATATTGACGATGAATAAATAACAGTAATTAATCATTTATTAACTCAGTCTATTTTAAAAGAACAGAAAAAACAATTGCGGGACATATATGTAGCATATGATAAATTTCCAATAAATAAAATGGGAGTAAAAAATTAAAAAAGAACTAAAATCGCAAGTAAGTAACTTCTTCGTTTATAAGTCAAAAGTGATATGTGAAATACTCATTGACCCTCTTCCCTCCTTTTTTCTGCCGTATGACTGTACCTCACAACCTTACCCTATTTATGTTTACAGTTTACTTCCAGGCTGTATTCATGTGTAGAAAGCCCTATTAGGTCATGAATTTGAATGCATGGTTTTTAATCTACTGTGCTATTATGGGTGATGTTTTAGTTCTTTTTCTTGGATTGTTATTTTATCTACTGATTGCCCCATTTTATATTGACACTAATTCTGAACTCCGATATTTAGGATAGAAACAAGGTATTTGAGCAGTAGCAGGCACTCGCTATGAAGCGAGCGGACAACAGAAGATAGTGTTGTTCGGAAGAAACAACTTACCTTGTAGTCTTACATATATATATATATATATATATATATATATATATATATATATATATATATATATATATTCAGTTTTCAGACAATTTCGGGCTATCAGGAAGAATACGCACCATTTCGGGGGCTTCCTTTTTACGACTCTGTTTCGTATCGTTTCCTAACTGTAGTGATGCCCCATTATCCGAATCGCATTTCAATCTAATAAACTGTTAATGAAATAAAAACTATTGACTGTGCTACGGCTTTGCACCTCACGTGTCGTTTAATGACCCAGAGTTGCATATGTTATTAAACAGCTGAGCGTCTCACGCCTTTCATGCATGTAAAAGTTCTTATATGTCGAAGAGGAAAAAGGATTTATGAATAAATAAATTAAATTTAATAAATATATTAAATACAATTGATAGGAAAATAAATAAATAAAATAAATTTATAAATAAAATTTCTAACATTAAATACCAAGACATAATTCAAAGAAGGTAACGTATAATTCAAATAGTCCAAGGGAGATAATTTATAAATATTTGTTTTAAATAAATAAATAAATAAAGAGATAATTATACCAGCGACACTTTCTATTATATCACCATGTGCTATTCCTTTTCGCCCAGAGCCTCATTGTTCAGTTATCTATTTAAGGAATTTGCTTACTGCAGCTTTTTTTCGAGATTTACTTCCAATCTGGCCTAGGAGCTGATGCAGAGAACATGCTAGAAAAACCCGTCCTCTAATTTAAACGGCTCGAAGGATACAGCTATAACCTCCACGGGTCAACTCTCTCTTTAGGTATTCGTATTGCTCCTTATCTTGTATTAGTATTGTTAATTCAACCAAGATTAGTCGTTTGCTCGTTTTTTGACGATAGAAAATGTCTTGAAGTTGCTCCTTTTCATTAATAATATTGCGGTTATAATTCCGCCAGTCAGGGAGCTCTACGGCTCCATCCAATCTTCATGCTGTCCAAAAAATATTTTGACCGTGTACTAATAATTGCCCTGTTGTACGCTTAGAGTTGATCCAAAATTGGGCTGATGATTGTTGCTTCGAGGTTCATATGATTACTAATTGTTGTTGTCACTTCATCTGATACTCGGTTTTGTTGCCACATATAGCGGCCATTAGCAAAAGCCCTTCTGCATGAACTAAGAACATAGTCCATTGTTCAGGGTTTTTTCCTTACATGATGTACAGATTTAATCGTCCTCTTTCTTCCATTTGACGAGGTTGGTTATATATATATATATATATATATATATATATATATATATATATATATATATATATATATATATATATATATATATATATTGTGGTGCAGAAAAAATAGTACAATATTCGTACCGTCGGGGTCAAAAACAGAAGGAATTAGCCATCCCGCTCTCTTCAGCATCTGTTGTCATCTGTTCGGGAATGTAAAGTGACGTGCCACTCCCGCTTGAGCCGTTATTACGTTCTTAATTTTTAATTTTTAACTTTAATTCTCAATTAATCGAGCACTCTGCTGGGATTTTTCCTGCAATATTATCAAGAAGTAATATATATATATATATATATATATATTTATATATATATATATATATATATATATATATATATATATATATATATATATATATATATATATATACGAGAGAGAGAGAGAAGGAGAGAGATAGGGAGAGAAAGAGAGAGAAGGAGAGTAACAGGGAGAGCGAGAGATAGATGGAGAGAGAGAGTGAAAGAGAGAGAGAGATGTATACATATATTATAATGAATTTTCATGTATGATCTTTTGTTAGGTTTTATTGTTTAGTACAGATTACTGCAAACCGCCATTTTCTTTATTAAATTCGTTAGCTAAATTTAAGACGTTATTAGAAAGCGTGGTTAATATATTGTTAAATCTGTAGTTACTTTTCTTTCTAATTCTATTGTGAGAATTTTACAAAATTCTATTATCTTTAAATTACCAAATACGAAATGCAAAACTGCAGTAAAGTTGTCAACGTAATTTTCGGATGTAGTCGATAAAGGATATATAATCGTAAAACTTCTCACTCCCTGATTTGAAAAAAAAATACATAGAACTACGTAGTATATGTGCTTTCTAAAATGTTAAAAATACAGAAGAATTTAACAAATGTGATCTGTAATAAGTGTTTTATTGTTTTATTAAATTCTTAAAATTATACATATATATATATATATATATATATATATATATATATGTATGTATATATACATGTATATACCCACACACACACACATATATATATATATAATAATCCAGGTAAAATATCCACATGGTAGTAATCCAAATAATTTCAACCGGGTTTATAAAAAAATTCTCAATATCAAATAGAGCTTTTATATTAAATTATTTTTATTTACACAGACATGTACAAAATCTGCGACACTGGCATGTCGATGTTATCGATTAACAGCTATTATAAACTGATATCTCATCAGGCAGAGTAAGAATCCGATCTTAACCGTATATCATATTTTGAAAGAACCTTTCCAAATATGATCTAAAGTTCTTTCCAAATGTGATCTAAGGTTAAGATCTGATTCTAACTCTGCCTGATGAGATCTTAGTTTATAATAGTTGTTGATCGATAACATCGACATGCCAGTGTTGCAGATTTTGTACATGTTTGTGTAAATAAAAATAACTATATATATATATATATGATGGTAAAAAGACGATATATCATTAGAATGAAATGCCGTGAAAGACAAGTTGTGTGAAAAAAGACAAACAAACAGACAAAAAAAAACATTTTGTTTTTTTTTCATCAAAGAAAAAGAGGAACGCACAAAGAAACGTCATTAGTGCGTGTTTAACTATTAGAAAAAGAAAAGCATAATAAAACGCGCGAGCGAAGAGATAAAATTAAAATTAAAATAAAATAAATTAGATAAATAAAAAAAATATATATTTATTCATCTATTTTATTGTATTTATTTAAACGTCTCTTCGCACACGCATTTACGTATTCTTTCCTTTTGCAAATAGTTAAAGTCGCGCCAATTGCGTTTTTTATGTGCGTTTCGGTCTGTTTCTATGTTTATACCGTAATCTAATGAATTTGAATCGTCATTTTTTTCTGAAGACGGTCGTTGATCCGAACGAAACCAGTGAACTCTCTCGTTTTCTTTGATGATGTTTTTTATGTGTTTTAAATTTGTTTTTCCGTTTGTCTTTTTTCACGTTATATATATATATATATATATATATATATATATATATATATATATATATATATATATATATATATAGAAAAAGAGAGAGAAACATAAAGACAGAGAAAGAGATAGAGGGAGAGTGAGAGAGAACGATAGATATATTGATATATGCTATTAAATAGAGTTTTTGCACGAAATAGTTGCAGAAATTAACTTGTGTATCAACGAGGGCGGTTTCTAGACAAATGATTCAATAAGATATTTATAGTAGGTTTAAGTAATATCTAGTCAACAAGATAGGGTTGTGCCTGTGGTATTCCTGGGTGTTCTTATGGTGACGAGTATCTGAATCGATTAATTATACGAGAATGGTCCGTAAATGTTGCAATAATTCTATTGCTGTGTTGACAGGGACCGTCGACATATGAAACCACTGCGTGCCATGAATTAACATGAATGATGAAAGAAGATGGCAAATAAAATGAAAAAGGGGGAGTATAAAACAACAAAAAAGCAGAACGAAACGACACTAAAACGAAAGGAAGAAATAAAAGGTGAAAGAAGAAAACATGAAAAATAAAAATGAAGGAGACGAAAGAAAATTGCATGAAGCAAAAGAACATATATTTAAAAAAAGAAGCAAGATGAAACACAAGTAGGCGAAAGAGAAATAAAAAAGAAACAAAAGAAAAATAAAGAGATGTAAAATATTGACATGAGAAACTAATGGGTTTGAAATTGGAAATTGACAAGCAGTGTTCATCAAAAACAGTTACCCATTATATTTAAGGCCAGATGTTGTTTTTAGACATTTTGTATGTACTTTCACCATTTTTTAAATTATTAACACATGTATCGAACTGTTTTATTTTATAATGTGATTTTTTATTGAAAATAATAAAGTCAAAGTTATTTTTAGAACTAGAATGTTTTTTAAAAATTATATATGATACAAAATATTATGGAAACGTTCTACTTTTTTAAGCGATAACGTGTAGTCTTACGACCTTTTCCACCCAGAGTAAGGGTTAGTGGTAAAATAAATTTGAATGACTCTCTTAACGAACTGTTTACAAAGTAGTAAAAAGAACAAAAAAATCCGCCCAAAACTCAAGCGGTAATAATAAACACGGCTTGTCAATTTCCTCTGTAAAAATCGGAAATTGACACAAAGTAGACAGTTTGTCTGTAACCAAGGAAGTGTGTAAACAATTAAAACCATATAAAAAAGAGATGAGGAACAAAAAGAAAAACAAACAAAAACGAAAAAATAAAAATTGCTAAAAGAAATATAAGGTAAGGAACAATAGGTATACACAGAAAAGGAAATGAAACAGAAAACGATGAAAATAAAAAAAATCTGATGAATGAGATGAGGAGAATAAGATGGAATAAAATTGAAAAAAGAGGAAAATGGATGGGAAGAAAGTATTGTCAAGAGAAAATAAAAAGGGCGTACAATAGAAGCAAAACTAGAAGGTCGGTAGATAGTTTTTTTTAAAGTTATCGCTATTTAAACCCTCGTTGGGCCATTTTATGTCGAAAACCTACACATGTTTAATATACGACAGTATGCAAATATGTTTTTGTTTTGTTTATCAAGACGTATATTTTATAACACAATAACCTGATTGTAATTAAAACATATATAGGGACCAGACAGATACTACAGCTCTGGGTCAAAGTAGAGCTGGGATTACTTCTAAGAACTGGTTTCTCCCCCCCTTTAAGCTTACAAATTTCGGTCGCCCCGCCGGATGCAGTTATCAGTAACACCCAGGTCGGTTTAGGGAATGTAAATAAATTGAAAAAATAGTATCGGGTAAAATGGTAGAAAAGATTGGGAAATATTGTGTTTTGATTGGTTAAAGGGGAAGATACAAATACATTACTCAAGGTTGTCCGAGGCAGTTCAGTGTCGTGCCTGGGGCACAAGGTATTTAATCCACATATTGGACCTTGACAAGAACTCACCTTACAGGGCATAGTGTAAATGAGCGTAGTGTTAAGTGTGGGGTGAGTCGACAATCACACATTTATACTCAGAGCGATATATGGAGGAAAAACGGAGATGAAAAACAAGAAGGAGAAGAGTAAAGAGAAAATTAAAAAGAAGAAATAGAAGGAAAAGAACATGAGATTAATTAAACAAAGAAAAATAAAATAAAGAAGATAAAAGAAGAAGAAGAAGAAGAAGAAGAAGAAGAAGAAAATGATGATGATGATGGAAATTACTAATTGTCAGTATTTAATTTGATTAAGTCTGTGCTTTGACAATTAGTCGTTTTCGCCTGAGGTTTGAAAAGACCTGAAGTGTTCTTAAAAGGAAATCTCGTCACTGTTCATATCTCTACAGGCGCAAATGGAACTTCCATTTTTCACTAATTACATGTAAAATAAAATATGTCTGGCACACGAGCGAAGGTCGTTAAAAGCTTCAGATTGAACGACACAAATGAGAACGAAAATGTGTAGCTCGTACGGGCTATGAAGGGAAATAATCTAGTAGTTGCATTTTTATTAACAGTCTCCCTATTGCATTATGGGTATATCTTTATAAATTACGCAAGATACGCGGTCGTGGTCATGAACTTAAGTTGTATGAAGTCGTCCGAGCTCAATTCGGGAGCTTTGTTAAGTACGTAGTTATCTCTTTGTTAACATTACTCGCATATACACTCTGTTTCCAAGTAGCGATAATTGTGATAGTCCCATCCATGTGTTAAGTATAATTTGTCTGGAATACTACACCAAACTGTCACTGTAATTATTGGCCAAAGTGTTCGCTTCTACCCATACATATCTACATTTTTCCAACCATATTGAATACTTACGGTCTTCCTCAACTGTCATGAGTATGACACAACACTGCATCTAATTCTGAAGCTCCATATTCTGAACAATGTCTGGTTACCTTTAATTACGATTGAGTTAACAGTTCCTCTCTCTTGATGCAGCTGTCAGAGTTTAAGAGAATCTATTATCACAGTTTATAAATACACACCAATAACACAAAATATTTCTATATAAAACTCAACGTATGTGTGTCTGTGCTTGATGTGTGTGTGTGTTTTTTTATAGATAGAAAGATTATAGAATGTACATTAAACTTAAAAATATATTCTAGTGTAAAATCTGACGATGAAGACAATTAAAGTGTCCTTGAATTTCTTCGCACAGCTTTATCAAGGGGCTATCATAACATTATCCAATTTACACTTCAATTATATCCTATTGTTATGAAATTTCAATGATATATATGCAATATTTTGGAGAAAACAATGGAACTAGATACACATCTCTAAGTTCTCTCTTAACATAAGGGAGCTATGGGGGCTGAACAATCTCTTAAAACGTCAAATATATTCTATTTTTTATGAAATGTATATCATCTGTATACAATTCTCCGGTGAAGACAATGAAAATGGTCCTGGATTTCTACTTTACTATCTATGTGTGGAATATCTACGTGCACCCCCACCTCAAAGTGACGATTGGAACAGAGTTTCCTTTAAATGTTAAATACATATATTCGATTTTAATGAATTTTGCACCGTATATTGAAGCCACTAATTCAAAGAGTTTTTCAATATTTCAGCTCATTCCGGCTGTATTAGGTGTCGAAAAAGTCAATACAAGAAACAGTTATTAATGCAGGCACTGTACTACACATCGCGCCAATTGTATCACTCGTTTATAATGAGAGGTACTAAAGTGTCTGTATGCTTGAGAAAAAATCACGTGGCAGGATAGTAATTCATCGATCACATTAATGTTGAGAAATGTTTTCGTTCGTGTGGCTATATGTCAACCTTTGTAAAAATTAACGGCTAATGAGACGATATGTTATCGAGGAAAAGCATATCTCGAGAAAAAGGACATTAAACACAGTTGCATGATGTGGAATCGTATACCATATTCACCGCCAATTAAGATCAATCCAGAGGAGATATGGTTTACATAATTAAAGTAAACACTTTAATTAAATATAAAGTGAGAGAGATGATGTATCGTTCACAAATCCATCTTTCACTCTCTTTCCCCGCTCTCTCACTCTCTCTCTCTCTCTCTCTCTCTCTCTCTCTATATATATATATATATATATATATATATATATATATATATATATATATATATATTTACATTTATGAATAAATAATTTGTTTATAAACTATAGATTAGAGTGAGAGCACCAGACCGATGAAACACGGGTACATTTAACATAACACTGTAATATTAAGGTTTTAAACAAATAATTTATATATATATAGACGAGTATTAGAAGGCTATCACTATGCAAGAAATGAAAATATGTCGGCGTTGAGAAGTAAGATAAAAATAAGTTATTTTACTTCATATATTTTTTCAAGTTTTTTTTAAATGATTTTATTTCCTATAATCTTTACATATATTTACATATATATATATATATATATATATATATATATATATATATATATATATATATATATATACATTATAAATGATGATTTATTAAGTAGAACTGCACATTACCGTGTCATATTATTAGTACATAACGTGATATTGCTCTAGTCTTTCGAACAGACACTATAATGTATAGCTGATAAATAAATTAATCGACAATTTATGTAGAACAATGATCAAACACATTATTGTTTATTCAAAATAACTGATGATACATGTCTAACACATATTATATATATATATATATATAAGTATACATTTTTATTTTTGCAAACATTATTGGTTACATATGTGCATACATGTTTCGGTTGCACTTTTCCCAGAAAGTCAACCTCATCAGACCAAGAATTTTCGAAAATTTTTGGTCTGATGAGGGTGACTTTCTTTGAAAAGTGCAACCGAAACATATATGCACATATGTAACCAATAATGTTTGTATAAATAAAAATGTATACTTATAAACAGCTCTACTTGTTATTGAGCACTTTTTATAAACACTTGAGTTTCTACGGATTTACATTTACAGAAACTAATACAATACATGTACGATATATATATATATATATATATATATATATATATATATATATATCTACTACTATTATTTATGCTACTTTGGTTCAATGCGAAAAATCATAAGATGTATCATATATTTTAAGAAATATTTCTTGTATATAAAAATTAACAAGTCACTTTATTCATAATTATTTTAATGTATAGTAACTAGGAGTTCTCCCACAAGTCATCATCAGTGATTTATCACTGAAATCACCGGTGGTGTTCCCAGGAGTCTGAGTGATAACACGTTTATCCGATTGCAAATTAGTTTACGTTACTATAACATACGCTTACCATCGATTTCTCGCTGGCAACGACATTTAATCTTTTCTGTGATTTGCATCATAAGCTATTAAACTCATGACTCAATTCAGCTTATTCACTTCAAAAAATGTAGTATTATTTTCACCATATAACAATAAATATTACTTTGAGACCGCCATCACAGACTGTCACAAAAACATACTTCATACATATGGTAGCAGACAGTTTTCTATTTAATATTTTTTAACTTCTACTCTCCCACTTAGATTACATCAGATTGTTTATAGAATGGTCACTGTAATCGTTTGATTTCATTTTTCAAACAATGTCATATATAAGACACCGGATGCATAGATCAAATATTAACCCTTCCTCATATTATTTGCGAATTTTAGAATATCGGATTACATGAAAGTATTTACTATTTTTCGCAACTTACATTCATTAAAAACGCACTTTCTGAATATACATATTCCGGAATATAAAATTTAAATAAACGAACAGATTCAGTTTTACTGTACATTGATTCAAAATAGCGTCACGTACCTATCAATACCATCGGATACATTAATTTCCGTTACGAATCTTCCATTATTATACGTATTATTTCTACTTCACCGTAAACATTTTTGCCATTAATACTAAGGCATTTAGATGCACAACACTTTTAATGCTTCTAACTCAACTAAACACCAAACACAGCGTAAAACAAACAGAGGTCTTTGGTTAAAAAAAACATCCAATTGATCATAGATATCTTATGGAAGCGCATAACATCTTTTTTAAACGACGCTGCCAGTAATAATTAACAGACAGCACAGGTAAAGTTTTCCGATTTTGACCAGCCATACTTATTGAACATGACTCAAACAATTGTAAAAATTCAGAATTTTTTTTTCAGAAAATATTAATATTATTATTTTTCTTTGTTATGCGTCTATTCATTTACTATTTTATTTTGCGGAATTCTAATTCTACTTGATACGTCTTAAAATGAGAATATGATTTATTTATTTTTCTTTTTTTTGC